>OZ026833.1:46562111-47776211 GCA_964023205.1 Lutraria lutraria | reverse complement strand
TGTTAACCAGACCAACTTACTTATTTACCGACCCTTGACTTTTGTTTTCGGTCTTGGGTCAATTTTTCAAAAACAATAATTTTATTTTCATAAACTCATATGAACTGTTTCTTCCAACTACAACAATAAAACAAAACAAGATGTGTCTTTGAAACACATTGCCCCCTCCAGGTGACCTTTGACATGCTGACCTTAAAATGCATATGTCCTGTAGAGGAGGTCATGAAGAACCAACATATGAAGTTTGATGACTGTAGGTGGAAGCTTTCTGATTTTATAGGCAAGGTTAAAGTTTGGTACAAACAGACAGGCTAAACACAATATACCCCCGACCTATCGATTCAGGGGTCATAAAAAAGGTTTGTAGACCTACTGACCCTTCATTTTTTGGATGTTCGCAGAAACAAGGTACTATCTGTTTGATTCATGACCAGAGTTATAATACCACTTCATCCACAAACCCACATCTGACCATACTGCTCAGTGATAAATAAGTATAATAAAATCACTTATCTTAAATATAAAATCTTTGAAAACATGTATACATATAAAATATTAAACAATGTTGTGCTTGAAATAGTAGATGTCTGTTTTTTGTATATTCTTAACGAGGATTGGTTTGATAAACAAATTGCGTAGTTACATAAATATGATTCTCACATGCAAAAAAATGTTAGACATTGAATCAAATTTCTCACATCACAGGAAATCATAGGACAAAAAAGTACATATATTTTATACATCACATTCTTAAAGAATCCATGAAATCAAAACTATATCACCTCATTAATTTGCAAAATATTGATTTTTCCTAATCAAAATAAACATCCAAATACCATGACAAGTGTTACATCACAGCATGAATTTGAAAAAAAAAAGAATGTACAGTCTATTAATTTTTCATCTGCACATAAAAAGTTCCAACAAAATTTGATAAAACTAGAAATGTGTCCTGAGGACACGAATGCCCCGCTGAAAATGGGCCATAACTCACGTGAAAATGATCATGGCCTGTATTTTATTATTATATACCTTCAGGTAAATATGAAACCAATCCATGAAATATTTCTGGAGTTGTCGCTCGGCAACCAAACTTTGAACGGACGGAAATAGGGTAACACTTTATGCCCGTCCGCTGTTTCTAATGGCGGGGACATAAAAGATAAAGTAATAATTCAAGCACATAGATATAAAAACAATTTTTAAATGGAAGCTTTTAGAAGATCCTTTTTGAACTGCTAATGCAAGAAATTGGAGAAGATCTAAAACAAATGAACTATACCGAAAGCATGGGATTTATTGATAATGGATTTAATTTATATTACAATAATAGAGAGACATTAAACTTTGTATTGGTTTTTATCAAAGCAAACAATTCATTGTTGTATTAATTGACTGATATAATATGGTAGACAGTTACGTTTCATAAATACATGTGTACTGGTAAAAATATTGATTCAGGATTCATACTGTTACATTCTCTATGGTCCATTCAACTAAATGAAAATGAAGGGAGTTAATACAAAGTCAGAAATTTCAGGATAGTGAAATTTTTAAAGCTAATCAATAAATCAGTCTAAAAGTGCAAAACATTTTAACTAAAGTAACAACTGCAAGATAGATTAACACACTGGTATAAAATGTATCAAACTACTGAACGTACATAGACTTTCACTGCAACATGGAACAGAAACTAGATTAACAATTGCATGACAGATGTAGATAAACATAGTACTTTGGTCCGCATCAAAATTCATGCACACCAAGCAAGTGACAGCTATAGAAAGCTAACCCATCATTCAGTTTCAACAGATCACTTGTGCCCTGATGACTCAAATGTTTACAACAAGTATAAGACTTCATAAACCATCTTTACATTTGTTCATAGTCAAACATTACAAAGGTAAAACTGATTCAACTGGAGCAGATGTTATGATACTGATCTTTGTAAAATGGATTTGAAACATGAAAGCTGGTTCAAAGCTGAGCATGAAAGTAAGACAATGGTACAGCTAGATCATGAGAGGCGGCACAAAACTGATTATAATCCTTCATTTTAGGGTCTGAAACCCAAATTCTGCAAAGACTTAATTGTTTGTTTGTTTGTGTGAGTTTTACGCCCCTTTTCAACAGTCAGAGTCATATGAGGCGGGAAATTCACATAACCATCGTTCCAAGGAAGAACCAGTACTAGACTCCCATCCTCTAATAGCAACTGCCTACTTTCTCACATTAAGAGACATGGTCGGTAGCTGGGCTTGAACCCACGACCCTCTATCAGTGAGAGGTTACAGTGATTTGAAGTCAGTGACCTTAACCACTCGATGACAGGCAGGTGAAAGATTTAATACTTAAAGCTAAGATGATTAATAAATTTAGTAAATCAGTTGTTTTAGTGCTATAGCATTTATAACAAATTTTAAGAATTCTTTAAACATAAAACTCTTCAAAACAAACCACTAATGTAAACATTTAACTTACCCTGTATTTTAACAAACTAGAAATGCATGAGTGTAAACTTCTGAAAGATGAACCAAATGATGAGGTTGTCTTTGTACAGAATCAAATTATGAACTAAGAAAAATTATTGTGCCTAGAATTATTTTATAACAATATATTAACTATGAAATAAATATGAATATCCCTACACTACTTGGGTTTAACAAAGAATTTAATAAAAAATAATAAAACAATAAAAATAAGTATGGAACAACTATACAGAATATCAACATGAAAATAATGCTTCACAATTTAAAAATAAATTTCAGTTTGGCGTTATACATAATGCAAGCGAAAATTCATATATGAACCAGAATATCAATATAAAACATATGCCATCTATGATGAATAATATTGCTTATGATAGTTTAGTATTGCTACATGTAATTAAATGTCTCAAGATTTACTCAAAATTTATAGTTTATTTATAGAGTTTTGTCCCTTAGATGTCACAAACAAGACACTAAGAGTTCAATCCCTTTGTTTAAATTCACACATTTATAGGAATATCATACAAGCACTAAAAACACGTTAAATTTCAGCAATAAAGCACACACCATACCCCTAATACACAAACAAAACACAGGCTAACAAAGGCAGATCATTAGAACAGATACTAAGGCCTAAAAAAATGTTTGTTTCTGATTATATGCTCATTTAAAATAGGATACGTAAGTCAGAGAATTTTTTATTTATTTAATTCTTTTGGCCTTTGAAAAGCCTGAGGAAAGATGAAAAAGTGAGATATTGGATGTACCATTACTTGGACCAAATAAAAAGTCAAAGTTTGCTGGGAAAACTTAATGTACGTCAGGTAATCAGAAATAAACAAGTTTTTTCCCTCCTAAGCACTGTTTCCACTAGAAAAATGTTGCGTATTGATTCTTTCACTGCAAATAAACATAATGTATGGAATGTCATGTCTACTGTGTTGTTCTAGTCATGAAAGGTTCAACCACTGCAGTAAAACCTTCATCAAATTCATCATCAGAGAATCTTTTCGCAGACTTTCTAGCATTTTCACGAAGGTCCACACTTTCTTTCTCTGACAATTTAAATATGGCACTCATACAGCCAGCGTATGAGTCAGGATCAGAAGCCAGGTAACCTGTTGGTCGACCCTCAGAAGGTTTGAGAATATCTAACTTAGGACCACCAGAATCATGAGCTAAAGTTACAGTTCCTGCTGCCATCAACTCGACAACACCTGAATGGTAGAAAAATATTGCTAATTTATACAAATATGAAATTACTACATGTATATACAAATTCAATATAATCAGGTTTTTTTGGGGGAAAAGGAAGATGTTTGGCGATGGGGGGGGGGGGGGGGGGGGGGTTACTCATAAGAGACAAATTTGGAGATTTTTCACAATGAAAATAGACATGATATATTTTTTGGGAAATATAACTTATTATCTTATAGTGAGAAATATAGCTTATTTTCTGAGGGGAAGAAGATAACTGTTAACGTTATTTTCTTTGTAAAAAAATGAAAATAAATAATTTTTCATCTAAATTAAGATGAAACAAAATGATATCAAACAACTTTTCATAATTGATACAAATAATCTCCATGAGTGCCTTACATAAGACATAGAAAAGGACTGTCCAAAGTCCAGCAAGTAATTGTGAGATGAATTCTTTACTGTATTACAAGTTTAAGACTACTAGATAAAGTAAAGGAAACACCAGCTGCTCCACATGTCAACCTGGACTGTATTCTAACCAGTACTAACTTACCCTACCCTTCAACAAGGAAACACCAGCTGCTCCACATGTCTGCCTGGATTGTATTCTAACCAGTACTAACTTACCCTACCCTTCAACAAGGAAACACCAGCTGCTCCACATGTCAACCTGGACTGTATTCTAACCAGTACTAACTTACCCTACCCTTCTACAAGTAAACACCAACTGCTCCACATGTCTGCCTGGACTGTATTCTAACCAGTACTAACTTACCCTACCCTTCAACAAGGAAACACCAGCTGCTTCACATGTCTGCCTGGACTGTATTCTAACCAGTA
Source organism: Lutraria lutraria (assembly GCA_964023205.1). Lineage (NCBI taxonomy): Eukaryota > Metazoa > Mollusca > Bivalvia > Venerida > Mactridae > Lutraria > Lutraria lutraria. The sequence goes on along the minus strand of OZ026833.1, from coordinate 47,771,682 downwards.
CTAACTTACCCTACCCTTCTACAAGTAAACACCAACTGCTTCACATGTCTGCCTGGACTGTATTCTAACCAGTACTAACTTACCCTACCCTTCTACAAGTAAACACCAGCTGCTTCACATGTCTGCCTGGACTGTATTCTAACCAGTACTAACTTACCCTACCCTTCTACAAGTAAACACCAACTGCTCCACATGTCTGCCTGGACTGTATTCTAACCAGTACTAACTTACCCTACCCTTCTACAAGTAAACACCAGCTGCTCCACATGTCTGCCTGGATTGTATTCTAACCAGTACTAACTTACCCTACCCTTCTAAAAGGAACACCAACTGCTTCACATGTCAACCAGGACTGTATTCTAACCAGTACTAACTTACCCTACCCTTCAACAAGGAAACACCAACTGCTCCACATGTCTGCCTGGACTGTATTCTAACCAGTACTAATTTACCCTACCCTTCAACAAGGAAACACCAGCTGCTTCACATGTCAACCTGGACTGTATTCTAACCAGTACTAACTTACCCTACCCTTCTACAAGTAAACACCAACTGCTTCACATGTCAACCTGGACTGTATTCTAACCAGTACTAACTTACCCTACCCTTCAACAAGGAAACACCAGCTGCTCCACATGTCAACCTGGACTGTATTCTAACCAGTACTAACTTACCCTACCCTTCTACAAGTAAACACCAACTGCTTCACATGTCAACCTGGACTGTATTCTAACCAGTACTAACTTACCCTACCCTTCAACAAGGAAACACCATCTGCTTCACATGTCTGCCTGGACTGTATTCTAACCAGTACTAACTTACCCTACCCTTCAACAAGGAAACACCAGCTGCTCCACATGTCTGCCTGGACTGTATTCTAACCAGTACTAACTTACCCTACCCTTCTACAAGTAAACACCAACTGCTTCACATGTCTGCCTGGACTGTATTCTAACCAGTACTAACTTACCCTACCCTTCAACAAGGAAACACCAGCTGCTTCACATGTCTGCCTGGACTGTATTCTAACCAGTACTAACTTACCCTACCCTTCAACAAGGAAACACCAGCTGCTCCACATGTCAACCTGGACTGTATTCTAACCAGTACTAACTTACCCTACCCTTCAACAAGGAAACACCAGCTGCTCCACATGTCTGCCTGGATTGTATTCTAACCAGTACTAACTTACCCTACCCTTCAACAAGGAAACACCAGCTGCTCCACATGTCAACCTGGACTGTATTCTAACCAGTACTAACTTACCCTACCCTTCTACAAGTAAACACCAACTGCTCCACATGTCTGCCTGGACTGTATTCTAACCAGTACTAACTTACCCTACCCTTCAACAAGGAAACACCAGCTGCTTCACATGTCTGCCTGGACTGTATTCTAACCAGTACTAACTTACCCTACCCTTCTACAAGTAAACACCAACTGCTTCACATGTCTGCCTGGACTGTATTCTAACCAGTACTAACTTACCCTACCCTTCTACAAGTAAACACCAGCTGCTTCACATGTCTGCCTGGACTGTATTCTAACCAGTACTAACTTACCCTACCCTTCTACAAGTAAACACCAACTGCTCCACATGTCTGCCTGGACTGTATTCTAACCAGTACTAACTTACCCTACCCTTCTACAAGTAAACACCAGCTGCTCCACATGTCTGCCTGGATTGTATTCTAACCAGTACTAACTTACCCTACCCTTCTAAAAGGAACACCAACTGCTTCACATGTCAACCAGGACTGTATTCTAACCAGTACTAACTTACCCTACCCTTCAACAAGGAAACACCAACTGCTCCACATGTCTGCCTGGACTGTATTCTAACCAGTACTAATTTACCCTACCCTTCAACAAGGAAACACCAGCTGCTTCACATGTCAACCTGGACTGTATTCTAACCAGTACTAACTTACCCTACCCTTCTACAAGTAAACACCAACTGCTTCACATGTCAACCTGGACTGTATTCTAACCAGTACTAACTTACCCTACCCTTCAACAAGGAAACACCAGCTGCTCCACATGTCAACCTGGACTGTATTCTAACCAGTACTAACTTACCCTACCCTTCTACAAGTAAACACCAACTGCTTCACATGTCAACCTGGACTGTATTCTAACCAGTACTAACTTACCCTACCCTTCTACAAGTAAACACCAGCTGCTCCACATGTCAACCTGGACTGTATTCTAACCAGTACTAACTTACCCTACCCTTCAACAAGGAAACACCAACTGCTCCACATGTCTGCCTGGACTGTATTCTAACCAGTACTAACTTACCCTACCCTTCTACAAGTAAACACCAGCTGCTCCACATGTCTGCCTGGACTGTATTCTAACCAGTACTAACTTACCCTACCCTTCTACAAGGAAACACCAACTGCTCCACATGTCTGCCTGGACTGTATTCTAACCAGTACTAACTTACCCTACCCTTCAACAAGGAAACACCAGCTGCTTCACAAGTCAACCTGGACTGTATTTTAACAAGTACTAACTTACCCTATCCTTCTACAAGGAAACACCAACTGCTTCACATGTCAACCTGGACTGTATTCTAACCAGTACTAACTTAACCCTACCCTTCTACAAGGAAACACCAACTGCTTCACATGTCAACCTGGACTGTATTCTAACCAGTACTAACTTAACCCTACCCTTCTACAAGGAAACACTAACTGCTTCACATGTCAAGGAAAATCGACAATGTTGTCAAATGGAAGATATGAATTGCTGTGACCGGGAATCAAACCTGGATTGCCAGGTTACAAATCTAGTGCACTGACCACTGGACCACAGCCGTGGCTTGCATATCTACTATATGTGATAAAGTGTTTAGTTTTCCAGTAAGACCTTTTTTAATGGAAGTGAATTCTGAATTATTCACAAAAGCAACAAGAAATACCTATTCCAAAATGCTCATCTCTCATTGTATGCAACCCGATCGTAGCTTCTGCCATCATATTCTTCAGATCATCAAATGGAACGTTCAGCTGAAACTCTACATAATCAGCAATATTCAATTCCTTAGCTGACTGTTTCAATGTGTCAACACGCCGAGAATCATTGATGTCTCTACATCCACCAACAAGAATAAGTTGGAATTTACTTCGATCTTTTAAATCATACCCTTCAAGAAATTTGCTAAAGCCATCTAACTGTAACTGATGATTTTTCTCGGGACGGAATTGAGCAATAGAAAGAATTTTGAGGATGTCTTTATCTCTTTTGTCATTGAGATCGATTTTAATGAATTCTGAGACATCACAAGGAGGATAGACGATGACAGCCTTATCCCCCACACCCCATAATGTCTTAATATGATTGTATGTCCAGGTGGAGTTCACCATAACAAAGTCACTACGGCTTCCAGCCACTCCATACATGTATGCAAACATTTTGTAGTAGAGTAATTTAATACTGGTTAATACTGCGCTTCTGGAAACGACTGAAGCGTTGTTGAAGTTTGATTCTCTGTCAGACACCCTCTGTAACATGTCCGTACTAATTGTTGGATAATGCACATAGCATCCAACATTACATCCACCTAGATATTTAAACAAAGGCAATGTGAAAGCATATCCCATGCTATCCACATAAACATCAGGAACGTAAGCCAGTAATGCTTCTAAACCAAGAATAGCTGACCCAAAACTTTGGCCGAGCAATGTGAACATTGGGTATTTCTTGGCTTCAACCCAATTTCTACTTCTGAGAAATACAAATTCTACAGGCTTTGGTAACGTTATATTGAATCTCTGTCGAGCTTTTTGAAGTATTTCAGCACTGCTGGCATCACAGTCTCCAGTATAGACCAAACATTTTACATTTGGATACCTAAAATCAATATATAAACATTAACCATTACAAATAAATCATATACATATCTTCAACATCCCAGCTGTATCTGGATAATTTCTGGATAATTTCATTGAACCTTAACTTAATGATTTGTTAGCAAGATAATCATTTTGTAAAACCAGGTTTAATTTGATCCATTAAAACTAGATATACAGAATCTTTTCTCATGAATAATTTACAGAATATATTCAAATAAATGGCATACATGTATAACAATAAGTTGATTAACTGGAACTACACAATACAGAGTTCATTAATTATCTTAAACAAGTTCATTAGGAAAGTCATACCAAATAAATTTATCAATCATGTCAATATCAGAAAATGATTAAAGAGATCATTAATGATGCCGAAAGATTCCATAAATTGTATATTAATTTGGATTGTACAACAAAACACACAAATTTACGAACTAGTATTATTTCTTCATTTGTGATAAAGTTAATTGAAGTGATCAATGTTTTTTTGTTTTTTTTATAAATTGTATATAACATACTTGAATATATGAGAATAGTTGAAACAATATTTTATGTACCGATAACAATGACTCACTTATTTTGTAACGATCTAATGGCCACCCATAACACTCTCTCTCCCCCACCACCAGCATTACAATACGGATGGAGGAAACCAACGACTACCGTAGAAGGACTCTCTCGTAAATGAGGCAATAAAATCTTTGTTCGTTGTCTGATCCATTTCTTCAATAGAGTGTATAACACGACCAACACAATTATGAAGAATATGCAGATAACAATCAGCATCCCGAATGTCTCAGACAGAAAGCTGAAAATAGAACAGTTTTAGGTCAATACATCTTTTGTGAAACTATACTAAGTAATATGATACAGTTTAATGTGGAACTGTATTTGACCTCTGCATTGAACTTCCACAAGTATCATGTATGTGGTGAAGAAGTATGAACATGTAGTCACGTCACTATTCTGGATAGTATGGGGATCTGTGAGCTGTGCTTTCCTGATGAATGTTTGAGGCAGTTGCCGCTCATCCCTTGTAACAGACACCGATCTATATGAAGATCAATGTATTACTGTACAGCCCTTTTTTAAGGTTTTGGGGTGGCGAGGCCTTTTTCGAGGGGAATTTTGCATTAAAAATAGGCAAATTGGGGAAAAATTACTAAGTAAACAAACACAGTGTAAAAAGGTTGGGGAATTTTTTTCAAATTTGGGGAAAAATACATACTATTCAGCATGGGGAATGGGGCCAAAATTTGCCATAATAAAAAGGCTGTTAGTGTTACATACATGTATGGTTATGTGAAGCTTCAGCCCTTTTTCTTATTGTTTTAGGTAACAGATATTGGTTCCCTATGAGAGGGGAAATTTGCTTTGTGAGTATTATTACAGGCTAACATATATATTATCTTAAGAAATAAAAAAATTAAACACTAGGACCGTAAAATTTCTTTTTCTCTTATTCAACAGACTGGGGCGAGCGAACACACATTTCTTATAAGAAGTTTTCCGAGTAAAGGCCTGAGAGTATGCAATTAAATGACTTTACTTTAGGGACCTGGATATTTATCCCTTTGGATAAGCCATGGTATTCGAATACTCAAGATTAGTTTACATTTAAATATCATTTGAAGAAAAAATGTCAAGGACTAAGGTCACTAAACATTCAATTCGGATTACTCCCTGTTTTTCAGTTTATTTGTTGTTGAATTATCAGGTTATTACAGTATTTTTAAAGTTACACTATGATTGAGCGGCAGTGGCCCATACTGTAGTCCAACTAATTGTACGCTACAGATGATATCGAGAAATTTTTTGCGCTTGTCGATATCTATCTTCCGGGTACAACTGCGGAAAGGTCAATTCTGTGTCGGAAAACGGCTACTCATTGGCTATGTAATCCCCAACGAAATCTGTTGGGAACGATTTTACATCAAAATAAAATTGGTACCTGCTAAAAAAATTATATGGTGTAGAAGCCATCAATTTTCTGCTTCATTTGATGTATATTGCATATAAATCCATTAATGCATAAGTTCAAAACGACAATTTAATTCTGATTTAAATTCACTATTCTCCATATTCATGTACAGGTAAATCTACCGTCACTGTACAGCAGTGATTACGCGTAACGTTGCGATTAATCGAGTAAACTGATTATATATGGTTTTCGACGATATTAATTTATCGTAGCGAAAGAAAGAAGACAATTGCGAATTTGGACGCACTTTTGGAAAGAATGGCATTGTTTTATTTGTTTCATAATTTATGTATTTGTTATTCACAAAGAAAGCAACAAGTTAAAGCTTTACACAGTTTCTCGCACTTGCAAAACATTATATTCATGTATGTATTAAAGTTATTCTTCAAAGCTGATCCAGTTTTTCGGGTATTACTGGTTCAATGATTACTTGAGTAGAGTGATAGATTACTTATGAAGGTTTATAACTAATATTTTTGTGCAATAAATACGTTCTTTTCTCGACCCGACACCTATTCGGTGTTATGATTTTTACGCGTATCGCTTGCCGTACAGTAGATGAACTTCATTGCCTGCATAAAGTTTACACAAATATGACCGGATTTTAAAACCTCGCGTGTTATTTTCAAGGTTTATACTATTTATTCATAATTTTGTTATTGTTCTTCGATATATATGCTATATTTATTCATTTCCATGCTTATTGACGGCAAATTGTGCTTTGAACCGCTGAAAAGACAAACTTGACAAAACTCAGAAATCCGACATTGTTTTGGTCCTTCCGCAATGAGACGTAGCAGGCAATAGATGAAATAGCAAAATCATGAACGGATTGCTCGTACGTCTCATAAATGTAGACTAGCCCATACTGAGCATAAACTATGTGATATTTCATCATCTAATGATCTATTGTTTTAACAAAACGACCTGATATTCCGACGAGCTCTTTGATTGAGGCACTTAGTAAGAAATAGCTATTATAAAATTCAATAGGTGTCATTTTGAATTAACAAAGCATGGAGACAAACACAATTTTTATATTATTGTAACATCCGAAATATTTATCCGAAGATACCCACACTACACGGGAATTATATTAATTCCGTTACCCTAAACGCATAAAAATACATTCTATTTGAGATGAGAGATGATGTAAACATAACATACGATATGCTAGAAGTCATTTAAGTTTTTCTGCTCTAAATATATCAAAATACCGTACCTGAAATATGTGTTGATTAGCTCTGCCAACACCATACCGGAAGTTGCTACAGTGAAAGTTGCTCAAAGTGTTTTCGGAAACGAACAATCTAAAGCGTTTAACAGCCCAATAGACATTAATTTTAATCAGTCAATCAGATTTTAAGAACATTTTCCCTCTTTCATTACTATCAATAATGAAATCATATCGTTTATAAGAATAAATGAACTGAAATTAACTTCTGATCACGTCCTGTCAGCGCCTATCCTTTTCTGTCAACAAGAATTTCTGAAGAAGGAAGTGCACAAGAAAAATAACTAAGAAAAAAGAACTTGATAAACAGCGTAAAATCCTCGGTAATATTTCAGATTGTGTTTTCTGTTATCCTATTATCTCATAAAATGAAGTATTAACCTGATAAGATTTGTTTTAAATCCATATTATTTGCTGATTATTAACGTTTGACGTTTTGACAAGTAGAATAGTAATCGGATAGGACACTACTTGGAGTTTTTTTGTACTTGGCGACACTGTTTATATAAACACGACCAAAGTAAGGTTTGAATGAAACCTTATTGTTTAGTTCACCGTCGTGCATTTCAATATCTTTGTTTGTATCCATGATGTTATTGCTATTTTACAATCCCAATCTGTTCTGAAGCTTTTCATTGAATAATTAAACTGTTAACAAATTAACACGAACAATATCTATAGATCTGTCTTTAAATACATGTAATATGAGCAGACTAAGAAGACTAGAGATATATATTCCACTTGGTTTGCATAGACTTGAACCAAATATGAACATTGCCAGAATTTAGTCAATTTATATATCACCTACAAATATTTTTATTTTTTTTATATTTTATGTGAATGGTTGTGAAATAGAGGGGTCTCATGTGTACTAGTTGTTAGGCAACATGTACTTCAGATCTGATGTGTATAGCGGTATGGTGCAGTGATAAAAAGATACAATTGACCGTACCGCAAGCTAGCATTCTTTTATTACTTATTTTGTACTAAATACATTTAAAAGAAAAATAACATTCATTGATAATTCTTCTTCAAGTTCAATGTTTTTTGAAAGCCAAAAATTTGGATATATTTTGATGATGACATCCATGGGTTAGATAGACACAGTACTAAATCAGTATACTGGTAAAGAAAATTATTTTGAAAGATTTTATAAATCTAAATTTTGATGTTTATTGCACGAAATTTATATAAAAAAAATTCAAATGAAAGTGCCAATATGACCAATATAATTTACGTAACCACAATAAGTGACAATGCCGTACAGTGACTGCCATAAGCCTAAATACCACAACAGTGCAAGTTGTTAATTGATACCTAGACATAACACTCAGGCTTAAGTATTTCTGTCAGGCCAGGTTTTTTTTAATGGTTTGAGATTTTGAAGTCTCGGAAACCGATCTCAATCATTGTTTGGTCAAAATACCTCTTACATAATTATTTCATGCATAAATCACTAATAATATATTATTGTAAATCAATATTCGGATCAATGTATCTTCCCGAACTCAGTTACAGTTAACATGAAATTTAAAAGGAGATTGAAACATGCATGTATATGATCTATATTCTTATATAAGTTTTTTTAATCAGACACCACCAACTATAACCAGGTCTGTAGGAAGCAGTTTCAGATGAGGGGGGGGGGGGGAGCTTATTTTGGATTTTGTCTGACAGAACCCTATAAGTTATTAATTCTTTTATGTTTATGATTTTTTATTGTAAAGGATTGTTGATTTTGACATTATTTTAATGTTGCTGGCGGGCTGGATGATTTAGTCAAAGACTTAGATTTTTTGGACGGTTACCTTTTTTAAAGCAGATTCTTTTAAATGATGCATAAAGTTTGTTTCAGTAAACATATTTGTAGCATGGACGTATGAAATACATTGATGATTAAACATAGAACATTGGAGATGGGAATGAAAGCCTACCATATATTTTCTTTGGTATAATTTAGAGAACTACATGTAAGAACAAGGCTTATTTGATTCAACAGGGGGAGATAACATGTAATCCTTTATTGTTTTTTTTTTTCTTCAGTTATTTTTCTTCACTGAATCTTTTACATTAATTATTTTGTTATGAAATACATCCTTGGAGGATTAAATTACATGTTTATTGAATAAAATCAAGGACTTATATACATACATGGATTCGCAACTGCTAAAAATAGCTTAAACGATATCGTTTGATGATCCCACAATGCATTGCTATATACTCAGCAATGTCCGACAGCTGTAATTGGGTGTTTAAGAATTTTATTATACTAAAAAAAACTCTGACAATTGGGCACGGGAAATTGGTAAAGGATGCAACAAATTCCTTAAAGATATTAAGATACATTTATAATCCACAAAGTCTAAGTATAAGCGTTGAAAAAGGCATCAGTTGAACATTTTAAATTCCAAGATGGCGGACATCCATTATAATCCTTTTGTCTCCGAGATTAAACATTCGGAATACCACAAATATTTTCGCTGTTATTAACAATCTGATTATCACGGATATTTTTCTTACTTTCGCTTTTGTAAAACAAGAGCATGTAACCCCGTTGATTCATGTGTTATTATTGCGGGATTTGATTACTTTAAACTGTTAATACGGAAGTTGCGAATCCATGTATGTATATAAGTCCTTGATAAAATGAAGAAACAATCACATGAACTAAGTATTGTGTATTTGATATTTAAATATAGTTGCTGCGGCTATGGTCCAGTGGTTAGTGCGCTGGCTCTGTAACCCGGCCGGCTATCTGGATTCGATTCCCAGTCGCAGCTGGTCATACCCATCCATGAAAATCCATGACAACAATGTCGATTTTTTCCTAGTGGAAGCTAGGCTAAGTTAGTACTGGTTAGAATACAGTCCATAAAATATGTTAGGTGAATATGCCATCACATATGACTGAAAAACTGATGAAATACGGCATTTAACCCAAATGAATAAATATAGTTCATTTTTCCATTAATTTATGATACACACTTAAGCTGATATTGATCGTTTATACACCAACATTTTTTCTCTGTTTTTGAGATATTTTCATAAAGTTATGGTTGAGTGAGTTGTGATGTTTAGAAGTAAAGTTATTTGTTTTCTTATTTTAAATAGTGTTTGATCATATTAATACATTATAAACGTTATATGTCAAGTATGGATAGTGTATATGTTTCCCAGAAAACAGGATGTGAATTTACGTATAAATACCTGGAGGACATTATGTACTGTAATGGGTATTGAGTGTTCTGATCAGTGCATTAAGATAATGTTAAGTTTGCCAACAATTTATAATTAAATTTGGTTTATTTTATTGTCACCTACCTACATGTATATATTGGTTATGGGTATATGATTGTGGCGTGAAAAAAATCATGTTCTTATACTTAGTAAGGATAATGTATTGATTGACAGTAACAGATGTGTTAGTCTATAAGATTATAACTATTACAAGTTCTGTTATTTACTGGAAATAAGACAAACTTTAAGAATGGAAGAAGAACAAACTTTACTGGAGGTATACAAAGATTTATTAATAATAATATAATATAATGGATTATATTTCCTATTTTTATACCATTATCTTATTTTTCAATCAGTGTATATTTAATGTACCAAGGATCTGTCATAATTGTTATGTTATTGATTACATGTTATGGATAGTGATTTTTTGTTATGTGATATATGTTTATTGCATTTTCTTTGTTTTTTATGCCCTGTATTACAAATACAAACGTATTTGTTAAAAATCATACCTCATATGTACAGAAGGTTTAACAACTACTGGAATATTTGAAAATTAATGATTTTTTTTCCTCTTTATCTATTTTTTTTGTCATAAAGTTACCATAAACATGACATTTATAACCTAATAAGGTTGTTAGATGCACAAAACTGAATTAATGTCCTTTTTATTCTGTGACATCAAATTGTTATATCTTTTCGTATGATTAGCCAGGCCTTGGGTAATTTGTATAAAGATAGTATTAATTAGTGTGAAATTACCAATAGGCACCTTTTTATGCATGTATGCATTCAGTTGGATGCTGAATTATGCTCCATATCTTACACTTTTAGTTATAATGTTGACTTGTAGAACGTACATGTAGCAATATTAATGATACAATTTATGAATTAAGTTGTGTTAATTCCTCATTAATTAATTAATAATTATTATTGTGTACTTAAATTTCAACCATGTGGAAGTTTTGGAAATCTGTGGTAAGGTGTTGTTTTCTTATGTGTCTATGTAACTTATGGTCCATTTAGGAAAAGTTAGGCCTCAAGCAGGCTTGTAGAAAGAAATTTCAGACTGGGAGAGGGAGGAGTCTAATTTTAGATATTGTCTGACAATGGGTTAGATTAGTCTAATACAGATTCACTTATAGTCCCTTAACGGGCCGTTATAAAAAGTATAAAAATCTACAACTGCCAATTTTGGGAGGGGGCTAAGCCCATCTTAGCCCCATGATTCCTAGAGTCCTAATAAGTCACATAGTAAGATTTTTTATTCGAAGTAATATGTTTTTGATCATATCAAGTTATTTCGTAGGATTTAGATTGGAGAAAAAATATGATTTTTGCCATTGAAATAGCTATTCATAGCTAATGTTTAACATGTTTATATACTATTCTGACAATAAATAAAGTTTGAACTTGAACCATTTCTGTCAAATAAGGGGAAATGCTGTTAGCCAGAGTTTTAATCTAATAATATTCAGATTTCAAATCATGACTTACGATTTTCATGTAATATGTAAGAAAATTGTTAATTTATTCTACAGATGATGAAAAAGAAGGAGATGACAGTAAGTATTATAATGGTTGGTTACTATGGCAACTAAATTTGGTGACCCCTAATTTCTGGATTTTTTTAATTCTAGTAAATGCTTTGGTTTGGTGATAGGCGTGATTTGGATATTACTGATGCATGCAATTTGAAATTTGGGGCTAAATTGTTATATATATTATCTATATACATAGTCTCTGTTATAGTAGGTAATAAATGTCATAGAAAATTACTTAGTCCATATGTCAGTTCTGTATGTGTTATATGGGGTGGTGTACTGTAGGTGTTGGGAGCAGTACTTCACAGGGTCAAATTTTGTTTAATAATTACAATATACAAAGAGGTCCTAGCCTTATTTTATCATTTCAATAAGTTTTTGTCTGATCTTTTACTTATTTACTATTTATAATGTTCTTCTACAGATATTTACACATTGATCAAATGGTAGTCTGTAGGAAAGTATATCTGCTGATACATCTTTAGGATTGTTTCTTTATAGAATTTCTCTTTTTTTATTTCTCTCACTATGATATACTTTATATAACATTAGGAATAAAGTTCAATATACAATCCTTTCAATAAATTAGTTGTACATGTACTTGTAAAATGATAGATAGATGTTAAACTATATATAATACATATATCATCGAGAAGACATGTTGGTAAGGCGTTAAAATATAGTAGCATGACCAGCTTTCTCTTAATACATGTACCATTTAAACAACCACAGCACTCTGTGGTATAAAAACTTATGTAGCATTTAGAAATTCAGTTTTCATTGTCTGTTAAATTGGAATGTGAAAACACTGTCTTGAAATACAATTAACAGTTGAAGCAATCTTTCTCTGTATTTTTTAAAGCCTTGCCAATTAATATAATAATCTATTTATCTTGAGCTATTTCATGTGTCTTACATATAACTTGTACTTTGATATCTTTATACTGCGTTTTTTACTTTTCTATATACGTAAGTCAATGATATAAGATAAAAAAGGCCGTGGTGTAGGGATAGAGCAATGGACTCCTAATCTGAAGGTTGTGGGTTAGAATCCCGTTAGTGGCGGAATTTGACCGTAACCTTCATAATCCCTTCTTTTGGCGCGAGTACTGGTCAGAACCCAGGAAGCAGTCATCGAGAGTAGTAAATATAAGTTGTAAGAACTTGCTCTACAATTCATGTAAAATGAATAAGTTTAAAGCCCCATTAGCTTTTCAAATTAAGTAATACGGAACAATAGATGTAGTGATAGTAAAATATAAGAAATATATTTTATTTGCTCTAAAACAATATTTACATAATGACTTTCTTTAGCCACATCTTGTAAAAATGTTGTCAGACGCTTTTTCTTATTTTTTGCAATATCATTGAAAAAATACTGTGCTGTATTTGTATATTAAAAAGAAAAAATTCAGAATGTTTTTATTGCAAATAAAAGTCAGTTTCACTGGTAAGAAACCTTTCTAGGTAAAATAAGACCTACTTTAATTTTAACATTCAAAAAGCAAATGGGGCTTTAAACTAAACTACCGTAATGATAAAATCTAGATTAATTAGAATGATATAGTGATAGTTATATGATTTTAAATGTACAATGTATGTGATCATGGTTTATTGAATCACATAATCATGTTTACTCCGTAACAGATACATAGTGGTAATATCATAATGTTTAATATTCAGATTGATAAAAGCTTTTAGGTTGTGATTGCCTTGCTTGAGGCAAACTTGGTTTTTGCGATAAAAAAGTATACTGTATTCTGATTTGATGAATTTAATTTTGTTGACATCTTTCTCATTTTATCACAGGCTGTCATGAAAAATATTCATTTCAGTTATTTCATATTCATGACAATCTATTTATCAATACAATGAAGTTAGCTATGTATTGAATCGAAAACATTCATTTGTGATGATGAGTTTAGATTTTCTACGTGATGTTTGGAATGTCACCAAAATAACCCTTTTGTATTTTTAAATTTTCCTTTAAATTTATTCAATTATAAATATATTCTTAGGTGTAAACATGGCTAATGCACTGAAAGTACCTATTCAAGGATCATTCGAGACAGAAGACATGCAGGATTTACAAAATATAATAAGAATATGATACATGTAATAACATTAAATCACACAGCCCATGATCTATTTACAATTTGGTTTGAAATGGTTTAATTAATTATCACCTATGATTTGACATCAATTTTAACCTTTCTTTTTCTGTGATGCTTTTTTACCTTTTTAGCCTAACTCTTTGACCTTTTTGGCCTAACCTTTGATATTTTTGGCCTAACCTTTGATATTTTTGGTCAAACCTTTTTTACCTTTTTGGCCTAACTCTTTGACCTTTTTGGCCTAACCTTTGATATTTTTGGTCAAACCTTTTTTACCTTTTTGGCCTAACTCTTTGACCTTTTTGGCCTAACCTTTGATATTTTTGGCCTAACCTTTGAACTTTGATGTTACTTATTGAATAGTTGGTCTTTAGATCTTAACTGTCAGTCTTGTAATAAGTCTATCTAGACTCTTTAACTTTTTATAGCATTTAATTCTACATTTCCTTTTATTCTATATCAGAGATATTTTGATTGTTTATTTAATGGTTAATTGGTGTTGACAAGATGCTGCACCTGGTTTCTGAACTCTGAACTGTCCATAACATAACATCTGCCATTATGTCAAAAGAAGTATATATACTAGGGTTATTGCAAAAAATGGATTGTTTGGTATTTTTGTTGAATCTTTTTCAGCTTGGAGATGGTTCATTTGAAATGAACATCCGACACATCTCAATTTATTGAATGAAAGAAAATTTTACTGGGCACGATCAAGAACCGGGAAAAACTGTTTGATATAAGAGTAGAAATAAAAATGCCCCATTCTCCTGTATCCTCTCTCCCTTCCCTAGGACGGCCATAAAATGACCGTACATGTAGCTGTTGAATGGACTGTAAAAAACAGAATGACACCAATAACTTTGGACTTTTGGCAACCTTCCAGCGTAAACGGTGGAAAAAGACATCAGGCTTACACCTGGGTAGTCTCGCCACCAACGTAAGTTCACAGGGTTCTCAATAACAGCAGACTTCAGGCCAATTTAGCTGCTTAGAAATGTGTGGGCCGGTTAGGAATCTCAAAAGTTTATAAAATATTGCTAGAAAATGCCTGGACCCCCCTAGCAGGCCTGTTAGTCTAGCCTTTGGGCTAGTTGGCCACAAACTGATTGAGAACCCTGAGCCTAACTGTACAGCTTCCTCATGGATTCCAAGTAACAGGGCTAGTGATTAATAGTCATTGCCCGTGGTGGGTACTTGACTGACAAGTATATGAATCACAAAAAGATAATTAGTAAAATTTTGTGGGGAAAGACAAAAGTTGTTCTAAAACACAGCTATGCATTTTAGTATTCAATCATAACTTCATAAGACATACCTGAATTAAGTGTTAATAAAGCTGTTACCTGAAACGTTGTTTAAACAGTGATGTCAATACTACATGATATATTCCAGAACACCCCATGCAGGGGCTCTAATCATACATATGGTAAAACTTGTGTTTTAGCAGCCACCTCTGAATAAAGAACAGCCTGTAAATTAAGGCCATTCTTTTAAAAAACATCATTGATTCTTAGAAGAAATTTTTTGGAACAAAATTACCTCCTAATAAGTTCTCCTATCAATGCCAGTCACATTTTGTTTTTTTCCCAAAGGTGGCCTTTGTATATAGGTCTGACTGTGTTTCATGATTTTATATTATTTAAATCCATAGTTGAAGTGTTTACTGTGTATAGAAGAGATATATTACTTTTGTATCTTGATTAAGAGGTATGTAACCATGCATATGATTGTGTTATCAAAAGGTGGGTTTTTCACTGGAAGAAATAAACTTGTATTTTTTGCGGAGACTTTAATAATTCTGTTTGTAATTACAAAAGACAAACCTCTTTAAGTTTGTCTGGTTACAAGTAATTTATTACGGGACACTATTCGGGTAATACAGTTATTGTAGTAACTTATTTAGTAATTTCTTGGATCTATGTATAAAGGTAATGTTTACGTGTATATTTTATAATCTTGTGATTGTGAAGTGTCCTTGCTCATTGTTATACTTACTAAACTGGTAATAGATATTGAAGATAAGTTTTTGTTTGCTTACAAAAGATGAATAGATTTATGCTTTATTTGTGGTGGCTGATACTAGTAAATATTTTAAGGTTTTACAGCAATTTTCTGTCACATTATTATCTCCGGTATATACATGTACTTGTGTCTATGACTCTGGTGTATTTTCCTCAGTCTTGCTTGTAGTTTCTTCTCAATCTTTGTATTAGTAGTTATTTTTAACTTCCTTATTTCTCTATATACACAGGGAGGTAACAAATGGTGAACATTTTGTTTCCAGCTAAAATGGGTTGCTTCCCTTTGTGGAAATTGTGATATGTTTACATTGCGTCATATGATACAACTTTTCTATTTTTGGCAGAATATTTCATAATACTTCTAGAATGATCAGTTTAGTTTGGTATAAATAAGTCCCGCCTTCTACGCTAGGTCATAAGTTGAAAGTTGAAACTGTCGTTGAAGTAAAAGGTCAATATTGAAATATATATTTTTACAAAAGTTGAGCTTGGAGAATTTAAGGTATGAGATTTTTCTGTTTAAATTGTTTTTACTATGTTTTCATATCATTGTTGATTTGATTTTATTAATGACAAAATGTGACATTATTATAATTATGTATTACATGCATTAGTATTTAGTTGACAGGAAAAAATGTGTTTTAGGAATAATGTTGAATAATAATCTTAAAAACAGAATATATTTGACTAATTAGACAGATTATGGGTAAGTTTAGATATTGCTACTAAATATATCATTCAGCTCTTAATGTATAAAGAAATTAAGCAGTGTCATACTTTTTGATGTACAAGCTTTTTATGTTTTCATTGTTTCGAGAAATGAGTGTCTGTTTAAAGAAATCACTAATCTGCCAGTGTTCAATTTCTACTTCCCAGTAATGATTAATACAAGGTCAGAACGTGTTTTGTTCAGTTAAAAGTCATGGGAGCGGCTGAATTATATCTTCCTTGTTGTGTTTGATAAATTTTATACAAATGTACTTAAACCTGCATATTTGCATGTGTTTACCATATGTACATGGGTCAAAACAGGATAGAAAAATCCATTAATGTTTATATCCCCCAGGGTATTGCTATAACACCCATTTATAAATATCATATCAGATTTCAGTTTCAATATGATGTATAGAAAAGTCCAATATATTGTTATAACTTATAATATCGTGAAAAAATGTTGCAGCTGAAAAGTGAGAGTCCAGTCATACTGTATAATGTGTGTATACTCTAATTTTACACTTCATTTTGAAAAATATTTTTTTCATCTGTAATTCAGAATTGAAATTTTTATGTCCCCGTATTGAAAATGGCATGAAGTGTTACTCCTGTCTGTCCGTCCGTCCGTCCGTCCGTCCGTCCGTCCGTACGCATGCAAGGGTGGTTGTGGGGTTAGGGTTTGGGTTAGGGTTCGTACATTTAGGTCTTGTGGGGTTCAGATACGTACAAACTGGACTTGTGGGAATAATTTCGACTTGTGGGGTGTGACTTGTGGGGTTAAAAACACCGAAAAGATCAAAGGGATCACCCCACAACATACCTCTCATGAGTATGTCTGTCCGTCCGTCCGTCCGTCTGTCTGTCTGGGAAAACGATAGGATACTTACTGGGTACTTAAGGGTCTTGTTGGGTATCAAAAAACAAAAGAAATTCCTAACAAATGTCCATTCGTTTGAAAGTCTGTTCATTCAAATTTTGGTTAACTCCAGTAATATTTCATGGATTGGTTACATATTTTACATGGAGGTGTATAATAATTAGATACATGTCAAGTTTTTATTTCTGTTAAAATCAAAACATTTTCACAGGAGTTATGGCCCCTTTTTGACTTAGCTCTCAGTGGGGGCGCTCATATCCTCCAAACAAAATTCTAGTTACTATTTTAAAACAAGCTGTATTCATGAGTTACATACCTCTACACTTAATGATCAATCAATGTTCCCAGTGTTTACTGTGCAGTAATTTATTTTTATTGGGGGCAAGTTTCTGGTATTTAATTGGGACATTAATTTGTGACTGAATCGATCATATTAATTGTTTGGCAAGAATTTGGCCACTGATTCAAAAAACCTGAGTCCATCAGACCGGTAATCAGATGAAATGTTTAGCTGATATAAGTCCAAAATGCATAATGGAGTACCTAAAACTAATGTTTTACTGGTAGTAAATAATAAAAAGTTTCCATTAATAATTATTATATCATCACAATGTTGTAGAAATAAAATTTGATCATGACAGATTAATATTTGGTCTGGTAAATGTTCATTTGGTCCGGTAAATGTTCATTTGGTGCGGTCAAATTTATGCCTTTACTAAACCAAATGTCTGGTACTTGAAAAGGTGATTTGTGAAGACTGTTCCTACTTAATTAGTACTTCCTAGAAGTGGGGATAGACTATTACATAATGTTGTATTATGTAATATGTTGTCCCTGCTTGAAGTTAACATTTTTGTGACTTTGATATCTATTACTTAACTCATATATAGATCACCTTATTTTTATCCAGTAGAATAATACAGTCTTACAGATGTTAGGGAAATGCGCAATTCTCTTACACTTTTTTTTCCCCGTCCAATCTCGACTTTGCCAATGAAAACAAATAGGTACTTTATCAAAGTATTATCTATGATTAAGCATTGCTTTTGTTACGTTTTACGCTCACGATTCTGGCCTTGAAAGAATGAAGTTTGTGATAAGATTAAATTATCAAATTTATGAGGTTAGGAATTTGTTGATATCACCTTGATAATCTGCACATTGATTACAATCGTTTGATATCGGTACAGATCAGTATAAAATGACTTAAAATGAATAGACATTCCTTAAATGAGTATTGGATGACATGTTGACATTCTAGGTGTGTCTGTTTTTCGAAGAAAAAGTCAAGCTATAATGATCGTCTGTGTTGTGATGCAAAAAACTTTAATGTGGCTCAATCATAACTTGGAAACTGTGGGTAGATCTAACTGAGGCGGTGAACAGACAAGCATTGGCGCAGCTTGCAGCACTCTTGTTTACATGATGACATCACGATGAAGGATGATGTCATGATAGACATGTTTTGTACCAGAAGAGAAAATCAAACAAGTAGAAATTGTTCTGTTTTGTTTTTCAGGTTGAGAATAGTGACGAGATGGAGAGGAAGACAGTACTAAGTGTTAGTGGCATGTCTTGTCAGTCATGTGTGGAGAATATAGAAGCTACCATCAGTAAACTTTCTGGTGTGATAGATATCAAGGTATGCTGGTTCAATAATTGTATTGTCTTTCTATAAATTCATTTTCCAAGGTCCACGAAAGAGCCAACCATGTATAGATGATAATTAGATACATGGTTGTGACATGCAACTGATTTAACCAGTCTTTGCACTAATCCATCAGCCCAAAGCCCGGGACAAGTAAGTTTTTATTTTAGCATTTGAACTTTCTCAGGCTTGTGGTAAATTGATTATTTTCATCAGCTCACTTGCGGTTTGGGTTAAGTAGTGTGCTGTCCTGTTTGTAGTCTACAGCAAGGTATAACAAATTTGGAAGCATAAAAACTGCTGCATATAGACTCAGTGTCCACATTGATGCCTATACATTTAATAGAGAAGATTCTATTTAGTACCAAGTCTATGACTCACTACTCTGGCTGGTTTTCTAAAATAATAATGTAATCTTGCTGAATTTGTTGGTTAAGTTTTTTTGTATTAAGTTTGGGGATAACATCATCAATATATTGTGTTATGTTTGTTGTACATGTAGTAATATTTGGAAATAATAAAAAGCTGCATTTAAATCTTAGGAATTTATGGTTTTTAAAGTTTTAGCTCTTGTTTACTTATAAAATTGACCTATATTTCAAAATGTACATTGTACATTAAAAGTAAAAATGTCATACAAACCTCTTGTATTGTTTGTTTTCCAAAATTCATTTTTTATGACACTTATTTATGATGTATAAATCTATAAATGTGGAGTAAAACACATGTAAAGTGATAGTTGCGGTATAGGGGCTACATTCACATATATAGGTTACTATTAAGATAATAACAGTAAGACGGTGTTTGTGTTTGGTGAAGTGAATTATCAAATATATTGAAACCAAAATTGAAGAATGGTAAATGAAGAGAGAAAAAACCTTAATCAATAAATAACCAGATTTGGCCATATAATTAAAGTTATAAAATTTAATTAATTGGTTGGTTAAAAACTAGGGCTGTTGATCGTTGGGTAAGTGGCGATCCGATCCTATCCATGATTCAACACTTATGATCCACAAATCGATTCACGAATCTTTTGTTATCAAGTGACCCATCTAAAACTTTTGAATTGCAGTACTGAAGACAGCTAAATTTAATTTTCTGTTTGGAAAAGAAGTAAATCAATATAAATTGTTCTATGGCTTAAATTTATAAGTACTCCCTTCCAATTAATTGATTTACCAGCATCATTATAGAACCGATTGGACCTCTTGGACATGATGAGACGATATATATTCAGAGAAAAGGGATTTTTATGAACAAAGAACACACATTTAATTTGTTAAAAACAAGATCACGAACCACGAATCTTAATAATGACGATTATTCCTACTCGATTTTCAATTTGATTCAACAATACCAAGTACATGTACTCGGATACTCACCACAGCCCTACTAAAAACATGAATTTATAGTTTTTATGCATTTGTAGCATTAATTGCTTCTTAAGTGTATTTATGTATACAACAACTTAAACTGCTATGAATTGTTTTAATACTATACCACTGTTACAATCCTTATTTTATTGGTTGAAGCTAACACATTCTTCAATTATGTATCAAGAACTTACTTGAATTTGGATATCTTGTACAAAGGGAAGTAATTAGTGTTGGAAAAGTATTTATTTGTCTGACTTAACTCCCTTAGATTACTGCTTATCTTTTACTATGAGTAATTGTCTGAGTCTACTAAATGCTTGTTAAAGGTATAGGCAGCCCTTATTCTTAAAGATTTCATCATTATGGCTTCTTTAATTTGAATAAAACAGATATACATATCTTAGATCAGTCTGTTCAAGGTGAGCTGTAAGTACATACATGTAGGGTTTAAAGTGATTAATCATTTTAAATCTTTAAAAAAAAAGCCAAAAAAACCTGAACAACTTCCAGTCTTGACCGTCAACTTATGATGTCTAATGAGAACCCTGTTTAAATAGGTAAAAATATGAATGAGAAGTATTACCTTACTGTAATGTTGATGAATCAGCTGTATCTAACAGTATGTTGTAATCCTGTGCTCTGATGTCAAATGGTTTGATGTACAATGTTGTACCTTGTTACAGTACCTAATTACAGAGTACATGTCTCATCATTTAAATGTATTCGTTAATCCATCACTGAATTCCATACAGTATTAGATAGTTATATGTTCCATTTATTTTGTGTCAAACTTATCTTATATTGTCAAATCTGTTTTACTTACATCTTTATCATCATCTTGTGAAGGCAATGTGCGTACATGTAGATAATTTTGTTGAGAAGCTAAGTCAGATTTGAAAGTTTTAACAGACTAACTGTTATATATACATTACTATATCACTAAGTAGTAGTGGCTATCTTGTAGATAACCTGTGTGGTACAATGTAGGATTTAGTTAGAATTCTTCACTTAAGTTAGACGTCAGGTTTGATACATAATTAAGTACAATATCAAGTGTCTGATCAAGTGATTGTTGTCCATGTTTAGGTCATCCTTAATAAATTGTTTGTTAGTGGTTACCCTAACCAGAGAAATTCCAGTGTGTAGGACTGGTGTGGGTAGGAACTATTCTTTTTATGATTTAATTTTTATATTGAACCCAAAATGCATGTCAGAATGCTGTTTTCTTTTTTAAAAAAATTACTCAAGAGGTCAAAAACAAGTTGGGTAAGGGCCTTTTAAGTGAGTGGTTATTGTTACTGCAAACAAAATATTATTCAAAAATATTTTTGTGCTTTTCGCAGTAGAAAACATCAGTTGTCAAATTGTTGGCAGTTTTTATGATCAGATTATTGGCTCATGATACGAGTGAAGTCCAGATAGGACTAGGTAGGTTAATGATATATACAGTATATTTAATACCATAGAAAAGAGCAGATGTGACCATATAATATACATAACAATGCAGTATTTATCACCAATATATGATACTTATAATAATTAGATGGTTATATTTATATATATAGACATGATAGTCAATTACCTGTTTAATTGCTGTCTTTTGATTGGCCAGTTGCATCTCGTTGACGATCTTGGTGTATAGAATGTGTTGTTTTAAGTCATGGTCAGTTGATTTTCATCTAACTGTGAGTTTTGTCTGTAGTATATACTGCATTAAGACAATGTCATGTGACAATAAGTGTATATATATATACATAATAAGTTTATTAACGCTACATTGAAATATGTTCAACTTTGGATTATTGTGAGAACTTTTCTTCCATAGCTGTTTAGTTTAACACAATCATGTGTATCATGTGTTGGATGTATATTTGTTATGTTAATCATTAAGACAAAAGATTGATTTGCTTATAAACTTATTTTTTTTGTCATTATAATAGGAATTTATAGGGCTATGGAAGCTTGTTGTTTACTTCTTGATAAATCATCATCTTCTGAATAATTTCTGTCTTAATAAAGAATCTCTGATTTCTGTGGTACGATCTTACTGGAGATGATTGTTGAATTTTGTTCAGTACCTTATATGGATGTTTTGTGAAACTGTGATACATGTTTACTACATTGACCTGTACGATTCAAAGTGTCCGTGGATGTTAACAGTGTGATGAGCATGTACGGCAATAAAATCTAATAATAAAGTTAATGTAACATTACAGATTGAACATGCAATAAAACATTGGTGAATAGACTTCAAATTAAGACGTTTCTTTAGTGATGTTGTGCATGTATGGAGCACTTGTGTCCTTCTCGTTTATTTGTTGTTGGATACTTTCCATAAAATTCTAGTTAACAGTTCTGTGTGATAGTTTATGTTGTTATTGACAGCTGAATTTAAACCATTAAGTTTCAAGGACTGGTACAATTTAATATACATTGAAATCTAATCATTTGATTGCATTTTATTCAATTTATCTTGTGAGATAAGACTTTATTCAGAGGACTGAGTTTTCACAAACAGTCAATATTTTTATCTAGCCTTTTTTTACCATGACTGGACTTTTTATCTGTGCCTTGGTAGTGACAAACTTTGTGTTACATATATAGTCAGGGCGCTGTGTTAAAACTTACATTTATTAATGTGTGAACTAATTATCAAAAAGACTTAAGTAAGAATTAGGACATTTAAATGTATGATTATCTTAAGTGAAAGCTCTGTTAATAAGAGTGTATTGACAATTATTTGTACACAGAGATGTATGTATATGAATTAGTTTCGTTCTCATGACTTCCTGAAGATTTTCTGAAATGTGACTAACTGAAGATTTTCTGACATTTTGTGGATTTACATGACACTATTATCAGTTTGTTTATGTTTATTACAATCACAATATACCAAGAATACTGTGTATTAAAACTGAACGTCAAACTGTGCTAACACAATTTTAAACATAATTTCTTAACTTTGTACTGAGAGGGGGAAAAATCAGAAAATGTCTTCAAAATCTGGATATCAACGTATTCCGGTAATTATTTGTTTTGTTGTCATAGTTTTTGTGATTCATGATTGATAATTTGTGTATTTTGATAATTGATCCTTGTCATGTGGTTAGTCATACTTCATGAACTATTTATGAACTGTGCAAGAATAATTCAAGAAAAATTCACGTTTTCACGCATTCCTTACGAGGGGTATTTCGCAATTTAAGAATTTAATCTGTGACATCCTTCTCATGGGACTAACAATCATCCCATCACAAACTGGTGGTTCTATAACACATGAGGGAGGGACACGTCTATGATGCCATAAAGTTCAAGATAACTTGGTTTGTTTAAGTGTTTCCTAGGGTTGGTATTCTGGTTTAGGGGGAGAATTACTTCAGGGTTTACATTCTGCTGTAGAGGTATTACAACTGAAAGAAGTTCACATATGATATGATCTCTTTGAAACACCAAGTTCAGGGCTTACTGTAGTTTCATTTATTTTCGTTGGGCTCAATTTTAGTGGTTTTTACTAAAATGGCTATTTCGTGGGGACATAAATTAGTGGATTTTGATTTTTGAAAAAAATGCCTTATCTCTGCATTTAATTTGTGGGGATTTGATTTTGTGGATGAGCCGCCCTACGAAATCCACGAAATTAAATCCACAATGAAAATTAATGATTCTACAGCATACAGAAGTCACCACTGTGAATATCTGAGGTGAGTGTGGGTTACGGGTAAGGAGCTAAGCCCATTCTTTTCAAAAGTTTGTTGCATAAATGTTGATGTGCTGCAATTTCCTGTAGAATAACAAATCTGTCCCAATTATGCTTTTCTGTTTTTTCTCACCTTCACATAAAAAATTTCCATTTTGATTGGCAACCAATCATAGCTCTGATAAATGTAGAATTATTTACATTTCTATCATGAGTTTATCTGGTTTTCATGCATTGTATGAGACTATGAGTGGTAGAATTACAGAATTGGATTATTTCATGGTGAAAAGATATGACATTGGATTTGTCTGTCTAATACTTCTGTCAAAATATCTGCTAGCATGAAAATACAAGTGAATTGTCAGGAGAAAACCTCTCAGCTGGGATAGAATCTGATAATTTTGTATGAAAATGCTTGTGTGAACAAATCTTTCATTCACATAATCAAGTTCTTCATATTTTGAATAAATGTCTGTATATACTGCTGTACAGTTTAACCTCTCCAAAATGGCCCTCTCTTGAACGACAACCTCCCTTTACCAACAGCAAATTTTTTTCCTGCCACACAATTTAACTACTAATTAAACCTCTCTAGAGCAACAACCTCTCAACAACAACATTATTTTGCAACTCCCATTTAAGGTTGTTGCTTTTGAGAGATTACTCTGTATATATTTTGTTTGGAGGAAAAAGTGAAATGTGGTGATAAAAAAATCTGCTTTTTTTTTGTACCAGAGGATATTTTGAGAATGTCTGGCGCTCGATCACATTTCCTTGCACCACCAGTTGTCGATGGAGGGAATGTTTACCATCTGTATATAATACATTTTGAACTCTGATTAAACAAAAGTGTCAATCTGTGTTGTATTGGGTTGCATCAGATTGTATCAGATTTGATGACTTACACTCATTCTATGTTTAAAGAATACACCCTGATATTTTTACTTCTAATTTGTACCAGTATCGACAACAAAAGCATGAAAAATTAGTTTGAAAGCTGTAACATTATCCTTACAAGTGTTGTATTGTATTAAACGTTTTAAACATAACTATGGTAATAGGTATGCATAAAAATCCACATATCTTAGGTTAAAGAATGATTTACATTTGTGAAGAAATCATGCTCAAGAATCAAAAACAGATCTTGCTGCAGTTGTACAGTGGTAAGTGCGCTGAATTTGTATTCCGGCGATCCGGGTTTGATTCCTGGTCGTGGCAGGTCATACACTTTCATGAAAATAAGACAGACGGTAAAAAAGGAAGTAACTAGATGTATCATTTATTTGGCCTTACAGAAAGTATAGGGTTGCTGGGAACCAGGTCTCACAACCAGATACAACTTTCTGAGGTCCTACCTTAAGATGAAAAAATACTAAGTATTTAACCAGGGTTTACAATAGTCCGGATATATCCACAATTCCGTCCTGAAACAGCTATGATTTTTTAGCAAATTAAAAGTTATTTTATGAAAATATCTCAAGAAATGGCTAAGTTATGGTAAATTTAATCTGCTCTGAAGGATTTTTTTAAATACAAACTCAGAAATGGAAACAAAGTGGTTGAAGGCTTAATTCTTATTTTGCAAAAATGGTCAGTTGCATATAATTTTCAGGATTTTTTAAATCGGCTTTTATAATTGACACCCTTGATAACAGACCCATGTATTCATCCCTCTACTTTGATCTCATTCAGTTGTTTATATATATTACAAATACTTCATAATTATTTTCTGTATGAGATTTGATTCAGTTATCTGGTATGATGATCAAGTTTAACATCTCAACTTTTGTCTGGGATATAAATCAATTTGAATGAAACCACATTATATGGTACATAATTATAATTGTTTCACTGATAATGTATTAAGTAATGTGAAAGATTTGTTGATTTGATGACATGTCTCAAGTAGGATATACTTCTTCTTTCCTTTACTGTTTGAACTCAATACATACATTATATTGGTCAGTCATGTTGTGTTTGATTTGATATAGAAAGCCAGTTTATGTTAGTAATGACTTGATGACTGTCTCAGATGAAAGCTACATGTTCTATGACAATAAAACTGTTTAGGTGAACCCTGCTATGTTAAACCTACTGAAATGGAAAAACTGTGAGTAATTATCCTCTAATTATCAGGCAGACTGATTGAACTGTTAAATACATGTGATTAATTAGTTCATTTTATCTATCATCATGTTCAATATCTATATCAGACTCATCTATCTCTCAGTGAACCAATTCTCTCTGGTTTTTACTGTTCTAGTGTATAATTATGTACCTGCTTACTTGAGGACAAAATCTATAAATTCAATTATCAGTACTGAGTTCCTGTCCTATCTTGCCTTATCTTTTAAATAGATCTTGTATCATTTAATACACCTCTGATGCTGTTTTAATGACAAACTGCCCTAGGTATTTTGTTCTTATCTCATACAATTGGTCAGTGAGGCCAAGAATAAAAATATGAATGTCCAAATGCCACCAACACGAAAAAATCACCATGACCCGAAACCATTTTTGAAACTTTCAGGTCTAGAATATTTTTTTCAGTACGAGGACCGTAAATAAACATTTTTGATCTGCTTGTTTTTCATTATCTGTGTTCTGGTTGACTCAACTGGTTTAAAATGAAAAAAAAAATTAAAAAAATTCTCTTCCTACCCAAAATTTAAAATTTGGGTATCGTTTGGGCAAGCATAGAAATTTTTGATATAGATCTTGTGTTTTGATAACGTATATTATAAGGATAACATATGGATAATTAATGAATGGAGCTAACCATTCTATTTTCAGGTGTTTCTGGATTCTGGAGAAGCTCATATCACTTATAGTCCCACTGAGACTTCTCCACCTATCCTAGCCGAGAGAATTGATGATATGGGGTTCCCTACTAATGTACATAATGTGAGCCCTAATGTTGAAGGTCAAGATAGGATTTCCCCATTACTGGAGACGGTGATCCATGTCGATGGTATGACCTGCATGTCTTGCGTTAACAACATCGAAAGCAACATTTCCAAGGTTGATGGTATTAATAGCATTAAGGTAAACTTAGATCAGAAGAAGGCTTTTGTTAGATTCAATGCAATGAAGCTGACAGATGATGCCATTGCTGACAAGATTGACGACATGGGGTTTGATGCTTATGTTGCTTCAAAGAAGTCTAATGCCTTGATTGCAAAGATCCATGTTGATGGTATGACCTGTCAGAACTGCGCTAACAACATCGAAGCATATGTCAAGAAGAAGGATGGAGTCGATGATATCCGTGTTTCTTTGAAAGATAAAGAAGCGTTTATAATCTACAAACCAAACCTGACAAGTCCTGTGAATCTGAGAGATATCATCAATGACATGGGATTTGAGGCTACATTACCAAGAGAAGCATCTGTAGATTTGGAATTTGATAAGCTGGCTAAAGCTTCTGTTAATGGAAAGGAGAAAGAAGTTGTAATTGGCATCAAAGGTATGGTGTGTATGTCCTGCGTGAGAAACATCGAAGGAAACATCTCTGGTAAGCCAGGAATTATCTCCATAAAGGTGTCTTTAGAAGACCAGAATGGTCGAGTAAAGTATGATCCGAACATTACAAGTTCCGATGCGGTTGCTGACATGATTGATGATATGGGTTTTGATGCTGAAGTACTATCAGGATCATCTTCAGCTCTTGCAGTTGCTGCAGTGCCAACAGGTGGGGTGACTGTAAGCATTAAAGGTATGACCTGCCAGTCTTGTGTGAAAACAATTGAAGGGAAGATATCAGAACATCCTGGTGTTAAGAGCATCAAAGTATCCTTGGAGAATGAGACAGGTACCATTGTGTACTATCCTGACAAGGTCACTGAACAGATGCTGGTAGATGCAATAGATGACATGGGATTTGAAGCATCTCTGAAAGGTATTACTGATCACTTATTTCACTGCTGTAAGCTTTTGTAATAATACCCAGTCTTTCATAGGATGTTATTGTAGGATAATTGACTTTCATTGTATACTCTCTTATCCAGAATTTTACCCAAAGCCAAGTATAAGACCTCTAGTACATTTGTATATAATTTATGTTCTTTAAAACAGGACTTGCTTCATTTTTAAGTTCTTGAAGTTCGGAACCTTTACAATACCTTATTTTACCATTTTAGCAGACTCGGGTAGCCCACCAAAGCCAACCATTATGCCTAGTGCATCGAATGGTTCTATTCAGGTGGACTCAGTGAGAGGAACAGTAAGATACAAGCCGGGAACCAATGATGATGAAGAGTATGACAAGTGTTTCCTCAAAGTTACTGGAATGACATGTGCCTCGTGTGTAGCAACCATTGAGAAAAACCTCAAGAAAGTGGAAGGTAGGGATACATTATGAATAATGCTATTTTTGTATGTGCTGTAGTTAATTGGATGAAATATCTTAGATTTGAAAAAAAAAGATATATATTTACTACAAGAACCTGTGTGTATATATTTACTACAAGAACCTGTATATATTGAAGTGGTAGTATTGGTTTTCAGTTGCTGAACCATCTCACTGAAAATTCCCCATCTCAAAATGTTTTATAACAATCTTGAAAATTTTTGGTTGTTCTTTATTCCAGAATTTTGTTTTCATTACAAGCGTTTTAATGAATAACAGTGTTCCCACCCACTTCTAAATTTGGGGGTAAGCTTACCCCATGGGTTCAAAATCTGGGGGTAAGAAAAATGTTTTGGGGGTCATGGATTTTCGGATAATCTACACTTCTACGTCATTCCAATAGTGGTTTGTACCCAAAATTTTCGTATGTGCAATCTCGCAGCAGATGAAATTTTCTTAGGTGATAACTGATTTAATTGCGTGATTTACATAATATTTTACGTGAGTGGGAACACTGAATAAAATACCTATCTGCCTAACTACTAACAAAAGTTAGGGGGGGGGTCACATGATTTGAAACCAACATTTTTTAGATGGCCTATTATTAAGTCAATTCGACCTGACCCCTTTGATAAAATGTTGTTCAGACCTTATTTCACTAAATCATGCCCTGGTTGTAACACCTACATTAGTGTAAAAAGCTAAAAGTAACATTAACATAATGCATTAGATTGAGTTGAATACTATGTATAACTGTCTTTATTGATACTTATATAGACAAAGAAACAATGCACATTACAAGTATGAGGTCAAACTCACATACTTCCATGTATTCAAAGTAAAAAAGAACATATAACTCCCTTATTATGTACATTGGAGATATCATATTTTTCCTGTGGTTACATTGTAAGATTACATGTTCAGTAACAGAAATATTTGACTACTAAAATTGGCTATACATGTATCATTCAGATAAGTTTACCTATATGAAAACAATATCAGTTTTAAAATCTTAAATTGATACTCACACTTTATTTTGTTTTTGTGTAAAATATCTTGCATAACCAAAATGTCGTGAATTGATATACCATAAAACTCCTATTAAAAGCCCCTCCCCAATTTAAAGCCCCTCCCCTATTAAAGCCCTGTCCATGTTTAAAAAAGATCTACTCACCAAGTCCTAAACAGTACAGGAGTAAATTCAAAATTAATATCCAAATCCTTTGAAATCCTGATTTTAACAAACAACAACAAAAATATATTCATTAAACTTAAATGGATGAACACATTCCATGGTCACGTATAGGGCTGTCCCGATACAGATCTCAGCCGATACGATACGTATTGCGATACAGTACTAGCGATATGCGATATCAACGATACGATATAAAACTATTTCAAAGTAATGAAAAAACGTTGTAATATAAGTGTTTTTTGGGGAGGGGGATCTGTGCACACTTGTTTGGTGCTAGAAAGTCCTAATTAACCGTTAAAAGGGTGTAAAACTAAATTTGTCTTGTACTTAAAGTCATCAATTTGATTCCCATATATTATGTTAGTTGATTATGGGAAATATTAGCAAGTTTTAATCTCTGTCCCATTAGTGACCTTCACGATGTCAAGCATATAAAATTGTTTAAAGAATCAGGGTTATGATTGTCAAATTTATTAACAATTAACTAAATTGATAATGAACTTCTGAAACCTTCAACTTATGATGACAATACATGTCTTTTAATGTTGCTAGTCCCACCACTGTACTTGATATCGTGCTGACACTTCTTACAGACAACCACGTGCTTCTTTATTTCATCAACCGGCAAACCAAAAAAAGCCATATTTTTATGTAAAATTACATGGTGGCGTAATACAATTTATAAGTCAATATCTACTTGACAAAATCTGAATATTCGAATCGAATTCGTTTTCTAGTTTTACCTGACACTGCCAATGTCTATAAATAGGGTATGGAATCCCGGATATTAGTTGCGTAAGCATTGTCGACGATGATATGAGAGTAAATTGGTAAATCTAGTTCAGTTGTTCAACGTTCTAAGAGTTTTTTTAAATATAAAATAAAAACCGCGATACGGCCGATACGGGACCTTCCGATACGATACGCATATCGTTTAACACTGTACCGGTACGTACCGGTACACAGCCATATCGGGACAGCCCTAGTCACGTAGGCTATTTATTGATGCTGTATAC
The DNA here is from genome assembly GCA_964023205.1 of Lutraria lutraria. Taxonomy (NCBI): domain Eukaryota; kingdom Metazoa; phylum Mollusca; class Bivalvia; order Venerida; family Mactridae; genus Lutraria; species Lutraria lutraria. The sequence goes on along the minus strand of OZ026833.1, from coordinate 47,740,811 downwards.
CTTGATAAACACTGCATAGCTCAATTTAAACTTTTCTCGCTGATTAATGGTTAAGGAAAAAACTTTCTGTAAAATATTCAGCTCAGGGGGCCTTTAAAAGGACATTTACAGTATTCATGTTTAGATTTCCCCTGAATCATGTAATGTTGATGTTAATCTATCATACTTAGCTTGATTGATATTTTGTCTTCATGTCTTGTGGTTGTTTTATAACTTAGAATTACTAGACAACAGATGTGTAGTTTATTTTATAAAATGTTGAATCTCCTCTCATTGAAGAAATGATCATATAAATTAATGGTGTATTATGGATTTGAAACCTGCGTTTATTTACGCTTACTTAGGTTTTTGTTTTCAAAGAAAAAGTCAAGCTATTGTGTAATCACTGCATAGTCAGCATCTGTACAAATACTTTAATGTAGCTCATAACTCAGAAACTGTAAGAGGTAGCAACATGAAACTTCATAGGTGGACTAAGATCTCACTGAGGTGGTGAACAGACGAGTGTCAGCACTGCTGGTGGTGCTCTTATTAGGAAATATTCTTAGCGGTTGTTACGTGACAGGAATTTTCTGAAAACATGCTTGAATTTAGATGTGCCATATTTTCCTGTTAATATAATATCAACACTAATATTAACACTAATAAAACATTATGAAGGCTTATACTGTATAAATCCTGAAGACCAGACTTCCTTAAAAATGAAATTCTGAAAATGGGACAATTTTTCAAGTGCCATTTCCTACAGACTTCAACTAAAGTTGTCTAAAACCGGAATTCTCAGAAAACCGGACTTTCGGCTCAGTCCAAATGGGGTCCAGTTTACCATCCTTCTCTAAGCTAGAAGTTCACATCTTTATGTAATGTGCAATAATGTTTCTGAAAAACCTTTATATCCTCAGATTTTAAGCTTCCTGTGTCAAAGTGGCCTGTGGGGGTATTTGTCACTCCTATGACAATTAAAGCTCTAGTTTTATCAAATTTCTTCCTTGTTTAGGTGTGGCCCCTATTAAATGTGGGTAAAAAACAATTAGCTTTTTAAATGTGCATCTTTATATATCAATTTATATCATTAATAAATTGCCTGAAGGATTGTTTACTTTAAAACTGTCAATCATGCTTGGTCTTCTTTAAGACTTTACACATGACTGGTTTTATTCTGTTTATTCAGTCACACTTGGTCTAACAAACGTTGAACTGAGGAAATCTATTTTTAGATTTCAAACATACCAAACATTTAAATTTTTGTATTTTTAAAGCAACTTAATATATTTTTCTTTATTTTATGAGAAGAATATTAATTGATATTTGTAAACAAAGAGAATTAGGTTTAAAAAATTTCCATAGCTATATCTGCTGATTTATTGCACATGATAAATAGTTACAACTTTTTTAATTATATTCACATACAAAAACCTGTTTGAAGTTTTTATAATGTAGTATATAGTCTAGTTAAACCTTCTATGGTTATCGCTTCTCGGCCTTTTGGCTAAGATCAAAGTGTAGTATCTGTTCTTATCAGCTTAATATCTGATACGTCCCCCATTGGGGGACTTCGATATTAAACTGATTTTTGGACACAGGTGAGATGTCAGGGGCTTGCTCCGCTCTCGCCACGGGTTGGCCTGGTATTGCAGTACCTCCAGGATCGGCCCACTTCCCCTTGGGGAATAAAAAACAACCATATTGTTAATTAGAATTTATAAAAAAGCGATTGTTCATGCAATCATGATGTAAGTAAAAATATATCAGTAGATTTTTGTTGGGTCCATTCAGATTTGTTCATATTGCACATGGCTTGTATGCATTCTATCTATGAAGTGCCTACTTGTGTATGATTATTTAACGGATACTAAAAAACCAGAGACCATAATCACTCTACCATGGAAGAGTCCCAGATCACCCTTGTTTTAATATAGATGGATATTTTAGTTTATATTATCTGAGTTGCTGAATATATCAGAATTGTGTTATATATTACAGGTATTCATTCTGTTATTGTCGCTTTAATGGCCCAGAAGGCTGAAGTTAAGTATGATGCATCATATTTGTTACCATCACAGATAGCCAATAAAATCAACAATCTCGGCTTTCATGCTTCCTTGCTGGATTCAGACACAGCTGGACAAGGAACTGTGGAACTTAATGTAAGTACAGTACAACCTCTCCAGAGCGGCCCTCTCTTGAGCAACAACCTCTCTACGACAACAACATAATTTTTTCCTATTACATGATTAAATCATTAAATTAGCCTCTATAGCAACAACCTCTCATCAAAAACACAATTTTGCTACTCCCAATGTGTGTTGCTGTGGAGAGGTTGTACTGTATTAATATTTATATGGTTTGACTGCAAAGTATCAGGCTGCTAAAGTCTGAGCTAAATGGGCACACCTGGCAGTCTTAAATATAGTTTAGGCTATAGCTTACTAATAAATTAGATTTAGGATTCTTCTAGAATTAGCACAGAAAAATCAATTAAATACCTGTTAATATAAACCTGCCATTTTTGGCAAGAAAATAATTTTTTGACATATCTATCCTATTTTTATGCCCCAGTCGTTCGAAATGGTAGAAGAGCATAAAGTATTTCACCTGTTCAAATTTTGGTGTCTGTCCGTTCAAATTTTTGTTTCCGAGCAATAACTTGATAAATATTTATTGGACTGGCTTTATATGAAGTTGTATAATGATGAAATACAGGTCAAGTTTGATATCCATTAAATTTTAAACATTTTCACAGGAGTTATGGCCCCTTTTTTACTTAACTCTCAGTGGCGGCATTCATATCCTCTCAATAGTAAACATGACTTTTTTTGCCTAATTTTGTATTATTTCGTCTACAAAAGATGAAATTTGTAACAACAATTAATATTTAATTTTTTTTTTCAGATTTCTGGTATGACATGTGCTTCATGTGTTCATACAATAGAATCCAATGTCATGAAGAGACAAGGTATGTTCTCAGCTCAAGTTGCCTTGGCAACCAATAAAGGAAAGTTTGTTTACAATCCTGAATATGTGGGACCTCGTACCATTATAGAGATTATACAGGTAGGGGTTTCATTTACATATTCCTTTTTTTGTTCAGCATTAACTGTAACATTACGAAGGATGAAAAGTAATATTTATTATCTGCCTTTTTTCACTGATGTTTGATATCCTACCAACAGCCAGGGTCACTTGGTGGCTTTCCTACTTGAACTGTGGATGAAGACCCCAGGTTTACACCTGGCAAGAATCATAGACCTTTCTAAAGCTAGCCAGACAGCTTCATCTCATGGTGTGGGAATTGAACACACAGTAGTGAGAAGGTACCGTTGTGATTACTAAAAACAAAAGGCACAAAGGCCCCTTGTCTCTTTTCAGAGCTATTTATAAGCTATGCTCAGATCCAAAAGCTTAAATACCGTGAGAATGAGTTGTTTTGTGTGATATTTTATATAAAACTATAATATTATAATGTTGTTTCTATCATCTAGGGTCTGGGTTTTAAAGCATCACTGTGCACTGATCATGAAAACAATGCTTCAAGATACGACCACAGAGATGAAATCAAAAGGTGACATTTTTTTCAGATGAGCATTTCTAGAATTGAATTTTCAGGTTTTTATAATTCTATGTATAGTCCAAACAGAGTTAATGGCCATCTCTGCTTAGAAGTCACCTGTGAACAATTATCACCTGTGAACAATAGTCACCTGTGAACAATAGTCACCTGTGAACTAGTATCACCTGTGAACAATGATCACCTGTGAACAATAGTCACCTGTGAACAATAGTCACCTGTGAACAATAGTCACCTGTGAACAATAGTCACCTGTGAACTAGTATCACATGTGGACAATGATCACCCTTTGTCACACATTAACTGATATAACAGAGCAATGAAGCTCTAGGTTTATCTGTGAATGAATCATATGAAATCTCCTCATATACATTAAGTACATTTGATTGACTGATAATTTTATCAATCAATTGTAGTTTTTTTATCCCTTTTAAGTGTAAGAAATTCATCTGTAGAAGATAATGGTATGGCAAAAAATGCTAATGAATTTATAAGCCTGATTTGAATGTAAAATATATTTATGTAAAACAAGCAGTTAATGATGTAAATTGGTATTGCAAAACCTTACTGTAAGCAGGTGTTTAATGTATTTTGACTAAACACATCACAATACTGATAATAAGTTATGTGTTGATACAATGAGTATTGTTGAATCTAAAATGTTGAATCTAAAAAAGTAGTTTCAGGACACTAAAGACATATTTTTGCTGTTTCTTGTTTCTTCGTAAGGCATAACTTTGTTCATGACATAAAACAGACTTACATTTAATGATGGTAGACATATTTTTGTCTAACTAATTTTTTACCTTGACCTTGACCTTTTGTCCGATGGTTCAAATTCTATAGCTTAAAATCTTTTTTTTCATTTCTCTTACTAAATGATTTATTCTCAACATGGAGAATTATGTTTTATTGTTTAAAAAATGAATACTCTATAGTTTATCTTTGTTTTTGATACTAGATGGCGTACGTCGTTTCTGTGGTCTCTGATATTTGGTGTCCCGGCGATGGCTGTTATGATTTACTTCATGTTTGCCCCCTCACATGAGGAGGAAGATTCAGATTCACATGTTCCTACCAATGATACTAACATGACTGAAACTACAACCAAAATGGTACGTGTTCAGAGAGGTGGCCATGGTAACCAAGTGATGTTGATTCCAGGACTCTCATTGGATAATCTTCTCATGTTTCTGTTGGCAACACCAGTCCAGGTTTGTATTTTTTGTTCGATTTTTCAGCATTAAGTCTATAAAAGTGAAGACTTTTTTATGTCTACTTAGAGAGCTAGTACTTGTGTCATCTCTGGAAAACCATGGCTTTCGAAGTTTGATAAAAAACCTCATAAAAAGCCTTTTTTATTAGTCCATTATATTTTTTTACATAATTTTCGACTTCTGACTGCACAATATTTACACTAATTTTATCTAGATTCATTTCTTTATTAACGACAAAAACAGTTCAACAGTTATTTGAATTTTGTTTTGGTTTTGTATTTGCTACTAGAGGATTTGATTAGGGGTCTTTCGTGGTCCAGTGGTTATCATGTCTGACTTTAAATCACTAGCCCCTGCTGGTGGTTGTGAGTTTGAATCCCACCTTGGACCAAATAACACATGTGAGGAAGTTGTCTAGCTAACTTATGGAAGGTCTGTTGATCTACCCAGATGTAAACCTGGGCTCATTCTCCAATGTTAAAGCTGGACAGTCGTCAATTGATTACTATTTATGTGACATTAAACTTGATTTGATTAAGTTCCAGTGTTATGTATTTTTTTTTTACAGTTTGTTGGAGGGAGATATTTCTACGTTCAAGCCTATAAGGCATTACGTCACAAAGCTGCAAACATGGATGTCCTGGTTGTCTTGGCAACCACAATATCTTACTTTTATTCTGTATCTGTCGTACTTGCGGCCATAGGTCTACATGAACCCTTTTCACCTGTGACTTTCTTTGAGACAACCCCCATGTTGATGGTGTTTATATCTCTTGGTAGATGGCTGGAACATATTGCCAAGGTAACCGATACTGTGGATTTGAAAAACTACTTGTAAAAGACTAATTTAACTCAAATCTAAGCCAAGCTTGAGATGAATTGATTGTCCACCTTATCAGATGTTTGAACAATTCTACTGTTGTCTTTAAAGAATAGAAGTTTGTTAGGTATATTAGCTTCTAAATGTTCAGTTCTTGGAGTAAAACAATATTTGAAGTGATTTATAAAGATTAGATATCATACTTTAATACCAAGCAACAAAGAATTCTAACCAAACACGCAAAAAAAGTGTTTTATTGCGATAAACACTGTACTCCTTTATCGACTTTACTTTATCAGTGTTAACCATCTCTAATGTGCTGTGCATTGTATTGATATGACATGATACTATTAATTTGTTAATGATGATAATTTGTTATTAAATCTCTTTCTTGACATCAAACCTTGTGGTGGTTTTAATTATTGAACCGTAAACATTTGCTATTTTGATTGGCTATCAAAATTGAATGGGATGCATCAATACATTTTATTTTCAGGGTAAAACATCTGAAGCTCTTGCTAAGTTGATGTCACTACAAGCACTGGAAGCTAACATGGTAGAACTGGATAAAGAGGGTACTATTATCAATGAGAAAGTTATACCTGTAGATCTGGTACAGAGAGGAGATATATTGAAGGTAATAAGATAATGTTTTATCGTGTCGTTGAATTTTGATAGCTGTAGATACCTCATTGATAAGGCATTTCATCTTTCATTTCTGTAAAAGTTTCTCTCCATTTTTGAGTAATTCACTGTCAAGAGTACAAGACTGTCGTGTGTGTTGCTTGGTTAAGTGGATTTTACCGTTTCGTCTAGCACCAACACCGCTTACTAGAACACTTTAATACTTATACAGCTGTTGCCTATGACCATTCTCAATCCACCCATATCAACCAACCTTACCTTTCCCTTGTTTATATAGGCTATTTCTTGACAAGCATGCCACCGGGGGCATATCTGTTTATTGAATGCAGCGTCTTGTTAAAATCCTATATCTACTTCAGATACTTGTATTTCTACTTACATGTAATCTGTGAATGATTTAGAATTTAATATTTCACTTGTTGATATACAGGTTGTACCCGGTGATAAGGTTCCTGTAGATGGTAAAGTGATTGAAGGGTCCTCTACATGTGATGAATCTCTGATCACTGGTGAATCTATGCCTGTTGTTAAATCTGTTGGTAAGTTAACTATTGATATTTCAGCATGACTTCCAGGGTTCTCACTGGACTTCAAAAGTTGAGGGTCAAAATGACCGTTAGCTGATAGAAATTTGATGAGTTAACAAAATGATACATTGTGATAGTAGATTTGAGCCTTAGGTTACAATTCTCAAGATTCAGAAGCTTTATTTTGCTGATTTTCCTGTTTTGAAAATAAGGGATTCATGAACTATACAACATATTTATTCATTTATTTTGTCTGAAAGAGTATCTCAGTTACTGAGAATTAATACTAGTATGCATGTCAAAAGAGTAAAGTTCATTCAGACCAAAATTGGACCTATATCAGAATACATGTATGTTGATATTTTGACAAAAAAAGTTTTTGATGTTTAGTCAACAGAAATGTGTTTTATATTTGTCTGAAAGTCTTACTGCCACTTGTACTGATGATAATGGTATATAAAGCCAACATGTTTTACGAACATAACTTGTGTGTTTATCTCAGCTGTGATGAAAACTATGATAGATTCACTTCCATGTTGATGTTATATGTACACACATTACAGGTTCTTCCATGATTGGTGGATCTATCAACCAGAATGGTTTATTATTGGTGGAAGCTACACATGTAGGATCAGATACAACTTTAGCTCAGATTGTTAAACTTGTTGAAGAAGCTCAGACATCCAAGGTTTGTATATAATTCTTGTCAGAGAAGTCTTGGCATACTTTTGTTCGTTTTTCAACAATATTTCAGTTACTGTGGAATCATTAATTTTCATTAGGGATTTAATTTCGTGGATTTCGTGGGTGGGCTCATCCACGAAATCAGATCCCCACAAATTTAAATGCAGAGATAAGGCATTTTATGTTTCAAAATCAAAATCCAAGAATTTATGTCCCAACGAAATAGCCATTTTAGTAAAAACCACGAAAATTGAGCCCAACGAAAATAAATGAAAATACAGTACATATGAAGGCCAGTTCACCTAATCAGTTTTCCTGGATTGTATTCTAACCCGTTCTAACTCAGCCTTCAACAAGGAGCTGGCAAATTCTCCATTTGTGGAGGAAAATTGACATTTTGTCATATCTTCATAGAAGTGTATCATCTACCCTGACCAGGCTTCAAACAGGATGGTCTGGTTACAAGTTGAGCTGTTTTACCACTGAACCACAGTGGTAGAGACAGCTATAATTCTTACAGTCACAGTACTCATCAGACTAAATACTTAACCGATCTAAAGAAAAATGAATTGCAACCTATACCACAAATTTGTTTTTGAATTTTATTTAAATCCTATTAATTTCAACACTTGACATCAACAATATTAAGAAAAGATTTCCAATATATATTATCGTAAAGAAATTCTTGTTTATTATAAAGTTTATGTTTTATTTTAGGCACCTATACAAGCTGTTGCTGATAAGATTGCTGGTTTCTTTGTTCCATTGGTGTGTACCTTATCTTTACTGACTTGTGTATCATGGGTGATTGTTGGCTACGTCGATGTCACATTGGTAGATCCACACTTTGTGGTGAGTATATCGTCATTATTGTGAATGACACATTATATTGTATATGACACGTTACATTGTGAATAACACATTATATTGTGAATGAGGGCAGAATGACACATTATATTGTGAATGACACGTTATATTGTGAATGACATGTTATATTGTGAATGACACATTACATTGTGAATGACATGTTATATTGTGAATGACACATTATATTGTGAATGACATGTTATATTGTGAATGACACATTACATTGTGAATGACATGTTATATTGTGAATGACACATTATATTGTGAATGACATGTTATATTGTGAATGACACATTATATTGTGAATGACATGTTATATTGTGAATGACACATTATATTGTGAATGACATGTTATATTGTGAATGACACATTACATTGTGAATGACATGTTATATTGTGAATGACACATTACATTGTGAATGACATGTTATATTGTGAATGACACATTATATTGTGAATGACATGTTATATTGTGAATGACACATTATATTGTGAATGACATGTTATATTGTGAATGACACATTATATTGTGAATGACATGTTATATTGTGAATGACACATTACATTGTGAATGACATGTTATATTGTGAATGACACATTACATTGTGAATGACATGTTATATTGTGAATGACACATTATATTGTGAATGACATGTTATATTGTGAATGACACAGCCATTATATTGTGAATGACACATAATATTGTGAATGACACGTTATTCTGTATACGTCTTTATTTCTGCTGGTGCAAAATTTGGCGTTTTTAAGATGTTCATGAATTGTCGGGTTCTATATTTGGTGGTTTCATATCCAACCGCCAAAATAAAACCATGTCCTGTCTTCTTAAGCGCAAAAATTAAAACACTCTTAAGAAAATAAGTTTGCACCATTTTAAGGGAAGTAACTAGAACATTTTACTGAATAACTTCATGACTACTATCATATCAAGTGAGGAATGTATAAACTGTATGAATAAGATATCTGATGACCGATGTGTTGGTACTTACTTGGGATTGAACAAGAGTTAACACAATGGCTAAAAGTGATTATTTGTTTTGATAATTTATCTTAAATTGACACATATTGTTATTATATCAGGTTTAATTTAGTTTGTCTATATGTGCCGACAATTTAAGTTTTATATGGTGTGACAAATAAGCTGTATTGTTTGCATCATTTAGATTTTACCTTGTTTCAGTTAAGATTTACCCTAAGGCAATAAACGTAATGCATAATTTATTTAACTGATAAAAGTAAACAAGTAATAATACATGTACAAACATACGAGAAAAAGTGTTGGTAACACCTTTTGATAACCAAAGTTGCATTTATTTTCTTTCACAAAATTATTGGCGGTGTTTATTATTGGCGATGTTTTATATTGGCGTGGTCTATATTTGGCGGTACTGATGTTGACTGCCAAAATCGCCAAAATAAAACGGGCGCCAATATTAAGACGTATACAGTATTGTGAATGACACATTATAAAATATGCCTATTTTTTTATATTAACTTTATTGTCCCCATCAATGATAGCATGAGGGTCTGGGATCCATTATGCATGTAACTTACAATTATATAATTTTTTCTGATCATATCATACCCAACAATGGGCTGGTCTTGTATAATATTATAAAGTAATGTTTCAGAGGGATGCAGTTCTAAGTTGACATCAGAAAATTGTGGTATGGCTGAATTAAATTTTTTTGTGTGAAACTTGATTGATGATGCTGATTAAGTCCAAAGTTTACTTGAGTAAAAAACAAAAATGCCTTCTTTAACTTGGTATATGGCTCATGTATAGTTTTATATTAATGTTTATTATGATTGTTTGTTTCTGCAGGAAGGGTTAGACTACACCAAGGAGGAGATTATCTTCCAGAAAGCATTCCAGTATGCTATCACTGTTCTCAGTATTGCTTGCCCATGTGCTCTAGGATTGGCCACGCCCACTGCTGTGATGGTTGGTACAGGCGTGGGAGCACTAAATGGTATACTTATCAAGGGTGGTGAACCTTTAGAGTTAACACACAAGGTAGGATTTAACGTCTCATTAAAAGATATGCAATGATATACAGTCAAATTGTATTAGCGGCCACCTCCAAATAAAGGGCTCCATGTGAATAAAGGCCATTTTATTATTGAGAAAACAACTGCCTCAGAATAACAGATAATAGATAATAATTTTTTTGTTAAAAATTCTCTAGAGTCAAAAACTTTTTTTAGTTAATTTCAAGGGTCAAAATACCATTTTAAGGGTCAAATGAAAGCCCTGCAAAAGAAAAATTAGGAACAGTAATAGCTTTGATTATCAAGTAAATGAAATAGGATTTTCTTTAGAGTTTATATTTTATGTTACAGATAAAAGCTATAGTGTTTGATAAGACTGGTACAGTGACACATGGTGTACCTAGAGTAGCCAGAGTAGCAACCTTTGTTCAAGACTCAGTCTGTTCCTTTGTACATTTACTTGCTGTTGCTGGGACCGCTGAAGCCAGCTCTGAACACCCTATAGCTTCAGCTATCGTCAAATATGCCAAAGAGGTAAATGTTTGTCCAATGTGATGATTTGTTATATTTCTTATACAGTACAACCTCTCCAGAGCGAACCTCTCTTGAGCAACAACCTCCCGTCAACAACAGAATGATTTTTTCCCACTGTATGATTTAACTATTAATTGATCTCTCTAGAGCAACAACCTCTCAACAAAAACAAACTGTTGCTAAGTACTACCAAAGGGTGTTGCTATGGAGAGGTTGCACTGTAGTTGCATCATCATTTTGACTTGTGAAATATTCTCAAATGTAGAAGCATAAACAGTTAGACAGAATTTTAGAGGTTTAACTCAGTAAGCTGATCCAATCATTTATACCTACAAAATGATAGAATTTTGCTACAGCTCAGATTTTATTGTATTGACCTCCTTAAAGTCAGCATTTTTCAAGTCATTTCATATGCAGCAAGCTATTGGACTGATGTTTTGTTATAGATGTGTAATGGAAAGTGAAAGTGTATGCCAAGGAAGGGCCACAATACAAAAACAACTCACAACACAGTGGACATAGTCTCAATTAAATGATCAGGCAAACACCTCACTAACCCACACACAACACCTAAAAGAAACTCAGAACCAGGCAAAAAAATCCCACAAGCTTGCCTGCATAAATTGACCCATTTTTCCAAATCCATATATAGTACCCTGCATAAAGCAATAGGCGTGGCTTACACCAACAGACACACAACAACATTTGGGGAAAAAAAACAAGCTAAAATAATAAGCCTATAATGATGATATAATTGAATGTGCTTCAGGTTTTGAAGACCGAGAATCTGGGTAAAGTTACAGACTTTCAGGCGGTACCTGGCTGTGGTTTAAAGTGTAATGTGAGCAACTTGGAGACATTACTGGAAGGCGTAGACCTACAAGGTATCAATAACAGAAAGAATCAGTTTGGAAGTATAAGAGTTAAAACTGATAATGTCCTCATCAATACTGATGAATCCCAGGATATTGAAGGTAAGTTTCTGTCTTATATCTGATTTACTTTCGAAAAAAAGAGCTAAATCTATCCCTTGTTTTCACCATATTAGAAAATGTACTGATGGTTTTTATCGTGGTTAAAGATGTTATAAAGAAATAAATTTCTGTGAGCTGGATTTGTGAAGAAAAAGTCGAGCTATTGTGATTACTGTATCATCTGCCTCAGCTTCTGTGTTGTACAAAAACTTAAATGTAGCTCATAACTTAGAAACTGTAAGAGGTAGCAACATGAAACTTCATAGGTGGATAGATCTCACTGAGGCAGTTAACAGACGAGTGTTGGTACCGCTTGTTGCGCTTTTGTTTTGAATTGATCAGTGTGGAATTACAAGACTTATGTTAAACTAATTGCATTTTGTGTAGTCCTTAAAAACTCTACGTAGGTCAACTTGAATTTTAGTTTACAAGACAGATATGTCATTGAATCATCATGACAAAGTTACCTGCTCTCAAATTATCACATAATTTATAAATTCATGCATTCACAAAACTTTCAGTTTGACAAAGGTTGCTTTAGTAACTGACAGAGTTAACTCCCTTGAATTTCCTAACATGCTTTATTAAATAAGTTTATATGTAGTCTTTGAATGCTGTCAAAATATGTATTGAATGTTTACTTACTTTGGAAACCTGTTGAGTCCAGAGTTCATGAATAAGTAAAATGTCGCACCATTAAATATGATTACAGATATTGTACTGTTGGGAGCCACTGCCTCTAAACCCTATGAAGTGTTGATTGGTAATAGAGAATGGATGAAACGTAATGGATTAGAAGTGACAGAACAAATGGACAGTACCATGTCTGAACATGAAGAACAAGGTCACACAGCGGTCCTCTGTGCTATTGATGGTAAGTTTTTATTGCCGAAAAAAAATCATTGTTTTTCTATCATTTTTTTTTTCATGTTTTTCTTTTGCATTCTATATTTTAACAAACCAACTAAAAAATGGTGATACAGGTTCACATCCCGGTACTGGCTGGAAATACCTTTCTATGAAAATTTTCTAACATATTTGAAGAATTTGCCAGTACCCTGTGGAAGGTTTAGTGTTAGTACTGGTTAAACCTTGTACAGTAAACTTGTTAGGTTAATCCACTGCCGTATATAACTGAAGTGATGTTAAAAAATTGTGTAAAACCCACTGACCCATTGACACAAATATGGTCACGTAGATATCAATCTTGCTACTGTAAAATACAAAATCTTTGTAAAATTGTTGTCTTGGTGCATTGAATCAGTAGAAATGTGCATCAGTTTAAAAATATATGTCTTAGAGTGTTAGCAACTTATGTTCTGTATTTAGGAATCATTGTTGCTATGTTGGCTGTGGCGGACACTGTGAAGTCTGAGGCACATTTAGCTATCAGTACATTGAAGGAGATGGGACTACAGGTGATTCTACTCACAGGTGATAACCAGAAAACAGCTAAGGCTATTGCTAAACAGGTAAGTTTATCTTATTTTTTTTTTCAAATAATATTCCCTGGATTGAAATATTCTTAATTAATGTTAGAATTGTTACTTTAATTGTATATTTGTAGTAGTCGTATACGGTCAAACCTGTATTAGTGGCCACCTATGAATAAAGGCCATTTTAAAAAACATCATTGATTATTAGAACAAAATGACCCCTTAATAAAGGTCACCTGTCAATTAAGGCCACATTATGTCTGTCCCAAGGGTGACCTTTGTTCACAGGGTTAAATGTATGTACCGTCATTTTTGTTAGGCCACATTGTTAACTCAGTGGTTAGAGCATTGGTCTACTGATCGAGAGGTTGCGAGTTCGAACCCCAGGCAAGGCTCACACTTTCGTGACAAATTTGACTGAAGATATTGCATCCTATATTAAATTGACCTCCACCTCTGAATTATGTGGGGTAGCTTGTGAAAAGAATGTGCTTAGTACTGGTTAAGGCCTAAATGAAGTCCAAAGAAGTTGGGATAACTGCCTAGGGAATTAACTCCACGATATATCTGAAATAATGTTGAAAATAGCCTTAAATCTGATGAAATAAACAAATAAATGTATCATTCTTATAGATCGGCGTACAGAGAGTGTTTGCTGAAGTTTTACCATCTCATAAAGTGAAGAAGATCAAACAGTTACAGAAGTTAGGTATGAAGGTTGCCATGGTTGGTGATGGTGTCAATGATTCACCTGCTCTAGCTCAGGCTGATGTTGGTATCGCTATAGGAACTGGTACAGATGTCGCTGTGGAAGCTGCTGATATTGTTTTGATCAAGGTGTGTATACTGTGGAATGAGTATTTCTAGTCATAGTGTAATTGATACAAACAAATGAAATGTGTAAAACAAAAATGAATTTGTTGTTCAAATTTGATCCCATAGTTACTGAAAGTTGTACATCACTTATAATAAGCAACAGACCCTACAGTTATGAATATCAGTAAAACCTTTTTAGAATTTAGATTCTGCCTCATTTTATAGAATTTTTTGAATTTCTTTAACTTATCTAGTAAAACTGCATGTTTTATACCAGAACTTGTATTGCAAAAATAGTTGTTTCATTGGATGTGAGCAGTACACCTAGTCAATATAAAATGGCGTAATTTTTAGCTCGTCAGTTTTCGAAGAAAAATTTGAGTTATTGTGATCATTGCAGTGTCAGCATCTGCGTCTGTGATGTCATCTTGCAAAAATTTTAATGTAGCTCGTAACTCAGAAACTATGAGGTAACAACATGAGGTGCTGAAAGACGAGCGTTGGCACTGTTTGTGGCGCTCTTGTTTTACTCTTTTGGTTTGTTATGATGTAATGTTAAACAATTACATCAGATGTAGCAATTAGAGAATACAGTTGATAAGATAATTTTGATGATACCTCTGTGTACTTATAGAGTGACCTACTGGATGTGACCGCAGCTATACAACTCTCCAAGAAGACTGTCAGCAGGATTCATCTCAACTTCTTTGCTGCTTGTGTCTACAACGTGATCGGTATACCAGTTGCTGCTGGTGTCTTCATGCCATTTGGCGTGTCCTTGAAACCATGGATGGCGTCTGCTGCTATGGCTGCATCTAGCGTGTCTGTCGTCTGCTCGTCTCTGATGCTGAAACTGTAAGTTATTATTAATCATTATAATTATGTTTTAGAAAGGAAATTATGAATAATGAAAAATATACTTCAAGCAAAGCATGCTGCTTTTAAATATGATTTTTTGTATCCTTTTTTTATATGTATTTTTTTATGTTACTCATTCATTTTATTGTTATAATTCATATACAATGTAATAATGACAAAGTTCACAAAATATGTAGATTTTTGGAAATTTGTTATTATTGACACTCTAGGACTATTATTTAATCTAATATTTGTTCACAGGTACAGAAAACCAAAGAAGGAAAGCCTGTTGACCAACCACTACTGGGAGAGATTCAATGCTGACCAAAGCCTGGACAACATATCGCTTCATCGTGGCGTTGAGGATTCTATCTCCAGTCGGGAACCAAGTCAGAAAGGTAGCGTTCTTTCTCGACTCAGCGCTTTGAGTGGAAAGAAGAAAATACGAGCCAAAGACGAAACCAGCCTACTGGAAATTGTTGACAACTCCGAGGATGAATTGGACCCTCAAGTTGTGATCCGTTAATTTCTAAGACTTTCTTTGATATCAGTGTCCCCCGAGATAAGTTTTAATTATACATATACAGACTTATATGATTTAATTGTGTTTTATTTCAGTTAGTGCTACTTAATTATCTGAGGAAATAATCTTTCCATACATGTCAAATGTACTAGAATGTAATTCATAATAAAACCTAATTTGAACTTTAGTTAATTTGATTAATTATACAAATGTATGTGAAATTAATATATATATTAAGAAACTGTGCCACTAATTCGTTTTTTAAATAAATTATTTTGTCAATAATTGAAAAAAATTGCTCATGAACTTATACAGCATAATACACTTTCTTTTATCTGTCCAGTCATTGCTTGTTTGATGAATATCTAAATTCAAAAAAAATATTTTTACCTGATAAAGAAGTGCTCTTTTGTATTCAGTGATCATACATATTTTATTTTTCTTATATTATAGAAAATAGTCGAATTATTTTTGATAAACTATAGTGTTGTTATATTTTTTTTCATAATGCAGTGTTCTTGATTTTATCATTGACAATTTAAAGTCAGACCTGTGTTAGTGACCACCTCTGATTATAGACTGCCCTGTGAGTAAGGCCTTTTATAAACACTAATTATTTAGAACAAAATGACATCCAAATAAAGGCCACATGCAAATAAATGCCACAACTTGTCTGAGTTGTCTTTCCAAGGGTGACTTTTGTACACAGGGTTGATTGTAACTGTCAGATTTGTGAATCATTTGAATGAAGAAGTCGGTTTTAAGTGGTAGTAGGATTAATGAAATGTATGACAAAATGAATATCAACATTTATAAATATTACTACATGTACATGAATTTATCTTGTAAAAATATTAATTCTCATCGTTGGATACTTATTTTCTTTTTATTCTAACTGTTTACAGAATAATGTTATCATATTTTGACAGTCTATTTGATTTTATTAATTTTTCTTGATAATGTTTTGCCTATTTTAATCAGATATAGTGTAGTTTGTGATACGTTAATCTTTGTCAATATATCAAAATTGTGATGTAAAGTATATATACTCACTGGGGTTGGTATCAGATGACTGAATCTTATTTTAAACTTGTGATGTAGGATTTGTATGCCTGCTGGGACGATAGTGGTTCTGTGTCATACGCTCTGTGATAGTATGAGAACAAAATGTTGCCTTTTATCTTCAAATGAAAAACCAATTGTACTTTAAATAAAATTTTCTTGCAGTGTTTTGTGTTTCTTGTTTCTATAAAGTTTTTCTCACCATTTGAACTTTTATCAGTATCTATATCTTCTGAGTACGAGGTTATAAAACGTCAGACTGATCTCCGAGTTCAAATCTCAAAATTTATCTTTTAATGTTTCTAAGTTCATTATGATCTGACAATAGTGATATTACTGATACATTAGTATGACAGCATAATTTACATGAACATTTATTAAAATATTACTCAGCTCTATGTTTTCAACCATAATACTTTGAGAGAGGAATTGAGATTTGAATTCAGAGATTGTTCTCAAGTTTTATAACCTCGGGGTCAGGTGACATTCCCCCCCCCCTCTTTGTTTCTGTTAAGACTGACGTTTATTTACTGCAGATTTATTTGGGTCTCTGTCAATTTTTTTCTTGGCAATATTTATATTTTCATAAAAACTACTCTATATCTCAGAGTAAAAAAAAAAATTGAAAAAAAAGTTCCACAGACCTACTAATCCTTTATTTTTAGAGATGTAAGTGGAAACCTGGTACCCCCCCCCCCCCCCTTCTTATCTATATCATGTATACAAATTTCGTCCTCGGCATACTGCATTGAAATCAAATAAGTTTTGACTAAGTTCCAGTTGTCTCCCTTTATCTAATTTTGAATTTAATGTTCAACAACAAATTCAATGCTAGTCTTCAAGTATCACGCATACTTCACAGCGACGTTCATTGATAGGTGTGGAAGGATGTTTCTGTCTACCAGACTCAAGTCCAAGTGAACCAACTCAAGATTAAGCGTGTATGGTTAGAAGTTCATTGTCCATCCATTGTCAAGAATGATTCCTCCTGGATTTAATCTTAATGCTGGCCATACAACCACGTGTGTCCGTCTGAGTGTATGTTTCCCGCCAGGATACGTGAATGGCTTAAATAATCCTCCAGTATCATTTTCATTTTCTAAATCAAAATCTAGATAAATGGGCGGGTCTTTGATACACATGTACCAGCAGATCTCAATACATTTAGCAGTAAACAATTCCACGTAAGCCACACATACTGCGTTATTGATTTCGTATTTTATCAAAGAATGACGAAGATGTGCTTCAAAGAAATTCTGAAATAAATGTTTAGAAGATTCAACTTTTTAATGACCTCACAGTATAATAATTATGAAAACTAAAAAAAAGACTTGTAAGTATTTTGAGCCATTAAAAAATTGTGATAAGTCGATGAAATGTATAAACATATTTTTAATTATTTATCGACCTGAGTAGACGCTGTAGTAATCAAACATGGCTTTCAATTCTTTCTTCATTTACGATTTTAACGTAAAACATTTTTTATCATATTTACTTACTAGTGAAAGAAATTACCGGATTTTGATAAAAAAATCCCAAAGGATGTTGCTTTGGAGAGGATGCACTGTGCTTCTAATTAGTATAGAGATAGAACCAACATAAAAATGTAATAATGCACGCACCTGTTTTACATATTCTAATGGAATACTGTGTTCTCTCTGATCCTTTTCACCTTCTGTATGTTTGTGTGACATAACTAAACCTCTCTGTAATATAATGCAACAATGGAACAGAACTGAACAGAACATTAAACTCACTAATTACCAGTAATTTATTCTTCAAATACAAACATTAGTAACTAAGGAAATCTCTACATCACAATTACATGTAGTAAAAATGTAATAAGAATCTAAAAAAGGTTCCAGCATCAATATGGTAATTAATGCGCTTTTAAGGACCGATAGATAAAATAATAATAATAAAATTTACTAACGGTCTCATCTTTACCAATATGTGATCTCAAAATTCACGTTTTTCTTCTGATACAATTATGTTATTAAAAATGTTTTAAGACGTGTTTAAATATTTAATGAAGAATCAAAAACGAAGATTATGAAAATGACAAAACATTGTGAAAACTAAAAGAATTAAGACATCAAACTTACATCCAGTTTTTGTAGCATGTTCATAGATTTCACAGCATCTCTACGTTGTTTCTGTACTGACTTTTGTGCAATACTGGTTTTCCACAAAACCTTGTATACATTCTGATATAGAATGCAAAATAACAAATAATTATATACTAAAACTGATGAATATTATCATGCATAACATTTATATCAGTTTACCATCCAACTTAATGTAGATTATCGCTTGTAGTACTTACCAGTATACTGACTTAAATATTAGAGATATAAAGATGAATTACGATATAAATTATGTAGTTAATATGTATTTGTTACCCTAGTTCTAAATTTATATTAATAACTCGATATTCTGAAAAATGGATGATAACTACACGCCATATATACTGTAACATGAAATGCTTAAGCAAGAAAATCTGGTTATCTAAACAGAACTAGTTTTGTTGGCGCCCAGCGTAGTTTCTAACTGCAAAAAATAGCATCAAACATGCAAGCAACTAATAATGTGTTACACAAATATCTGGAGATGAGTCGTGCCTCTGAAGTACGAAAGATATGCTTTTAAAAGCAATTAGGAGAGACACATCGTTTAATCAAGTTAATTCCAAATAGTATATAATTCTTGAAGAGAAAGTACCTGGACTAGATCACAGAGGAATCGTGCAATGTGATCATTAGAAGAGAAAGTACCTGGACTATATCACAGAGGAATCGTGCAATGTGATCATTAGAAGAGAAAGTACCTGAACTATATCACAGAGGAATCGTGCAATGTGATCATTAGAAGAGAAAGTACCTGGACTATATCACAGAGGAATCGTGCAATGTGATCATTAGAAGAGAAAGTACCTGAACTATATCACAGAGGAATCGTGCAATGTGATCATTAGAAGAGAAAGTACCTGGACTATATCACAGAGGAATCGTGCAATGTGATCATTAGAAGAGAAAGTACCTGAACTATATCACAGAGGAATCGTGCAATGTGATCATTAGAAGAGAAAGTACCTGGACTATATCACAGAGGAATCGTGCAATGTGATCATTAGAAGAGAAAGTACCTGAACTATATCACAGAGGAATCGTGCAATGTGATCATTAGAAGAGAAAGTACCTGGACTATATCACAGAGGAATCGTGCAATGTGATCATTAGAAGAGAAAGTACCTGGACTATATCACAGAGGAATCGTGCAATGTGATCATTAGAGGAGAAAGTACCTGGACTAGATCACAGAGGAATCGTGCAATGTGATCATTAGAAGAGAAAGTACCTGGACTATATCACAGAGGAATCGTGCAATGTGATCATTAGAAGAGAAAGTACCTGAACTATATCACAGAGGAATCGTGCAATGTGATCATTAGAGGAGAAAGTACCTGGACTATATCACAGAGGAATCGTGCAATGTGATCATTAGAAGAGAAAGTACCTGAACTATATCACAGAGGAATCGTGCAATGTGATCATTAGAAGAGAAAGTACCTGGACTATATCACAGAGAAATCGTGCAATGTGATCATTAGAAGAGAAAGTACCTGGACTATATCACAGAGGAATCGTGCAATGTGATCATTAGAAGAGAAAGTACCTGGACTATATCACAGAGGAATCGTGCAATGTGATCATTCGTGTATGCAGATTGACAAGACTCAAATGAAGTCCTCCATTCTTGTTGAAACAATTTTCTAAATTCCCCAATCACATCATTAATGGACGAAGATTCATCTAATTCTGTAGATTTTCTTACAATACTGAAATAGATGACATGTACTTGACAACATTTTGTATACGTTTGATCCTTATTTGTCTAAAGAGTCTCATATATTGTTCTATTTGTATATTTTCCTGTAATTAAGTCTTATGTTGCGACTTCAGCCACACCTCATTATGTACAGTATCTCAATTTGGAGGTGTCGAGTCTGATCTTAATTGCATTATTTCAGGATTCCATGTTCATGAGAAGTCAAGTTTTATGAATACGAGTCTATTATATTCTTCTTGGCAAATAATATTTGACCAATTGATACATGCATGTAGTTTGATATCCAATATCAACACAAAGCTTTTGAAAATAGAGTTTTGAGCAGTCATCCATTTACACTACTTACTCAGGTTTCAATTTCGCGTTTGAATTAAAACAACAAAAAATAACGGAACAGCAGCAACAACATCAGCATTACTGAGAGAACCAACGTACTTAAGAAGCATCTTTATCATGTGCAAATAATGGATTACTCGTATTCAATAAGAAACATACAGAATAATTACATAGTACTAACTCTTTAGGCTTGTGATAAGTTTTCCAATAAGCATCTCCTCCTAGATCTTCCATGTAACGATCTCCGTCTTTTGTCATCTTTAGGTATATATCCGTCATTTCTTCTATATGCTCACTGGGACCAGGATCTGTTGGCTGAGTTATTGCGTGTTGACCTTTGATACGTTGATATTGTCTGAAGTTTAACTTTGGTATTGGATCACGTGGCTTGGAGTATGATGAGGTAACCTAGAACAGCATCAATATAACCGAAAAATTGTTTGTGAAAAGAACTCACGATTTACAGGATAAGGTCGAGAAGGATAGATTCATCGTTACAAAGAAAATGGGACAGACAAAAGCTGAAGAAATAATACAAATTAAGATCCTTAATGTAGAAAAGGATCGTTCTAAGAAAAAACATAAATATCCAATCATCCTCAAATAATATCTTTCCTAAATTTCCCATTCCAAAATTCTACTAACACAAAATACCGTACACACAAGGAAACAAAACGTCTTATCGCGTAGATTTGCAGGCTTCAAATTACTCTACCGAAATGTTTACATGTACAAGCTTCTTAGAACCACATGCTTTCTAATAATCTCCTTATTCAAGATAAAATATAATTCACTTACTGTTTCCGTACATTTTTGCAATGCATATGAGGAACGAGTACTATAAAATATATAATTATAAACATACCATAAATGGTTCGAGAGTTTTTGACGGCACAAGGGTCTTCCATCTTTTGTAAACACGTTCAACATTGTCACATATAGACAAAGGCTTCTTCCAGTCTCTGGATAACAGAGAATTTCCAACTTCCTCCAGGAACCAGATCATGATTTTCTGATCCGACATCAGAGTTTGTCTCAAGTGCTTGATTTGTTTCCATACCACTTCTAGTTCTTTAGAGGCAGCTATAACTGTATCTTCATCAATCAGTCTACCTCTCCCCGTGGATACAAACAGCGTCACCATCTCTATCACTGTCTGTGTTGACATGTTTGTTTTCTCCCAGGCAAGTATGTAATGCTTCTTTTTTTATTCAAATTTTATAAATTTACACTGTCCAATCTTCCGGCTTTACTGTAGGAATTTATATTACAGTTAAACACATAAATGAAAAAAAGCGAACAAAAAACAAAGTCACATTAATCGTTACAAAAATATATCTGCAAATACAACTTGAAAGTCGATATGTGTTACTCTTTCATTTTACTGTTTCACTTTTCATATTCTATTTATATCTATTTATGTTTACCAAGCTTAGACAATATGTTACATTTGTACTTAAAAAGTAAGCATTTGTATGTACAAAATGTATTCATAAAGCGAAGCGATTCATTAAATATTATAACGAGATAAGACAAAACAATAAACTGCTAAACAAGAGACAAAACATTTATTGTTTAAATTATTAAATCGATCTTTTACGTTAGTTATTGTAGAAGATTTTAAGCTATCTCATTGTGTGGTCTGATTTAGAGAAATGTTTCACGCCATGGTCTTGCGTTTTGAATATCAGCTTTCATATGAGGCTCGCTACATAATTGTGTAAACTTTAAATTCTACTCTTCAGAAGAGTGACTTCGGTTTCATGTGTCACAAAATTCGGTGTTACGTTTTTAAAAGTGAAAGTCTTTGCAAAACGTATGTTGTACTTCTTGTTGCACCCCATTATCTATAATACACTACCTATGTTGAAATATAGTATAGATGGTTCCTATCCAAAGACCAACATTTAAGTAAATGTATTAGACATAATAAAATGTATGTTTTATACATAATTTGCAACATCAAGGTGCCGTTAACGCTCGAATAATAATGACTACATACTGTTTATTCAGTGTATCTGTTGGTTAACCACCCATTCGACAGCTATGCGCATTTCAGAGTCGCCCCGGAGACAGAGGAGATAAGATACAAGAGGACGGGGTATTTATATCCCTACTCTTATTTTAAATAGTTTTTCCTGTTTCTTTATCGTGACCAGTGTAAAGCACCAATACATGCCCCAACCATGTCCTGTGATTTTCTTAACACAGTACTGTGCCCGGTAGTTGGGGTGGGGACACTGAAAAACGTCCCTGAAATATCGAAAGACAGAGCCAAGATTCGAACCCACGATGTTTCGTTTAGTAGTCCAGCGCGTTACCACTAGACCACCGATCATCCCACATATTCTGTACAATTAACTTTGATAACAAATACATATTGACACAAAATATAATCAACACTAAGAAGTTTCTGGATATTTTAATTATGTATGCCGGGAAGCATGCTCATTGTGAAAATGTTATTTTGTTATATAATGAGTTGGCGACCTCAGTTGTAATCACATCAGCGAAGATAAGCAAATCCTTTGACAAGAACTGGTCCCTTTGTTGACAGTCTGAGAGGAGGCCATACTGGATAGTCAATTCTGTTCCCCTGTTTACCAGGTATGTATGAAATGTACGCTTTCTTCAGATCATCAATATTGTCAAATTGAATGTTAAAATCAAGCGACATGGGAGGATCATGAACACTAATACACCACATCAGTTCTATACATCTATCTTTGAATCTGTCAATACATGTATCCTGATTGCTGCTACCAATTTCATCTAGTTTCCTATATTTCTGTAAGCAGGAAATAACACAAATAAGTATCAAATTAACAGACTTTTTGTGTATCAAATGTGTGAACTGAATATCGATCAAGATTGGGCCGCAACGAGCTGATAAGTTCAGAAAACGCAAGCAGGACAAAATAACAAATGTGTTATTGTTGGTGGAATGATAAATTTACAAGCTTATTTGTTCTAAAATTCAAACTTATGTTCGGCTGGACTATAGAAAGTATGGAAAGCGTGTAATTTGCTTGAAATGAACTTAAAACAAATTTTGATTCTCAACACTGTTATGGCATAATTTCTGTACTACCTGTTCGATATCGTACTAACCTGTTTTAGAAGTGACAAAGTCTCCATCGCATGAAGTCTTCGAAATTGTTGAAGAACATTGATAGATTCATCACTGACATTGTAACTATTCTAAAATTGAACGTATATATATATATAGTTTAGATTTCAAAACATACAATAAAACAATCAAGGAAGATATTTTAACTGACCACATAGTGCATAAAATACTCGTGTCCTGAATTTACAGAAGGATCCATTTATAATATGAGAAAAAGTCTGGTTTTCAATAACTCAGAGACCCTATTTTCCCCGCAAACGTAGATTTTACTCGGCCTTGGGAATTATTTATAGACCAATACACTGTTCATGTCTATGAACAGCTACGTACCTATCGCATAAAACGTCATTTACAACAAATATCGAAACTCAATTCAACTTACCATATTTTTACCCGCGACAATAGCTTTAGTCTTTCCTACCATTTCTTGAATCTGTTCATTCGCTTTTTGGGACGTGTATGTATAGATGTCCTGCAAGACAAATATGTATTTCTTTACGTATCAAGAAAGGCCATGCAGTGTTACTTATTAAAATGCTAAGACACTGTTTAAACACCTCTTTAAGAAGATATCATTCACGATAAACTCATTATGTACTGTAAAATCAGAATCATTAGTCTCTCAGAAGATGATTTAGATGAATTCATTGTTATCTTTTGGTGTATACTTATGTGTATAAACAATTACCTTCACCAAATTAAATATATCGTTGGTTACTTCTGCTTTTCCCTTTCTGTATTTTTCAACCAGTGCACGATAAATAGATTCTCGATCTTCATTGAATAGTTTACAATACTCTTCAGCAACTGCCATGATGTCATTGTTAGTGAATAATGAACGGTACAACGATCTGAAATTAAACCTAGACTGATATTTGTAGTTACATGTATATAAAATATCTAGAATAATCATGAAAAGACAGTCGTGTTCTTACTAAGTATTACAATCAGACAGGTCGTTCCTCTTTTATAGACCCGTTTCGTGTATATTTAGTCCACAATGTACATATCATATAATACCAGAAGGTCGTAAACCAGATAGCTCTAGACAAGAAAAGTCTTAGATAGTGATTTTAACATATATTGCATTTACTTAAAACGAAAAAACCAATAACAACAACAAAAAAAGAAACTTTCCTCACTCATTTGTGATGAAAATAGAAACATATACATTTTACAAATCACTCTAAAAATTGTAGCATTTTCAGCTACGTAAATGAAACCTTGAACGTGTACTGGCACGAGAATTACAAATGCTTACCGAGTTTCATTTGTAGTAGGTGGATCAGTACTTAACGTATGATGTGCATCCTTCTTAGAAACAGATTGAACAGATGTAACTGTCATTACTCTGTTGGTAGCTTTGTTTCTATTTGTCATAGTTGCAGCAGATGTCTTTGTTTCTTTATTGACATGTTGCAAATGTTCTGCTCTGTGATCTTGCAAAGTTCGAGTTTTATCATCGTTTGCAGTTCGCTGTCCTTTAAGCGATTGTTGTTCTGATTGTTTCATAGACATCAACTGAACTTCGGGTTGTTGATTTTTATCAAGAGGTTCTGGTCCTTGCTCTTCATCATCACTTACCTGCTGAATCTGTTGTTCTTCTTTCGACACGGGCTTTGGCGGAGAGCCCATTCTTGCTACTATTTAAACAGAATGAGAAATCAGTTTCACCAGAACTTATAATAAAATAATCCTTCAGTACGTTACCCAAATAAAAATTTAATAACTGAGTTACTAACAAGCACCACATTCGTTGCATTTAAATGTCTAAAAAATGAATCAAAATTATCATATATCATTCATTCATTGTGTCGTTGACATTCATTAACACTCATTCGGTTCATTTGATTACACTAAATCATCATTGTATAATAACAGTGGTTAGTACATATTTGAATTATGTTAGAATTATTGATAAATATCAATGTAGTAATACATCGTTTAAATAGATTGGAAAAGGACCCAAAGACTACGCTCACCCAAATCCTCAAACTAAGACGCCACATGACACATAAAACCATACTAAAATGAAAGGCAAAACACCAACGCCTGAAAAGTGCCGTCTTTGAACGGTCTGTTGGAAAGGGTACAAGCGGTTTAGCTAGATTGGTGTGTACACATTAATTAGTTAAAAGCAATTTAACTTTTAAGTAGTACTTTACCTGCTACATTTTCCGCTTTCAACACATAGTCACATAACGTAGTGTATTCTTTTTCAACCTGTTCAAGGAACTGCTTTGTCCTTTGTCTGTTTAAGTTACAATGCGAATGTTTAAGTCTATCCAGAAAATCTGGGAATATCTCAAAGTCAATACTTGGTGATCTGTCTTTACAAAATTCCATCCATTGTTTCTTCTTAGTTTTGATTTCGTCCTCTGCTTGATTCACAAGTGCTTCATTAATTCCACTTGCACAATTTGAATTAATACATTCTAATAAGTGTCTGAATGCCATTTGGAATTAGAAGTTAGTAGAAATCTAATTTTAAATATCCATGAATGTTGAACAAGGAATGCAGGAACAGTATTATATATCTTCAAAGAAATAGGTTTTTGGTAATGACGATCACAAAGAAGAGTTCCAGTTGATTGATTTTGAAAGCCTTGACAGTAACATTAGATCAGTAACTGAACAAGCCAGTGTCAACTAATTTGTTAAAATCAAGACAAATAATAACTGCTAAAATGTCAAATACAATATTGCTGTAAAAATGATTCACTTATTTCAAGACACACAAAGAAGTATGTTTTAAAATTGCAAACTTTTGTCTGTATTTTACGCGCTTTGGAATACCGTTTTTAATGTCTGATTCCTGTCACATCGTTTGGATTTAAAACATTTCAAATGCATATTATTGCCAATTAATATTGCTTTTATATTTCATTAATTAAAATAAATCATTTTACGCATATCTTAGATAATCAAGCTTGGTTTTGTTCATGGCTTATCCAGTAAAGATGTATGTTGTATCGTTTTGTATGTTATCTGATTTATAAGACACAATGAGGAATATAAGCATATTAAAAATAAATAAAGCTACACATTGTATGTTCGTTTTATTTGTACTCTAAGATTAAAATGATACAAGTATAAACAATTTATCCACATAAACATAATGACTAAATGTAATGAACTGCATTAAAACACTAGTGACGGTATAATAAGAACTGATCCGCCGTCCCTTTCCTATATTGTGACATGCTCATCGCGTTACCGAAACTCAGCTATACCCTTTGCAATGACTTCCCCAGTGTCACATTGCCTTACGGCTGGCCATACAACATATTGTATCAAATGTCCCTTGTTTTTGTACGGTTTAAACAATAAGAACAAATCTTCTAGCAGCATCGGTCTCGATTCATAGTCAAATATCAATGGGGGACTTCGTATTGACATAAACCAAGCGATCTCCACACATTTGGCTGCATATGCTTGTACAATTTTCACTTCCTCTGGATTGCCGTACACAATGTTAAATTCATCATGAAGATTCGGTAGCTGTGACTTCAGAAAAATCTGAATAAAACAAAAAGTTTGTATTATGTGTCAATGAATATACATGTATATACTATTTTGACAAGGGATACAACTCGAATGCCATAATCACAATTGTATTAACTAAGTTTTTAGGTTGGAATAGCCAATTGATATGACGGTTACAAAGATGCACATAGGTCTTGGAATTTTGAGATTTATTAAAACTGATATGAGATTAACGATCACCTCTATTTGTCTGCACACAGTCTGGCTGGATTCATCCGTCGAACTTGTTACATTTTCCTCCATGTTTTCATCACAATTCGATACTTTTTGTGACGATACCTGATGAAAATGAATAAACCTTATAAATAACTTAATTTAAAATCAATCAGGGTAATCTATGTTAGGACAATCACTATAGTCTTCATGTTTACTTGATTCTTGAATGTATCATTTACTTATCTACGGTGTGTACAGTGGGGGGGGGGGGGGGATCGGTACATCGTGAAGGGTTGTCACCTAAGTTTTAGCTAGTTGTTCACTACTTTCCCAAATGATTATATTGCAGTATTACATAGAATCTTTACTGTTTCAAGTTCATAAATGTTATCAAATAATTACACATTCATTTGTCCAATATAACTATACATACATACATAAAACATATACACATACATACCTTTAATATTTCACCGAGGAATGAAATGGAATTTTTCAAGCCATTTGATGGTTTACAACAAGTCAGAATTTTGAATGCTTTTTCCCAGTCCACCTCAAAGATAACGGATAGCTTCGCAACAAATTCATCATAATAACATTCTGTAGATATACCAGTAGATCTGTCTGAAATACTGTAATAAACGCTTAGTTAGATATTTTATGTATTATAACATTAATTATGTGAATAACCATCCCGAAATTATAACGACTCTAAAATTAATGAAACATCATGTTTCATGGACGTTTGGATTAATTTGCAAGTCTGTAAAATTAAATCATATTTATCTATGTATTATGTATATATTTGCATAAACATTGTGCACCACAGCCATATACCATGAGAGGAGAGAAATGATGTAGATAGGATGCTTACATAGGACTAGTACCAACATCAATGCTGGAAGACTTATTGCCTATTTTGGTTCCTCTATTGCTGTTTCCGCCAGTACCATTGGTTTCACCCTGTGAGCTCTTACCAAAACTTTGATTTTCTGCTTTTATGTTTCTGTCAAGTGTCATCTCCTCTGATGTTTGTCGTTGAATGGTTTCATTGTCACTTTTATGTGAACTATTCGTATTGTATTGGCAGTCATTTGACATTTCGGTGTTGACCATCGTATCTGTCTCTTGTTTGTGGTTGTCCATACGGTCTATTTCAATGTCTTCAGATGTTTCTAATAAAGGATCTAGTTTTTCGTTCCTAAATTTATGTTTGCCATGATGCTTTTTAACTATTTTATGCGAGAAGCTATTTGCCGACATTTGCTTTGATGTAGTAACTGTATCATTCTGATTATTCCTATTTCCATCGTTGGCAAATTCGGATTGTTCTTTATTTTCTGTTTCTTCTTCTGGCTCCATGGTGAGTTTATCACCATGTGTCTTTTTAACTTTAATAATTTCTTCATTCACTGCTTGGAGAGATTGTTCATCATTTTCCGCTGGATTAGCTTCAGATACCTTTTGGTGATTCTCTGCTTTATCTTTTGAGACTGTTTTTATATCTGCTTTATTTAGTTCTTGATCGTCTGTCCGTTTTTCTTTTTTCATATCCTCCTCATCTACCGTCGTAATAGATGATTCAGATAATCTATTTTCTACTGTAATATTGCTTTTTGAAACAGCTTCAGTAGAGTTATTAATTTCCTTTATTGCATCATGATTTTGTCCAGGTTTATCATTCTTATTGTCAGTGTTAGCATTTTCTTGACCATCACCAATCTCCCGTCTTTCATCAGCATTAGTTTTGCTAAGAGCACCAACATTTTGAAAAGACTTCTTAGTCCGTCTATCAACTGAGACCTTATTGTCTACTTTTAACAGGTGTTGTCTGTAGATTTGGTTATTTCGGAATGACTGCTTTGCCTTGTGGTGTACTGATGGAGCCGGCGCTTTTCTTTGTGATTTTACATCTGCCTTTGGCTTACTTCGGGTTATGTTTACAAACTTCACTACCTGTGAATAGAAATTGATAGCATCCAAAATATAAAAATCATCAATTCTGTATTCACAAAGCATTATATTGCTTACAATCAAAAGGACGACAAGTACGTGTACACCCGTTGGCAATAACAAAATCTTACAAGCTTTAGTAGCTTAGAATGTTAACCACTGTAAAATGTATTATTATCGACTATAATATCTTTAAAGTGCAGAATGGAAAACATAAATCAACCATATTTTTACCATATAATCTTCTAGGTATGATGGACGAATATATTTCTTGATTTGTCTGTATTCATGCTCTGCGTTAACACACTGTATGCTTACAGTCTCCCACTTCTTGCTTTCAGAAGACATAAGACCGTCTTGAACACCATCTAGAAAACGCGTTATTTTGTTTACATCTATTCGTGAAACTGATTGTAACTTCTTGACTAAATTCCAAATATTTCTGAATTCATTACTTGCATTTAACAGCAAGTTCTGTGTGATATGATCATGTTTGCTATGACCCGCGCAATGTAACAGATAGTCCATGCACGTTAGATCTTCCATGTTTTGAGTAATTTTCTAAAATGCTTTAATTATTTAATCTATCTGCAATATTGTGAAGATCTTTGTCAAATGAGTATCAATTTCGTATTAATTACTTAACAAGCTAAGTAATGCTGATTGGCATTTTTGAGTGAAAGTTTGGTGTCGAATAATTTGTAAACGTCTATTCAAACCAATTGTTGCGCAACGTTACACACACTAGGTTGACACACTTTGACTTAAGTATGCACTCATTGATAAAATGTATTTATATTATGTATTAACCACGTGTTTAAAATACCGATAGCACTAACATTATTCAAACCTTTTATGGTTTATAGTTTAGAAACCAGATGATAATTTAAACTACAGAGCAACCATTTCAGTACGGCCAACTCTTGAGCAACATCCTCTCTACAACAATAGCATAATTCTTTTCTACTGCACGATTTTAACTTTAATTGATTTAACCTCTCCAGAGCGACACACTCTCAACAAAAACATAATTTTGCTACTCCCGTAGGCCGTTGCTTTAGATAAGTTGCACTCTACTTTGTTATATCGCAGGAAATATTTTGCTGTGTTTTTAATATACAAGTACATTTACATTCACACAAACATCATTATGGTTAAAGACAGGTGCTCAATTGCTTAATACGTGATTGCTGACATATACGTGTTTTTATGTACCGCTCGTCATCAATCTGTTGTATTGTAGTCAATATGCTACTTTTATAATTTAGTTTGCAGTAGGTATATAAAGAATAAATAGTTTTTAATGAATATATACGATACTTTATTTTTACATATTTATACACAATAAAACTGTAAGTATACAATGGTGGAAATAAATTTTTGTATAATATGCTAAAGTGATCATGTCTCGGGATGACAGGCGTGTTCTGTATACAGTCTGTTAACACTCGCAATAAAATATAGGCCGGTTCGATTGGACTCTCGTAAGAACAGAAAACACAGGCTAGAAGAGCTCAGAAGAGAAACCCAATCGATCGCAATTCCAGCCGAAATGTTTGCATCTGAATATTAGATATGACTACAACTAACGAACAAACCAATATTCTATAAACTGTAAGGATAAACTAATGTACACTCTGACATTGTAAACAATGCTGTGGCTTATAAATATCTCTTCCAACCTTTCTAACCATCAGACGGAAGAGAGAGAAGAGCTTCTAAAATTAGAAGACAGGCGATCAATCGCAGCTCTTCCGGTTGACCAATCGAACCGGTCTTGTGACAAATATAACCCGATGATTGTCAGTAGAGGAAACAAAACTGAATTACTACACAAATATTGTATGTTTCAATTTTCAACCCCTTTTAGTTCGGTCTCTCGGTTTTTACTTGTGCACATGTCTTGCAATATTCCGAGAGCGAAGGCAATTCATACTTATAGTGTATGCCTCGCCAATTATCTATTATTATTCTGCCATACAATCACCTTCTTGTAATAAGTTTTGATAAGAGCAGGATCTGGTCCACGTTGTTTATCTACACTGTACAACCCCTCGACATATCACCATTCCTTTCTTGGACATTCTCAGAGCTGGCCACACCAAATAGTCTATGAGCTTCCCAGACCTTTTGTACAATTTATACATCTTTGGGTTGAATTCGTGGTTGTTGTTCACTGGGTCAATGAATTCTATATGTAAAGGTGGTTCTTGTATCACCATACGCCACGTAACTCGGATACACTCGGCACTGTACTCATCTAAAGCATCACAGCTCTTCACGTTATACCGCCGATGTACAATTGGAAGGACTCTAGACAAAAACGTCTAAAATAAATAAAAATATGCCAATACATTGTGAACTGTTTCAAAATATGTTCGGACACAAAGTTTGACACGCATTCTGGGCTTTATTGTAACGATTCAGCAATATGCTATAAAATCTGTACTGAACACTATAGTTGTACTAGAAGGAGAAGTTAGGGTGCTTGATAAAAAGGTTTGGATTATTAACTTTCCAGTGTATTAAGACGATGGCGGTTGCATGCAAGCAGGCATTACAGGCATATATACAATGTATGGCTTAATATAAGTCCCTGAGAGACGTCAACATGGCGTAACGATTTTATGTTTTAGTTTCAATTTGTCTGTTTGTTAGTTTCCATTTGGTCCAACAGAATACACACATTTTGGAATCTTCATTGAAAACATTCTTTTTTTGGCCATATGTTATTACTATAACGGCGATGTATTGTTTTAGAATATTGTTGACTAAATATTTCCTCTGCATCATCATATCACATCATATTTGTTAACTTACGTGCATGTAATTTTCTCAATAATGAATACGTGTATGCTGTTTTTCGATGATATCAAGTTATATTAGTATGGTGTAGAAACCATTGTACAATACTAGATATATAACTATTACAGATTATATACACAAATCATATTCAGTTAAACAATTTGACTATACATCAAGTTACAGGTCGTCCCTGATGATGAACCTTCTGAATTTGCTTTACTTTAAAACCAAAGGATTACCACGAGAAACGTGTATTGTAATATTCTTACATCTTGTAGACGCTTCACTGACAAGTCAGAAACTTCTTTCCTATAACGCAGCATATGTTTCAGATCACCAGTTTGACCAAAAATGTCTTTATCATACTGTAATAAACAGATTAGTAGCCTACATAGAAACGTCCCAACAAGATACGTTCCATATAAATACACAAAATGTACATATATATAAATGATTTTCAAAGCTTTTAATATAAAGTAAACATTGATCCAAAACTCTCACTTTTCAAAGATGGCTACCAAAAAGTAAATTATAATCTTACGTAATAATCCTAGTACGATACATACCAGAGAGAAAGAAAATCAGTAAATGTTTTGCGGTTATAAATCAACAAGTGGAGTAGGGATAAAATGTATATAGAGAAGGTTTTCTTAAAGAAAGCGTAAAAAGCACATCTTCTACAAATGGTCTAGGGATCCGTCTGAAATTTCAACTTCTAATGTAGGTAAAGTGTGAAGCATAGACAATAATCAACACAAAAATTCAGAATGATGTTCAGTATGAATATAAATCACAAAAGAAACATGCACGTGTTAATACATACTGTCGTATATTTGCCATCTGATATAATATTCAATGCTGCGTGTTCGAGTCGTACAATTTGTGTTCTAGCTTCTTCTTCACAGATATTATATGCTTCCTATGATATATTATACATGTATGTATATGATGTATGAATGTAATATCTTTAAGGTAACAGTAATTATAGCAAAATAATAAGGATAGTTGTACGACTAACTTAATACATGTCACACTTAGTATACTAAACCATCTTTAAGCAATCCTTGCGTAATGCAATGTCAAATTCAACTATATTATTATATTCAAAGTATATGTATCTATTTCAATACAAGATAAGACAGAAAACAACGTGTGTAACCATCAGAACAAAGTCTATCCATTAAATAGCATGTTTATGACAATATAACATAATTAATGTTTGTATGTTATCATAATGTCTTCTTTATATGGACACATCCGTACTTACACGTAGAATATAAATCAAACATTCGATCGCTGTTTCCTCAATTAAAGACATCCGCGATAAAGCAATCAGTGCTCCATGCCATTCTTTTTCATACAAGTTGTGATAAGCCTCTGCTATATAATATGGTTTATTAGGATCATATGTTGTCTCTGTTGATTCCTCTGTTGAGGCCTCTGCCCTAGAACCTTTAGATGTTATTGCCCTAGGAGGCCTCTCCTCCGTCCTGAAATAACTTTTTATTATTTTTTAAACTCTGCCACTCAATTAAGTTAACAGAATCAAACGTAATATTTACGGTTATTATTATATTTTTTCCATATACATGTATTAATACTAATGTCTGAAATGCATATTACAGCTGGTGCCATTCGTGTAAATTATCATGCAATAGATTTTCCGTTGTTATACTGACTACATTAACCAAATTATTATCATATTAGCATTTTTGCAAATTCTATCCCACACAACTATAATATTTAACCGTTTTGTTTTATAAATAAAGGTATATATTTCTTTAAAAACATTTTACGTACGGATGGATTGAACCAACCATTGGTACTATTGGTTTCAACTGTGAAGTCTCATGAGATTTTGAGTAACTTCCGGGATAATCATCGTATGAAAACGAGGGGGGTTTTAGAAATGAGGCGCTGCTTTCTGGACCTTGTTCCTCGTTTGGTGACAATCTGTATTTGATTACAGGCTGATTGTCCACACTCGAACCTTTCCAAGCATGATACTGATGTTTCAGTTTAGGACCATGACTGTATGTGTCTTCCTCCTCCTGATGATAGCTGGAACCTTCCTCGATGTTATATTCATCTGGGTCTCTTATCCACCCAATCGCCATACTGTCTGTCTCATCAATCTTACCTGCCGCTTCATTACCGTGAATCTGAGCATATCCAATTTTCTGTTGATAGAAACATCATTAAGATATTACAACTATGGTCGTGATAGTATCTTGTAAACGTACAGAGGGCCAATGACATGTGTAAGGGCTATAGTGTAACTTTAACATTTTATAATTAAATACAGTAATTGTTGTACATTAAACACAAATTAAAATGACATAATACTTATAAAAAACAACAATATACCTGTCACTGACTCGGAAATCATGTTATGGGGTTGATGGGCTTGAATGAGTTGAATTTGTCTTTTACATGGTCTTTGGTTGAGTTATGAACGAATTATTTGAATGAACTAAGCAATCAACGTGTGGCATTCGACATAAGCAGGTAAGTATGTTCATTGCAAAGAGCTCATCGAGACGAAATCATATCAAAATCACTATATCGTCAAAATCTGAGTTACGGGTTTGTGGATGTAAGCCGACGAAGATTACTTACCCGACGATATCCTGATATTTCCATTTTGTGTTTTAGATAAGTTTGATAAGCTTTCTGAGCTGAGTTCAAACACTCCCTCGCTTGTATCCATTCCTCTCTTTCCGCGTGGTATAATAACCTCTTGATAAAGTTCACCTCTCGCTTCTCATTGTAAGACAAAGACCTCTGAATTGTGTAGTACTCGTCCAATGCATCAAATAACAGAGGCTTGATTGAGGCGATATTGTGGATTGAAAGATGTGCAAACAGTAATTCCAATTTTCCAGAGACTTCGTGCGTCATTATCACTTTCTTAGTTAGAAGATGAATATTCAACACTTATATCAATTCTATTTCTGATTTATATGCTTATCTTTACAAAATTTATTTTTATATTTATAATGTTAATTTGGACAAAATCCAAACATTCTAAACAAAAGGAACGAGTAAATCTGATCTGGGTTTGTAATACAATACGTGTTCGCCGCCGTGTGTGATTTAAGCGTAAACTAATACTACTATTCATGTATTAATACATGTAAATCTGCCGGTAATTACTATTGAAATCAAAGCTCTGAAGGTTCTGCTGTTGTTCGGAACTACAAAGCAGTCAGAAGTTGAATTTATTTGTAGGGTGAGTTTTTGAATCCGAACGATAGTTCGCACATGAATTTGGATGCAGACTTAAGTACTACTAACGCTTTTCTATACCCGCTATGCAGTTGTTAAAGTTGTTCCCGTTCCATGTGCTTTCAGTACTATGATTTATGATTCCCATTTGATCACCAAAAGTAGTTCAGCAAATAGCATAGTATTATATAGTCTACATTAACTGCCTCTTTGTATACACAACTTATGCAGAATGTAATATCTCATACATGAAGACACTCGAAGAAAAAGTTATAAGCATTAAATCAACCGATTACAATTTCTCGATGAACCACTTTTTTAAATATCTGGTTGACACACAGTTATCATCGCATCGTCCATGGATTCAATGACGACTTCTATACGTTTACAATAGAAGCTAGGTACCAAACTTAATCAGCATATAAAGCACGATGATTATGACGTCATCCTTGATTGAAATGTGTGTACTGATAGTAAATATTGTAGCAATCCGAGGGATAGGATTGTTTAGATTTTTTACGACTGTATTGTATTGCTCGTTTACGATATTGCATAGACATCTGATTTTGACTAATATGCACGTAATATTTGAATTTGTATTTATGCCATTGAATTGAAAAAAATGGAACTATGTTCGTAGGCGGAAGGTTAATGGAAGCTGTTCGGTATGCAGATTTTATGAAAACGGAGCGATTTTTGAAATACGGTAATAACTTTATTGTTAGTACCGAACAAAAAAAATGTATGAAAATAAACTGTACACCATGATATTAAGTACTGTCATTTTAATTATTCTGTATTTACAGATGTTTGATCTGGCCCAAGGATTATAAGCCGTATATTACTACACTCAGCATACATGACCTTCAAATTAGCATATTTCAATTTTATATTTGTGAATTGATGTAAATCTGATGATATGGTATATAATACCTTGAAATATTAGCTTTGACTTACTGACATTTATGTCGGCCTAACTCGAAGATGCCGTTTTTATACCTACGAATTCTGACTTAGGGGTCAACTTGAAAGTTCAATAAATGAAAGCGACAGTAATTTAAGTTTTCGAAATTCTTATTCTTTGGGTGATAACAAATTGTGTTAATCAGAACATTTCAATAACGTTTGAGTCCCCTGAGTTAGCAATATATGCTCGAATTCTTCTCCTCGAGGGGTGAACGTGAAGTTTGACCAAAGCGTTGGGCAGAGCCTATGCAATGTCGTTAACATTGTCGTATTGTGATTGTTTGCCCTTGTTGTTCGCACAAGTTCATCCCAGATATGTTCTATGGGATTCATATCAAGGGAAACAACAGACCAGTGTAGGACGTCGATTGGCTTACAACCTAGAAAATTGGATGTTAAACGGGCAGTGTGGGTCATGTACTGGCGCTCTGAAAATGTAACACAGGACAATGATTATACATCAATGGTGGAAGAGCGTTTGGGCAAAATAATTATACACACAACCGTTTGTCGTGAGGTTCCCAGGTACGTATAATACAAAATATGTCTTTAGCCCCCCATAATCCCTCCTCAGGCAATAACAATACCATCTCCTATACCTTTCTATGATGCAACATTGTGCGAATCTTATATTTTTGCAATGACAGACTCCCAACTTTCCATCAGCATGACTACCTCTTAAGCAAGACTTGTCGCTGAAAAGCTTCTTATCCATTGGTTTCGCGTCCAATAATTGGCGGACTGTCATGATCTGACCATTATAAACGGCCAGCGAACTCGAAGAGGAATGTGAGATTGATGTTATGCAATAGTTCGTCAGATTTCAGCACCTTTATTAAAACTATTGACAAACGCAACTCAGTTATGAAGATCTTTATTTAAAAAACGTGTGCATATAGATAACAAAACTAATGTACTGAAATAATTTTTATCTCAATTAGTATCTATCCTAAAAGCATTGAGGTCAACATCTCTCAACACTCATAAATTGTTAAATTGTAATCTTGCACTTTTATTGTATAAGTTTACAGATGGCACTGAGCGATGCCTTTAGACATCAGTTTCCCATATTTGCTGACCTTAAGTGGAGGCCATACGTAGAAAGCTACAGACTGTCCGGACATTTTATACTCGTTGTACATCTCTTTAACGAACGGTCCGTGTTTGTTCCTGTCATCAACTAGATACATCTGTGGATCACAAATACTCATAGCCCAACATATGGCCACACATTGTTCCGTGTATTTATGTACAGGTCCATGTGTACGTAGGTTTTGGTAGATTCCGACACTCCGGATAATTTCTGGTAAATATCGACGCCGAAATGACTGAAAATTAAGTGTTTGAACATATAGAATTAAAAGTACATCTTTAATTTAGTCTTACATCCATATACTAGTATTCATCATTTCATTTGTATAACATTGTCCTGCCATAAAAGGAAGTGGTTTTTATAGTGTTCAGAACTGCTTTCTTTATCCAAGAAGTACATAAGATACGTGTTACACTTGATGGTAGATTATTTTTCTAATGCATTGACAAAGCAAAATTTTGAACAACATATTTTGATAAAAATTAACAGAACCTCTTGCAGTCTCTCCAAGCAAACATCAGCCATTTCTCTTCTGTAGTCTGACAAGTATGATCTGTTTACTTCTGGTTTATGTTTGACCTAAAAATGGGAATTTAATATTAAACTACAAAATGTACATTGCAGAAGAACATTTTAAAATTGACCATACTTAAGAGTTTATAACATTAATTATCTATATCTATCAATAATTCTTAAACTAAAGTTGTTCACATTTTGTTCAGTTTTGTTTTTTCCTGATTCGTTGTTCATGATAACACATTTTTTTGTCTAGAAATAATACAATAATGTATATGTGGGGATAGTAATACAATCTTAGGACAGTCTTACAGCTTACAGTTATATCCTCCAGTATAATGTTTTGAACAGCTTGCTCCATTTTAGCAATTTGTGTATCCGCTTCTATAGTACAATATCTGTAAGCATCCTGTAATTACACATTAACTGTTTAGCGCATACTATTAGATACACTATTGTAGCAACATGAAAGTATCTTTTAAATAGGGTGTCAATGATATTGGAACCGGTTATCGAATTCATTACCCATGCTTTCAAATGTCCTAAGTGAAAAATAGGATGAGCAAAATTGCAAGAACTGGAAACTATCAACATCACCCTGATTACGAGTACATTCCAGTTTTCATCTACTCGACAATTTTCGAGTTTTTAAAACCTGATAGCCAAGTCTCAACTACCACAGAGTAACATAGTTATGTCTAGCTAGTGTATTTGACATATTTGCATAATTCTGTACAATTTTAAATTGAAAACAAACAGAGTGTAATCAAATAACTATCCTCAAATTTCGGTGGATTGATATAATCTTACCATTAATATCTTAAGTAAACCAGTAACAGCGTCGATTTCATTGACCTTCAGTTGTTCTATTTCAT
Organism: Lutraria lutraria; assembly: GCA_964023205.1. NCBI lineage: Eukaryota > Metazoa > Mollusca > Bivalvia > Venerida > Mactridae > Lutraria > Lutraria lutraria. The sequence continues at coordinate 47,701,817 of OZ026833.1, read as the reverse complement.
CTAGAGCATTTCTCCACTCGTTCTGATACATCTCTCCAAATTTATCTACAATATCTGCTACAGTACGGATATCAGTCATGTCAGTACTTGGCCTCGAAAATCGTTTCTGTACAAATCTGGAATAATTAAACGTTTGATTACACCGCAAATAGTGTTAGACCAATTTTGGTCACATTGCAAATGTCAAAACTAAAAAACAACAACTAAACTTTTATAAAAGAACTACATCTTAACCAATAAAACATTGTTTTACTGCAATATGAAATCAAACAAATATATTGTTATGAAACTAAAACACTGAACCTCTCGTTGAAAGTGAAGAAAATCATATGCAAGACGAGACCAATGATAATATAATTGAAGCTGAAAAATAATCAGCTTATGCCTATAATCATTAAATTTTCTTTAAATAAAAAAAGAAGAAAGAAAAAAGAAAAAAAGAGGAAAAAAACATTTCAGTATATGCAATAAATATAAAAATCAATTTACTCTGGAGTATCATTTTCATTGACAAGCATCTGAGACCTTGCTCTTGAATTTGTTCTCTCGTGTGCGTATTCTTTGTTACTTTCAAGCTGAAAGTTAACTTGCTGAGGCCCACGTGTTTTCTGACATAGATTTGTAAAGTAAGCCACAAGTGCTGTCAAGAGTAAAACAAGAGTAAAATATATTAATTGTAATTCATGTATTTATGTTATTAGAAGAGGGTTCTATATCACTAATAAGAAGAAAACGGTAGAGCAATCTACTCCTTCATAAAGGCTATTTACAAATTTACAGTTGAACAGATTTACAATCAATGCCATACTTAATGTATCTTCTATTTTGTTTTGTACATTACTTATTACATTATCCTACCGGAGTATGTTTTCTGAAGAAATATCTGTAGAATTCTTCCGTCGCGGGATCAAGTTGATGAAGTGCCATCTCCCATCTCCCGGAGTGACAATAATCCAACAAAGACTGCACGAAGTTCACTTTCATCTTCTCTCCTCTGTTTAATTGTTTACTTAGTGATTGGAACTCCCTCATTGCTTCAGGCACCATCTTAGTAACACTGTCATAATCATTTTGTTTCAACTTTTTAATTAACAATTCAAGTGTATGATTTGATGCCATTTTTCTCCTTTTTTCAGAAAACGTCCAGTAACAAGGAGAAAAGTTATTCTATTCCCAATATTGTTTTAACTATCACCGTTTTCAACATTTAAACAAATCTCAAATAAAAGTCACAATTCTAAGTATTTCTAATAAAACATTACATTAATTAAAGACAATGCTCATTTCCGCAAATATTATTTAAGAATTAAATATCATTTAAATGTTATTGATTACCACTCTTGTCCTTCACCTTTGAGGTTTAAGGGTACTTTGAATACGCAGTCACATGATACGCAGAAATGACTTATTTTAATCAATAAGATATTAAATTCCACTTTCCTTATTTAGAAACAAAGCATTTCATAAACTGTGGTTTTCACTTTTGTTTAACTGCAGAATTGAATAGAATGTTTTGTGTTCATTTGTTTGTAAGTACTATAAGTGTCTATAAATGATAATTATGTATATTATGTCTGCGTACAATCAGTATATATTTGTGAATAAGTCTATTGTCTCTATACTTCAGCTTGAGCACCTAAATGTTAAGATAATCCATGGTCCCAAAGATAGTCTTAAATCGTGGTTTAATACTCGTAATAGTTCAATGCTTTGACAGTTGACTTAATCACATTTAGGTAATTCACCAGTTCTTTACTAATAAATACAAATAATATATATAATATAAATCATTATATTTATAAGTAATCATATCGTCTGTTATATGAGTTTATTAAATTATCTTGAAGTTATAAATATATAGAGGTGCAGTTGTACGCCAGGGGTCTTCCTTCTACACCGTCCCCAAATGACCCTAACTGTTGATACGACATCAAACCACAGAGAAAACCAGAATATATACTATCTATAATACGCTCTCAGTCTGTGGTATGATAAATGCTGACCATACTAACAATATGCCATCAAGTTCAGAAGTAAACATATTTTGGTGTGTATAATTTTATTCTAAACCATCTTAACCATCAACAATTTGAATGAGAACTGTCATGTAAATGAAATACATATGTATATATGAAACGAAACATGTAATTTTTAACAATTCATTACACCAGAATTTTCGACAACAGTAAACAAAACGTATGAAAATCTCTCATGGTCTCTCACACTGGACTGTCACGCTTTCTCACACACCAATGAGAACTTATACATTAGCTCATTCAAAGTATCAAAGTATAAGAGATATAATGCCGACAGAGTATTTTAAGATGTTCAAGAATCTATTGTACCATTTGAATTATCTCCCTTCCTGTTACGTGTTAGACTTCATGTGTATTTTTCCGTACTGTATATATTAATACAAACGATGGTATAATTGCTATTATAAGAAATTATATTAAGTACCTTTGTGATTTACACAGTCACAATACATAAATCATTTAAAGAGGCATTCGTTTCCATGATTAGGAGAAGTTTTTTTTAATGTTTTCTCTTCCATATATGTTCGTAGTTCGACATTGGCAACCACCTGTTGATGTTTTATGCCTGTATTGTATAATTGTTGACCACCTCCTCCTCTATGTTGCTTTATAACTTGGTTATTCAATATCCCAGTGATCTCAACATTTCCTGAATCTCCAATTTGTTCTTTTGCTTTGTATTGTGCTGACTTGTCGACACACTAAGGTAAGGGATGTTAATACATGACTTGTGTAATTAAATAGTTTACTGTAAACTTCTTCAAGATTATATACAATTTTGCATAAAGCAACATTATGCAATACCTATATACATAACTCATACTGATCAAATAGCTAATTTGTTTCATACGAACACTGTTCTGATCCTATCAGGTCAGGTTGTTTCTTATTTACCTTGAGCTTTGCCTTTTACTAATACGTCACCATCCATTTCTTTATGCACCAAGGCTGGCCACACAATGAACTCTATAGTCTCCCCTTTACGTGTAAATGGTTCATAAAATTGTGCGTCAAACTTTTTCTCAGTTTTCCCGAACAACATATGAATTGGTGGTTCCTCAATGCATAGAAGCCATGTAATTGTCACACATTTTACAATGTATTCATTGAATCCTTTCTTCAGTTCAAATCTTATCCCATTTTTGTTAAAATGTTGCTTCCATTTTCTTGTAAAACTGGTAATTATTTCCTCGTAAAACCTCTAAAACAATTAAATGGCAAATGATTATAATCGCTTGCATTTTCGCATTGTGATAAAATTTTCAAAAACATTATATTCATGCATGATTAAACTAAGCGAAACGCATAAACATAAAACAAAATGTTGTTGGTTTGAAAATATAATATTTAAGTAAAAATGGCAAAGGATTTGTTTCAGAATTTGTACGCACATTTTGTTTATTTCACAAACGCATATAGTATACAGTTGTTATCAAACAAAATTAATATGAAAAGCGCATGAAAGACCGGAACTCGTTATTTCAAAACCAAAACTTGTAAGAACACCATATCACTACAAGTATGTACATAACTTGTATAGTTAGAAAGGTTAGGACTGTCGTGTTCAGAAAAATTCTTGCACTTAGATCTGACCATTGTCATAAATTTTCCAAGTTTGATAAGTTTATGCCATCATTAGCAGGTATGTTTGAAAAGGACTATTTTTTTAACAATTCGCAAATGAATGTATACAATTTTCAAACTGTAGCCATATTTTTTATGATACATTGTAATAATGCACATACCTCCTGAAGTCCAGGAAGAGCAACAAGTGCATTTTCATATAAATATCTGATCAGAATGTCTTTTTCACCTTTAGGTACTAGCGGTATATTCTGCGGTGATTCCTACAATTCATTAACAATTATGTACCAGTGTAAGGATACACATTTAACAAGAGAATAGACAATATAAAAGTAGGTTATCGAACATTTTCTTTACTACAAGCAAATGAAAGATAGAAATAAAAGAATAAAAATCTACTATCGTATTCCTTTGTTTTTTAAAGTGATCAAGCAAAAACGTACCTCTCTCAATATTAACTCACTGTCGATGATACCAGAATAACAACTGAATTTACATTTTAAATCGTTATTTCTTACCTTGCCTGCAACTATACGCTTTGCTTCTCTTTCAGCATCTGTAACTTGTTTATCTTTCATCCCTTTATTGAAATTATATGCCTTCTAAAATATGAAAGAACCAACAATAAAAAAAAAACGAAAATAACAAAAGCAACAACCGCCCTCGACCCCGAACCCAAAGAGCAGGAGAACTTAAATGCTAACTAAATGTTTTTGACCGATTTTTAAATACGTTATCGTTCTATCTACTCAGTTATATGTGGTCTGTCTATGATGACACATTCATGACCATTTCCTCGCATAAGTTACCCAGTGCACTAGTACTAGCAGCACATGTAAGAGCCATATACATGAAATAATAATACCATCTGGTTAAATGGAATTACGTCCAGAATAAAGAATTTGAACTGGTTGGTTAACTAATTCAAGGGAAATACGTAACTGAAAAAGTGTCGATAAAGGTATAAACTTAATGATAACCAAAAATCTGATTTCATTACCTGAACCACTTCCAATAGTACTTGAACCTTCTCATTCTCTTTCATGTTTTTATCATCCAGTTCCTCGTATGCGTCAGCCCATTCATCGTCAAACATCTCGCGAAATGCAGTTGCGACTGAAGCCATACCTTGTGGATATTCATGTTCCGGGCTATTTTCTATAAGATGTCTTAAAATAAATTCTTTTGTTTAGATTCACATTCATACACTTTTTATTTTGGCTATTCATTATTGAAGTTTAGAATTGCAACTTTTTGTCGATTGCAAGAAAACACAATCCAGCCTAGACGTAATGCATCAAGTTTTGAGATATCTAATATCAAATAATTATACATAGGTCCAAATTTCAACCTAAACATGTGTCACTTCAACGTATAGAAACCGAAAGTCTCAATTCCAGTAATAATACGTATAATTTATTAAGTAAACGTCTAACGGGAAACAAATAAATAAAAATGTGTTTAATGTGTGACTCATAATGATAATGATGTTGATGAAGAATTAAGAAAACTACCTTTGATCATCTTCCTTTGCTTTTCCGTCAGCTTCTTGATAATTTGCCTTGGCAGTTCCTTTAGCTTTACAGACGTCAGGTTTACTCTGACGACGTGACTGTAATTTCCTGTCTTCTTCCTAGCATGGAAAAGTTGCTAACTTAAATAACGATAATCATAACTGACTATTTTCCTTTTTATGTATGTATAAACTACAAATGAGTTATGACATTATTGTGTATCAAAATATTTAAGTTTAATGCAATATATACTATAATGTTATAGTTAGAGTTTATTACAAAAATGGCGAACAATTAACCTACCTTATAAAAACGTTCAATACATTTCCATGCGGTATTGATTTCATGTGTTACACCTATTTGTGTACCTCTTGACACATCGTCAATAAACGGTTCAATACATTTAATTTTCCTTTGATCATTGATGTTTATGTTTGTCTTAATTTCTTCTATCTCTTCCTTTGCTTCTTTACACTGTTCTTTGGCTTTTGTAAATTCCCTTTCCTTAATCAAATCAATGATTTTCCCTATATGACTGATATAACTGTCAACTGTCGACTTCGCCATTTTCGTTTAATATGATCGTTTTACTTCCTGGTTGTAAATTCATGGAAAAACAAATGAGTTTAGATATAACCGGAATGTTGTTTGTGTAAACCTATGTAAATTTACGGTGTTCATTTGAATATACAATGCGTTTATTGATTAGAAATACAATACATGAATGCAGTACTTTGTTTATACTGTCTGCTTCATACTTAACTTAGCACTTCATTTACACCACAGACGATTTCCATGTCTGCTTATTTGCTTACGTCGGGTGCAAAGAAAAGAAACACTTTAAAATCAATCTATCTTAGATTATATAATGATTATTAACGCATAGATCAACTAACTAATGATAATTGTAGATATATTTGAAGAATTATACGTATATATAATACCAGAACAGACCTATAAGGTGTCACAGGCCTAAATAAGGGTAGATCGGATAACGAGAAGCATACAGTTTACTACTCATGATGATAGTAATAATAACCACCGTAAAAACAATTTGAAATGTGCGTTTGGCTTGATGTACGGTTTTTTATTACCGTGTTGTTTCGAGTTCGGAGGTGGCCTGTGGTTAGGGATTTATTTATGTTGAAATGAATGGAAGTGGTCTTTGTTGAGAATCGACCTTTGTTGGGAGGTGATCTTTGTTAAGAGGTGGTAGTTTAAGGAGGTTTTAACTGTATTTCGGCGTGTCACTACATGTCTCATATCATGATATCGTGTATATCATCAACTGTTATGCTACAAACACAATCTGAATACACTTCATTCACTCCGACACGTATATCTTGAATATATTGAACGTTTTTTTCTCAGATATTAACGTAAACATTAATAATAATGATTAATGATTTGCAACAACCCTGAATCATTCCCCAGTTGTTATATATATCTTTAAATCTTTAGTCAAGCAAATGACATTCAATAATGTCGGTTAGGTTATCAGCTGCATGTGTTTGATAAATTCATGTGTTTATTTGGTTTTAGTATTGAAGATTTTGATATCAATACGGTGTACTTTAAAATGAATACAATGTGAATTGTCATACCTAGGAGACATAGGTTGAGTAATAATACGGGGTCTTATCATTATGGTACGACAGATTATACACCAATCTATAACAAAACTGAAAGACTGAAGCGTCGTATTTGTTTTTTTCCTCCAGTTTACCAAATGAGTTACTTCAGTAAAGCACGAGCTATAGTTATAATTATGCTGTACGTATATTGGAAGCATTTAAGATTAGTTCAAGAAGTAATCATCGACATTTATTGCTGTCAGGAAGACAAGAATATACATTTTGTAAACATAATAGAAATATGTCTAAACCAAATTTCTCCGACTTGTATCTTTTCTAGTACATGTAGTTATTAAGGCTGTGATATAATTTTTTCAACTGGGGATACTTCTTAAAAGAAAGTATGTATAACAGCAAACGTAACCACGAGTTTTGTATGAATGTGGTACAAGGAGTTAACCCATGGATCGATCTTGGTGGGTATACTGAAGCTTAAAGCCTAGAACATATTTGTTTTCTACTTCCAAATCGACATTTTTCCTGGTTTATTCAGCTTGTGCGAAATTTAGCCTTTCGTGTTTTGTATATGGGTATATACCTCTTTAAATGGATTGGGTGTGCATTATGTCGCTGGGTTTACTTAAGGAACGTGTCTTAGATCGCTTGTAATAAGCAAGGGACGTGCAATAGATTGCTTGTTATAAGAAAGGGATGTGTTTTAAACCGCGTCTTTAAGGAAGGGGCGTGCCTTACGCCGCTTTCTTTAGAGAAGGAACGTACATTAGTTATTGCTTCGTTTTTATCATTCGATCAGAAAGTACAAATCAATGCTATACTGGTATCAAGCGTCAATTCACAGAGAATTACACCCGGTGACAACCAGCGATTCTTTGTAAGTGACTATTAAATGAAAAAATCATATACGACCAACTGGTATGGGCTTTGGAGTTTTTAAATCAAATTACAGAAAAAACCGATTATCCGAACTAGGATTATCCGAAAACCTGGTCTTATCCGAAATGAAATTGCGGTCCCGATTTCCCCTGTATATATTTCAATGTAAATAAACCTCGATTATCCGAATCGTCTAATCCGAATACCATGGTTTATAAATTGCTTGTAGATTCGAAACAATCGTGTTTTCAATAATGATGCACAACTAGTTGTATTAGTAAATATTGTCATATGAACCCCACCATGTTATTTTTTGTTCGGCAATTACAGAGTGGATAAGCTTAATTTGGAAATCAAATGGGCTGTCAATTGATAAATGCTAATTGAAACAGAAACTTCTTTTGCAATATCATATCGCTGATGATATTAGATATGTATTTCAGCTATTTCTACGTACAATTATTGAACAATGAACGGCGGGGAGAGGGGGAGAGGGGGAGAGGGCGTTTCCTTGAGTGTATGATTCAATATTTCTTCATAATGATAATTTTATTATTTAAGTCACACACACCTTTTATCCATGATACAATATTTAACCATATTTTGAAATATCCATTTCGTATATTGTCATTCAAAGTACTAGTATGACATCCGTTGTCAATCTATTCATTTAAATTGCACCACACCTTTCATCAACAATCCACCATCTTTGTGAAGTTTTAAAGCAGGCCAGACAAAGAAATCAGGATTCTTTCCAGTCCTTGTGTAGGCTTTGTACATGGACGGAATGTCTGCTGGATTGATCTTGTGTGACAGGCACATATGGATTGGAGGATCTTGTACACACATCCACCAGGTTAGCTCAACAGCTTTCTTTGTGTACATGTTTACTTTTCCATCAGGTTTAGTTGGTGGTTTTAACCCTCTCTTCCCACGTAAATCTGGTAAGACTTTTGATATATAATTCTGAAATCAAAGACTTAGTTGTAAATCTGATTGTTTGTGTTACCATTGTGAGATTGATTGCGTTGATGACAAAAAAGTATAATGTAATGGGTCAACATCCTATAGACTAGTATATACATAATATAGTCAATTTTCAGCTACTGTGCATTTAGTTAATTCATGGATGGAAGAAACAAACAAACAAACAAACAAACAAACAAACAAACACAACAAACATATTCAAATTATAACTTCTAGCGCCGCTTGTAATACAAATAAGTTTAAGTTACTCCAGATCTGACGACATTTAAAAAAGAAACACTTGCGACCCATCTTATTTCGTTCTCCCTTCTAAAGGATCCGTGGAGCATAAACGATGAACATTAGCAATGCCATTGCGCAAAAATGTTGTATATTAATGAATGTCTAAACATATGTGTGTTACATTTTAACACTTTATCATAGGAAACAGTTACTAAGGCACTAGGTGGGTTAGAGGTTACCTTGACTGTATATGTCATAATCATACCTGGACTAATCTTTCGACAGCAAGTGAAGCAATTGATTTACGGTACTGTACCAGCAATCCCCGACCATGATGCGACGTCTGCTTCTGTTATAGACAAGTAAAATATCAACAAAGTAACACGGTGGTGCATAATCACGGCTTTTGTCGTAAATAATAAAATACATATATATGGTGCAGTGAATAAGCGATAAAATGTAGAAAAACACAGAAGTAGAAAACAAAGAGAACTTACAACAAAAGCAAAAGAAAATATTCACAACTTGAAATGCTAACAATGTATTGCGTAAGCATGTACATGTATTTAGTTTAAATGCCGTCATATACTTAATAATAATGGATAGATGTTAACATGTTCTATGCTTAGAGTACAATGGATTTAGCATTTACTTAGTTTTGCCCATTTTTGCTTGACAATTTGAACATAAGGCCAGGCTCGTGAGTCATTTTGTGGTTTTATTTATGATGCTCTGTAAACGTATGTACGAAGAAATGTGGGTGTGGGTTTGTATTACTATCTGGATGAGGTAGATTTATGGTCATGAAATTATGTGACAATTTTATGGGTACCATTTACAAGGTTTTACAAGGGTTTAGGGTTAGGGTTAGATCTCAATTAGTTGTCTATAAGTCATTACCAGTCAATTCCCCCCTAAAAAGGGGGTTTTTAGGGGACCTGAGGTACATACCGAGGTATACCTCGGTTAAATTTCTATGTTTTTGGCAAACAAAGTGAGGTACATTTTATAATGGAAAACCTCGGAAAGATAGTAAAAAAAGTTTGTGTGGGTTATGTGTGTTGGTGTGTGTGTGTGTAAATGTGTGTCGTTGTAGGTGATATGTGGATATGTAATTTCTGTGGTACGTAAGACAATGAAAGGAATATTTTTCATGATGTGTTTTATTAGAGTCAATAATTACTCCTTGTAAGTCTTTTGCTCTTACCGAGGACGTGCCACCATTCATTATGTTCAAGACAGAAGATTTCATGGTTTCAATTTGGTCATCTGCCTCCTTGTTACAGTACCTATAGGCCTCCTACAATGTAATGATATTTCATAGTAACATGTTTTGGATATTCTGAACGCAATCATTGATGAATATTTCGAACACATTGTAATACCTGTATGTATATGTATTTTTTTAATGAAAGTTGAAAAGAAACACACCATAGAAGTGGAATTAATGTCTTTATTTACAATATACGAAGTATTTCTCTGAAATAATGAAGACGTATCTCAGATACTTTTAAATTTATATATTTGTTACACCAAAACACTACCCATTATATTGTATGTCCAGCATTGTTTGGTATGCATAAGTGGTGAGAAAAGGTTAGATTCATTATTGCAAGGACTTTTATAAGTCCTTGATTATGGTTGCTTAAATTATGTTTTGATGCTTTAAAATCATTTACTAGAATGGTTGCAATGGTTTTGATATTTTTCTTTCGGAAATACCTTACAGACCTCCAGCACATATAGAACACACAATATAAATCATATATAAACTCCTATTTGTATATGGATACAGTAAAACAAAGCAACCTCAATAACTTCAGGGTAAAATGCCATACCAAATAATTTCCAGCATTAACTTTTGTCTGACACTTATGTTTTTCATTCATTACCTCGACAATATCCAACAAGAAAGCAATGACTTCTTCTTCTTTCGGTAGAAACTTGGGCTTGTTTAAAGCTTCAAATGCTTCAGTCCACTCGTTGTCATAAAGTTCAGAGAAACGTTCAGCAATCTTTGTTGGTCTGTTGACATCACTCAAGTCAGCTATATCAGGATTATTATGTCTCATTGCTTGTCCAGCCATTTTACTGTAAATCGTAAAGTACGACTAACTTATACATGACGTTAGATATCAGACATTGGTGGACATACCATGAAATATGAAAACAATATATAGTTTGCTGTTATCACAGGTCCATACGGACCAGTCAATTGTTTGGAGTCGAATATGATTTTCGAGACATATAGAAGACACACGTCCAAATTAAATTCCTATAAATGATAAGCCAACTAATTGTGATTTCGGAAGGATGACAAGGCGTTTAGTCGTAATCCATGCGTAGTGTGTACCTCTGAATGTTAATGGAAGAATTATACGACGATAATGATAACATTGTGACAGTGTGATATTTTATACATTTATTCATTCAGTACTTTATTCGCTCAAGACCTTAAAATAACAACATACAGCAATCAAGATAATCCGATATAAGACCTATTCATCAAACTTTCATGTTTTCAGTGAGCGAAATTCACTTTTCTACTAATCAACATTTTATCTATAAGATTTTGTCCATGATGTACCAGTCAGATGGTTATTTTCCCATCTGAAGGCTGGTTTTGTATTGGCATTAAAATATATTTTAAATATATTTTACAGACAAATTATTTATTATATTATTTTATGACATTAATTAAATAGATACTGAAAGTTAATTTAAAAACTTTTACTTGTAATATCTGTACTTTGAAATAATTATACTTAATACTAAATACTAAATTGGAATCCATTTTCTTAATGATATCAACAGCATTGTTATTAATATGTATTTTATTATTATATGTACTGTACAGTCAGATGGTTATTTTCCCATCTGAAGGCTGGTTTTGTATTGGCATTAAAATATATTTTAAATATATTTTACAGAACTTTATCATCTTTAACCCACCCCTTACCGGAACACAGGAGAACCACAATATCCAAATACACATCCGGCAACAATGGCGCCCAACGTGGGACTTAAGATGTAGATGGTACCAAACCAGAACGGTGTCTAGCAGTTTGTGAAACCCTAGGATCGAGCTCGGAAAAATATATATAGGAATAAACATTATCTAAGTGCCATTTTTCATGGACACATAGTTCACTTTATTTTTTTGAATATTGTGTTATATACTGTGAATGGATTATTTAGTTTTATCGTGTAATTGTTTTATCATATATTAACTGGATGCTATGGAATTGAATTGATCAAGTAAGTGGGTTTCTAAGGTTACCTTGCTGATTTAATAAATTTCTGTTGTGATTCTGTATTTATGCGTGTTGTGTATTTATGCGTATTGTGTATTTATGCGTATTCAAGTGTATTGTGAATTTATGCGTATTTTACATTGCCATTTATTTAGTATAATTTGTATGAGAAATATGCCTGTTTAAACTTATCATAAGTACATCTGAAAGACATATCCCTTATTGTCTGTGAAACCGCTAGCTGTTTAAAATATTTGTTTGCTCTATACTAGAGGCTTGTAAGCTTAACGTATCGCATATATATCTTTGGTTTGTCTGATTATTATAGGTACGATCTAAAACATTGAAAACTTATATGTGTATGCATTTTTTTTGTTTCATTGTGTGATTATATAAAACTCCTTACGGGCAAATAGTGTTAAAATACATGTTGTAATTGTATAATATACACCCTGTTAATACAACCTTGTATAGGTGTAGTGATTGATTGTATATTTTTATTAGAGACTGTTGTGATTACAACGTGGTTGATAGAAATAGTAAGCTTACCTAAGTTCGTCTGATCATTTAATTGCATCATATGATATTGACGTAAAGAACGTTATCTATTTATAAAATAGTGTATTGACTGTTGGTGAACCACGTGACTTGCTTTATTTGGCAGTATTGAATAATCTTATTGTTGATTTGGTACAATTATAAAGAACATGCTTATAACATAATTATTGTTTCCATGCAGTTTGTGTGTCATTAGATTACTTATATTCAGGTTGAATATGTTTCAATGCATAAGTTGTACATTTACATTATTTTAGCAAATAACTTCCATTGCAAACTCTATAATTTGTTCTTGTGATAACACTTTATTGGATGTATGAAGTTAATTGATGACATGTATTGGTCGATGTAATGACCTGTTCTTTGATTGTTGTGACTGTAGTGTGTCTGACATCATATGAATAATTGTAATACCTTATAAAGTGATTGTTTATACTGGTCCGTAACATTGATAGTTGAGAATTCAACAAAATGAACCGTTCTTCATATATATGACTGTTGACTGGTTAGATGTTTAATAGTAAATTTATATATTGACGTATTGATTTGAGAATCATAATTGTGTATTTTTTTTTGAACTTTGCATTGTATACTACATTACATATAGACTATGGGGCACCAATACCCCCCCTCCCCCCCGGAGGCATTTTTCTACAGTATGTTTTTCGGAAAGTGTATGGAAAGACCTATCAAATCCCAGTGTCTACCATCTGGATGTTGGGGCTTTACTCCGTTACCGCCATTTTGGGGCGTTACCATAATTGAAATTTTAAAGTTAACACAATACCGCAAAGAGATCAAAATAATTTGTGTTAAAGGCTTTGTAATTATGATTATAAGCACAGAGAATGTAAACAAGAGTGTAGAAAAGTTAAACTCATCATCAAATGTCGTATAATTTACGTTACCAATATCATATCACTGAAATAAGGTCACATATACTCTAAAATATTCGATTATCATCATATACTTACTGTTTCTGGATCGAGCAGAACACTATCTAATGAGTAAATGGTACTCAATTGTATTATATGTTTACAAGGTGAAAAAAAGGTCACAATAATGCAGAAAATATGTGTATATTATTAACCGCATGCGTTACCAAAATATAACTATGAACATAAGTGCATGTATAACTAAACCTTGATATTTTTTGCATAAGACATTATAAAATCTAAAGTGGCATGCAGGCTTAAATTAAAAAAACAACATTTCATTATAAAATTTTCATATCAATCAATCAATCAATCAAATCAAAGCAATCAGTTGTAAATAAATAAATAATTTCATTAATCAAATAAATATTTAATTTAGTCTATCAATTTCATAGTAATTTATAGATATGTTTCTTTTTTCAATGATTATGCAATTTTAACCTGTGACCTAGCAGTGGCCATGATATCGTACTCATTGGTTTGGCAGTTTCCGGAACAAATTCACTAATGTCATAGTGAGAACGGGTGTATTTCACACACGTATGCTCCATCTTCGATACATCTAGGTAAAGTAATGAACGACAGTGGTCTCGTAGAACTTATGATAAATTCCGGAATTGTGCCAGTGGTTCTCTTGACAAAGTGACGTCTGGGAAACACTAAAACCATCCCTTATCGAAGGGTCAATTACCCCGGCCAAGATTTGAAGAAACACAACCTTTCACACAGAGTATTTCAGCATGACATAATAACTCAGATACGAGCAGAACGTAACGCATTTGGCCTGTTTATGCTCCTGTCAGTTCAACATGACATAGACCTGAAGCTTACCTGGTCATTTCTTCTAGGTCAAGTGCCTTATATTGAATCACCAATAGAACCAACAACTAGCCATTCTACAGAAGGCGCATCCTATGTTGTTAATGGTAACGCCTAATTGGGTAACTGCAGAGTCTAATAGCAGTTCCGGACACATTCGAGCAAGTAGTGGAGGCGATTTCTTATCAGTTGCCTAAAACGTCTCGTGTAGACTTTATATCAGACACTTCAAAACAGTCTATTAAATCAGATGAGTGCCGATGACGTTTGGCAGCTCCAACGTTCTTGCTTTCAGGTAAAAAAAGCAATAACTCCATGAAATCGGATGGGCTTCATATCTAATGACGACAATAAGACACAGTCAATAAAGCTAATCTTTGAGCAGTCTTATAGAGATGGCGCCACAGTCACACTAACTGAGATTCAAAGCACTGAGATTACAGTCTGGAGCAAAGTTTAAATGTGTTAGATAAAACCATCGTTAAACCATTTAAAGGCCTGTGCTAATTAAAATTTGAATGTCAAGTATGTATAGTCTGTACAGATGTACATCATTTGACCAATTAACCACAATTATCAAGGAAAAGCTACCATGTGTCAATAGGCAATCTCACTAATCTCAGAGACAATATAGTGTTCCAGCGCTACTTTACTGAATGAAACGATTTTCAATATGTAGTGAATTTCGTTACCTCAACAGTTAATGATGAAACGGAGGAAAAAACAGAATCCTGCATATATCTCCAACTTTTATCAAAACTGCAAAGTCTGCAATGTATACTTATACTATTTTTCAAAGCGGATGTATATGCGTCACGTAATTGCAATTAGAAAAAGTAATGTATAGCTATAGGAGCTTTGCTCCTATAAATGAAGATTACATGACACTATTAGCCAATTTACCACGCATGTTTGTTCGGATGAACTTTACAGTGCCATTGAGACATTTGTATGTGTGTTGTTTGGTCATTAAAAATACAACATCAATAAACTGAGGTATGACAAGTATCAAAGCCATGGTTGTGTTCTGAACGCTTTAAGTGGTATGGACATGAGCTTACTCACTCCCTGCAGATCCCGTCTCGTATGTTCAATGTGTTACGGATAGTTATAAGGTGTATATTTGGACCCATGCAAAGAGGGCAATCTTGATCTTCTAAAAGTGGATGAAAGTGGTTGGAAATTCGGTCCTGACAACATGCTGGAATACAACTGGTACGAGGATAATATTGTGCCAAAGGCTAGCGACACAGAAGACACTGATGATAAAAACGACATTGAGCTCATTAGTATGGTCGATGCTGTCTATGACACAGAAAAGTGAGAAGGATTTGTGAAATTCGTGAACGTTTGCTATCAGAACAACAAAAATACCTTGATGACAATATGTACAGCTAATGAAATCTGACATAACATACAATATTGCACTTAAGTACATATATATAAATAATCATGTAACAAATGGTAACGTAAATGACACATAAATGTGTGTCAATGGCACAATGTTTTATTGCACTGTCGCTGTCATTGTAAATTTGATTGTTTCATAGATACATATTCTTAGAATACATTCGATGATGATTTTATAACAGTTTCATAGAAATGTTGTTACTCATTTATGAATAATTTCAAACGTAACACAAATAAAACCATGTAACGTAAAACACAATCAGTGATGAATTTAAAAAGTTGGAATGTTAATTTACATGTACGTATTCCCAGTAACCAAGTATAAACATTTTGTATATCAAATCAATGTTTTATGCATTGTAAAGTGTGTTAAACACTTATCGTGATAAAGGTAACGTTATGTAACGTAAACTACTATTATCCCAGTCAAACTTAACAACATTTGTAACTAGAAATGTTTTCCAGTTATGGGTATTAATGAATGCATCATGATTACCTATCACTGTATACCTATTTGATCATAGCATGTGATCACAGTAATATAAATGATTTCCATGTAACACGTATACTTTTGTATGTAACGTATTTTACGTAAAATGAAGACATAAACGAGCATTCAATGAAAGAAAAACATGAACATGTGGTAGTATTTGCCTAATATGAATAAAAACATTGTTTACGACTGCTTTTGTGTTAATTTAACATATACAACTGTCATTTCCTTGTCATTTTAGGGTAACGCAGGGTAACGTAAATTACAGAGCATAAATAGTGCAATACAGTGAAAAACATGCATTTGATCGATAAGTAAAGCCGCTGCTAACTTATTATGGTCAAAGGAATTGTTCAAATTGATGAATTATTGAAAATATCTAGAATAAGACTTCTAACAAAATAAAATTATTGTCAAACGTATTTTTCGGTAACGGTAATTAGCATGCTGTAGTTCACAAACGCCCCAACGCCCAGATTGTAGACACTGGAAAAATGATCAGCAGGCATGGGGCTTTCAAAAAAATGGTGTCTACAAAAATGCCTCCGGGGGGGGAGGGTTTCGCCCAGTAGCCCATAGCCTAATAGGGGTGCATATGAGTATAGCTAGTTGGCAAAGAAACAAATGACTGTTTGGGTGTTTAAGGTAGCATAGCAGACGTCAGATTTGAAAGATATTGATTTGATGTCATTGTTACATATGTGATTACATGCATTATAACGAAAGAGTATATTTATAATTGAGCATTGGTGTTGATATAACACTGTAGGCTACATAGGCATTATGATTTAAAGTATTTATGATACGGTACTGAACTGATTGGTTTAAGTATAATTGTAATGACTGTTAGTGATTGAATTTGTACTGTCTGTTGTTGATTTAGAGTACATGTACAAGCATTTACCATATCGCAGTAAACTGATTTGTGTTTAATTATAAGTATAATAGATTGGTCTGACTGTCCGAAACGTTTGTAACTTCAATTAATTGTGTTATTAAAACATTGTAGTTAACTGAATTTGTAATTACATCATTTAGATTAATTATATTTGTTTCAAACATACACTTTAGGTTAAATATAAATAGTTTAGGAAGTAGATTTTTGTTTTGTACAATTATATACAGTTAATTGTCTATATATTTAATTACTTGAATTGGTTTGTTGTGCTTATGGTCATATATTGTAACTACTCAGTGATCTATCATTGAAGAGATCTGTAATTGAAGTGATATATGAATGAAGTGATCTATCATTGAAGTGATATGTGATTGAAGTGATCTATCATTGAATTGATATGTGATTGAAGTGATATGTATTTGAAGTGATCTATCATTGAAGTGATATGTGATTGAAGTGATATGCCATTGAATTGATATGTAATTGGAGTGATCTGTATTTGAAGTGATATATAACTTAAGTGATCTATCATTGAAGTGAACTGTGATTGATGAATAGTGATTGATGTGAACTGAGGCTGATATTAACTATACTTGAAGTGAACTGTGGTTGAGATGAACAGTGCTTGATGAACTGTTATAGATATGAACTGTAATTGATGTGAATTGACGTTGATTAATATGAACTGTGGTATTTGCGAACTGTGATTTTATGTGAAAGTTGTGAAAAGTGAATTTACATATTGTAAATTTAGTATTACTGAAGTACTGCGGTAAATAGTGTTTACTATCATTATAACTTAGAGAAGATGGCGGAAAGTAATTGGCCATATAGTTTAAGACAATTCTCAGGGGTTCAACAGGAACAATTGAATCATAGTGATATTGAAAGTAGATTAAGGGAACTTGAGGATAGAGAAAGAGGCATTAAACTGATTTCTCAACAACGAGAACAGTTATTGAAGCAGAGACAAGGCAAGCATGTTATGACAAATAGTGATTTAGAAGAGAACATTGAAAGCATAACTACGAGAACCCCAGACTTATCAAGGGAGATAACTGAATTAGATGAAAAACTTAAACGATTATCTACTGAACATGAACTAAAGAGAGGAATTAACTTGGACGAAACTATCAGCAAACTAGAGAGAGATATAAACAGACTTAATACTCCGAGAAACAGGACACCTAGTGTTAGCAAACCTCATGTTTTAGAGTTACAAACAGAACTTGAGTTGAAAATGAAAAAGCTAGAGACATGGAGTGAAAAGCTTGATAAAAGAGAGAAAGAAATAAGTATTAGAGAAAGACAAAATAGTGAATATGAACATAAACTCGTGCAGTTGCAAAGAAATATGTCTATGCAATTTGATGAAATGGAGAATAGCATAAAAGAAAGAGAAAAATGTCTTCTTGAACGGGAAAAGAATTTGGAACGTGAGCTTTCACCAAGATACAGTGTGACGGGTATACATGATGCTACCGATCTGGACCAGTCATTACATAGACCTAGATCTGAATATGGACGATATGATCTCAACACAAAATTACATTTAACGCCGTTCTCAGGCAAGGAGCCAGTACCAAAGAATGAGGCGTCATTTGAAGATTTTAAATTAGAATTTGAAACCGTCAAACACATATATTCAGAAGATGTGTTAAAACAAGCTTTAAGGAAGGCGCTCAAGGACCAGGCACGGAAGACAATGCTACATATAGGAACCAATGCCTCAGTAAACGATATCATGAAACGAATAGAAGAGAGTTTTGGTAATGTCGCCAGTGAAGATAGTATTCTATCGAGATTTCTGTTGGCGGAACAGACTGCAGAAGAGTCGGTTGTTGAATGGGGTCTGAGGTTAGAAGAGATGTTAATACAGGCCTATCCAATGACTAGAACAAGAGAACAAGAACGAAACATCAAATTGAAAAATCGATTTTGGCGAGGACTATACAATGAAGAACTCAAGAAAGCTACAAGATCACATTTTGACAGCGATTTAACATACGAAGAACTAAGAAACAAAGTACGGGCGGAAGAATACGAAATTAAAGTTTACAAAGAAAAACAATATTCTAGTAACCAAAAGAAACAAGGTAGAATTCATCAATATACGGTAGAGGAAAAAGAAAAATCAACAGAGCAAATACTGGCGGATATTATTCAAAGAATTGACAGTTTAGATAAAAAGTTTGATAATTTGAACCAACAAAATGAATCGAAACCATCACCCAGAGGAAGGGGTCGTGGATACCAAAGAGGGGGATACAACAACAACCAACACCGCCAAAATCAACCAAAAGAGAACGATTTAAACTAGATGCTGTCGCCATTGAGGCCCAAATGGACGACACAGGAAAAAGCGGCCAAAATCATACATTTAATAAGAACTTGTTCGATCGCTTGATAGGGTATTCAAACGAATCAACAGTATTTATGAATGGTTTGAAAACAACAGCATTAGTTGATAGTGGCTCGATGATCACAACAGTAAGTGAGAAGTATCTTGATATGCTTGTACCTAAGCCTCACCTCCATGAACTATCTGAAATATCGTTAATAGGAGCCGGTGGCAGTGAAGTACCATACATTGGATATATTGAAGCTTCCATAGTGATTCCAGAGTTTAATGCTGGCGAAATAGTGGTCCCCGTGCTAGTGGTTAAAGACACTGACTTTAATTTGAAGGTACCAGTTATTATAGGGACGAATGTCATAAGAATTGTACAGCAACACCAAACAGACAAGTGTAGTAGTGTTTGGGAAGCAGCATTCATGAACCTAACAACAAGTTCCGTGGGCACAGTCAAGAGCACCAACAAAAGAACAATAGAACTGCATCCATTTGAAACAATGACATTGTCAGGTTTTGCTAGGCTATCAACGGGATGTCAGAGTGCTGTAACTGAACAATCAACCGGTGCGTCGTCAAGGATAGGTGTTTGTCCAAGGGTTGTCAACACAGACGGACAGACAACAACTAAGAGAATTCCTGTTAGGATATTCAACATGTCTTGTAAAACTGTGAACATAGAACCAAAATCCACCCTCTGTGATTTACAGGAAGCTAAAGTATTGAGACCCATAACACCAGAAACCAGTAAAAAGGAAACAGAACAGACCAGCTGTAATGACGAAGATACAAAGCGTTGCTTCCTAGACCAATTAAACATCAACCTAGAACACTTAAATACAACAGAAAGAACTCAACTTGAAGATTTATTATGGAAGTGGAGAGATACATTTTCGTTAGGACCCTTAGATATAGGAAACACTTCGGCCGTTAAACATAAAATCAACCTTGATAACACAGAACCATTTAAAGAACCATACAGAAGAGTACCACCCGGCTTAATCGATGAAGTCAGAGAGCATTTACAGGAAATGTTAGATATGGGAGCCGTTCGTCCATCTCAGAGCCCATTTTGTTCAAACGTTGTTATAGTGCGTAAAAAGGACGGATCGATCAGATTGTGTATTGACTACAGAAAACTGAATGCAAGAACGCATAAAGATGGATACCCGATGCCAAGAGTCGATGACACCATACATCTATTATCTGGAGCCCGATATTTCTCCAAATTAGACTTGAAATCTGGATTTTGGCAAGTGGAAATGGAAGAGAAAGACAAAGAGAAAACAGCTTTTCGAGTAGGGAACCTGGGATTCTTTGAGTGCAACAGGATGCCATTTGGTCTGTGTAACGCACCAGCAACATTCCAAAGACTCATGGAGAGATGTATGGGTACCTTGAACCTAAAAGAATGTCTTATATATCTTGATGACATAATTGTATTTTCTTCATCTTTAACCGAACACATACAACGCCTTGATTCAGTATTCGAACAACTCAAATCCTTCAACTTGAAACTAAAGGCTTCAAAATGTGAATTTTTGCTAGACCAAGTAACTTACCTTGGCCACATAGTCTCTAGAGATGGCATCAAAACCGATCCTACGAAGACGGAAACCATCAAGAATTGGCCTATTCCAAAGACTGTGAAGGAAGTAAGAAGTTTTCTTGGATTTGCAGGCTACTACCGGAAGTTCATCCGTAATTTTTCAAGTATAGTGAAACCTTTAAACGACATCCTTACTGGCTTATCGAAAGACAAACAGCGTTATAAGAATTTCAAGTGGGAAAGTCAACATCAAACAGCATTTGAGACCATCGTAAATAAACTATGTGATACACCAATTTTGGCTTATGCAGACTATAGTCGTCCATTCAAACTCAAAACAGACGCATCTTTATTGGGGTTAGGGGCTGTATTGTACCAGACGATCGACGGAATCGAACGGGTAATAGCGTATGCCAGTAGAAGTCTGAAACCTTCAGAGAAGAACTACCACTCAAGTAAACTAGAGTTTTTAGCTTTGAAGCGGTCGATAGTGGATAAGTTTCACGATTATCTGTATGGTTCCAAGTTTGAGGTCGTCACGGACAACAACCCACTAACGTACATTCAGACAACTGCAAAATTGGATGCATGTGGTCAGAGATGGGTTGCTAGCCTTGCCAATTACGACTTTAAGATCCACTACAGTCCCGGGAAGACCCACATAGAACCAGATGCTCTGTCTATGAAAATGAACGTCAAACCAGTAACCACCGACAACAGTAGTGATTCAAGCAATGATATTGTACTTGACGGTAGATTAATGGAGAAAGATGTCATACAAGCCATCCTCACACCACAAATACACTCCATAGAAGGTGAAACAGAAAATGACGACAGTGACTGGGAGTCGATCCCACAGTCTTGTGCGACACATCCGTTACTGACAGACCACGACTGGATTGCAGGCCAAGATGCAGATCCAACCATATCAAGATTGCGAGTTTTAGTGGCCCTGGGTGCTTCACCAAGTAAGGATACGTTTAGGTCTGAAGATCCAACAGTTTGCAAATACTTGAGACAGTTCGACAGATTACAACTGATTGACGGGATCCTCTACCACACAGCCAATATAAGAGGTCAACACGTTAGACAAGTTATATTACCTGTTGTAGCCAGGGTTACGCTTTTCAAGGCTCTCCATGACGACCTTGGCCATCAGGGACGAGACAGGACCACAATGCTGTTTAAAGAAAGATTTTACTGGATTGGTATGGATAGTGATATTTCTAAATGGATCAGTCAATGTAACAGATGTATAAGAAGAAAGACTCCACCAACAAAAGCTGCAACCCTTGTTAATATCCAATCATCTTCACCAATGGAACTTGTTTGTATAGACTATCTGTCACTAGAAACATCTAAAGGTGGATTTGAGAACGTATTAGTAATAACTGATCACTTCACAAGATACGCACAGGCCATTCCAACAAGAAACCAAACTGCTAGGACAACAGCTAGAATACTATTCGATAATTTCTTTGTACATTATGGCTTTCCTGAAAAACTCCATTCCGACAGAGGACAGAATTTTCTTTCAAAGGTCATGAAAAGACTCTGCAGGATCGCTGGAATCAAGCAAACAAGAACAACAGCATATCATCCACAGGGAAACGGTCAATGCGAGCGATTCAATCGAACATTATTGAAAATGCTTGGAACTTTACCAAACGAAAGGAAAACAGACTGGAAATCTGCGATTCCATCACTGACACATGCGTACAATGCCACTGCACATGAATCAACAGGTTTTTCACCATTTGAGCTGATGTTTGGTCGACCACCTAGGCTTGCAATTGACGCTGCCCTTGGGCTTAAAAGACAGACAGTCACGGGTACAGCCCCTTCCGAGTACATGCACGGCTTAGAGAAACATCTCCGAGAAGCCTACAAGACGGCGAACGCCAGTGCTATTGGTAAAGGAAAGAAGGCCAAACTCTATTATGACCGCCAGGTCCGTGAAACAAAGATTATTCCTGGCGATCGAGTACTAGTGAAGAATCTAGGCCTGAAAGGGAAGAATAAACTAGCTGACAAATGGAGTGAACACACCTACTTAGTACAAGAACAACCTGACCAGAACATACCGGTTTTTCGTGTTCGTAGAGAAGATGGAAAAGGCGTAGTGAGGACACTCCATCGCAACAATATCCTCCCAATATCTCACCTGCCGATCCCAGAATCATCCGAATCTGAGAGCCAGGTTGCCAGTGAGTCATCAGTTGAAGACACCGAACCACCGAGACCGAATTATTCTACAACTTCGGATTCTGATGCCAGTGCCGGCCCTTATATACCACCACATAAGAGAGGTCCTGGTGAAAGAGGAGTACTTCCACGACGGTCCAAGCGCCAGCGCCGACCTCCATCATGGCAGACGAACGGCGATTTTCTGTTATAGATGCGGGAAATTTGATTCCCTACTGTCCATGTATATTTGATTTTAATCAGTCATGGAGTTCATTGAATACACGACGATGAATGATGATTTCCATTTGAGTAGTTTCATGACGATCCCGACCATAAGCACAACGCATAATTAATTATACACCAAATTATTTTACCTTACACATTCATGACTATATATTATTCATATCATTATTAGATTTTTTTGTCATACAATTTCATTTACTTTTGTGTTATAGAAATTGATACATTCGTGACAAAATTAATGTATAGAGGTTAAATTTATAGTAAATATTAGCTTAGGGAAATTTTGAAGGTGTTGTTATAGAGAGGTTGTTACTCTACAGAGGGCCGCTCTGGAGAAGTTTTACTGTACTTAGGATTGACGATTGGTGTAAATACTTAACATGAACGTACTTTATTTATTCGTTCAAAATTAGATAAACGTTTAATTTTACATACATGTTTATTTATTTTGCTCCTTTAAATATTGAGCAATTATGTGATTGGTTTTTTTTTGTTTAAACGACCATTATAATTATGTATCGATGTTTGGTGTTTATTACACGTAATATTTACTATACAATGCATATTGTTTTGTACTCATTATTTGCCATATTTTGTTTCAACAAAATTTTCACTTCATGTCATTAAATCATGATATGATAAATCTTAATTAGAGACATGATTTAAATTTATGTCACTATGTACGCTTATCTATATTTTATGTGATTCTTATTAGTAAGAGTTATAATAATTGAACATTGTACGTTTAAGTACATACATATATTTTCATTGTGTTTTCTCACTTGGTCTATTTGATACTGTTTTTGTTGTTTATTATTTGATGAAATATACTTTTCATTAATGCAATTAATTTGTACAGATATTATTAATATTTATCATCATATGTCGAGGACGACATTTTTTCGGAGGGGGGAAATATGTGACAGTGTGATATTTTATACATTTATTCATTCAGTACTTTATTCGCTCAAGACCTTAAAATAACAACATACAGCAATCAAGATAATCCGATATAAGACCTATTCATCAAACTTTCATGTTTTCAGTGAGCGAAATTCACTTTTCTACTAATCAACATTTTATCTATAAGATTTTGTCCATGATGTACCAGTCAGATGGTTATTTTCCCATCTGAAGGCTGGTTTTGTATTGGCATTAAAATATATTTTAAATATATTTTACAGACAAATTATTTATTATATTATTTTATGACATTAATTAAATAGATACTGAAAGTTAATTTAAAAACTTTTACTTGTAATATCTGTACTTTGAAATAATTATACTTAATACTAAATACTAAATTGGAATCCATTTTCTTAATGATATCAACAGCATTGTTATTAATATGTATTTTATTATTATATGTACTGTACAGTCAGATGGTTATTTTCCCATCTGAAGGCTGGTTTTGTATTGGCATTAAAATATATTTTAAATATATTTTACAGAACTTTATCATCTTTAACCCACCCCTTACCGGAACACAGGAGAACCACAATATCCAAATACACATCCGGCAACAACATTATAAGTGAAGTAGATAAGTACAGTACGACCTCTCCAGGGCGGCCATCTCAACAACTTCAACAACAGTATTAACTTAACCTCTCTAGAGCATCAACCTCTGAACAACAACAACATAGTTTTGCTACACACAAAGGGTGTTGCTTTGGAGAGGTTGAACTGTAATTGGTCATTCCAGTGACATGTATACTAGTATATGAACAGTATAATAATACAATATAATGTTAGCAAGATTTCCACACCAAAAGTCATTTGCCCTAGTATGGAATATAAACACAATTATAACACAATCATAAAACACTTACCTTCTATATTCCAGATCTGCCTGTACATTGACATTTACCATCATTCCGGGATAACTTGATACGTTAGAAGATTCAGCTGAAGCTTGTCTGGTGTATCTTTTATCCTGTCTATCAGGGACCGATTGTGAACTTCTCTGATTACTCGGTGAGTTTGCGTATCCATTATGTGGAGTAGGTGTCTGAAAGATCAGTTGATGAAATGAATTTTACATATAAAATCCAATTTTAATTTATTTTTTTCAGTTTCGGAAATAGACGTGCATCTTTCGTTTTGAAAGTCGTCTAAATCATACATAATTTTATTTAAGTCATCATCGAAGGATAAAGAAATGTCAAGCAGCTATGTGCTACGGTAGATTGATTTTATATAAATAACCAATATTTGTAAATATTTTCTACTATACAGATTCGAAATATTAACCCGTTGATCAATTTCCCGATATTTGAATATCCCAAACGCAAGACAAACATCCACACAGTTCAACATTAAAAACAAATTTGCGTAACTATATTCTATCATCTGTTAACATGTCACAGAAATAAAATACGATCAGCACGTTTATTCTTTTTCATCGTAATACGTTCAGATACGGATGGCGTGGACTTGATAGGACAAGTGGAATCACTATTTGCATCCGCGTAAGCTTAAAACTCGTAAAAATATATAACTATTGACATAGACGTACGCACAGAGATGTATAATTAAAATATCAGTATGTGTGAATTTACATTTTGTGTATATAATGAAACAATTAGAATATATGCATGTGCATCGATCCCTCGATCTGTAAGGTCATACTCATTACTTACCTTTATCAAATCTTCAATTTCACTTTCAAACTTTGAACTGATAGCTTTTGCTTGTGAGCATGCACCTTTTATTTGCTCTCTTTTTAAATTACCAACTATCTCAAATAATCCTTTAACTACTTCCTTTTGACGTCCGTTCAATTTCACTCGACCTCGAAGGTACTCAAGTTCGTCGTTCACAAATGTAACATATTCCTTTGCACCGGTAGCATCATCCCCTATCAAAAAATTTAGAAACACTCTTGTTTGACTTGTACTTCCCATTATTATATTCGAATGACAACTATTTCCAAATTTATAATCGAACGAATTTCATAGAAGTACCGCATGTTTATACTTCCTGGTTACCCCCACATGCCGAGAAACTATCGAGCTGGGTTTATTTTCGGTAAAACAACTTGGTTTAATCTATTTATAGAATCAATTATGACGCGTAGAGTTACTTCCCTTGAAATATCAAACATTTTTGTTCTGTTTGAGTTTTACGTCCCTTTTCAACAGTCAGAGTCATATGAGGCGCACAGTTCACCTAACTATCGTTCCTTGAAGAACCAGTACTAGACTCCCATCCCTCATAAGCAACTGCCAACTTTCTCACATAAAGAGACATGGTCAGTACCTAGGCTCGAACCCACGACTTTCTATCATTGAGAGGTTACAGTAATTTGAAGTCAGCGACCTGACCACTTAACCACGGAGGACATGCATGAAACTCAAGTTTATTGAAGATATTTCAGTTCAAAGTTATACAAATATTAAGACATGCGAAAAATGTTAAGAGCATGTTCATATAGATACATTCGATGATCAAGTCTTTGAAGAAATTGCCTGCACAAAGACATAAATAAATAAGAAAACATAAAAAATAATGCACTGTAGCTATAATCAGTGTTTCAGTATGATTACTACTTTCAGTTGAGTTAACCTGTATAGAAATGCATGTGTACATGTAACAGATTTCACATACAACTGGTGTATGACATAGACCCTACAGATCCTCTACTACCCAGGAATTTCTAAACGCTCCATAATTTAAGGACCAATTATTGTAGCTAGGGTATGAGTTGTCACTAAATTATAAATTTATACAGTGACACACGTGATTCTGCTATATTATACTAGTATAACATTTGCGATGGTAGTTTTGACTTTTGAAAGTCCATCGACAGTAAGCTTTCGGTAGTGGTAAATGTTGAAAACCAGTATAAGTCCGAAAGTAGTTCGCGTCAATATCACTCTCTAACTAATTACATTAATACATATTGACTTATCAATCAAGCCACGCCTTCTTGCTTTGCATGTGAATATGAACTTTAAACAAGTGAGGTGACGCTCAGGACTACTAAACAAAAGAGGTCGTGGGTTGGATTCTCAGTCCGCCTTTCGAATTTCTCTGATGGCCTTTTTAAGTGTCTCCATCCAAATTACCGATAACCATCCGAAAAGAGTAAGGATATAAATGCTCGGTTCATCTGTATCTCTGGGGCGGCTCTGGTCATAGCTGTCGAAATATTAAACTAGTGAAATAAATTTTCTACATTTTAAATTCAGTACAAAACAGCTTTATTCAAATCACACACCACAAGTACAAAAAATAACATTTTACACGTTTATTAAATATTCATGTCTTAAAATGTCATTCAAATATTTATATTCGTTATCAATCTATTCATTTGAATTGCACCACACCTTTCATCAACAGTCCACCATCTTTGTGAAGTTTTAAAGCAGGCCAGACAAAGAAATCAGGATTCAGTCCAGACCTTGTGTAAGCTTTGTACATGGACGGAATGTCTGCCGGATTGATGATGTCTGAAGACAGACACATATGGATTGGAGGATCTTGTACAGCCATCCACCAGGTTAGCTCAACAGCTTTCCTTGTGTACTCGACAACTGGCCCTTTGTCATTTGGCATTTTTTTCTGTCTGGCTTGAAACACTTCGCATAGTTCTTTTGTTACAAACGCCTGCAATTCAACATGATTAATTTTGTATATTGAATCCAATACTTACAAGTCAGGCATTACTATATTATTGTCCGATGTACAGAACTCGGATATAAATGAAAACTCTCGAATGCATAATTTTGAAAAATATTCTTTGTAACAATGCACAAAGCAGTTGCAACAAAAGACTGTAAACATGTACATTTGGAACTTTCTATTTTGGTGTGTTTCCTTACTCTTTGACCGAAGTGGTAGTGACTGGCGGTTAAAACAAAGCAATCGTAACAGTTTTAAGGATAAAACAGACCAAAGTGTTATTCAGAAATTAATTTTACCTGAACTAATCTGTCGACAGCAAGTGATGCAATTGATTTACGATACTGTACCAGTAGTCCTGAACTCTGATCTTGCGCTACATGCTTCTGTAAAAACACGAATTACATTACAACATGGCATATTTCTAACTTCATTCTGAATAAATTAACGCCTCACGGAGATACAATGTCTTGGGACAAGATAACATTGTTGGTTTCTATACCACATAGCTTTTTGCATGTTAAGAGTAATGGTCATATCTCAGTCCCCATCTTTAGGCGTCGGCAAATGCTCGTTGTAATTGGTCTAGCGCATAGTGAGGTACACCAGTAAACATGAGAAAATGGGATTATTGATTATTATAAGAAAACATCACAAGGCTCATGATTCATCTTTAGAAATAAAACAGTACTGTGATCTCACCTGAAATTTGTCACCACTCAGTAGATTTAGGGAGTATGACTGCATTTCTATAATTTGTCGTTCTGCCTCAATCTGATTTCCGGTATAGGCTCTCTACAACATGACATTAATTCATTTATTAGTTTTATTAGATTTTATCTCATCAAAGAGACTTCCCAGTAGTAGGAACGTTGCATAGAATAATTACCTTGATACTTTCCTAGAAGTTGCGAATAAAAACTTCTTCGCCATTTTTACAAATCAATAACTTGATGTAACAGTTGTATGTATTTCACACTCCTTGATTAAATATCGACTTAAGGCGGCATAGTTTCTATGACAATGCAACAAAGCAAATAGATTGAAAAAATAAAAACAATAACTAGCAAAAGTTACCTCGACGATTTCTAACAACAATGTGATGATGTCTTTATCTTCCTTCATGCCTGATTTGTTTATGGCTTCAAATGCTTCAGTCCACTCGTTGTCATAAAGCTCCGAGAAACGTTCAGCAATCTTTGTTGGTCTGTTGCCATCACTTAAGTCAGCTATATCAGGATTATTACGTCTCATTGCGTGTCCTGCCATTTTACTGTGAATACAATATACCTCAAAATAATGAAAGAAAAGTAATATAGCACCTGAACTATTTTGATAGCAGTAAAAGTGAGTTTCAATTACAAGTAAATGTTTGCGTACCGAGCTTGTTGTATAAAATGTTTAGCTTATTCATTATGCATGTAAACCTACATCAGATGACAGGATGTTGTTTATTATAATGCAGAGGTACACTATAGCAAAACATGCCGGGATTCTTTACGGATGAGATAATCCTCTGATGTTGATTCAAGATTTGGTAATGATAGGATTAATGAAAAAAAAATGATTGGGGAGTCATTATTTTGCGATGATAGAATGAATGAAAAGAGTGATGAAAGAATTACTATGTATCTAATTTGTTTACTGCAAGCCCATTACTGACGGCTTTCCGATTTAACATATCAGAATGATTTGACCAAAATTATTAGACGATACTGTTTTTAAATCAAGTACATGTTCATCGCTGTTAAGAGATACTGACCTTCTATACTCAAGATCTGCATTCTGGTTCGACGCCTTGTTTTTATTATGATTTGGGTAAGTGTGTGCGTCTGTTGTAAAACTGGGCTTGTTGTAATTATATTCCTGTCTGTCGTGTTCTGGCCTTGAAGATTTCTGATAGCTCTTTCCATTCTGCAAAACATATTTCACAAAACTCAAGTGATCGACAAATGCTGGTTGGTTATATTAACACGTACAATGTGCTAATTATAAAATACTTGAAAATGCAAACGATCGTTAACAATGCATTGAAACATCAGAAATTCTTCATGACTTGTCATGGCTGTTGTTCGATCTTTATTATATCAATTAATATCAATTGATGAAGCTGATTCAACAATTACAAATATCAGCACCAAATCTAGAAGCTCTCATGCTTGTACGAGGGTCGGTCCAGAAATTCATGCACATTGTCTCTAAAAAGTATAGATTTCAGTGTAGGTTAATGTTTTCTTATATAAGTAACTTCAAATAGTGTACAACACATTTGTACAACAATATTTGTTATACCCCCTTTCTAATACGTCATCATTGATACTTATGACTCCGAAGGCGGGGGTTTCGAATTTTCGTGATAATAAACAACAAATGTCACTGTTAAAAACAAAATTTCTTCTTATACATTCAAAATGTACACCAAATTGCGTAACGTGAAAATGCAGTTATGAAGTCATGTTGGGTAAACAACTTGTTTGTGTCATTAACTGAACCTGAGAAACAACATTAGAATTGTAACTGCATCTATTGGAAAAAATGACGTGCCTGCCATAATAAAGTTTTGTGAGGAACTGGTAAAAAGAATGACATAGTCATGTAAAATTTGGACTGAAACTGAATGAAAATATAGTAGAGAACCAATCGAGGACAATAGATGCTGTAGTCGACGAGAAGGTGGCAGATCTAGTATGGTTGAGAATGTGAAGTTGCACACTAATTCTGATCGTAGACAAACAGTAAGAGACATTGCTGCTGCTGATCTTGAATCTGCTACAGGACTAAAGAAATAATACAATACAACAAATGGGTTGTCGGGCATAAAAATTACACATGGACAAATGGAGACTATTTGGAAAAAAAACAGATAGAGGGTAATTTCGGAAGAAGTTTCTGCTTTCAGTCTTGGCATTATGAATCGTCACGAAGTCATGGCGCCCCGGGTCATTTGATATACCCCTGATATTTTGCCTGATATTTCGTTAGTTTTATTAAACAGAGTTTTCATTTTTATGGAGCAAATAAAAGCAAAAATTAACTTATCATATGGTGTTATTTATTTTCCAAAATCCTAAGGATTAATAAAATTATAGCCCAGGTGTAAGAATTTCTGGCTCAACCCTCGTAATTATTAGTATTGGTTAAAGTGATTTTCTTTTGTATGCTTCTTTGCTCTCAGTGTGAGCGTGTAACTTCCCAAACCTAATGAAAATAGAACAAAATATTGTACTGAATATTTTTTTTGCCGTTTGTTGTCATAAAATAATCATAAGACAGGAACTAAATACTTACCAGAATCAGAGAATCGATTTGACGAATATGGTGTTGTTTAAGATTCTGCGCTCGTTTAAATGCACTTTGTACGTTATTATTGTGCACTAGTTGTGTCAAACTCTGTATTTCGTCGATAGTGCTTTTAACACCATCATTTAACTTACATCGTTTTGTAAGTACATTCAGTTCTTCAATCACATCGTTAATTCGACCGCGGGCTTTTGTCGTATCCTTATCATATAAGTCATTTAAAAACAACGACGTTTTACTAACATTCGCCATGTCCACACTTATTAAAATATGAATGTATTTATCTTTTCGTGGAAGATCGGTTAGTTTATACTTCCTAGTTACGGTTTTAAGCCGCCAAATCGAAACTAACATTTCGTTGAAATCCGTCTATTTTTGTTACAGATAGGTCTATTTTTAGACTCATTTTTCGTAAACTGGTTCCCTTTGAGTTTCTTTGGTTCACTGCAACGTGGAACGGAAACCCGTCAAGATTTTACGCCGCGTTCGGTAATCTCCATCATAGGCACTCGATTTCGTGATTTTTAGCTCACATGTCACAAAGTGACAAAGTGACTATTAGGATCACTCTCCGTCCGGCGTCCGGCGTTGTGCGTCGTCAAACTTTTTGTTGTGACCACACTAGGGGCCACATTTTTAGCTCAATTTTAGCTAAACTGGGTCAGAACGTTAATATCAACAAAATCTCGGACGAGTTCGATATTGGGCCATTTTGGGTAAAAAACTAGGGCACCAGGGCCAAATAAGGGAAAACCTTGTGAACACTTTAGAAATCACTGTTTTGACTGGATTTTCATGAAACTTTGTCAGAATGTTTATTTTAATAATATGTAGATCAAGTTTGATAATGGGTCATTTTTCGGTTAAAAACTAGGTCACTAGGGCAAATTGCTGGAAAAACCTTGTGAACACTCTAGAAGTCACTGTTTTGAGTGGATGATCATGAAACCTTGTCAGAATGTTTGTCTTCATACTATCTTGGACGAGTTCGAACATGGGTCATCTTGGATAAAAAAATTAGGTCGCTAGGTCAAATCTTATGAAAAACCATGTTAACACTGTAGATTTCACAGGTATTATTGGATCTTCACCAAACTTTGTCAAATGGTTTGTTTTAATGATATAACGGTCAAGTATAAATATGGGTCATCTGGGTCAATAACTAGGTCACCAGGTCAAATCTTAGGAAAACTTTGTTAACACTGTAGATGTCACAGTTTTAATTGGATCTTCACCAAACCTTGTCAGAATGTTTGCCTCAATGATATGTGGGTTAAGGTTGAACATGGGTCAGCCGGGGTCAAAAACTTGGTCACCAGGTTAAATCTTAGGTAAAAATCTTGTAAAAGCTCTAATTGTCATGGTTGTAATTGGATCTTGGCCAAACCTTGTCAGATTGTTTGTCTTAATGATATGTAAGACAAATCGAACATAGGTCGTCTGGGGTCAAAAACTATGTCACGAGGTCATATCTTAGGAAAACCTTGTCTATGCTGTGGTTTTCATGGTTTTGATTGGATCTTCACCAAATTTTGTCAGAATGTTTGTCTTATTTATATGTAGGACAAGTTCTAACATGGGTCATCTGGGGTCAAAAACTAGGTCACCGGTTCAAAACAATGTTTTAATGAGTGAACAGTGATTGTCATGTGAGCGATATAGGGCCATTATGGCCCTCTTTTTATACGTTTACAGACGTTATTTTTCAATTTCACCCGTCAAACAACGCAAATCTGTCGAAAGAAAAATATTCCATTTTTCCCTTATTGAGTGTATAAAATACTCCAAGGTAGTGAGCTCGCCATCTTTTCGA
This sequence comes from Lutraria lutraria, assembly GCA_964023205.1. Taxonomy (NCBI): domain Eukaryota; kingdom Metazoa; phylum Mollusca; class Bivalvia; order Venerida; family Mactridae; genus Lutraria; species Lutraria lutraria. Next base: position 47,668,568 of record OZ026833.1, on the reverse strand, counting down.
TTGACGGTAGTGACGAAAATAAGCGTGGGTCCCGGCTTTCCTTCTAATCTGCACGTGCTTTTCGGGAACCTTGCTTTCGTTGTAGTCTTCCCTAACTTTAAACGTTTTGACAGCTTTTAGAAGGAAAGCTGGGACCCATGCCTATGATCTCCTTTGGAGCTAGTATGTCGTAACTTTCCTATACAGATATACTGGTACTAAACAAATACTGCACGGTTCGAACTCTGTCTCATTCTTATATTCTATCATTGAAAATTCAGTGTGCAACTCCCCATTAGTAGGTCGAAAAAATCTGACGTAAAGTCTTTGGTAATTCTTTGACCAACTCAGCAGTATGTTTTCTCATTGTATTACTCGAACTTCCGTCACGGACAGTTGTTGTACGGCAAGACACTACTATTTGCTACCTGTTGAGATGAGATTGGAGTAGCACATGCAATAGGATCTAGTACATCTGATTTGGCACAGGCAACTATATTGTTTGGTGTTCATAGAAAGTCTTAAGTCAAGTATATTAATGTCTAAGTAGAAAATGATATTGACGCGCGGACGCCAGTGCCATTGACAGTTAGGTCAGTCATTTTCAGTTTTCAATTTCCAGCGAAATTAAGGTCACTATAAAATCTTTACTTTATTGATAAAAATGGGTAGATAGCATTACAATTATATGGATCGGCATTTATTAAAACACTGCTTTACATGTAATTAAGAAGCAAACATGCTCATATTTGCTGGAGAATGTTTTTTTTATATTAGACATTTAGAGGGACGTTGGCTACCGATTTCTGATTGATTATTAAAACATGGGGCCCTAAGGGCCTGTTTTATTTGATTATAATGGTAATTTCTATGAAATAAAAAAAAGAAAGTATATACTCTCCGGCATCAGCAACAGACACAATTTAATATTCCCTTGAATCACTTAAATGATAAGAGAATTCATATCATGATAATGTAGGTAGATGAGAGAATATAACACAATAACAACTGACAATCATAAGATTATTTGTAGTACATTTTGTATTTCTGTATCGTATACTTCTAAATACAAGATTTATACAATTATTTATACGTATCTTGATATAAATATGGAAATGATAAATTATTATTAAGATCAAATAAATCCCTGTTGCCAAATATTAATTATGACCAGATTTTTTAAAATTCTAATTTATAGATACATTTTCTTTATAAGATATGTGCCGTACAAAACCACATTCTATCTGTGATTGTTTCAATCATTGCTGTTTTATAGAGTCTTTGAGCGGATGTTGGGCTTCTTACAGCTGATTTAAAATATCTAGGAAGAGGTTTACTGTCTAACAGTTTACATCTTGCTTTAGCACCAACAGGTACATTAGCAAACATACTCCTCAATATTTCTTCTAATACTTCTTCATTGTCTGCATACACATTTCTTAGTGAAAACATGTTGTTAGGTTGTTCATGAATACTTCCATAACCAACTATTGTTCCTTCTTTGAAGGCGATGAACACCCGAATCACTTCGTCCGTAAACCAAGCTTTAAGTATTCTTTCTCGATCTAGGTTAGTATATACAAGTTGATCATATTCTATAAGAGATGGCCAGTGTTCATCTGATAAAGGTACAACATCATACTTGTTTTCTACACTTTCTTTCATGTCTTCATTTATTGTTATGATGTAGTAATTGGTCTTGAAGGAATGAAATTTAAAGCCATTGTCTTTATACCAATCAACCATAGCAGGTAGACCGTCCAGAGCGATGTTTTTATCGCCGGCTTTTTCCAACATGGCTTTCCAAAGTTTTCTACCAATTCCTTTATTCCTGAGGTCTTCCCGTACAATGAAATTCCCAAGATAGAATATATCAGGGGTGTGCAAACTAAAGCCCATGAAACCTGGCAATGGAGACAGAGATATTAGTGAGAGTTATATCGGCGAAAATAATGCATTAATGGGTCATCATTTTTTCTTTACGAACGTATAATATTGATACATATACAGCTAGGTATTCATCTTCCTCGAAACGAACTTTCAAAGAAAATATATTAGAAGAAATGGGGTAATATGTGGAAAAACAAGGTTTAAATAGCAATTCTACGCGCGACCTATGATAACCTTTTCCTCAGCAAATTCATTAGCTACATGTATATCAATTATTTAAATCTACAGCAACATTAGGATTCGACAGTTTATCGACTACTTTTGACAATACATACGTAGAAGTTGGTTGTTGAATATTGCAGCTGAGTTCTAAGTACGTACTATTTTAAATGCTAACAGAGAAATTAAATCCACTTAGGGAATTATTCAGCCGTATTCCTTATTATAATAAGTGACTGGGGCTGAGATATTAAGTACATACATTAGTTCCAGGTCAGGTTTTGTAAGTAAATTTGTATATTAAAAGTTCCTTTGAGTTTCAAGTTTAAAAAGCGTCTATATAGACTATATACCTATGGGTGTGTCTGTGTTGTCAACGGCAACCAATAAACAACATGGGTCTATTCTCACATAAGAACGATAATCATACATGGTATAGTCCCAGGATTGTCTCTCAGTGAACTCCAACATATATTTTTCATCGCCGGATTTACTTTGTCTCACGGTCACTTCATCGATGGAAGCCATTTTTGTGTTCTGAAAAGGTATATTTGCATACGTAAGTATCAGAACATGTGGTAGCTAGTACATTAGTGGACAGGTTCTCGTAATCTTCGCCTTGTTTTCAAACTGGTAACATGTACCCGATTTTTTAAATGTTTAGTTTAAAACATTATATCGATCGTAGAGCAAGTTCTTACAAATCATATTAACTACTCGGGATGACTGCTTCCTAGACTCGCGCCGAAAGAAGGGATTGTGAACCAGAAACCTCCGGGTTAAGAGTTCGACGCTCAACCCCTACACCACTGCTCCTCCCAATTATAATTTTACTATACGTTCACAGTATTTTGCTGAAGTGAATTAAATTTGGAATATCAATAATTTTTGTCTCGTACAAAAAGTAAAAGAAAAGTCTAATACCAAACAAAGAAAGGTTTATTATTTTAGAGAATATATTTTTTTCTCATCTTTTGTTTCATAATAAAGACATATTGTACTTATATATGTTTCTACTTTTGAATTAAAACACTTTTTTTATTTATTTTTTATTTATGATTTTTTTAATGGAAACAATGGTAGTATTTGTTTTATATAGATATGGGTTACGCGATGACTAGGGTTGGGGCGGAGTCGAATTTACTAGTTGGATGAGGTACTAGTTAACTTCAACACGTACGTTTAAACTATTGATCCATTCCGATAAAGTAGAAAACCAAGTTTGATTTATATTCAAAATAGAATTACAGCAAAGAACAGTGAGTAGCAAAACAAAATGAACGAGGACTATGCACCCCTTTTGTTCATAAATACCACAAGCTACGTCCCAGGATAATGCTGATTGCTGACCTATATTTTAACATAAAAAACCCCAACAGATAAAGCATTTCTTTTTATTGAAGAATCAAATCATTTAAATTAATATAAATGGTACATAAAGAATAAATTTTACAAACTTACGTTGTAGTTACGTTGCAGCGTCTGCCTTTTCAAGCCCTATATTAACTGATTAACGGTATGTTAAACACGCACCTGTTTCACCGTAGTCATTATTTTTAGCTTGCAATGCATCATGGGTAGCGTCAAACCGTGGTATAAGGGAGACAACGCGTACATAAATAATACGTTTCTTTCTTACAGAGTTATAGAAACTTTAACCCAAACAATAACGTTTTAATATAATTTCTATCGCACCTTTGTGTATATTTTATGATCATATATAATTACACCAAATTATGAAGTAAGTCTCACCCAGAACGTACCCTGCATAACGAACTCTAGCACGTTATCATACATTTGAGTTCGTGTGTGAGGCGCGCAACTGTATCTCTGCATGATTTACTTAAAGTATCTAGCTTGGTTAAAATCGCTAAGATAACGTAAAATGATATTTTACGTTATTTACAAAAAATAAATATCATACTTTAATACCAAGCAACAAAAAATTCTAACAGAACGCTCAAGAAATGGTGATTTATTGCGATAAATACTGCACCACTTTTTCGACTTTTCCTTATCAGCGTTAAACATCTCTAACGTAATGAGCATTGTATTGGTACGATATGATACTATTAATTCATTAATGACAAACATTTGTTATAAAATCTCTTACTAGACATCAAACCTGGTCGTGGTTCAATTATTGAACCGTAAACATAAGCGATTTTGATTGGCTATCAAAATTGAATTGGATGCGTCAAATTCGTTGATTTCATGAGACGATAATGATCCGACACTTTCATTGTTAATTGCTCAGGTTGAAAAAAAACCCCACAGTATGTGTCATTTTTTAATTAACGTTTCCGTCTTATTTGATGACGGATTTCAAAGCGGGTTTCGGTATTTTGTAGCGGTAGTTAATCTAGGGAATCGTGCCTCAGAATTTTGGTACTTGTTTTCATTTTTTATCTATGGAGTATTACGTAATAAACAAACTAGCGGGGTTCTGGGTACAGAAATTCTTTTTTAAAATCAAGAATCTAACGAACGGAGGACTTTATAAAAAAACTGAGGCACGGTTCCCTGCTTTATACATTTATAGTCATTTTAAGGCTACTTGTTGTAATATATTCCTATATACAGAGTAATTATCATTGTTAAAAAATGTGTAAATTATGTGCGATATTGGTTTATAGAAGACCAATCATTGTAATATTTATTTCAAATTATTTGCAATGTACTTTATACAGTGGGTTTATTTTAGTTTTTAATTTAAATTTTAAATCTATAAATTGGTGAAACTTGACCTGACATATTAGCCAGACACATTAAATTAAAGAATTAAAAGAAATATAATCAAACAAACGCAGTAGTTTTTTACGTTGATTTATGGTGAATAACTCAACATTTTTTGTAGCTTCTGGAAGCTGAAAGCAGAGTGATATAGGAAAGGGATAATATAGAAAAGTGTGAGTACGACAGAGCGGGACCCGAAATCGTTTATTATGGCCTCTGGTTCTTGTAGTAGCTATATAGAGGAATCTCTCAGTTTTAATGTCAGCGAGTCCAAGGACTATTCTGTAGACCTCGACAATTTTGGCATTGGATCTGCGCACGTCGAGGGATTGTCAGCCTATGTCATCTCTCATCTGACCTGTGGTGCGGTTATCAGCGCGGCGGTGGACATTCTACAGCTAAGATTTGTTTAATACTGTCTTATCTGACAGTAACTCGCGCCTGGGTATTCGGATAATCAAAAGGACACACAACGGCACGTTTTTCAATAAATAACAGCGGGATTCAACAAATTGTCCTAAGTAACCACTTCGCAAAAACGTAAAATATATATTTCGTTCCCAAGTGTTCAATGTATAAAGCTACTTTAAATTATACAATCAAAGTAATATTTAATTCTATTTAATTGTATTCCACGTTATTCCTTAAGGACAGAAACAGAAATATTATAGAAAATTGATTCTATAATACCTTATATTACTATTTACACTTCACTTCATGTATTTATTACAGGTAAAAGGTAAACCAGCTACAAATTAATCACAGTAGTGTAGTGTATGATAACTGATACGCTGACGTCAAAAGAATTGAAAACATTGAACCAAACACACAGTTTTTTCACGTAATACAGAAGTATGTATTTGTAGTGATTTCACGAACGTGGTACAAAGCTTGTACCATTTACTAATCGTGCAAGATATCAAAATGCATTGTATATAAATTAATACAGTGGACAAACTTACCGCAAAAATGCTGCATTTGATATCAATGACTAAATTAAGTATTGTGTATAAGAACATTTGAAGAAAACTTATTCACAAGTTGAAGTCACAAATAGTTGGAATATATAAAAGTAAGTCACTACCACAAAGGAAATGCTGGTTTTGACACTATCCTAATAACTCAAACAGTTTTAGATAGTATTTTTACCATTGACGTTTGTCTAGATAATTTGCTCTATGCCCAGCCACATATTATCTGGATTGGTTTCGATCAGAGCTTTATTAAACATTTGCCGTGCTGAATCTTTAGATTCGTTAGCTGATTTAAGATAGTATTGCATAGATTTACCATCCAAGAACATAAACCGAGCAACGGTCCCAACAGGTAAGTTTGAAAACATTCTTCGAAGGATCTCCTCTAGCACATCTTCATTGTCCGCATATGTATTTCTCAAAGCATATACATTATCAGATTGTTCATGAATACTCCCGTATCCAACTATTGTGCCTTCTTTCATAGCCATGAAGACATGATTTGTTTGTTTGTTTCATCGGGTTTTACGCCATTTTCAACATTATTTCAGTCATATCGTGGCGGGCAGTTATCCTAACCAGCTTTCCTGCACTTCATGTAGGCCTTAACAAATACTAACCACATTCTATTCGTAAGCTTCTGCCAAGCTACCCCACATAATATAGAGGTGGAGGAGGACAATTTAACATACTAGTAGGATGTAATATCTTCAGTCAAATTTGTCAAGGACAGTGTAAGCCTCGCCCGGGGTTCGAACTCACAACCTTTCGATCATCATACAACCGCTCTAACCACTGAGCTAGTCGGGCGGGCTTATGAAGACATGAACAGCTTCATCAGCAAACCAAGCTCCCAGAATCTTTTCTCGGTCAAGGTTTGGGTAAACAAGATGATCATATTCAATCCAGGATGGCCAATGTTCCTCTGACAATTGTACAATCTGATATCTATTTTCTATGACAATTTTCATTTCTTCATTTATTGTTATATTGTGAAACCAGACTTTGAAAGATTGAAACTTAAATCCTTTTTTGTTCTTGTACCAATCAACCATTGCAGGTGCGCCATCAAGTGCAATGTTTTTGTCACCCGCCTATGCCAACATTGCTTCCCAAAGCTTTCTACCAACGCCTTTATTACGAAGGTCTTCTCGCACAATGACATTTCCAAGATAGTATAAATCTGAGGCATTTAGGCTAAGACCTCAAAAACCTGATAAAAAATGAATGAATTAATATTGTCAAGATTACACAAAATATGAACGAATAATAAACAGTAAACGATATTTACGTTACCGATATTAATATTTCATCTGCACTGTATTTTGGTTTATGATGCACTATGTACCATTTTAGAATTTTGTCAGCCATATTTCGAAAATTATATTTGTGTGTTTCCAGAAGGCCACATCGAAAATAAGTTAAATGTTTTGTATATTTTACTTAATGTGTACACCTTCTATAAATAAAGATATTATTATTATTATAAATATTCTGAGCTTATCCAAATTAGAATTATGATCTAAAAATTCATATCATGATAATGTAGGTAGATGAGAGAATATAACACAAACAACTGATTACCATAAGATTATTTGTAGCACATTTTGTATTTCTATATCGTATACAAGATTTATACACTGATTTATTCGTATCTTGATATTAATATCGAAATGATGAAGTATTATAAAGATCAATAAAAACCCTGTTGCAAATCATGACCAGGTTATTTAAATTCTAATTTATAGACAGATTTTCTTTATAAGATATGAGCTGTGCAAAACCACATTCTATCTGTGATTGTTACAATCATTGCTGTTTTATAGAGTCTTTGAGCGGATGTTGGGCTTCTTACAGCTGATTTAAAATATCTAGGAAGAGGTTTACTGTCTAACAGTTTACATCTTGCTTTAGCACCAACAGGTACATTAGCAAACATACTCCTCAATATTTCTTCTAATACTTCTTCATTGTCTGCATACACATTTCTTAGTGAAAACATATTGTTAGGTTGTTCATGAATACTTCCATAACCAACTATTGTTCCTTCTTTGAAGGCGATGAACACCCGAATCACTTCGTCTGTAAACCAAGCTTTCAGTATTCTTTCTCGATTTAGGTTGGTGTAAACAAGCTGATCATATTCTATAAGAGATGGCCAGTGTTCATCAGATAAAGGTACAACATCATACTTGTTTTCTACACACTGTTTCATATCTTCACTTATTGTTATTATATAGAAATTGGTCTTGAAGGAATGAAAGTTAAATCCATTATCTTTATACCAATCTATCATAGCTGGTAGACCGTCCAGAGCGATGTTTTTATCGCCAGCCTTTTCCAACATTGCTTTCCAAAGCTTTCTACCAATCCCTTTATTCCGGAGATCTTCCCGCACAATGAAATGCCCAAGGTAGAATATATCAGGGGTGTGTACACCGAAGCTCATGAAACCTGGCAAGGGAAACAGAAGTGTTAGTATGAGTTATATCGGCGAAAATAATGCATTGATCAATGGTTAGGTAATAATCATTACAAACGCGTAATGTTGATATATACTGTAAACGTCTAAATATTGGCGCCTGTTTTATTTTAGCGGTCGACATCGGAACCGCCAAATCTAGACCACGCCAATATAAAACCTCACCAATAATAAACCTCGCCAATTAATTTGTCAAAGAAAATTAATGTAACTTTTGTTATCAAAGGGTGTTAGTAGATGGGTAATCATTTTCTTCGAAATGAACTTTCGATGAAAATATATTAGAAGAAGAAATGGGGTAATATGTGGAAATTTAACAAAGTTTAAATAACAATTCTGCGTACGACCTATAATAGTTTCCCCTCAGCAAATTCATTATCTACATGTATATCAATAATTTAAATCTACAGTCACAGGAGTCGACAGTTTATCGCCTTCTTTTGACAATACATACATAGAAGTTGGTTGTTGAATATTGCAGATGAGTTCTAAGAATTATACTAAATGCAATTTATGAAGAAGTAAGAAATCAGCCATATTCCTTATTATAATAAGTGATTGGGGCTTAGATAACAAGTACATGTACATATATTAGTTCCAGGTCAGGTTTTGTAAGTACTTGTATATTGTAAGTTCCTTTGAGTTTTAAGTTTAAAAGCGTCTATATAGACTATGGCCTCGTTTCATCAATATATTCTTATCTCACGTAAGATTCGTTCCTACGAAAACACTTACGACAAAAGTAACGAAATGCTTAAACCGTTTTATCAACTGTTCTTATCTAAATATGTAAAGACCGCGACACAGTCTACACGGGTAAAGTGTATTCACCGGCCCTAGCTATGTAAATAAGATAAAAAAATTGATTCTATACATATATTATATAGAGAATTATATTTTATTTCTCAACCGATTTTTGTAAATTATATACCAAATTAAAGATGAAGCTCTCATCTTTCAGAAAATGTAAACTATTTGATATATCTTAACTGAAAATATGTTTTTAAACAATGTGAACATTGGCTCATGATAAATGTATTTTTGAGTCGCCCAAACTTGCACATAAAATTACTTTATTCGCACGCCTGTATATGTTGGACAACCCAACCGTACCTTTTATGATTCATGCTGGTCAGATCAAATTAATATCGTTTGAGCGGCGGCAAGAATTCACAGTGAGAATCGGAGAAAACAGTTGATAAATACGAAACTCCAAATGCATTTTAATATCTATTAGCTTTATTTTTCAATTTTTATCATGACTAATATGTTTTATGGCTATCAAACGCACATACGATCGGTTAAAGAGAAATGCCAAAAAGGTTTGTTTTGAAGCGAAAAATGTGTTCACGGTCTTAAAATTAGTTAAAAATATCAGCGATGCGCACATACGCACGTGCGTAACGTTAATTTGAAAAGTGAACAATATAAAAGTGCCATATAAGTCGAAAGCTAATTACAAATGCATTATGTCTAACAAACGTTAATCACGGTGTTTAAAATAAAATGCATGATTCAAATAAATAATATTTGACACTGCTTCTAATCCCTGCAAATACAACTGAAAGTTCACCATTTTAGTTCTAATTTAAACTAGAAATGTGTCCGACTATCTGACACGAATGACTCCCGAGAGCTAAGTCAAAAAGGGACCATAACTCCTATGAACATATTTGGGTTTTATGTGAAATCGAACTTGACCTGTATTTAATATTATATTCCTTCATGTAAAATATGAAACAATCCTTGAAATATTTCTTGAGTTATTGCTCGGAAACCAAAATTTGAACGGACAGACATTCTCATGAGAGGTATGTTATGGGGTGCACCCTTTGATGTTTTCGGTGTTTTTATCCCCACAAGTTGCACCCAACAAGTCGAAATTATTCCCACAATTCCAATTTGTACGTAATTGAACCTCAAAATGCCAAAATGTACCAACCCTAACCCAAACCCCACAACCACCCTCTGGTGTGTACGGACGGACACACAGACGCACAGTCGGACAGGGGAAACACTTTACGCTCCTCTGCCATTTCGAATAGCGGGGCATAAAAAATCCAGAACCAAGCAACAGCGGGGTTTACATTCTTCCTTGTGTGCATAAAATTCTTTTATAGCTGGCTACGCCCCTGAATAAAAAACTGAATTTATTTTCCATTATATACGGATATCTAGTACATCGCACTCAACAGTCTTAAAATAAAAGACTGTCTCGTGATAATTAAAACAGAAGCCGCGTTTTCTTATCTTTAAGAAAGTCCATGAGCAATCGTAAAGTTAAGAACGAATCGTTCCCAAACTTAAGAATTCGTAGCTAAGAAAATATAGATGAAACGTATTTTAACGCTAAGAATGGAGATAAGACACTTCTTACTTAAGAAGTGGCGTAAGATGTTTGATGAAACGGGGCCTATATACCTATGGGTGTATCTGTGTTGTCAACGGCAACCAGTAAACAAGATGGGTCTATTCTCATATAAGAACGATAATCATACATGGTATAGTCGAAGGATTGTCTCTTAGTGAACTCCAACATATATTTTTCATCGCCGGGTTTACTTTGTCTCACGGTTACTTCATCGATGGAAGCCATTTTTGTGTTCTGTAAATGTAAACTTGCATATGTAAGTATCAAAGCATATAATTATTGTAGCAAGTGTTACATCATACGGTAGCTAGCGCATTAGTCGGCAGGTTCCCGAATAGGTCTATTCGTACCCTCGCCTTTTTTTCGAACTGGTAACCTGTGCCCGATTTTTTAAATTATAATTTTAGTTTAAACTTTTTTATTTTACATCAAATGTAAAGCTATATCTTACAATTTATATTAACTACACTCGATGACTGCTTCCAGGATTCTAACCAGTACTCGCGCCGAAAGAAGGGATTGTGAACCCACAACCTCCGGGTTAAGAGTTCGGCGCTCTACCTCTACACCATTGCTCCTCCCTAACTATAATTTTACCCCACGTTCACAGCTAGTATTTTGCTGAAGTGAGATCAAATTTTGGAATATCAATGAGGTTTTATTCATTTATCATTCCGGAGAATATATTTTTTTCTCATCTTTTGTTTCATGTGATGATCAATTCAATAAAGACATATTGTACTTATATATTTTTCTACTTTTGAATTAAAACCCTTTTTTATTTATTTTTCATCAGCCATGTTTTCGGTTTCAAAACTGATCTTTTTAATGGATACAATGATAGTATTTATTTAATACAGATATGGGTTACGCGTTTTACGAAGTTTCATCAATATATTCTTATCTCACGTAAGATTCGTTCCTACGAAAACACTTACGACAAAAGTAACGAAATGCTTAAACCGTTTTATCAACTGTTCTTATCTAAATATGTAAAGACCGCGACACAGTCTACACGGGTAAAGTGTATTCACCGGCCCTAGCTATGTAAATAAGATAAAAAAATTGATTCTATACATATATTATATAGAGAATTATATTTTATTTCTCAACCGATTTTTGTAAATTATATACCAAATTAAAGATGAAGCTCTCATCTTTCAGAAAATGTAAACTATTTGATATATCTTAACTGAAAATATGTTTTTAAACAATGTGAACATTGGCTCATGATAAATGTATTTTTGAGTCGCCCAAACTTGCACATAAAATTACTTTATTCGCACGCCTGTATATGTTGGACAACCCAACCGTACCTTTTATGATTCATGCTGGTCAGATCAAATTAATATCGTTTGAGCGGCGGCAAGAATTCACAGTGAGAATCGGAGAAAACAGTTGATAAATACGAAACTCCAAATGCATTTTAATATCTATTAGCTTTATTTTTCAATTTTTATCATGACTAATATGTTTTATGGCTATCAAACGCACATACGATCGGTTAAAGAGAAATGCCAAAAAGGTTTGTTTTGAAGCGAAAAATGTGTTCACGGTCTTAAAATTAGTTAAAAATATCAGCGATGCGCACATACGCACGTGCGTAACGTTAATTTGAAAAGTGAACAATATAAAAGTGCCATATAAGTCGAAAGCTAATTACAAATGCATTATGTCTAACAAACGTTAATCACGGTGTTTAAAATAAAATGCATGATTCAAATAAATAATATTTGACACTGCTTCTAATCCCTGCAAATACAACTGAAAGTTCACCATTTTAGTTCTAATTTAAACTAGAAATGTGTCCGACTATCTGACACGAATGACTCCCGAGAGCTAAGTCAAAAAGGGACCATAACTCCTATGAACATATTTGGGTTTTATGTGAAATCGAACTTGACCTGTATTTAATATTATATTCCTTCATGTAAAATATGAAACAATCCTTGAAATATTTCTTGAGTTATTGCTCGGAAACCAAAATTTGAACGGACAGACATTCTCATGAGAGGTATGTTATGGGGTGCACCCTTTGATGTTTTCGGTGTTTTTATCCCCACAAGTTGCACCCAACAAGTCGAAATTATTCCCACAATTCCAATTTGTACGTAATTGAACCTCAAAATGCCAAAATGTACCAACCCTAACCCAAACCCCACAACCACCCTCTGGTGTGTACGGACGGACACACAGACGCACAGTCGGACAGGGGAAACACTTTACGCTCCTCTGCCATTTCGAATAGCGGGGCATAAAAAATCCAGAACCAAGCAACAGCGGGGTTTACATTCTTCCTTGTGTGCATAAAATTCTTTTATAGCTGGCTACGCCCCTGAATAAAAAACTGAATTTATTTTCCATTATATACGGATATCTAGTACATCGCACTCAACAGTCTTAAAATAAAAGACTGTCTCGTGATAATTAAAACAGAAGCCGCGTTTTCTTATCTTTAAGAAAGTCCATGAGCAATCGTAAAGTTAAGAACGAATCGTTCCCAAACTTAAGAATTCGTAGCTAAGAAAATATAGATGAAACGTATTTTAACGCTAAGAATGGAGATAAGACACTTCTTACTTAAGAAGTGGCGTAAGATGTTTGATGAAACGGGGCCTATATACCTATGGGTGTATCTGTGTTGTCAACGGCAACCAGTAAACAAGATGGGTCTATTCTCATATAAGAACGATAATCATACATGGTATAGTCGAAGGATTGTCTCTTAGTGAACTCCAACATATATTTTTCATCGCCGGGTTTACTTTGTCTCACGGTTACTTCATCGATGGAAGCCATTTTTGTGTTCTGTAAATGTAAACTTGCATATGTAAGTATCAAAGCATATAATTATTGTAGCAAGTGTTACATCATACGGTAGCTAGCGCATTAGTCGGCAGGTTCCCGAATAGGTCTATTCGTACCCTCGCCTTTTTTTCGAACTGGTAACCTGTGCCCGATTTTTTAAATTATAATTTTAGTTTAAACTTTTTTATTTTACATCAAATGTAAAGCTATATCTTACAATTTATATTAACTACACTCGATGACTGCTTCCAGGATTCTAACCAGTACTCGCGCCGAAAGAAGGGATTGTGAACCCACAACCTCCGGGTTAAGAGTTCGGCGCTCTACCTCTACACCATTGCTCCTCCCTAACTATAATTTTACCCCACGTTCACAGCTAGTATTTTGCTGAAGTGAGATCAAATTTTGGAATATCAATGAGGTTTTATTCATTTATCATTCCGGAGAATATATTTTTTTCTCATCTTTTGTTTCATGTGATGATCAATTCAATAAAGACATATTGTACTTATATATTTTTCTACTTTTGAATTAAAACCCTTTTTTATTTATTTTTCATCAGCCATGTTTTCGGTTTCAAAACTGATCTTTTTAATGGATACAATGATAGTATTTATTTAATACAGATATGGGTTACGCGTTTTACGAAGTTTCATCAATATATTCTTATCTCACGTAAGATTCGTTCCTACGAAAACACTTACGACAAAAGTAACGAAATGCTTAAACCGTTTTATCAACTGTTCTTATCTAAATATGTAAAGACCGCGACACAGTCTACACGGGTAAAGTGTATTCACCGGCCCTAGCTATGTAAATAAGATAAAAAAATTGATTCTATACATATATTATATAGAGAATTATATTTTATTTCTCAACCGATTTTTGTAAATTATATACCAAATTAAAGATGAAGCTCTCATCTTTCAGAAAATGTAAACTATTTGATATATCTTAACTGAAAATATGTTTTTAAACAATGTGAACATTGGCTCATGATAAATGTATTTTTGAGTCGCCCAAACTTGCACATAAAATTACTTTATTCGCACGCCTGTATATGTTGGACAACCCAACCGTACCTTTTATGATTCATGCTGGTCAGATCAAATTAATATCGTTTGAGCGGCGGCAAGAATTCACAGTGAGAATCGGAGAAAACAGTTGATAAATACGAAACTCCAAATGCATTTTAATATCTATTAGCTTTATTTTTCAATTTTTATCATGACTAATATGTTTTATGGCTATCAAACGCACATACGATCGGTTAAAGAGAAATGCCAAAAAGGTTTGTTTTGAAGCGAAAAATGTGTTCACGGTCTTAAAATTAGTTAAAAATATCAGCGATGCGCACATACGCACGTGCGTAACGTTAATTTGAAAAGTGAACAATATAAAAGTGCCATATAAGTCGAAAGCTAATTACAAATGCATTATGTCTAACAAACGTTAATCACGGTGTTTAAAATAAAATGCATGATTCAAATAAATAATATTTGACACTGCTTCTAATCCCTGCAAATACAACTGAAAGTTCACCATTTTAGTTCTAATTTAAACTAGAAATGTGTCCGACTATCTGACACGAATGACTCCCGAGAGCTAAGTCAAAAAGGGACCATAACTCCTATGAACATATTTGGGTTTTATGTGAAATCGAACTTGACCTGTATTTAATATTATATTCCTTCATGTAAAATATGAAACAATCCTTGAAATATTTCTTGAGTTATTGCTCGGAAACCAAAATTTGAACGGACAGACATTCTCATGAGAGGTATGTTATGGGGTGCACCCTTTGATGTTTTCGGTGTTTTTATCCCCACAAGTTGCACCCAACAAGTCGAAATTATTCCCACAATTCCAATTTGTACGTAATTGAACCTCAAAATGCCAAAATGTACCAACCCTAACCCAAACCCCACAACCACCCTCTGGTGTGTACGGACGGACACACAGACGCACAGTCGGACAGGGGAAACACTTTACGCTCCTCTGCCATTTCGAATAGCGGGGCATAAAAAATCCAGAACCAAGCAACAGCGGGGTTTACATTCTTCCTTGTGTGCATAAAATTCTTTTATAGCTGGCTACGCCCCTGAATAAAAAACTGAATTTATTTTCCATTATATACGGATATCTAGTACATCGCACTCAACAGTCTTAAAATAAAAGACTGTCTCGTGATAATTAAAACAGAAGCCGCGTTTTCTTATCTTTAAGAAAGTCCATGAGCAATCGTAAAGTTAAGAACGAATCGTTCCCAAACTTAAGAATTCGTAGCTAAGAAAATATAGATGAAACGTATTTTAACGCTAAGAATGGAGATAAGACACTTCTTACTTAAGAAGTGGCGTAAGATGTTTGATGAAACGGGGCCTATATACCTATGGGTGTGTCTGTGTTGTCAACGGCAACCAGTAAACAAGATGGGTCTATTCTCATATAAGAACGATAATCATACATGGTATAGTCGAAGGATTGTCTCTTAGTGAACTCCAACATATATTTTTCATCGCCGGGTTTACTTTGTCTCACGGTTACTTCATCGATGGAAGCCATTTTTGTGTTCTGTAAATGTAAACTTGCATATGTAAGTATCAAAGCATATAATTATTGTAGCAAGTGTTACATCATACGGTAGCTAGCGCATTAGTCGGCAGGTTCCCGAATAGGTCTATTCGTACCCTCGCCTTTTTTTCGAACTGGTAACCTGTGCCCGATTTTTTAAATTATAATTTTAGTTTAAACTTTTTTATTTTACATCAAATGTAAAGCTATATCTTACAATTTATATTAACTACACTCGATGACTGCTTCCAGGATTCTAACCAGTACTCGCGCCGAAAGAAGGGATTGTGAACCCACAACCTCCGGGTTAAGAGTTCGGCGCTCTACCTCTACACCATTGCTCCTCCCTAACTATAATTTTACCCCACGTTCACAGCTAGTATTTTGCTGAAGTGAGATCAAATTTTGGAATATCAATGAGGTTTTATTCATTTATCATTCCGGAGAATATATTTTTTTCTCATCTTTTGTTTCATGTGATGATCAATTCAATAAAGACATATTGTACTTATATATTTTTCTACTTTTGAATTAAAACCCTTTTTTATTTATTTTTCATCAGCCATGTTTTCGGTTTCAAAACTGATCTTTTTAATGGATACAATGATAGTATTTATTTAATACAGATATGGGTTACGCGTTGACTAGGGTGGTGGCGGAGCCGAATGTACTAGTTGAATAAGGTACTGGTTAACTTGAACACGTATGTTTAAACTATTGATTCATTTAGATAAAGTAGAAAACCATATATAATTTATAATCAACATAGAATTACAGCGAAGAACATCGAGTAGCAAAAAGAGCTCTATTACAGTTAAATATTTCCAATAATGAATGAGGACGTCATGTACTTCTATTGTACGTAAACACCACACGCTACGTCCTAGGTTTAATGCTGATTGCTGACCTAATTTTAACATAAGAAACAACAGATAAAGCATTTTTTCTTTGAAGAATCAGATCATTTAAATAGATTTAAATTGTACATTAAGAAGAAATTTTACTAACTAACGTTGTGGTTACGTTGCAGCGTCTGCTTTTTCAAGCCCTATATTAACTGATTAACGGTATGTTAAACACGCACCTGCTTCAACGTAGCCATTATTTTTTGCTTACAATGCATCATGGGTAGCGACAAACCGAATTAAGTGGTGTAAGGGAGACAACGCGTACATGAATAATACGTTTTTTTCTTACATAGTTAATGAAACTTCTACCAAATCTATAATGCGGTATCATCTCTATCGCACAGCATTTCTATCAAGCACAGTTGTGTATATTTTATGATAAATTATAATTACACCAAAATTATGAAGTATGTCTCCCCCCCCCAGTACCGTACATAACGAACTCTATGACATTAATAACAAACATTTGAGTTCGTGTGTGAGGCGCGCAACTGTGTCTCTGCAAGATTTACTTCAATTTAAAAACAAAAGAAATAACATTAGATAAACGCTGTAGTTTTTAAAGACATGTTTACGTTGATCTATGATGAGTGACTCAACATTGTTTGTAGCTTCGGGGAGCTGTTAGCAGGGGGAAAAGGGGTATAGGAAAGTGTGAATATACTACAGACCACGGCTTCTTGTAGCAGATATATAGAGGAATCTCTCAACTTCAGTGTCAACACTGCATCATGACTATTCTGTAGTCCACGACAATTTTGGCATTTGATCTGCGCACGTCGAGGGATTGTCAGCCTATGTCATCTCTCACCTGACATACATGTGCGGTAATTATTCAGCGCACCGTTGGAAAATTTTCAGCTAAAATATGTTTGATGTTGTTTATGTAATAAACTAATAAGATAGTCTTATCTGATAGTCACTCACTCCTGAGTATTCGGAGAATAAAAATGAAACATAGACACATTTTCGTAATTATATAACAGCGGGTTACTTTTAAATTATACAATCAAGGTAATGTTTCATGCCATTCATTTGTATTCCAAGTTATTCTCTGTTAAACAGATTTAAAATGTTTGAAATATTCCTTGAGTAAATAATTAAGGAATCCCCTTGTACAGAAGTAATCAAAGTACTGAAAGTACTGTCGGAATTTGATTGTTTTCATGTGAGACAAGTCACTGGTGTTGCTGGCAACACAACAGTGACTGTTAGGAGAAATCCTAAATTAGGAACTGTACAGTTGATGGATATTCATGCTTAGGAATTAACATACACCATCTCAATATTCTGATATTCATGTGCTAAATTCCATCAACCTAGCATGATGGTTATCTAAGTTATCAGATGTTTCGAGTTTTTTATGTAGCCCATTATCCAGCCTATATTTTTCGAATCCATCGGTACCAAAATAAGCATTGTTGCTGTCGTATTTACTGATTTAATACATACCGAAAAGCTCTTCAAAACGCTCCATCTTAATAATATAATTATCTTGATTATGACCACATATCACTTTAAATGAACACTACAGTGTTAGAAACGAATTAAAATCGACCTGTATAATTCTTTTAGTGATAATTTGGTTTTGAAGTTTTTCGATTTTACATGTTTTTACGGTTCCAAACTCGGAACAAAACTGACATAAACCACTATCTATTGATTAATCGTGGTTTAAGATTTTTTTCAGAAAAAATATGCAATTAGTATGTGAATTATATTTAAACTTAATATCATGATGTTTGACTATATGACAGGTTTTGAAGTGGAAGTAAAAGTTTATTGTAAAAAAATATAGCTATTCGGAAACGAGCCGTTATACGGCGATATTTGCCGATCTCGCTACGGAATATACCGACATCGCACGATTTCATCAGTTCCATTACGACCCTTCTGTCTTAACATCAAAATACCCTTCACACACTGTGAACCAACATAATAATTGCAAACTTCACAATAACTGTTATTTCTTCGCAAATGTATGTGTACTGCCGTTCTGTTCTCTGCACTTCGACGGAAAAACCCCACATTCTATTTTTAGAATTTATCCAACTATATATAGCTCTAGCCGATAGTATCGATCGATACGCGTTGTGGATATAAACCTTAACACTGATTTACATATCATGTCAAAAAGTCACATATAAGACATACATCAATAGTAGATTAATGTTATTACATGCATACTTCTGTAGAGAAATGACTGACCTATTGAACGAAAGCCGAAAGTAGAACTATTTTATGCTAAACTAGTTGGTTTCCGTCCCCAATCTTACAGCACACAACAGAGTGAGAGTGGGAACGGAAACCATGACAGTTATGGAGCTCACGGCATTTTTGTAAGTCAATGATAGCAAAGGAATTATCAAATTCCAAAAACGAAACATATAGAAAAAGTCTTTACATAAAATGTACAGTACACTTCACGTATTTATTACATATATCATGGTAGGTTTATCTTTTATATGTGTTGTTTGGGGTATTAACTAAATTGGAAATAAATCAAAACATATGTGCGGACGAAGCAAGTTAAAATAGTATATGTACTAGTTTGTGACTGAGGCATAGCGTTTGAAATAAATAAACCGGTCGTTTGCATAAATTAGATATCATTAATTGTATGAGTGTTGAGGATTGATTTAATTACTGCTTAAAGGTATAGTTATTGCTATGATATATAAAATCCACACATAGTACATGTATCACATAGTTTCTCCCGAAACATATAATCACTCGTAGGATTGTATGAAATGTTTTGCTTTTGTAGGTATGTGTATACATGTATATATGTATTGGGAAATGCTTATTTGTTGTACATATGTTGAAAATATGTTGTAATTATGTTGTCCTCTTGAGCCAATTAACCTAATGGATTTGAAAAAATATGCATCTATTCATTCATGAAATTTGATTATAGTATTTCACATACACGCATACATACGGAAAGAAATAAAATTACTAACAGAACATCCACCTCCCCAAAAGTATCACTTCCCTCAAAACGCACCGACCCTTATCCCACTCAATACGAAGGAACATACACACTATAAAGGGCTATACACATTCTCTAAAAGTGTACCGCATCGGAACGGTTTGTAGCAAAGATAAATTGGGGTTAAACTAGTTTTAGAGGCCTAAAAGGTAAATCGGTTATGAACTAGTCACAATAGTGTAGTGTATGATAACTGATACGCTGATGTCAGAAGAATTTAAACAGTGAACAAAAAGAAGACACAAGTTTCTCACGTAATATAGATGTATATATTTGTAGTTATATCAAGAATGTGATACACAGCTGGTACCGTTTACTTATCGTGCAAGATATTAAAATACATTGTACATAAATTTATGAAGTGAACACATATATTTCCAAGAAATGCTGCATATAATATCAACGATTCAATTAATTGTTTAAACGAACAGGTGAAGAAAACTTATACACTGGCTGAAGTCACAAATAATTGGGATATACAAAAGCTAGACACTTACACAATGCTCGCATGACACTATCCTAATAGCTCAAACAATTAAAATTGTGTTTTAACATGGATATTTGTCTAGATGATTTGCGCTGTTCCCAGCCACATTTTATCTGGGTTGGTTTCAATCGGAGCTTTATTAAACATTCTACGTGCTGAATCCTTAGATTCGTTTGCTGATTTAAGATAGTTTGGCATAGGTTTACCATCAAAGAGCATAAACCGAGCAACTGTCCCAACTGGTAAGTTTGAAAACATTCGTCGGAGGATCTCCTCTAGCACATCTTCATTGTCCGCATATGTATTTCTCAAAGCATATACATTATCAGATTTTTCATGAATACTCCCGTATCCAACAATTGTGCCTTCTTTCATAGCAATGAAGACCTCGACAGCTTCATCCGCAAACCAAGCTCTTAGTATCTTTTCTCGGTCAAAGTTTGGGTAAACCAGATGATCATATTTCATCAAGGACGGCCAATGCGCCTCTGACAGTGGTACGATCTGATACTTATTTTTTATGACAATTTTCATTTCTTCATTTATTGTTATATTGTGAAACCAGACTTTGAAAGATTGAAACTTAAATCCTTTTTTGTTCTTGTACCAATCAACCATTGCAGGTGCGCCATCAAGTGCAATGTTTTTGTTACCCGCCTTTGCCAACATTGCTTCCCAAAGCTTTCTACCAACGCCTTTATTACGAAGGTCTTCTCGTACGATGAAATTTCCAAGATAGTATAAATCTGGGGCATTTAGGCTAAGACCTCCAAAACCTGTAACAAAAAATGAATTAATTAATATTGTCAAGGTTACACAAAAGATGAACGATATTTACGTTACTGATATTTACGTTATCATACCGTAACGTAACAGTTTTATTCACAGTAATATATTTCAATATTTCATCTGCACTGTATTTTGGTTTATGATGCATCATGTACCATTTTGGAATTTTGTCAGCCATACTCAAAGCGGTTTTTGAGGGTGTAAAATTTGAAAAGAGACGGAAGCATTATCTTCTGAATAAAGAAAGACATACATTGTTATATTTCGCTTCAGTCTGTTTTCTTGTGGAATACCGGCAGTATGTCTCGTACAAAATGTATATGATTTTAAAATGTTTTGTACATAAAAAAATATGTATACAGTACACATGATTTACTAAATTGTGATTAACTAAATTTGATTTAACTTCGATCAGAACGATGCATTTCCATAGCACATTAGTGACTGTTGTAATAATGAGAATGCATCTGTCTGAAATCTTAAATAACAATACTAGTACATGGCCTTGTTCACAAAAGAGGACTAGAAAATGAAACATGGAATATCCTAAATCAATATGAATATGTCTTGTTGACACTATATTCATCGGCAGACAAATAATGAAACACATATGATACTAAGTTGAAATACCTATTGGCGTGTCCGAGTTGTCAACGACAACCAACAAAAAGGACGGATCTATTCTCATATAACATCGATAATCATACAGCGAGTAATCCCATGATTGTTTGATAGCGAACTCGATCAAGTATTTCTCTTCTCCAGGCTTACTTTGTCGCACAGTCACTTCATCGATGCGTTCCATGTTATCCACTGTAAGCACAGCACTGTCGATGATACGAAAATATGCGAGTTAATAAATAATAAATATTATTGCATGCACATGTCATTATAAATGACGTACGTGTATGTGCCGTGCATTTATAATAATTTGATATCATTAAACTGTTAAAAAGTGTTAATGTGTTGTTTAATTTTGAATAAATAATGTGTGTTAAAAACTAATGAATACAGATTGGATTAACGCACGATATACCGAAGAGTATTATGACCGCTAATGATAGCGTCATACGCCAGTTGGTCTCCATCTTGTCGTGTAACTTTAGTAACAAGTAAGAACAAATAGGTAACCCCGAATCACTTGTTTCGTTTACTGATCGAGCAATGCGACATGGATGATTAAGCAATGAGTAAAATGTGGTTGAAGCAATAAATGCGTGTAAAATTAAGTAAAGAGTAAATTTAATTAAAAGCATGCCACATACCAGTTGATTCCTGTTAATGTTCAGGTGAAGTATTACAACGCCAGATAAGGTGAAGCGGTTGTTTCTATTTAGGCTCTACTAAGTACTACAACTACATTGTTTGATATCGTAAATATATCTGGGTCAGCCTTATTCAGATAGAAGTTTTATCTCGGAGTCCAGTTATCTAGGTTATATACATAGATGAGCCATATAGATGACGAATAGATAACAACGTCACGACTTACATCGATGAAATAATGACAGAGTATGAACATCTGAGATAAAGCATTTTTATCTACACACTAGATATTTTTGAAGAAGGGAGGAATATGCTCGTTTTGATCGATCGATCGATCGATCTATTTATGTTGAATCAATAGAGTACAAACATTAAGTCCGGTATTATCTATTTCTGTCAGGTATGACTTAAACCGATGTTATAACGTATGATCACGATATGTTTGTACATTTCGTTGTGATGTTTTATTTTTTTGGTCAGATACATTTTTTACGATCCTTTCACATCTTAAAATGAACTTTCTTGAAATTGGCATGTTTGTTCCCTTGAAATCGTTTGACTTAGATAAGTGACATGTTGCATCTAATTGTGTAAGTGAACTATACGATCGCGTAAAGTTGTAAATAAAGTGCAATTGTGCATCAGTGCACTAAACGGACAGTGGAAGGTTTTGTGACCTATTCTAGTGTGATTGATAAAATTGGAATAAAGTTTAGGAACTCCTTATCATTGTCTAGTCTCTTATGATAACATCAGATATGAGAATGAAGCCAGACCGCGGGCCGTCAATCATCATACAATGTATATTCTCAACAAGCACGGAATCTTTAAAACATCTATATGTACATAGATGGTGGAATTCATACCTGTATTGAAGTTTGTAAAATTAGGACACAGCAAAAGTATTTTGTAACTAGAAAATGCCAAACAAAACTATATCAGATCCTTCATGCATTACATGTCGATCAGAAACAACTGATGCATTTTTTCGATGATTGAATTTCTCAACGTTTTTATTATTATTTTCCAATGTCGGTATTATGCTTGATACAATGACACACATTGTCAAGACAGTGGAAAGCTCCTCCTATGTGCACACATCTGTCACCATGAGCAGCATTGCATACATTTGTTTCACCGGTGGGACAAGCGACACCTGTGTTGGAAGGAAACAATATCATGACACACAGTAACATGTACTTAGTGGCAATACAGCTTAAACAATCAGATATTAAGACTTCGCGAATGTCCAAACATTTGGAGTGACAAACGATTGTTCGCCAAACGGGCGAACTGTAGTCATTTTGCAATGAAGCACTGGAAAAAAACAGAAGAAAAATAGTTTAACTGAGAAGATTATAATTCCAATCAAAAGTTCAAGGAACTTATTCCGAGGCTTGAAAAATATGTAAGCTTCAGACATATCTTCTTTTCTTGAATTCTAATGACAAATTCATAGCAAGATTTCTAAAATATTTATGCACATTTTAATATTTGTATTGCATAGCTCATATGATGTTCGTACATAAATATTATATAATTGATCGTGTATATGGGTAAATTTGTAAATATTTAGAATGTTAGATACTTTTGCTTTTTTCTGGTTTCCATCTTTGCAGCCCTGGTTACGCCAAGATTCCTTAAATAAATGTTCTACTGTTAATATTTAGCAAAACTTCAACACAAACAAAAACCTTGGATTACTCCATACCTGTAAATGTGTCATGGGTGCATCCGCATGATCCTTTGACACAATGAATCCACCAGCCATGTGCGTTATTACACGCTGTCCATTTACAATCTGTGTCAGTTACACAATTCTCACTGGCCACACATACTGTAACAACACAGCATCATTACACATGTCAGATGCGATATATGGGAATATATTAACGAGCCAGCGATTTGCTAAAAAGGCTGTGTAGCAAACTGTTACGAGGTAACGTAGAGTAAAAGCTACTCGTCTCAGAACGCCGTTAAGATGACCGTTACCTTACGGTAAACTACAGATACATAAGATTCACCATTATCATCTTTACTAAATAGGAACATAATGCTGTATTGAATTGTATTTATTTGCATTTTCTTCATCAAATTTTGCTGTATACAATTACCAGTATATTCCATACACTAGTCAGCAAACGTCTGCAATGAACATATGTATTAAAACGAATACTTACCAAACAACCTAATCAAACAAGCTATCACAAAAAAATTCATTGTTACAGATAAGAGACTATCAGAACGAATGAAGGGTCATCTAAACGCGACTGGTTTTGACTAAGTATGTCGTATTCATTCTACTCCTCTGTGGTTTTGATAAGACTTTTATTTGTTGCTTTGTTATTCTATTTCACATGCTCATGACTCAAATGTGTACTTGTCAGACACATAGTGTTGTTTCCATGTGCCATGATACTAATTTTCCCAAGGTCAACGTTAAGTGAATGTCGCTGACAATAACTGATAAAAACACTCTACATTATTCTGTACTAATGGAATAGTGACTCTGCCAAATTTTCAATTTTAGAGAAGGTAAGTCGAAGTTTGTTCTTAGGCTTTATAAGCCGTGTTAAATATTCTTGTTAAAGTATGTGCACTTTCCATTTATAAACAAATGGAATTCAAATGTCTTAAAATTGGTCGATTGAGTGTGTACATTTTTGTGTTGTCTAGGCAATAATTACACACGTGTAATTAATGATTTTAAAGTATCATAGATTTCATGATTAAGCTAATCGAATCAACCACTCATTAGTTTACACGAGGGTAAAATTACGATGTTATCCGAATAAACATCTCATCCGAAATTAACCCTATATATAAACCACGAAATCTAGTTACATTCCATTTTTTTTTTATAAAGCGTATGCAATTTCTCAACAAAAAATAGAAGACAAAACGTGTATTAAAACATCAGACAAATCTTCAGGTACTTCATACAAGACAGCATTTGGTAAATATTCATATTAAGTTTTTTTCTTCTGTCTACAGGGGTGTAAATTATTAGGTGTATACTTATTGTCTGTTATCGGGAGACGGACATTAACCCCCCTTGACACACCCAGTGTTTTTAACTTAGGTGGACTAAAACCCCCCTATAATTTTTTCAAAGCGGACGAAAACCCCGTGTGTTTTTTTAAGGCAGACATCCCCCAGTGTTTTTTTTAGATGGACTGTAATTCATTTCAGATTGTTACAGATTTTTTAATACCCATGTATGAAATACAGTTTAAAACAAAAAGTAGCATCATTGTTAAAAGTTTGAAAACTATTGTTAAATAATGACCTACAATCTGGTGAATCTGACGAACTTGTGAAATTAAATAGTTTTGTATTTATTTTCATTCTTTTTAAATTTCTCAATGGCACTTAATACTATATGATTATATCGATAATAACAAACTAAGATATTCACACAAATTCTCACGAATGAAGTTTTTAATTGAACAATTAACTTGAGTGATGATATAAGGGTTTTATGACAAACATGACAAATACATTTTCAAATGATTTAAAATAGTTAATTTCCTGGAAAGAGTATATTTGTTTTGCTAGAACTCGGATGTATATTTATGATGTTTAATTTGTTATACAGCTTCGTTCATAGGGGGGGGGGGGGGGGGGGTGGTAGTCCTTGAAGAAACCATGAGGGGGTTTTGTCCGCTTTGGTAAAAACCAGTAGGGGGCTTTTGTTCTAGAGGGGTTTTGTCCTACATTCCTGTTGTCAGGCATTTACTATACATGCATCATTATTTGAATTTTATCTTAACTGATGTATTAACAGGTTTTAAGATTCTTCAACATCGCTTGTCGACATTTACTCCCTAAACTTGCATAGGCTACTCAATATATATGCTAGACAGTAGACACGGAATCCAATAGAACTTATTTCAGAAATAATGTCAAATCAAATAGACGCTTGCAGTCAAACTCATCTTACTTGTAAATTTAATGCATTTTAAATTGGTAGCACATGTTTTTTTTTCAAACCCCATTTATTTGCCTCGTCATAGGTGACATGGGGTCGAGGCCATCCACATAACACCTTTCAATATTGTTTGCATACAAATATAAATTAAGTTTGGGCACCAAAAAAGTAACAAGAAGGTGCACAAATTAAACAAAAAATGAAGCAAAAAAGAAATAGCGTGAAAATATGCAGATGTTAAAATAATAATGATTGTACTTATATGTTAAAGTGCATGAAAAGGAGTATTCATTGATAAAGGCTGTCCATTTAGAAAGCATTACATGAATGTTATAATGAAAATACATAATTTGAACTCTTATTCGCGAGTTCTAATTATATGGTATAACAAACAAAGATGCTGCCGACACTGACATTGTATAGGTAATTAGTGGTCTAGTGTTAACTTCGGCACCGCCTTTACATATTTCAGGTGATGCCTTTTCAGTATTCAGTGTCCCAATCCCAACTACTGAGCCAAATACTTTGTTACTGAAAATCACAGGTAACGGGCGAGGTGTGTATCGATACTTTACACTGGGCATGATAAAGAACCAGGAAAAACTATTTGAAATAAGAGTATGGATATCAATGCCCGGTTTTCTTTTATCCCCCCCCCTCTCTCTCTCTCACTCTCACTCTGTGGTAGGCTAGCACTGAAATGACCATAACTTTCGAATAGGCCGTTAGACAACATAATAACGACACTGAATACATATGAATGACATCTCAATTAAAACGAATTGTACGTGACAAGTTTAATATATGTTTTTTTTTACTTTCCCTCCTTATAAATAATACAACTTTACAAGTGAATTATGCAAATGTTGATGTATGGTCTAACGCTGATTAATTACCTAAATTTATACATTCATACCACCAGTTATTTGAATGGATAAGAAGTAAGAAATTCTCTCTTTAATTTTTTTAGTTATGTTAAGAGGCACGGCAACATTTTGTTCATGTGCGTGTGGACCATTCTCTGTAAGTCAGTCGCCTTACGAATCTTTGAGATAGAGCTGGTCGTCAAAGTTTTAAGAAAATACTGACTTTTAGATTATGACGATGTCGATACTGGGTTGGTTATCGTCCGTTTTCAAACTAGATACAACAAGGCTATATGGGCTCACACTTTGAGATTTATTTTGGGGAGAGGTTCTTGGGGCATGATCATGGTGACTTACTTACAGTAAGCTCAATAAACTTTTGAAAATCAGACTGGGTGTCATTGCCGCCTGACTTGTTTTCTTTGTCGAGGAGATACTGTACAATTTAGCCTAATATTTAAACACTTAGGAGTCACATGATCGTTTTACAATCATTCGTTTGCATTATATACATTATGTTGACATACATCTTTCATTTATACTAATTGCAGACAGCATAAAAGTGGGAATATTATTGTACATATTCGAACAAGACCATGTCGGATGCTCTGGTATGGGAGGACTATCTTACTATAGGGATATATTTTGGTCTCGTATTAACCCTAGGATTATGGGTAAGTGATAGTTTAACGTTTTAAATGATTTAACGTTGTATATAGGATCGCATTCATAGTTATAATTTCACAAACGTGCCTTAATTTATCATTTATCTTCTTATGTAGAACTGAATAAATTCATTAATGTTAACTGATGCGATAACTAATTAATTTACTTTAGCGTTACAATTTATGAATCCAATTAATATGTATTTTCTCGTTTTACATCGTATGTTTAAAATATATTTTTAAAGTGCTTTCATACAAATGAATTATGCGTGATGTACGTAAACCGCAAAACGGACAAGATTGTGACAACGGCGATATCGCGAGAACAAAAATGAAAATACGCAATGACAAATTGCTGTAACTCGTTCATGTGTAATGTATTTGATAATGCACCACGTGCTTATTCTAGAGCCGTCATATACAATGCGTACTAATTGGTATGAGAAACAAACAGTCAAATTAAAGTGATAATGGAATACAAGTCATGTAATACTGTTGCAGATTTTGATGATTTTCTATTTTTCAGTCTACATTCAACAAGAACCGTGGCAGTACCAAGGGTTATTTTCTTGCTGGGAAAAGTATGCTGTGGTTTGGGGTAAGTATATATGGTGTGAAAATAACTGTTAAAACAGCTCAATAAAGTACAGAAAACCGAGATATTAAGTCCATCTGTAGGGTAATAGTTTTAGTATTAAGACGGTCTTATCCGTATGTTGAAATAATTATTTAAAGTCCCATAAGCATATAAATTTATTGGTCGTAATAGTTTCTGTTTGTTCTATAACAGAGGAATCCGGTGTGTTTTCCTCTCGTGCATACTTTATAGCAAGAAAAAAATGTTTCCGAAACCGCTATCGTATTTTTTCAATATCATTGCAAATAATTGCAAACTTCACAGAGAAATGAGTATTTTTAGAAGAAATAGGGATCGTTTCGTCGGTAATAATTATTTTGGGATAATATCAGCAATCGCTTGTTTTTTGCATATATTTTTATAGCAAAAAGCTAATGGGACTTACAGAAACCTTCGGAATCCGGTTAGCGTCACTGCGATATCGCAATCCTTTACAGTGAAAATTGGGCCAGACTAAAAAGACGCGATGTTTTCCATTTGGCAAGTGAAAAAAAGCACGGAGCGTGGTCTCTAAGTAGGATTCATGTTGCTTTTGAAAAAGAAAAAAAATATGTTGTCTTTGTCACATCACGTTAAGGGTTATCATTCTTTGCACTGTAGTGAACCCAAGCAAGAAGTACTCATTACTCTAAACATTTATGTATTTGTTGCTCTTAAAATGACACTTACTTAATATGTTGTATCCTTCGAGATTCTTGCAAATAAAGAGTTCTGTGAACAAATGTCCCCAATGATATGTTATAACTATGAAATATTGCTATTATGATAAGATGCTTATTCAAGGTTAGACGACACTATACCTGATACAGAATGAGAAAAACAATACTGATGGAGTTTGTGTAATTACAAGTATTATCTTAAGAATGTATCCTTACAGGTTGGGGCGTCAGTGTATGCTAGTAATGTTGGAGCCCCGATGTTTATTGGTCTTGCAGGAACGGCGGCCGCCAGTGGTATTGCTGTAACTATATACGAGTGGCATGTAGGAACACTTACTGTATATTTATAGATTTATTTTATTAGATGGAGTGACTTTTAAACATTTGCTGTTTTACTTGACTGTTTGCGTACATCTTACACTTATCACCTTAAATGTTTTGTAAAACAAAACATAAATCAGTGCAAACCCTCCTAAGCAACACCCTTTGGGAGAAGCAAAACTATGTTGTTGTTGAGATGTTGTAGCCCTTGATAGGTTAGCTAAATAGTTAAATCGTGCTGTTGGAAACATCATGTTATTGCTGAAGGGGTGTTACTGAAGAGAGGACCGCTCTGAACAGGTTGTACTGTATTTTGTTTTGTTTTACTGAACATTTAAGGTGAGAAGTTTAAGATGCATGTATACAAAGATATGAATCACAGGTATACGGTCACCAACAGTTTATGGTGTTGAATTAAAATATTACCATTAACACGTAGAACCATATTTTGTTCATTTTTTCCAAGAAGGAAACTATTACATGTGTGGATTATCTTATTAAAGTATTTAATTACATTATTTATATTATTTATAGGCTGTCTACATTCTGATACTGTTAGGATGGCTATTTGTTCCTGTATATATTGCTAGTGGGGTAAGTGAATACATTAAGAACGTTTATTATTGTTTTGGTAAGTTTTTGTTGATAGCAGGATGGTACATAAGTCTGAATTATGTTTAACACTCATCATGCAATGTGACATCAACTGTTGGTTGAAATTGTCTGATATTGACACGTTTGTTTTAGCAAAACATAATTATTATTTTGTAGAGTTCAAATTCGTTTCAAAATAGTGACATGATAAGAACTTTCTATTTGTGAATAAAAAACTAATTATCTGTTGATAATACAATAAGGTATATATTATTATAAGTTATAGTACTACCTGTTATATTCATTCTAAAACACATTCCATAATGTGCACCACAAGCCTATGATGATTATAGTATCGATACTTACAACAAAAATTGTAAACCATTCGTGAATATGCCAGCTATTCCGTTTTTTTGTTGTTAAGAGGAAGAAGAAGCAATGTTTTTGTCATTTGGTTAAATTTACTATTATAGTGGCCTCTGTGGTCAACTGACTATAGACTATTAATCATTAGACATTACCGTTGTGAGCTAGATCCCATCCAGTATCCAGCAAATATCAGTCGCGAGGTGTCCAGCTAATTTACGGAAGATCGGATGAACACATGTAGTGTACGTATGAAGTCTTCCTCTACTGTGAAAGTAAACAGCACTGGTTGTTGGTGCGATCTTATGCCCCAATGTTACCGGACTCCGTGGTCAAATGGTTAAGGTCGCTGACTTCAAATCACTTTAAATTCTCACTGGTAGGGCCATGCTACCGACCATGTCTCTTTATGTGAGAATGTAGAAAGTAGCTTACGGAAGTGATAATCTAGCACTGGTTTTCCCAAAGAACGATGGTTAGGTGAACTGTCCGCCTCATATGACTCTAATTGTTGAAATGGAGCACAGAACTCGATCAAACACCAATGGAATAAATGTAGTGTCATTGTATTTGTTATGTGTCTGTTAAAATGATAAATTAGAGTATAATGTGAGATTATTGTAGGCATATACAAGCCCAGAATATTTACGGATGAGATTTGGTGGTAAACGTATACGTGTCTGTACATCTGTAATGATGTTGTTATGTTACATTCTCCGTAATATTAGTGTAAGTATAAAACAAATATCATATTTCTCCACCCATCCTACGTTTCTTTCACAAATAATGTAATTGCAAATACGGTACAGCCTCTCCAAATCGGCCCTCTCTTGAGCAACCACCCCCGTTAAACAACAGCATTTGATTTCCCACTTAGCAATTAATCTAACCTCTCTATAACAACAACTTCTCAACAAGAACATAATTAAGCTACTCCCAAAGGGTGCAATAGTAATATTTTCGCTTCCACATTCCTTCAAGTTAAGTATAGAACGTTTCTAATCGCTTACAAATACATTTTGGAATTGAAATACCTTTCTATACCTAATCTCAGGCGGGTTTCAGAAAGAATATGAGCACAGTTGACAATATATTTGTTTTAGACGGATTGATAAACCATATTCTAAATAAAAACAAATCTCTCTATGCAAGTTTTATTGATTTTACGAAGGCTTTCGATTATCTCGTGCGTGAAAATATTTTTTACAAACTGATACAATCGGGGGTCTCTGGGAATATGTTGAACATTATAAAATCACTTTATTCGAATGTTAAGTCAAGAGTTAAATTTAATAATGAACTTAGTAATTGTTTTGATTGTTATTTGGGCGTGCGGCAGGGTGATTGTTTAAGCCTTTTTTATTCTCTATATATGTAAACGATCTGGAAGATTATTAATTTTGTCATTGAATGATTTTTATGGAATCGATACTGGTTTGTTGAAAATATTTTTACTGCTTTATGCAGATGATATAGTATTTTTTTCAGACAACGAAGCTGGGCTTCGGGAGAATTAAATATATTATCAGACTATTGTAATAAGTGGAAATTAGTTGCTAATGTCAATAAAACAAAAATAATGATTTTTAAAAAAGGTAGAAAGAAACTAAGAAATAATAATTTATTTACGTATAATAATAATATTGTTGAAACCGTTAGTCAATTTACATACCTTGGTATTGTTTTTACAACAAGTGGCTCATTTGAGAAAACGTTTGAGGCTTTATTCTTGAAAGCACTGGTTTTTATCATGTTTGGTTAAACCGAGGCATTGAACATTGTAAATCATTCATTTATTTGTTTTCACAAAGAATTAAAGATATTTTTATTCAGCAATGGAACATAGAAATAAATGAATCGTCTAGATCTAGTACATATTGTTTATTCGGAAATTTTGGTTTCAAACCCTATCTTAAAATAATTAATATTCCAAAATACAGATATGCTTTCTCGAAATTAATAATGTCAAGTCATCGTTTAGAAATTGAAAGTGGAAGATGGAATAAACCCAATAAAACACATAGAAATGAAAGGAAATGTAAATTTTGCAATTTTCTTGAAGATGAATTTCACTTTGTTTTAGAATGTCAATAACATTTATGTATATTCAAATATTTGAAAAAAATATATTAGAAAATATTACTGGAATAGACCAAATATACCAAAATTTATGGAACTAATCTCATCTGAAAATGAAACAATAATTAAACAACTTTCGGTATATATTCATAAATGTTTCAAATTACGTGACGAAGCCCTGTATATATGATCTACATTTTATGTAAAACGTTTTAAACACTTTTCTCTTCATTTCATTGCAATATGGTTAAATTATTTCTTTTATGTTCCCATAAGTTATCTATTAAAAAAGATCCGCCATTACAGCTTAGTACAGCTTATAATTATTTATAATTGTAGAAATTCATACTATGTTTTGTTTAATGTATATGTAATGTAAATTGTATATGTATTGTAAACTGTTGGGCTTTATGCCTTATGTTGGAATAAATATGTATCTACCTATTCGAAGTGAAACTCAGTTAAATTCAAACGTTATATCATGTAATATAATTATTATGTGAATTCGAGGCAAAATTGTGCACCTCTATAGATTTAATGCTACTATGACTTTTCAGGGAGAAATATTCTGTGGGGCGATATTTATTCAGCAATTGTTAGGTTGGAATATTTATCTCAGTGTGTGTGCAATACTGGTGGTAGTAGCCATATATACTGTCATAGGTAGGTTATCTCCCCTTTTTTATATCAGAAGTTAGAATGATGAAAGAAAGGACCAACCTTCCTGTATCAGAAGTTTATGCAATGAACAACTCCCTTTTTATATTAGAGGTTGGTGAAATTAAATAAAACTTCACAAAAGTTATATATCCACCATAACGTAATCCATAATTACATGTACCTTTAATAAATGCAAAAAATATCGACCCTCGAAATATATTATGTACTTTAAGAGGGCGTATAACTCTTCATGTAAAACAGTACGGGCGAATTCTTCAAAACATAGTTCTTTTTTTCAAACGTCTATTTACAGGTGGTTTACGGGCTGTCATATTTACAGACACACTACAAACTGTTGTATTAGTAATTGGATCAATTACCTTGTGTATATTATGTAGGTACAACATATAAACATAGATTAGTTGTTGTCTATTTTAAGTATATTATCCGAACGTTTCTAACAAAACGTAAAATAAATTTTGAAATATTTTGGAACTTTGAAACCTTGAAACTATGATATACTGAATGATTTCATAAATCACGTGATGTTTATATCAGGTTTTCAAGGCAACAATAAATAAAATAATAATATAATCAGTGTGCGTCTATATGCTGTTCTAAACCCTATTTAGAGGTAAAACACATACGTTCTGTTCTGACTGAATTGAACAAATACATGATTCCAAGTACATCAGTTAGCAGAATGATTAGTTTATGTTGCTTATTAAACACGCTTACGGCGTCTTCAGGACGCTAATGATATTTTATCTACAAATTGAAGATTTGAATTATAAATAACAAATTACTTAAAGTTTGAATTATAAATTATTTAAAGTTGGAAATAGGAGAAACAGAAAAGTATTATCCGGAGATTAATAATATTTCTCGACTTAATTGATCAATTATTGTAAAAAAAACGAAAATGAATCACGTGACTATAGTTCATTCTTTGTGAAGTTGAAGGACTTCTCCTATTGTTTCGTATTTTCCGCTTTTCAGCAATTCAAGAAGTTGGAGGCTGGGAGAGGATGACCGTGAAGTACATGGCTGCAGCTAAAAACTACACTTTTAATGATACTAAGTACGCATGCGGTTTACCCCGAGAGGACTCCTTCCATATATTCAGGGACCCCGTGTCAGGTGACATACCATGGACCGGTTCTACATTTGGGTTGACCATTCTAGCAATGTTCGTCTGGTGCCAAGATCAAGTAAATTTTGATTTTTTAATGGAAAATTTCTCAGAAATAATTCATCAATGGTATGACCTAATAAGACATCTCATTATTCCAGTTTTACGAAACATTCACGTCTTAAAATACATTGTAATTATCTGAAAGAATATAATTTTGATTAAAGATGACATTTAATCTAAATTCAATTTTGACTGCATTCAAATTTATGTATGACTCTATTACCGAATTCTCTTGTTTTTCGTCCTCACAAAAACTTGATGCACGCATATTTTATGTACTGGACTTTTGTTTCATGTTTATAAATAGTGTCTATCTTATACTACTCACACTCACAATTCTGATGTTTAGGTATAAACATGTTTAAAATATCACTTAATACACAAATGTACTAGAATCTGAAACGAATTCATGGGATATTGTTTACTTAAATATTGCCCCCCCCCTCTCTCTCTCCCTCCTGCTCTCTCTGTGCATACCCAGCCTTAGCTGTAAACATGTTTTATAAGAATTCGCATATATATGATTCATAAATCTACTGTTGGCAATGTTATATAAAATTCCTCCTTCCTAATCGGACAATTTACTATCACTCGTTTCTACAGTTAATCGTACAAAGATGTCTATCAGCAAAGAACATCACACATGCTAAAGGTGGAACACTTCTTGCTGCTGCTCTCAAGTTCCTCAGTCTACCAATGTTTGTTCTACCTGGTATGATCAGCAGAATATTATTTACAGGTAAGTCTTCCAGCTTTCTTCATTATGTACGAAGCCGATGAATAAATGTGAGGCTTGTATTCACCTAAAAACAATGCACAGTTCAAATATTATCTGGTCAAATGCTATTTGCAGAGATCTCGCTTTGGTGAGATAAAACGGCTTGTGTTTTAACTTGATTAATGCGAATTATCAAACAAATAAAGCAAACTGAAGTATTGATGAATGACACAAAAGTATGAGTATTATTATTTTTAGAAAGAATAAATTATTCATATGTTTGCAGACAAATTCTATAATATACCATGTGTATGTATAATGAAGTGTTATTATAACCATATATATTACAGATGAAGTAGCCTGTGCGGACCCTACAGATTGTACAGATATATGTGGTAATCCTGCAGGATGTACTAATATAGCTTATCCTTTACTTGTTATCCGCTTACTGCCAGTAGGTAAGTTGTTTATTCACAAATACATGTATTAATATTATATTAAAAATACCATGAATACTATTGACAGTATTACCTTAGCAAAAGCATAGTAAAAAAGCTTTTCTTTTATGCCTCGTGGTCGTAAGTTAGGCATATCTTAGCTATCCTTCCGTCCCGAATTCATTGATGAACTTCGGCCATAGTAAAACTTTGTTATTACGAGCATCGATATCACGAGCATGTGGCCTATCTCGAGGTGTGTTTAAAGTCCCGTCAATTTAAAACAAACCTAATAACCTCGTTATTACGAGCACCTGTTTTATGTCGAGTATTTCGTCTTTTCTTGTGACTCATCGAGATAACAAAGTATTCCTGCACCGTAAGTTCACCCAGCTGTTTTGTTACAATGGCAGGTATACGTGGGTTAATGCTTGCGGCCGTTCTAGCCGGACTAATGAGTACACTGACGTCAGTATTTAACAGTGCTAGCTCCATAATTACGCTGGATCTATGGGCTCAATTCAGAAAGCAGGCCTCACAAAGGGAGTTAATGATAGTTGGAAGAGTTACCGTTCTTGTTTTGGTTGGTGTCAGTATTTTATGGTTACCTGTGATACAGAAACAACAAGGTGGCGTTCTATGGTTTTATATTGCGGCTGTTACTGCCTACTTCACGGTGCCATGGTGGGTCGCTTTTCTGCTTGGATTATTTTACAAACGGGCGACAGAACCAGTAAGTTATTTGTTGTACACGGTTACCATTGTTTAGGTATCTCAAGTAAACAGTAATATATGGTAACGGATCCAACAGCTATTGTTTTATAATATCAATTACTAGCATAATTCGCATCTATCTAGTCCAACTATTTGAAGATATTTTCACCAATGAGGTTTTCGTTTCTAAGAAAACTCCATTGTTTTAATCGAACGATACAAAATTACATTTTTATGATTCAATTCTCATTTTATAGAACATTCAATCTTCGGCTCAACGTTTTTCCAGCTGCAATCTTAAGAAAAACACCTGCAAGGGAGAAAAAACACATTGTCTTCATTCTCAACCATGATATCTTTAACTTGTGATTGGTCGTGAAATTGGTTTTGTTTTAGGTTATTTTTTACTTTACTTTTAGGGTATTTTTTTCGGAATGGTAATTGGTCTAATTGTTGGCATCATTCGGCTGTGTTTAGATTTTATAGCACCTCCACCGTACTGTGGCAGCGGGGAACCAGACAGACGTTTGAGCATTACGGCCAATGTAGACTTTTTACATTTCGCCATAATCAATGCTTTACTTTCTGCAGCAATTATGATCATTATTAGTCACTTTACGACACCAAGAAATGACAATCAGGTAGGTATAAGCCTAGAGATTAACTCGGTGATAAAGAGTAATGTTTCATTCATAGTTCGCGTAGCTTTACATCTTCTAGATATTCAAAATAATTACGCACTGACTTCATGTTTTCAAATAACATGTGTCAAACATAATGAATGGCACTACTTGGCTGTAAGCACTTAACAGAACAAATACGTCAACGATGATGTCGAAGCTTTGTCTTCGTTCAAAATATATCTGTCTGCTTGAATCGAGCTCTTATACCAAACTGATTTGTTAGATCATTTATATCGCGGAGTGGAGGTAAGCTATATCAGAACTTAAATGCCGCTGTGTTCGTCTTTATAAGTAGCTGCCATGTGCCAAGCATGTGTGAATCAAAGATTGAAGATCTTTGGTTACAAAAATAATATTTAATAACCGGCTCTAGTCTTGCTCACGAACCTTCAACTACTGGAGTGTCAATCAGGCGCTCTGCAATTGAGCTACCCGGATGACGTCCAAACCAGACGTTTGTAGTTTAAAATCAATGACAATATTCACAAAGACATCTGAATAACTGTATATGAAATTAGTTACGCAGGATAACATGGTGGACACGTCACGAAGAACAAGATCCAGATTTAACAGATGATGAAGATGATGAAGATGAAGAACAAACTAGAGAGGATAATGTGGATGTTGAAACAGATGGAAGATTTGTAAAACATATCAATTTTGACGACAGAAACTTAGATACTAGCGGTAAATTTAAATGATGACAATCATTTTAGTACATTACGTCGCAAATAAAGGGAATACGAAACTAAATACTTGTACAATCTCTCCAGCAGGGCCTACCCAAAGGGTTTTGCTTTGGAGAAGTTGCACTGTACATACATAATTGCCCATTCGGGACGATTGGTTTTGTCTAAGCATCTCATTTCACACATTTAGGACAAATTTTAAAAAAAATACACTATTCATAGTACTCAACGCTCAGAAAATGGAGTCTGGAAGTAAATATTTGACCATCAGAAAATTATGTACTGTATTCTGAGTTTTACCAAAAAATATTTTGCTTTGAAATGTAAAACGGACGCCAGAGAAAGCTCTAGTGCTCCAACACTCAGCAATAGTAATTAACAGTTATTCTAAAATCTCGAATTCACACATAAATCAAAACGAATGTTTAACGTCCATTGATTTCAAGTTTTTACTCTTAACAGAAGATTTTGATAGCAAAGGCTTGAATGCATCACTTATAATATCGGACCTTCTTTTACTATGATCTTAAAATGCCTCTAATGCCACTTCGATAATGTGTATTCGTTATTGTGAATATATGCATTCTTGGTATCTACACGAATGTCTGAATGTGTCCATTTCTATTTTGGAATCAATGTTAATATGTCAGATGTTGTTTCCTTTCAGTCTTCAATCGATGTAAGCATGTTTTCAAAGATTGGATCTGTGGAGCTGTCGAAAGCGATAAAACTCATATAACCAAACAAGAGCGGGACATGATGCGACAGAAAATGACCTCCATACAAGAAGGTCGCTGGACGTCCGTAGCTTTAAATTGCACAGCCGTGTTCCTTCTTGCAGCTATAACTTTTCTGTTTGGTTTCTTTGCCTAATTAATTGTTCAGCATAATGTAGTCGAACATTTCAGAGACTTAGATAGTGTTAATATACCATGATATACTGTAACCTCTCTAAAGCAACACCTTTTAGGAGTAGCAAATTTATGTTGTTTTTACTGTGAGGTTGTTGCTCTAAAGGGGTTAAATCGTGCGGTGGGAAATGAATTCAATAATCATGCTGTTGTTGAAGGGAGGTTCGTGCTCAAGAGAGTGCCGCTCTGGAAAGGTTGTACTGTGTTCGTTAAACTGTATGGACATGTGTTTATCTTTATGAAGGAAGTACCAATTCAGGTTACATTGTTACCTCAAAAGTATGCTTAGTGGAAAGAGATTATCTGGTCCCTTGTCGACAAAGGATCAAGAACGTTAGACCTGATAAGAAAAGTTTTATTGTATAAGGAAATTTACGCAATTCACTTTCGGTGGTTTGAGGTGTTATGTCTGGCACAACACATAAAGTGGTGTGTTTTATGCCTTAAAGCACTATTACAATAAATGACGTTTAGGGGACACGTGGCTGCTTTAGTGTACCCGAATCTTCAACATATCTAAATTCACTAGAGCCGCGTTTTACAACACTAGTTTATTTCAGTGGCGTAAATAAAGACTACCTGGAGTGACTCGCCAAGACTGACTTTTGATTAATGAACGTGTTATGAATATTTATATGAGCGTAGATTATGTTGCAATCAATAACCCAGTCTACATTAAATTTTGTTTTTGATATTACGATCATTACGTTGTATCGGTCGTTGAAATTTGTATTGTAAAGTTGCCATATAGAATTAAATTTGCTTGAATATGTTGCTCTGTATTTTTTGATAATTTCGTTTTAAAACAAAATTAATTCATTGTATATAGCATGTCCAATACCCAATATCCGAATGTTTCAAATTGCATAAATCACAATGAAGACATGGCCTACAATTCGCAAAAACTTCGTTTCATGTAGACCATGCAGAGAAATTTGAAAACAAATGAAAAAGTGTGTCCACTTCAAATTTCTCTGCAGGGTCTATGGTCAAGTTACGGCAGTAACATTGCACATTTTAGTACCGATGGTTCGAACAACTGTTGGCTGGAACATGGGAATATTTAAACTAAAGACGTAAAATGCGACTTCGAGCTTGTTGGTACCACCATTGTTCTATACCCTGTGCTATCAAAACATCAAACCACGTTATTATAGACCTTTCTAAAAGCTGTCGTGATATTGTAAACTTGTTACATCAATCAACTTGGATAATGAATTCATCGTCATCTAATCTAATTTTGAAGTGGTTTCAATCGTGCATATTTTCACGTTCTCAAATCATTGCTATGCATATTGATGTGTTAAAGAATCTGTTCTGAACGGTTTGACTGATTTTGTGTCAACATTTATTTGTAATTATGATTAACCTTTTAGTCATGGGTCAGACAATGCTAAATTACTATATAAAGGCCGGGTGATATACATGTTCTTTGTCATTCATGGAATTTCATTGTCCTTCCTATTGAATAAATCGCTTAAAGATATTTGTCTCTTTGACGGGTCTCTGATTGGCTGATCATGTATCGTTCTTCTGTTGTGTAATTTATCGTCACTTTTGCCTATGTAAAATTCCCTACACCCATTGCAAACAAGTACATACAGAACATTGTGCACAGTGCATTTTCTTAAAAATGAAAGTGTTTATTATTCTTCATATTTAATAAAGTCTTCAATAATAAAATCGCATAATCCACAACGTGGTTCATTACATTTAGAGACTGTCCAAAGTGTTGTGATTGTAAGTACCATCAAGTTGAGTTTGGTTGACTTTGATGGACACTCTATCAAACACGGACATATTTTTTTATTTCAATTTCATTAGTCCGGATGCCTATGTGGACATATGATACACGACATTATATTGACAACTCGTTCATTGCAATAAACATAATCGAAAGCAACGGGTTATTATCAAATAGATATTAATGATGAAGTTGTTAAGCAACAACACATAGTTAACTGTACATAGAGTAAAATATAAACTTTTCCGGTAGATGAATGTGTAACAAATACCACTGATTCTTCTTTGATCTTTTTGCAACGAGAACATAATTTGGAGGCGTTCTCTATTTGTTTTAACGATCTCTAGTGTGCGTTCAAGTGTGTTTAGAAGGGTGCATTCAACATGCACTTGCATTAGGGGTTTAAAATTGTTTAAAAATATCAATCGATGGTGTCTTTCCAAGGCTTTTGAGCTAATCGTTAGATCACTAATTGACAGAAAGCACTTTAACGACCAGTTTTTCATGTCGATAATTCAATAACAGAGACTGCTTGATAATCATAAACGAGCCAATTTTGGATAACGCTAATGCGCATGAGAAACAAATATGGGAGTTTTTCGAACAACAAAGTTTGATTCATTGATTAAGAATGACATGTTTTTCGTCTCACACAGGCAATGGACAACCATCATGATGGACTTTGATCACGTGGTGGATTATGAAATTCTCATTCCTTTCGTTGTTTCAAATTGAAAGTTGCAGAGAACTGCACTCTGTCATATTTCTTTCGATACATTAAAATGCACGAAACTAAAATATTTGTAATATAATAAAGATTTGTTACCTATAACACATCTTGCTACTGGTGTCGTAAAAATGTTTAAAATGATATGTTTTTATCGGATCAAGTTAATTCTATTCGTTGCAAAGAAGAATGGACCATTAAACAACTCTCCATTCAAACGATACAATACATAAATCTGAACTAAAACCACATTTTTTTTATTACAGATCGGCAAATATAAGTAACCCTCCTCTATAACCATTGTAGCTGGGGGGGGGGGGGTACTATTGGGGCTGGGGGGGGGGGGGGTACTATTGGGGCGGGGCTAAGTCCCATTAGTCCCGGGTCCTATGGCCTTGGTACATAATATATTTTCCTTCATATCAGTGAATTAAGGTTTTTTACAGTTGTAAGTTATTTTACCTCAACTATAAATGCTTTGCTTGAAAACCTTGGATGCTTGGCCAACTACTAGTAACTGACATACTTAAATGAATATACATGGTTGTATACAATAACATGAGGGCATACTTAACCACATTAAAGTACGTATATGTATTCGTGTATAAATGTAAAGCGGTATTTTTTCACAAATATTTATTGTAGCTTAGATAAAGACCTTCATCACTGATCAATTAAAATCCTAACTATACGAATATATTTCATGTTAAAGTCATAGAACTTAATCAATCATACAACTTATAATGTTGTGTTAAATATATTAATGTCGCACAATTAGTTATGATCATTTTGCGACTTTTGCTAGCGAAGACCGTCTGTATAGAACAACCAATATCTCGTTAGCAAGCTTGTTCGTCTGGGTCCCGAGTTCGGCGATGAGAAGATTATGATTTCTAGTCAGAGACAGGAACCAGAACCACTCGTCAACGGAGAGGGGCCCCGCTCCGTAAAATGTTAAATAATTTGCAAGCACCTACGTGCTTTAAAAAGAAATGGGACTCGTAATGCAAGAAGTCTGGTCGAATACGGCTTTTTTCGTCGTTTATTGTTTTTTTTTATGAAAGGTTAAAGTCATACACACAGTGTCATGCATACAATTATAAATTTACGCGTGTTTACCTGAGTTGTAAACACTGTTTTGCGCGTATATATACACAAATAAATACTGAATACATTGATACAAGTTGTGGACATCTAATTATGTGTCATGGAGGACCTGTGATTTGAATTTAGATGAGAATTAATTGAATTCCTAAGTTGTAGTCGTGCAGCCGAATATATGCACGCATTGATGTGTAATACGAGCTCTGAAGTAAAATCTAAAATTGAATGATTTAAATTTTACTGTCACCTGAATGTTAACCATGTGTAAAACACGAAAACTGGATATGTTATAAACGTGTTTAAAAATACACAGGTAATTTACGTTTGTGTTTTTTTTTCACTGTATGTTTATCTAAAGATATATGACTAATTAATTTCTTATTACAGAC
The DNA here is from genome assembly GCA_964023205.1 of Lutraria lutraria. Taxonomy (NCBI): domain Eukaryota; kingdom Metazoa; phylum Mollusca; class Bivalvia; order Venerida; family Mactridae; genus Lutraria; species Lutraria lutraria. Next base: position 47,626,004 of record OZ026833.1, on the reverse strand, counting down.
AACTAGTTAACGTTTTACATACAAACTGATTTTAATGAGTATTTTAACACAAGAAACCACAATTTGTACTTTTACCTTTATACAAGTAATGATAAATCCTTTCGTGCATTTTAAAACGTAGTTTTAGATTACATTGCACAAGTTCAAGTTCAAACTTTATTTATTGTCGGAAAAAGAAGATAAACAATTTAACATTATTTATGCATAGCCATTGATCGACATACCTAACGTGAGAAGTTTACATTAAAACAGAATGATAGTTGTAATTAATCGACTTACTGCCGGACAAGTTTTCAATATTTCTTCTACGTCATTTTAACTTGACATCACCACTATATAAAGGTCGAGTACTTGGTCTCACAAGTGTCCCTTATATCGAGGTTTACCGTACACTATTTTCAGACTATGTTTTGATTCATGAACCAATTAATTTCTGAATACAGTAAAACCTCTACGTAGTGACCAACTCAATATAGAAGACATCCTCGATATTTCGACCGCTTACGACCGGAACATTTTTCTCTGTCTTACTTCTGTATGAACTTGTTAATAAATCCATCACACTATCAAGATCATGGTCAAAGGGTTATAAAAGTTGAGATCGGTCTCAGAGATCAAATCTCATTAATTGTTCAGAAATGTTTTCAAGTTGATTTTAACAATACTTTGATGATGTTCATTACATGTCCTCTTAGTATACTTAATCTAAAGAAATTACAATGTACAGTGCGACGTCATCAAAACATCATCTTTTTGAGGAAGCAAACTTATGTTGTTGTTGAGAGGTTGTTGCTCTTTCTGAGAGGTTAAATTGAAAGTTAAATTGTACAGCGGAAAAAATCATGCTGTTGTTGAAGGGATTTTGTTGCGAAAGAGATGGCTTCTCTGGAGAGGTCGTTGTGGAAGAGATGGCTTCTCTGGAGAGGTTGTTGTGGAAGAGATGGCTTCTCTGGAGAGGTTGTTGTGGAAGAGATGACTTCTCTGGAGAGGTTGTTGTGGAAACGATGGCTTCTCTGGAGAGGTTGTTGTGGAAGAGATGACTTCTCTGGAGAGGTTGTTGTGCAAGAGATGGCTTCTCTGGACAGGTTGTTGTGGAAGAGATGACTTCTCTGGAGAGGTTGTTGTGGAAGAGATGGCTTCTCTGGAGAGGTTGTTGTGGAAGAGATGGCTTCTCGGGAGAGGTTGTTGCGAAAGAGATGGCTTCTCTGGAGAGGTTGTTGTGGAAGAGATGACTTCTCTGGAGAGGTCGTTGCGAAAGAGATGGCTTCTCTGGAGAGGTTGTTGTGGAAGAGATGGCTTCTCTGGAGAGGTTGTTGTGGAAGAGATGACTTCTCTGGAGAGGTTGTTGTGGAAGAGATGGCTTCTCTGGAGAGGTTGTTGTGGAAGAGATGGCTTCTCTGGAGAGGTTGTTGTGGAAGAGATGGCTTCTCTGGAGAGGTTGTTGTGGAAGAGATGACTTCTCTGGAGAGGTTGTTGTGGAAGAGATGGCTTCTCTGGAGAGGTTGCACCGTGTATGCTGTTGTTAAAGGGAGTTTGTTGCGAAAGAGATGGCTTCTCTGGAGAGGTTGTTGTGGAAGAGATGGCTTCTCTGGAGAGGTTGTTGTGGAAGAGATGGCTTCTCTGGAGAGGTTGTTGTGGAAGAGATGACTTCTCTGGAGAGGTTGTTGTGGAAGAGGTGGCTTCTCTGGAGAGGTTACACCGTGTATGCTGTTGTTAAAGGGAGTTTGTTGCGAAAGAGATGGCTTCTCTGGAGAGGTTGTTGTGGAAGAGATGGCTTCTCTGGAGAGGTTGTTGTGGAAGAGATGACTTCTCTGGAGAGGTTGTTGTGGAAGAGGTGGCTTCTCTGGAGAGGTTGCACCGTGTATGCTGTTGTTGAGGGGAGTTTGTTGCGAAAGAGATGGCTTCTCTGGAGAGGTCGTTGCGAAAGAGATGGCTTCTCTGGAGAGGTTGCACCGTGTATGCTGTTGATGAAGGGAGTTTGTTGCGAAAAAGATGGCTTCTCTGGAGAGGTCGTTGCGAAAGAGATGGCTTCTCTGGAGAGGTTGCACCGTGTATGCTGTTGTTGAAGGGAGTTTGTTGCAAAAGAGATGGCTTCTCTGGAGAGGTCATTGCGAAAGAGATGGCTTCTCTGGAGAGGTTGCACCGTGTATGCTGTTGATGAAGGGAGTTTGTTGCGAAAAAGATGGCTTCTCTGGAGAGGTCGTTGCGAAAGAGATGGCTTCTCCGGAGAGGTTGCACCGTGTATGCTGTTGTTGAAGGGAGTTTGTTGCGAAAGAGATGGCTTCTCTGGAGAGGTTGTTGTGGAAGAGATGGCTTCTCTGGCGAGGTTGTTGCGAAAGAGATGGCTTCTCTGGAGAGGTTGCACCGTGTATGCTGTTGTTGAAGGGAGTTTGTTGCGAAAGAGATGGCTTCTCTGGAGAGGTCGTTGCGAAAGAGATGGCTTCTCTGGAGAGGTTGCACCGTGTATGCTGTTGTTGAAGGGAGTTTGTTGCGAACGAGATGGCTTCTCTGGAGAGGTCGTTGCGAAAGAGATGGCTTCTCTGGAGAGATTGTTGTGAAAGAGATGGCTTCTCTGGAGAGGTTGCACCGTGTATGCTGTTGTTGAAGGGAGTTTGTTGCGAAAGAGATGGCTTCTCTGGAGAGGTCGTTGCGAAAGAGATGGCTTCTCTGGAGAGGTTGTTTTGGAAGAGATGGCTTCTCTGGAGAGGTCGTTGCGAAAGAGATGGCTTCTCTGGAGAGGTTGTTGTGGAAGAGATGGCTTCTCTGGAGAGGTCGTTCTGAAAGAGATTGCTTCTCTGGAGAGGTTGTTGTGGAAGAGATGGCTTCTCTGGAGAGGTTGTTGTGGAAGAGATGGCTTCTCTGGAGAGGTTGTTATGGAAGAGATGGCTTCTCTGGAGAGGTTGTTGTGGAAGAGATGGCTTCTCTGGAGAGGTTGCACCGTGTATGCTGTTGTTGAAGGGAGTTTGTTGCGAAAGAGATGGCTTCTCTGGAGAGGTTGCACCGTGTATGCTGTTGTTGAAGGGAGTTTTTTGCGAAAGAGATGGCTTCTTTGGAGAGGTCGTTGCGAAAGAGATGGCTTCTCTGGAGAGGTTGCACCGTGTATGCTGTTGTTGGAGGGAGTTGGCTTCTCTGGAGAGGTTGTTGTGGAAGAGATGGCTTCTCTGGAGAGGTCGTTGTGGAAGAGATGGCTTCTCTGGAGAGGTCGTTTCGGAAGAGATGACTTCTCTTGAGAGGTTGTTGTGGAAGTGATGGCTTCTCTGGAGAGGTCGTTTCGGAAGAGATGGCTTCTCTGGAGAGTTTGCACTGTGCGTACTTAACTATAATATAATCATATCTGTTTAACTAAAATTAACGACCATCAAGATGGTTTTGGTACGAATAATTGCCTTATATGGATACTTATAAAGATACTCGTCTAATGTTCACGCATGAATAAGTCAGCCTACAAGTCTGTTTAAGTTACACTCTCATCAGAGTCGAACATTTAAAATCAATTAGTTTAGTAGAATACGCGTAGTAAAACTTATTATGTTTAACTTTTTATATATCGATAGATCGTGGGTATATTGTTTTGGCCTGTCCCTTTGTTTGTTTGTACCAAAATTTAAACTTGCCTATAAAATCAAAACGTTTCAGGTCAGTAGGTCAATGGCCAAGGTCACGCTGAGAGGTCATTGTGTTTTAAAAACATACCATATTATTTATTTTTATCTAATTGTATTGTAGTAAACAACATATGTTATTCCATTAGTTGATATTGGAAATGACAAATACATCTTATTTTGCTACGTCTCATGAAGTCTCAAGTATACATGGAATGATTGATATACTAAGTGATTATAAAGTGCAAACTGTCCCCAAAGTAAGAGTAATAGAACATAAATCATAAGGGGATACTATAGTATGGTTCAAATAATAAAATAATACGTGTATAGAGAAATGACCATATTTAAATATAATACCATAATACAAGTCATGTACATTATAAACAATAATAATTACATTATTTGATGTATATTATTATATCACACTCGACTTGTACGAGAGTCTTACATTTTCACGAAGAGCACTTTTTGCTATTATTTTTTGGAAAACATTCCTTTGGAAAGAATAAAATATTCGTTGCGAAAATAATTTATTGATAAGATACTGCTTAAGAATAACGGACACTCATACAAACATTTAATGACTCATGATGAACAAAGGTTACAGGTAACTGCATTATCCTTTTTAATTGTGACATACAAACCTAACTGATTAAATGTTAACTTTAAACCCAACAACATTTTGCAATAAGTTGGATCTTGGTCAGTTATATTTGAGTTTATATCTTAAAGGGAGGTATTGAACTTAATTGTACTTTTCCAATTTTATGATTACGTAGCATCATTAATTTCATGTTTACAAAATCTAAAATTACACAATTCAGAAAAAAGCTCGATGTGAATGATTTATAAATGATTCATTCTATATATTAAATGAAAATAAACATGAGTTTAATGGTTAGAAATGAATACTTGTATTAGAGTATGTCATCCTTAAACGTTGTTTACCCGACTTTATTCAAAGCGATGAGTTTACCAGTATTTATAATGTAATAAAATGACAGGGTTTAGTCATCCACTTGATCACAAATATAAATCTGATTGTAACAAATACACCAACAATTTGCATACAAGGTCACTGGTTCAGTTAAAAATAAAAACTGTTATTTTAACACTTAACATAAAATTAAGATAGATCGCGAAAAGTGTTTTTTTTAAAAGATGATGTCCATCGGTGTTAGGTTACCAGTCGGGCATGTCATTAAATGACCGGTGATACAGTGTCCTATTACCGTATACAAGCTCCTACAATGGACACAAGTTAACGACCTTAACTCTTCATCATTCTGTCTGATTTATTTTACAGGTATGCACAACTTTAGACCAACTTTTAAAACTTTTTTTTGAAAAATGGTAAAAGGCTAGCTGGATATAATTTCAAAAGGTAAACATGCATTTTATGTACACTTCTAACATCTTAAGCTAAATTGGTTTTGAGTTTTGCGTCAATTTAAGACTAAATTTTGGAATGTCAAATTCAATTTTGTTATATCTATACTAGTATACCACGCCTTTGTTATCTTCTAGCGAACGCGATTTCAATTAATTCTTGTAAAGACGAATTTATGAAGCACACAAGGTCGATGTATTTCAGGACAGTATGCTTTTAAGACCGATCATCTCTCGATTTTCACCTTTAACTTGCGGATTTAATTCCAAATTGGAAACAGCAATGTTCACGTGACGTGTATAAAATCAACATGAATTATCGCTAATAAATTTATAAAAACGTGACTATTTGTTTTCACTGAATGCCTTCTACATGTACGTTTATATTCATATTGACTTTATTGCAGTTGTTCATACAGTAGGTTATACTTGCTATATTCATGCTGGAAATATCACATGGTACAATACTAGTTAACAATGGTAGAGAAGTTAGTGTGGGAAGACTACCTTACCATTGGTATTTATTTCGCCATCGTACTAGCTGTAGGATTATGGGTATGTAATCCCTCGATTTGTTGAAATGGTCTCTTTACATTTAGACAAATAAGGAAATAGACCCCTCTTGCACGCAATCCTTAATTTTAGTCTGGATTACCTGCCCCTGACGCCCCGTTATAAATGAACTAGACTACCCTTTATTGATCTCCGAAATTGCTTCTAATTGTATTGTTATATTGTGGATTTACTAAAAATATCCTTAATTGATAGATTGGAAATGATATTTTTATTAGTATAATCAATCAGTTGTTTTCCCATCCGAAATCTATAGACTATCCAAAAATTAGTTAATATGATTTAACAAGCCATCTGTTATTATCATGTAAGATACGTTCCGATGACATATATTCATAATTATGAGTTTAGTTAAACATTTATCTCTATATTTACTCATTGTTTATTACAGTCAACATGTCGACCAAATCGAGGCAGCACAAGTGGCTACTTCTTGGCCGGTAAAAGTATGCATTGGATACCGGTACAGTTATTTTAACCTACATTTTATTTTACCCATTGCTTCAAATAATGTTGTATGTCGATTTCGACAAACTCACACAATTCTGTAATCTAAGAAAATTCAACCCGTGATCTTTTATGATCTTTTATAGCCATAATGTTACAAACATTGTTATGGTGAAATAAAAAAAAATAGATTTTTTATTTATATGCAAGATGTAAAACAAATACGCATTAGAGGAAATGCACCGTAAGTTTTGCTCAACACTGTGTCCATATCATACAATTGTTTTTATTCTAAATATTTTGAAGTGGATTCGCCGTTTAAAAGCAGTCAAGTTAGTCTAAGATTAGTACATATGGTTCCAGTCTGGCTTTAAAGGGGCATGCCCTGGAGCTGAAGCGTCTCGAATAGCAATCAAATTGGTATCATTTTAATGTCTAAATCAATTAAGGAAAGCCCTGTAAAATATTTACAAAATATCTCGCTAGTTTACTCAAAATACACATTTCAAGATTTACCAAACCTGCCGATTTCGGCCTCAGAAATTATTCGTCATTTTCACAACTCGACCCTTTCGGGATCTATCAAAACCGAAAATATCGCGGAAAAAATGTCAACAAACTGAAATGGTAAGTACTGCTCCTGTTATGTTCACTTGAAAGTCAGCACACATGCTCAGTTAAACTCTCAGACGTATCGTAATATCGTTGTCGTCAATAAAAGGCTGACAGCCTTTTATTCAAACCGACATACAAATACCGACGCGCGCGTTATAGGGTCATTTTTGAACACACATTGTTCTCTGACTTTCCGGTAATAATTGGTTTTACAAGTGACAAACGTATATTTGGTGTACGAAAAGCAAGACACAGTAGTTCCTGGGCATGCCCCTTTAATGTATTGTTTCAGCTTATGTTTTATGTACTTTTAATGAAGTAATTAATTGTACAGATTATACAAATATGGTATGTATTGCAGATAGGGGCGTCTATATATGCCAGTAACATTGGAGCACCTATGTTCATAGGGCTTGCTGGCACGGCAGCTGCCAAAGGGTTTTCAGTAACTATCTACGAATGGCACGTGAGTGTATAAACATGTTTTATTCTACTTGTCTTCATTCATTTACTGAACAAATAAATGGTACAATATAATATTATAACACATACTCATTAAAATGAAGATTCGTCGCCATCAAAACTTACAATACATTTACGCATGTATAGTACATGTTTGGTATTTACTAATGTTAAGTATGTAGGATATTAATAAATGTGTGCGAGGTAAATAAATTGTTGATCGAAATTAACCAACAGCCCTTTGTACATTCAACTGATGTTTGATTAGAACTTTTTTTTATCTTTTTTTACATTATTTGATCAAATAATAAAAAAAAACACATAAAAATTCTAATTAAATATACGGTTTATTTCTGGAAGACTTTCAGCAATACGAGTGCTTTTTAATGTATTATAAGGGCCGCGGCCGTTGTCCAGTAGTAAGTGCGCTGGAAATGTAAATTGGCGATCCGTGTTCGAATCTCGGTCGAAGCCCTGGTCCAGTGGTTAGTGCGCTGGATTTGTAACAGGTCAAGGTCCTCGTTGACTCGTGTATTGTTAATGGTCAGTTGATATAGACTGGAAGCGTGTTTCCAGAAAGTACCACATGGCTGGTTAAATGAACAGGAAATCTAATAAATTGTATCTGTATTTCAGGCTATATATTTCCTCATTGCTCTTGGTTGGGTGTTTGTTCCAGTGTACGTGGCTTGTGGTGTAAGTACATGTTCTGAGAGAACATAACATGGTGTTTTTCTACATATTTTCAGAGGATATTGCACTATAAAAATAGCTTATCTCGGGAAAGTATCATTATGTTAGATTTAGTAGTGACATATAAACAAATGACCATCATTGTATTTACGATAATGGCAAATGGTATACTATAATAATTTATACTACTCCAAATTTGATAAGGATCACTTTTTATTCTACATTGCATTATCATCAATTTTGGATTACATACATAAGAAATGAATTTCGTTTATTTTCAAAGATTGCAATTCATGCAACATGTAATCCATACATTAAATCATTCGAGCGTAACAAGCGTCGAAATGAGGACAGGGTCAAAATTAAACATTTTATGGGTACGTCGATAATGCTATATAGAATAAAAGAATATCCTTATCAAATGTTGAGTAGTATCGATATTAGACACATTACTTACGCTCATCATTAACGAGGTCCATCGAAGACTGGTGCTAAAAGCGTGATGATAATAGAATAAATCATCGTATTAAGCCCATGAAGTTTTATTAGGTCACTAGCCAGATTTTATGAGTGAATATTTTGCCATCGCTTTGCTTAAAAACGATGACATATAATATATACCAACGTTTTTGTTACTCTTAGTAATGCATTGTCAATTTAACTGTGGTTTTGATGTTCTCAACCGTAATCAACATTTAAATAAAATCCCCTAACATTTAATTATATAAGTTATTTATTTGTGTTTCACATCTTGTTATTTTGCAGGCTTACACCATGCCGGAATATCTAAGAAAAAGATTTGGCGGGAAAAGGATAAGATTATATTCCTCAGTTCTCTCCCTTGTTGAGTATATTCTACATAACATATCAGTAAGTTATCAATACTGTGGAATTGTTTTTATGATGCCGTAGTCCAGTGATTAGTGCACTGGACATGTGATCCGACGATTCATATTGGCCGGGACTCCCGGTCGGGACAGGTCATATCTAGCTATGAAAATTTGACAGAAATGTCGATTTTCCTCTAACAATTGCCTGCTCTTTGTGGAAGGGATAGAATACAGTCCATTTAGGTAAACCGGCTGCCGTATATAAATGAAATATCGTTGAACAAAGCTTACACCCACGGTAACAAAACGAAATAATGTTTAATAAGGTTATTTCATTTGCCATACGCATAGGTATGATCTTTCAAAATGGTTTGTCCGTCCGCAATCAGCAATAACGTTGTGTTAGAAAATGTTGCTATCGCCAGACACACACCCTGAAATCTCACATTTTGTTTAATATTTTACTCTTTACGTATTCGTCTAGTTTTATGTAGAATAATATCAAACATTATGTTGATAACTGTAGACAACGTCATTTTATTCACAGGCAGAAGTATATTCAGGTGCGATATTCATGCAGCAATTGTTAGGCTGGAATATTTATCTTTGTGTCTTCATCATTCTTGCTGTAACAGCCGTGTATACAATAGCAGGTAAATATATGAACCTTTATTTCTCCACCTTTGCTGTTTTATAATTTAGATTTTGTTAGCTGAACTATGTTCAACTCTACTAGGCCATCACTCGCTAGCTCATGAATTTTTTTATGCGGACCTGGGTACTATTTCTGTGATCTTCATCCGCCGTGAAAATGTTTCCAACTTGAAATAATATTTTTTTGCGGTCATAAATAGAAACCTCCTGCATTAGATTCAACTAACACCAGTACATTATTGATTGCATACAATAAATCATATATATTAGTCTAGTTTTAATCAACCAGATGTTAAGGATTTGAACCATTTCGATCATATGATACTAGTCAATCATTCACAATTGCTTACTTTTACTTCCATGTATTTAACTCAATGTAGACTAGATGATGACATAAGCAAGGACACTGGATATAAATAAATGTTCTTTATTCAATTCGAATAAATGTACATGCATTTGATTACTAGTACTAATTTTGTTGTTGAAACTCGCGCCGATCTCTTCTGTCCTCAGTATGTTCTAGAGTTGCTAGACATCTGCAGTACACACACATTCATGAATTGGATTTGTACTTAAAATAATATCAACAGTTAACCTTTATTTTAGGTGGATTAGCGTCTGTTATATATACAGATACTTTACAAACAGTGATCCTTATTGCCGGGGCTACAGTTGTTACAGTAATGTGTAAGTTTATACTTGATTATGTTTGTCTGCATTTTATTACAAATAGTGAGACTGGCTTTGTACAGCATCACACAATACACTTTAACAACGAGACAATCTTTTATGAATGTTGGTTAATTCAAATATCCCACGACCCCTAAACAATTCAACGATTTTTTTAATTTTGTTTATTTTTCAATTCAAGCATATAATGTTAATAAAAATGCATACCTACATAGTTCGAATCGCGTAACCATAAACCAATGTTTTTAAGGATGACCTATTTATACATGAAACACATTGAAAATATAATGCGAAGAAAGCTTACACGTCACTATAGATCAATAAGAAGATGCTGCCTATTTTATTATAGTATTCTTGTAATCGTTCATCATACAAACGGACATAGCTATAAGGATATGTTATTACATTGTATGATATTTTGTTAAAAACAGTTACTGGTACAGGTATAACCTATATTCGGTTTCCATGGATTTTTTAGAACAACTCTATTACCCATACTCCTACAAAACCCAGATTTAGTGACATAATACTGTAATAGTCAACTTCCTGAAAGCATTACGGTACTATAGCTCACTGTTGATTGTAGCTTTAACAGAAGTCGGTGGTTGGACCGGAATGTTGACGAAATATCCTTTAGCTGCCACAAACTACACAATATACAATCAAACATTTTATGAATGTGGTATGCCAAGAGATGACGCCTTCCATATATGGCGTAGTGCTACAACAGGAGATATACCCTGGCCTGGTGCCGTGTTTGGTCTGACAACATTAGGATTGTTCACCTGGTGTCAGGATCAGGTATAGAAGTAACATGTTTTAGTCATTGTTAAAATTTTATTAAAATACAATCTCAGTATCACAACCACTTAGTTTCATCCTTGATAATCAAATTTAATATTTCCCTTATTTCAAAATGAAATCAAGTAACTATCTGAATATGTGAATCTTGTTTTTACACAAAATATGCATAAACTGTCAAACTTATGAACAAAGGCTGCCAATGGGAAATAGATAATGTGAATTTTATTAAGTGGCGTTTATTTGGAGGTCATTGTGTTCTAAATAATCAATTACGGTTTTTAAAAGACTGGACTTTATTCACAAGGTGATCTTTATTCGGAGATGGCCGCTAACAAAGGTTTTACTATTCTCTGATGTGGCAGTTAGCATTTGACAGCCTCGTTATTAAAAGAATGGTATAAATATTGATTGCTCTGTATCTAAAATTAATATGATTCTCATTTCTCAATTCAAAGGTTATCGTTCAAAGATGTTTATCAGCAAAGAATCTTGGACATGCAAAGGCTGGGTCACTTCTCGCTGCTTTCCTTAAATTGTTTGGGTTTTTGTTGTTCATTGTTCCTGGGCTTATCAGTCGGATCCTATACACAGGTATTCATTTTTACGTATCATTACATAAGGATAACCTTTGTCTGTAGTCTCATTTGGTATAAAATATTACTAACAGAAATGCTAATACTGATAAATGTAATGTTAAGAATTTGAAACTTCGAGCGTCTTCCAAGTGAGCTAAATGCACAAGTTGGCTTGATATTAATATTTGAAAATTGTAATATTTAATTTACAAGAGAACGGAAATGTCCATCCAACACATATCTGCTTGTTAATTTAAGCATTGCCTATGTGTTGTAGATGACATCGGATGCGCGGATCCTAAAAAATGTTATGATTTCTGTCAGAACGAGGCTGGGTGTAGTAATCTTGCGTATCCACTTTTAGTCCTTCGGTTGTTGCCAGCAGGTGAGTAATTGGCCTAGTGTTAAAACCTAAAATGAATTATTTTTCATATAACGACTGCATTATGGATATTGCCATTAGGATCACCTTCATTCATTTACAGCATATAAACAATATTCGCAATCATTTAGTTACATTATTCAAAGCATGAATATGTGAAACTATATAATATATTGTGACTAAATTTGACTTCGTCATAATGGTAAACACAATACATTATAAAGGCATGTTCACAAGTGAAATAAGCTCAATATGATAGGTGATATGATTTTAACAGTATTGATTGTGTTAAGTAACACAAATGGAAGACAATATTTCACATATTATTATTGGAAACTAAATGATAATTCTGCTTCCCATAGTCGTCACTGCTCGGTGTGCATGAACTTTTATGCGGACCAAAGTACTACGCTATTCTACATCCGCCATGCAATTTAAAACTAGTTCCTGTTCCATGCTACAGTGTAAATCTGTGTGAGTCCAGTTTCCTTAAGAAGTTTCAGTACTTTGATTTTACAGGTGTCCGCGGCGTGATGTTGGCAGCATTACTTGCAGCATTAATGAGTTCACTGACTTCCATATTTAACAGTGCTAGTTGTATTGTAACACTGGACATATGGAGACAGTTCCGTAAGAAGGCCAAAGAGAGAGAATTGATGATTGTAGGTAGAGTGACCATTCTTGTACTGATAGGAGTCAGTATCCTATGGTTACCTATATTACAACAATCACAGGGTGGTATTTTATGGTTCTATCTACAAGCAGTCAAGTCTTATCTTGTTGTACCTTGGTGTATGCTGTTTCTGCTTGGTTTCTTCTGGAAACGGATGACTGAACAGGTCAGTTTGTAGGTTGTCTTTATCATAAAATCATATTACAAATGTATACTGTAAATGGCCAAAGGCAATGTAACATTGCTGTTTATGCCAATAAACTTTGAGATTGACACTTGATGAAATGAGTATCACTGTCAACAATAGTTAATTTGGTGTTCCTATCATAACAACTTACATATTACGGTATTTTGACAATAGTGTCATTTCAACGAGTTTATAAAACACATCAAGAACGGGAGAAAATTTCTCTTTGTGACTGGTAACAATTTGTTAACTTCCTGTCTGGAGCTTTGGACTGCCCTCGATCTTACAAATTACTAAATTTTCTCTCCGAACTTTCTGTAAAGAAATGTCAATTAACCATCGTACTAAAATGAATATTTCCTCAAAATAGTGTAAGTGTTGTAATGGACCTGTCACTAGGTGTCATGTCATACTGTCAAAGTTCAAGATGAGCTCAAGACGTGATTAAGGATGTTCTTACAGTGTTAACATGTTTTCAGAATATGTTACAATAAAGTTTGATGTAAACTGATGAGTGACACATTAATTGTATCACATCATATCTGTTTTATTAAGTAACATATAGGTCAACACATGTATATAAGAAGTACAACACGTGATACCCATCCCAAAAGGAGAATTCTTCATGAATATGACAGAACGGTATCATTTGTTAATAGGGAACATTTGAATTATGGAAATGTTATCAGTAAAGACCATAACTATATTGAATGGTTCGAAATAAGCTTTCGATACTAAATGAGAACAAGACATGAACTGTTGTAAATTCTGAAAATGATTAAATTGACAATGCTATGAATTAGAAAATAAAGACCTTTAAGTTGGTCAAAATAGAAAATGTGGTTAATTTTTATAATAAACATAAAATAAATTAATAATAAATTGTAACATTTCCATACCATGATATGTCTGTCGATTTGTTTAAGGGAGCATTTTGGGGCCTGATGATTGGCCTTGTTGTAGGGATGATACGTATGGGTCTAGACTTTGCTATATCAGCACCAAACTGTGGTAGTGGAGAGGAAGACAAACGATTTGCGATTGTCGCCAAAGTTGATTTCCTACATTTTGCAATGATTTTAGCTGGAATCAGCGGAATTGCTATGGTTGTCATCAGTTTGTTTACAACCCCTAGACCGGAAAATAAGGTACTGGTATATTTTTCTATCCAGAGTTAAGGCTATTTTTTGTCTGTTTGTTGAATTGATGTTCACACTTTTTGGCAGTATTTGGTAGTCATAAATGTTGCTGAGTAAATCTACAATAAAAATGAAGAGTTACGAAAAAGAGTAACACGATTCTTTACTTGGTTTATATTAATCATTGATTTAGTATTTTGTTTCCCCTCTGACTGACTTAAGCGGCACACAACTACTTTTCCTAAAATAGAAATGAATAAAATCTAAAGATTCTTGTAGAATTGATGGTCGATTGACAGGTTTTAAACAAATTATGTGTTATTGCAGTTATACAGGGTGACTTGGTGGACACGACATGCCGTACCTGAACCAGAACTAACAGATGACGAGTATGAAGAAGAGGATGAACAAAAAGATACCCAGCAGTCACAAAATACCTTTGAGATCCAGGAACAAGAGAAAGAAGTGGAATCCTCAGGTTAGTTCACCAGACTGTTCGTGTGTTTTGGGTATAATTCTTATAATGATAAAATTACGCCCAGCTACCAGTTGACATTAATAGTATTCCATGTGCTATCTTTTGCTGCATTCCTATCATTTATAAATAGATTCCTAAAAAATGCTTAATTTCGTATTACTTCGGATGAAGCTTTCACAGTCAAATCATTAAGAAGAATAATTAAGTTTGCTCGAGTCCACTGACCAATGCATTATCGAAATACTTAAAGAGGTACTAGAAAGTACTAAGTACTGAGTAATTAAATGACTGAATTAAATGTTATTGAAACAGTTATCTTTATCATAATATACAAATTATATTTACTTTGTTACGAATGATGCATAAACATGTATCTATAATGTTCACTAGTATCTCTATATAAGCATAAATAATTTCGTATAAAGCTGTATTTAAAGATGATACTTAACTATTATCATTCAGGTTTGTCGAACTTTTCGCGATATTGTCGGAATTGGTTATGTGGTACGGTAGAGGCACCCACTAAATACATCTCACCCGAAGAAAAAGCTGAAATACGAAGAAAATTGACATCCATAGAACACAACAGCAAGTGGGGAAGAGTGCTCAACATTTGTGCAGTAATCCTGGGAACTATTACCGCATTCTTGTTGGGCTATTTTGGATGAAAAAAAACCCAGCTCATATTGAAATAGGAAATTTTATGTGTAAGCATTACAGTATCATTTACACTCAGCATTCTAGTGACACTATACTTTGGTATTACTGTATATAATGTTTGTGCTTGAAAAACAATATAATTGCTGATGACTTGTGTACATACTCATGTTTTGCATTGACACTGGTTAAAATGTGTTCTTATTGCATAATATCAATTTGTATTCAGAAATTAGTGAGTTATCCGTGTAGCCAGATTCTCCGTTTGTAATATTATACAAATGTATCAGAAATGAATATTTTTACTTCTTAATAAATATTAATTAATAACTCGTTGTATCTAATGATCATCCCGGTTGTTGATTAAAAAAGTACTTTGTGTGAAAATAATGTTTTACTGATTTTACATGTTTTAATCATTACGGATCGAGTGGAGCTTAAACATATAAAATCAAATTCATTATGAATAAAGGCGATTTTCATTACGAAAATAATTACTCACTAACCTTAAAGCCCCATGAGCTTTTTGCAATAAAAAATTATATGTAAAAAACAAACATTTGCTGATATTATCCCAAGATAATTATTACCGACAAAACACTAATTTCGCTGTGTATTTTGCTTTTGTAAACTTGAAATATATAGTGCGCGTGACGCCACTTAATTGCCGTGTGCATAATATGATTGCGGGAAAACACAGCTGTTCTATAAAAGATTTTTTTCAATGATGTTGAAAAAAATACGATAGTGGTTTTGGAAACATTTTTTCGTGCTACAAAGTATGCACGGGAGGAAAACACACAGGATTCCTCTGTTATAGAATAAACAGAACTGTTAGGACCGATAAATGTATATGCTTATGGGACTTTAAGGTTTTACAAATAAAGAATAAGACAATTTACAATTTCAGAGGGTTTCCTAATAGATCAACTTAAATATCCACAATGTTTAATCCATTAAACGTCACGTGATAAATATGCTTCAATTATTCGGGCATGTGCTTTTTCCTTTTTTCCGTTTACTTGATTGTCAGTTTTGAAATATTAATTAAGATGAGCGGAAGAAATTAGTGTTCATTACTCAGATATATTACATTGTTAACGAGCAATATTTCCAATAAATCTTCTATATGTGACCAGTCATTGAAAATTAAATCGTTAGTCATTAATCGTGGGCATGAGATGCAATTTGGTGCCAGGAAGTGCAGCAAAAGAAAACTACATTCTTTTTTAAGACGAAAATTAATAAACATAAAAAGGATCGTATTTCTGAGGGAACGTTAAACACATAGTGTAAGTTTTTTTTAAACTGTTTAACAAATGCATAAAGACGTCGGATTTCTTGAATGACTTTTAAACATTTTTATTGTGTATGTCTATTCTAAATATTCCATGTAAATTTTACAATGTGAAAACATGATAAGACAAAACGATTTAGGATGGAAATTACTTATCAATTGTTTTACTATTTTATCAAATAAAAGATGAAGTACACACTGCAGATATCAAACAAGAAAATTGAAACGGCCTTATTCATCAACTAAGTCGTTCTTTTTTAAGTCAAACGATGGAAAACTGATTCTATTATTAAAGACACATCATCTAATCGCTGAAACCAAAACAATGATAAACTACGTGTCAAATAATAGCTGATATGGACTTGGTTCTGGAAATTCTAGAACCTTATAGTACAGATTTACATGTTATTGAGAAATCCATTGAGGATTTATTTCTAGATATCATGTTTGAATATTGAATATATTTTTTTGGATCCTTTTTTGTATGGTTTATTTAACTAGATAGTGTCGTAATACATCAGAGGAGTTTCTTGTTAAGTTCAGGAAATTGGGTTTGTCAGCATGTCCAGTTCTACATGTACTGGCGATATCTAACGAGAGTTCATTGACCCAAATATCTTTGAAACTTTGTTTAAGGCAAATTTATTCTTCAGATGAATGTTCAGTGGATGCCCCAATGTCTCTTAATGTGATACCTCATGCCAGATATCATATACATATAATGGTCATCGGGTCCAATGCTTAGTATCAGCTAATTACCCAGTTTATTTGGCATATAACTGATACAAGTTTTTTTGGCCATGCAGGAATAAACCAGAATCGATGTCCGGCCTTCAATTAAGTCAGAAATGACACAATACAAAGCCTAGATGTGATTGAGTATTGTTGTTTCCCTGTTGTTGTAGCTGTACTTTAGTAGCATACTGTAAAATGTACAACACAATCTACACTGGTTGATGGTAAGTAATCAGATCGCTTTGATGAGGAAGCGTAAAATGACAACAAACCAGCTTTATAGAAATAACGCCAGTTTTCTCAGTTGTATTTGTCTATGTTTGATCAATTCATGTTTGCATTAATATAATTATTTAAAAGCATTTGTTGTCTATGTTCTGACTTAAATGTAATTCCAGACGCCATGTCATAACAAAAAACGACAACAAACAAGGATCGGAAGACGACCTTACAATTAAATTGAAAGCTTTTGTTACCTTCAGATGCGACACTATTCTTGACGATTGTATATTCTATTGCGATCTAAAATCTACTTAATCTTAAATTTCATTTTGTTTGAGCTTCAAATCCTGATTAAAGTTATATTTCTCTTCAGCGAAGAAATGATTAAGCGAACTTACTCGTATTTCAATACGTATGTACCTTTGTAAATAATTTAGTTGGTCTCATTAACTACTAGTACTCGAAAAATACAGAGTAGATGTTATGGTCATATTAAGTCGTGTTAAAATGACTGATCTGCGCAACGTTTGCAGCACCGCGTTGGTAAGAACACACAGCGCTATGAAAATGTTTTAACAATTGCGTTATGGCTGTTTTTCAGCAAGTTATTATAGCATCAATATTTATCTTGATATACCAGCACACAAAATATTCTTTCTTTGGGACTACTTATAATGCAAACTTTAGATGGCTGACTTATGAAAAACTTTCCATGTAATTAATACTGACAATGATGCAGGGAATGTAGAAGATTTGATTGACTTAGAACATACAAGCGTCTCAATGTCTCTCTATGGCATCAGTTTTAGTCCATCTACACTACATACTACACTAGTTTAACAGACTACTGTCTCACTATTGTCGCCAATGTCTGTGTTTTCATTTACCTAGAGAGGTGTTCATTTGCTGGAAGGGTTTATTGCAAGAAAAAACGTCAGCTTTTAAATTTAAATGTGACAACAATGATATAACTCAGTCGTTTCTTTGTTCTGCGAAGTTAGTTATTTTTATTCGTGTGATTGCAGTGCAAGTAATATTTGCTCCGAAACAGTTCTGAATTTACATAAATCTAAGAGAGGAACAATGTTCTTTGCTAGAAACTACTAATCAAATCACATATGCACCTTGTTATAACACATGTTTTCCAATCACATCGTCTTACGTATTGCTTTAAAATAATTTTAAAGTATGATGATGTAATGATTTAGTAGTCTTTTTTCCACATTTTTTCTGCGTTTAAACTTTCTTTGTTTATTGAATTAAGTTTACTTACTTTTACGAAACAGGACGATAGTTCAGATTTCCATATCCGTCACTCGCTCGGTGCGCATGAATTTTGATGCGAACCGAAGTAAAATGTTTATTTTTCTAAATCCGCCTTGGAATTAGTGACCGTTTAATGTTACAGAACAAGTCTATATGAATTCAGTTTCCGCGAGTACTTTCAGTTCTTTGATTTTACTCAGTACTTAATTACATTATTATTCTTTCTGATTCAGATATCACTTTCATGATATACCAGCTTCATTGATAGGGAACAAAAATCATCATTACTTATATTTGTATTTGTGAACCTGAATTGCAATTAAAACGACAATTTCTACAATTAAACTTTTAAATCAGACAAAATTTTCCTTGTAAGGAAAAGATATGACTTTATCACATACCCGTGCCGTTTTTGCTGTGCATAAAAACGATATGGCCGTGCATATAACATGTAAATGACGTCACGAAATGACGTCATGAACTTGATGAAACATAGAAATTGATTGGTACATGTTTTTCAAAATTATAACTTCACAGGAGTAATGTTGAATTGATTTTAACAATTTGAGTAAGCAAAGATACTGTTCACATCGTTAGATATGTTCACACATTTATTATTTATGATGTGTCATAATGTAACTATTTTTGTGCTCCTGATTAAAAAGTCTTATTACGCATGTGTCACTCTTGTTATTAGTAGCAATGTAAAACAGGTGTGTTGTTTTTCGCCTTATTTTCAAGGTATGTGATAAAAAGAATATTGAATTCGTGTAGATTCCGTATTGAATTTATTGAACGAGTTGTATAAAACAGTATGAAGCGAACCTTTATTCATTTAACTCGTTCAATAAAACAGTATGAAGCTCGCCAAAGGCTCGCTTCATACTGTTTTATTCAACTCGTTCAATAAATTCAATACGGAATCCACACTCATTTAATATCCTCTATATAATAATCTTACAACATGACTTTATTATTATTATATAAGTAATGATTCGCGTGTAAAACATTGTCAACAATGGTGTTCGCACAAACTTACATTGATAAACAAATGTTTATATCAATACAAATCGGATACAAACCACTTATAGAATTATCTGATCTTATCAAATTGAAAAAAAAAACATTATGAAAATTACATTGTAGTCATAAACATGATAAATTGCTTGTATGTACCGCTCAGAAAACAATTAAACCGTAACAAAAACGGAAACAGCCTTTCTACAGACATGATATATATTCATCTTGTCGACCCCGTACTTCTTCTTAGAAAAAATGGTAACTCATCATAACCGGATAAAAATCCAAGCGATAATAGAAACTTGCCTGAGGTTATTATGCTGCTCGAATAATGAAAAGAAAATATAAACGTCCGTCTTTTATTAGTATTACATTATCAATCAAGTGATTTCATATTCGGCCTCCGTCCAATACGACAGTCCTCATGTGCTTGTTGGTAAAGGCCGTACTGATCGATGCTTGTTGACTGCGTCGCTGTGCTGCGTGTGAAGATTAAAGGTGTGTGCGAACCATGTTGGTGCATTTGTGGTTTTAGATATTATGTTTTGTGTATGTTGATAAATGTGGGTTCATGGTTTGCCTTGATCATTGATGTAAAAACTATGGCTAAAGTAGTCTGCGGAGGTAAAACAATAAAACAAAATACGTTCTTCAGCGTTTTCAGAGATTCAGGTAGTTTTGGCTGTCTGCTTATTGAACACAACTGTCATCTTCCGCTCTTCTTTTTTACAGTATAGAAATAAGCCTCGTTTATATCATTGAAATAAATTGTATAAACAATTATATACATTCCATTTAGGTGTGCTTATTATTGTCTGTGTTTTAAATTACCCAGAGATGCTATCTCATAAATAACGTCGGTTATTAATATAGTATACATTTCTTTTATTCGATGAACGTAATTCATGCATAAAAGTACATTAAAATGGTTAAAAAAAGCTTTTCTTCATTTTCTTGCAAATTAGGGGCAGTTTTTAATTTGTACGAACTACCGTCTATATAAAGGATTTTTAATAAGTTGGTCATGTAATACGTGATTTATTATACGAGTTAATTGCAGGAAGCGATAAAAAGCGAGACTCTGCTAAATAATGGACGAACTACATAACCACAGGCATACTTTTCTGTTGATATCATAGCGGTGTGGTAAGTGAAGATGACAGAAAAAGCTCAGAAAAGGTTAGCTTTGTCCGTATGACATCATATCCGCATTGTAAATGACGTTGACGTCAAAGTGTCATAACAAAATTATAACACGGTTGTAGAACAAACCTTCCTGATATGAATAAGATACAACCACGAACATGGTCGATTAAAATATATTGATCATGAAGTATTTAATTGGACAACGTACTGATTCATAGATATTAATATGTGGTGTTATTTTTCCACATTAGTTCTTACATTCGATTTTATGTATAATGTAAATGTATATACACATGTGCAGTGAATTATTAATTAATTGATGTATAATATTGGTAGTGGTATTTAATAAATGCCCAGTGTCATATGAGAGAGACTATGTCAATATAAAGGTTAACTGGGCTAATATAAGAAACATCAGGTCCAAATCATACGAGAAAAATGAGCAAATACGAGATTCAAGCAGTTTGATTGACTGATAAGAAGGGCCAATACGAGATTCAAGCAGTTTGATTGACTGAGAAGAAGGGCCAATACGAGATTCAAGCAGTTTGATTGACTGATAAGAAGGGCCAATACGAGATTTAAGCAGTTTGATTGACTGAGAAGAAGGGCCAATACGAGATTCAAGCAGTTTGGTTGACTGAGAAGAAGGGCCAATGCGAGATTCAAGCAGTTTGATTGACTGAGAAGAAGGGCCAATACGAGATTCAATCAGTTTGATTGACTGAGAAGAAGGGCCAATACGAGATTCAAGCAGTTTGATTGACTGAGAAGAAGGGCCAATACGAGATTCAAGCAGTTTGATTGACTGAGAACAGGTCCAATACGAGATTCAAGCAGTTTGATTGACTGAGAAGAAGGGCCAATACGAGATTCAAGCAGTTTGATTGACTGAGAAGAAGGGCCAATACGAGATTCAAGCAGTTTGATTGACTGAAAACAGGTCCAATACGAATAATGATAACAGACGTAGAAATGGACGCCATCTTGAGAAGATAAAACATCTTTATAATGTCCCCTGTCATAGCTGTACAGATAAAGCATACAATATTATATAGTTAAATAATAAATTCTCATTAATCAAGTGATTTTATATTGACTTTGTTATTGGGCCAAGGACCACGGTGGTTAACCGGCTCGGACTTTTTTGGATCATATCAGCGTCCCCAGACTATTTTTGATCGAGCAAAGGACTTTTACTGATTAATTTCTTAAAAACAATGGACAAACATCCTGATTCAGGCGCAAAAACACGTAAGAACTTTACAATTTCTGTACCACGGAACATTTACATGTCTGTTCTTTCCATACATTCAAAATAATCACCAATTTCTTGTAAATTTATTCTTTACATCAAGAAAAAAGTCTGAAGTTTCTCAAGTGAAAGTGAAAGTGCATTAACATTTACCTGAAATAACTAAGAAAGAACACAGATTTTTCAGACTTCATGCTTGTTTACTGCTCTAAAATATATATATAGTGCATTGCCAATGTGTTTTAGTCAAACGTGGGTCTTTCAGACATCAAATTATCAGTTTTTTAACGATCCAAAGGAACTGATCATAACTAGTCCGTTTCCATGATCACTAGAAGTCCTTCGCTGCTAAGTTTGTTGTTTTTTCTCTTTAACAACAATGAATCGAATTTTGAATGGATAAATACCCGATAAGTAACCTTTGATAAATTGTTATTATTCAGTTCAGTAACGATATCGATTGAAAAACATGAAAACTTTGTAGAAATTGACATTTTATTCCTTCACTCGACAGTATCGCCCAATCTTGCGAGGGAAAATGCAATTTGATTACATTTGTGCATAGACTCTGTTCTCTGAGATGTTGATTTAACATTATTTTCTTGTTAAAATACATTTGTGCTGTTCCGTTGCACATAAATAGTTAAAATAAAATAAGTAGAACATATAAAATGTCAAATATTCATTAAAAGTCCTTTGCTCGATCTAAAAAAAATAGTCTGGGGACGCTGATTTGATCCAAAAAAGTCCGAGCCGGTTAACCACCGTGACATCACTACATTAGGACAAAATAGAATCGTCGGTTTACAATTTCACATCGTTAGGAAAATGTTGTGCCGAATATTTATGCTCTTCAACATTGCCGATGGCGTCAGCACCTTGTCGATGGCTCAATCACATTTGGACAAAAGTGAGTATTTCGTTTCAAAAGAAAACAAAGCCATAACACGACTGTCACATCTATTTGCTACTATTTTGGCATTGTTCCAGATTGGTTGAGTTGACTTGAGTGCATCTGTCTGTATCATATAAAACTGTATTTAGAAATGTTCCAAACTTTCAGAATTAACTTTATGCAATATGAGCTATAAATCATCTGGTTTTCAATTAGTAGATTGTTATTTCTGCTCGGACGTCTTATCAAATGAACAATAGACATTATATAAGAATACAGACGATTTGTCATGTAAATAATTTACTTGGGATAGTTTTTACAGTATTTATTTTGATAAGTGAGTTGTAATAGCAAGTTGTTATGGTAACTGCTGATTTATCACCAGATCTAACGATAACTGTAATAATTTCTGGTAACTTTCAGAGCAGAATAATACTTTCTAATTCCGAGGTATTTCAGTGAAAATAATTCACGATAGACTGTTAAAGACATCATTTAAATTATTCGATAAACACTTGAGACAATGTGAATATCGCAGAAAATGAAAGACCCATAAAACAAGACATTTATAGGTCTGCTTCTGTGGAGACGGGGAGAATTAAGCAATTTGTGTGACTAAATATAACAACAATCCATTTTACCAGAGTATAACTATATGTATTATAATTATCACATTTTAGTAGTAGGTATATTCGGCTGTGATCAGCACGAGAAAGACGAAATGCTTAACTTTAGCAATCATTGACATCCATTTTTATCATGTACATTGAATTTAAGACAATTGCATTAATTGGCATTTTATGCCTCACTTGATAAGATCACGACGATATTTAGATATACTGAACTGGATTGCCTGACAGAGCATCTAGTAATTGTAGTGATAGAATAGTTGGTGCTTACGTCAGTCACGTGTGACCTAGAACGTATTGTATTGTATCTAAAGTCTCAGTTATTATACTGGATGTTAGTTCATCCAACAAGCAATAGATAGTCCTTAATTATAACACAATCATCCGTTCATATTTCCACTAAACCTTACATTTCATTTACCATGGTCTTGTTTGGTTGTTTTGCTATAAGAGGGGAAATAAATTGTTAAGTTGTAAGGCGCACATGTCCAGTCAATATGAAACAATGATGTCAAAGAAAGCTTAGTCTACATTGTTGTTGATTTGTACCATTTATTCTTGATAGGAGCATGTGTCAAAGAGAACCGGTGGTTATAGAAGATCAAGCTTTCGCTGGACATAAATCTGAAAGATTAGCCGACAAGAAACAATTGTAGGCCTTTTACGTTGATATGTGTGGGTAACGTGTTGCACATTTAATAATACCAAGTATATGTAATACGTCTTGCTATGAAGTTCATTTCTTTGAGGTTACATTGTAAACACCGAGACAAATCTGATGTACAGAAAAAAGCAAAATCTTAAATGCCAGTTATTCAATGCGTCTCTGGCCGGACGACTTCGAATATACTTATGTATTAGTTGGAAACTTTTGTTCTGCCTGTTCGATTACGGCGAAAGGAACTTTCGTTGTTATTTGTTTGTATTCATGATGCAGTCAATCAGGAAATAAATGTTTCATCCATCTTCTGCAAAAGGTAGTAATCCCACAATAAAGATATCCAAAATTAGAAACTGTACAGTGATTGTAAATAAACGTTCACCCATACCTATAATTTGATGTCTCACACGCCACACGGGACATGCTGCTGTGCAGAAAAAATATATTTGGACGAGTACGGTGAGATCTTTACTGTCTGTTCATGACTGATGTCTGTATTGTGAGATCTTTATTGCTTCCTTGGCACAAAACGGTCAAAATTATGTTTTATGACGTCTGTTGTAAGAACTGTCGCTGTAAGGTATTATTCACTCTGAGTCTAGTGATAAATAAGATGTTCCCAACGAAGCATGTCAAACTGCTTACTGCTCATTGTGATAGATCATGTTGAAATGTCCTCTAGTAAATTATTATCTTGACAGAACGTCTGCTTTTTAGAAAATATTCATTGCTCTTTACAGTAAAACGTCCGATTTATCCTGACAAACAGCAACATTTTAACATGCGAGCGTTACAGCAGAAGTTCAGCTTCGTCATTAATAAATGTTTTAATTCTTCGATATCTGTGTGCTTTATTTTGAAATTTTGTTGCTATTGATGCACTTTTGTAACTCGATTCAACCTGATTAGAATGGAAACTACCTTAAAAGATGTTTTCATCTAAGTATGTGAAAGTCTATTTCAAAATGATTTGTTTAGACTAACCTCTTGGTATATTGGTCCGACTACCCGGTGTGTAAATTGGTCCGACTACCGAGTGTGTAAATTGGTCCGACTACCCGGTGTGTAAATTGGTCCGACTTTTTACCTTTGTGTATATTTATTTGTGTCCTTGATCGATGTATTTTTCTTGGCATGGACTGTTTTGATTATATTTAAAACATATGCTTGAATTAATTGGCTGCTCGGTTTCCTTTGAATCGGTACTTATGTTATTTTCATGATTCAGTTATTCAAATTAAGATATTTAAGATATATTAAGATATGACATTTATAGTCAAATGAATAATTCAAAGAAATATTAACATTTAGCCAACGTTCCTCCGATAGAATTACGCCAATACATCACATTTGTAGTATCTGTAAGTGACACAGTTCGTCTTTATTTTCATCATAATAATAAGCAAATGAGTAATTCGGACATTTTTGTCCTGTTTTGGTTCATATCAAAGACAACGAAGGGTGTAAATCAGTTATGTCATGAACATAGATTGACCAGCTTAGTGGTATATTTTGTCTATGATGTTAGCAAGGACATCTTTAACCGGAGCGAACGAAAGCCATACATTTCATCGGCATGTAATAGAAGGAGAACTGTCGTCTTGCCAAGAATGGAAAACATTGTCTCACGTATCAGAATGAAGGAAAATGAGGATTTATAGTAAACAATGTTGACTAACATTAAATCTTCTTTCGATTAATCCATTTCTATTGATGTCGGTTGTAAATTACATGGAAATGACATAATTGGTCACGTGTTTTTCTTCACGATGATTCCCCTTTCCTTTAGGCTTTCGTCTAAACAAATACATGTGCATGCATCATCATTTCACCACCAGTAACACCAACCATGCGGTCTGTTATTTTGTGCAAAATGTATGCAAACATACATGGTACATCGGGATAGGTGTCTACTTTATTATTAATAGATCTGGACAAAATGTGAAAACTCAGAAAGGTAGAATTAAGTTGAGATTGTTTGGTAAAATTGATTGTTTAATAATCTTATTTTCAGAAAAAGACGAGACCTATTAATTATTTATCAGCTAAGGACATTAATTTAAATACAATAATTTTGTTTAAATCTTGCCATATTGCTCAGTATTAACATTAACAGTATGCAATATATCGTAACCGAAATACGTCAAAAATGTAAAAAGATGGTTTAGAATGGAGTCTTAACATCTAAGTTTAGCAAGTTTTCGGATTGCATGTAACCGTTGGTACAAGTAATAGCTTATGCTAGTTTTCATGTTGGTTAGTGCCGACTTGGCTGGCTTATTACTACATGTAATTACTCGGTATGGTAAGGCGGGTACTTCGCAAGTGATGTTTTCTGGAAATGGTTTCTCCTTTTATCCCATTGGCATATACCAGAGTACAATGCTTCTGAAGAGTTTTTATGTTATTCACGAAGTATGTGATACTCTTCATTTTATTTGGCAAGCTACATAAACGTCTTGACCTTGAATTATTTGGATTGGCCTCCGTTCACAAGAAACATAAGACCATTAACTACAACATGATATATAGACGATTTATTTTATTGTTGTTAGTCATATAACAGTCTGTCTACAGCTGATCACCTTATGCAATATAAAGAGAGCAAAGACACGTGTAAAAAGTGTTCGCAGTATAAATTATCAGTGATAGTTTATTACATTGTCAGACTTAATTGTCTCCGTACAGAATTACGTAAATTTATCACATCCTCGTGTGTGTGAAACGTGATGATCAGTACGATTTTAGTACGATCACCCAGACAGAGAAAAACAACACGCCTTGTTTTCTGATAAAATGTTGTTGTAACAGACTCGTTGCAAGACATAAATAAATCAGATATACATTTGATACTGTTGTTTTAGTGGAGTAACTATGATAATGGAAACTAGATCAGCATTATATAACAACAATTGTGGCAGAACTGGCAGCAATATTACTACAGCATGTTTATTTTATAACAGGTGTGTGGCATGATAGCTGTACACATGAACGATAAGTACGTTAAACGTATTATTTACACAAGCCCACCCGGTAAGTTCCATTGGAAGAGCGTTGGTCTACTGATAAAGAGGTTGTGAGTTCGAACCACATTGGCTGTGTCAAATTTGACTGAAGATATTACATCCCCTTACATCCAAATAGTCCCCCACCTCTTAATATGTGGGGTAGCTTTGTAGTAGCTTGTGGATAGAATGTAATTAATTTTTGTCAAGGGCTAAATGAAATCCATGTAAGCTGGTTAGGATAACTACCCGCCACAGTATGACTGAATTTTTTATTGGCGTTAAATCAGAATAAATAATATACATATAGTTCCCAAATACTTGCAGATAATATTTTATTTCTTTATGATCTCGAAATGCATGAACAGTAATAAATTGTTTTTAACTGTATTCGAACTTTCAATTTGGTACCTATACGAGAATGTCCTAGATAAGTCAGGCAATTTATTTGAAATGTTTAATTTTTTTCTTTTCTTTTATTAATCATGATATAAATCAGCATAATTTGTGATTCATATATTTTTTAATATTTCCAGTGTTCATAACCCCATGTACCACATCAACCAATCATCTAATGACATTCATTGATTTAATTATATGTATATGTAAGGATAAGTCATTCTTTGATGGCACAGTTGTATCATTTGTTACTTTAATACACATTTTAGGTGATGCACATTCATCTAGTAATTTCAGACTTTCAACAATCCTGTATAATATATTATAATATTGCTCTACTGTACATTCAAATTCAAGATGAAATTTAAAAATTACGGTCTGTGATTCGGCCACATTCTCTGTTCTTTGTTGAAAAGGGAGGCGATTTTATGCTTCAAAATAATCTTCCGGCTGATTTCTTTTTTGTTGAATCTGTAAAATGTAGTAAACATTCGACGAACAATTACAACTTCTTTTAAAAACTCATCACTATGGTCTTATACGACTGTCCAAATAAAATTTGTTCATCTGGCTTCGATGCGAATTTCAAAAGATATCCATATGTAAGACATCTTCCCCGACAACTTGTTGGTATGCAGAATACATCGAATCATCTACGTCTGGGATCCCACACGAATATTTACTCCACTGTCGCTGTTGCCATAGGATACAGTGGAGAGTAACCGATGTCTCGAGCGACAAAATTGTCGCTTTATTCCATCCCGGAACTGTTTGTTCATAAAGCAGTACGTGATTGGATGAATAAACGATGACGTATACGCTAATAACAAAACAAGGGACTTAACTGTGGGTGAAATGTAGCGCAGTACGGCACGAAAGTCGAAGGCTAACCAGGTGTTTAGAACATATATAGGTGTCCAACATATGAAGTACTGTAAAACAACAACAACTAACATCCTGATGACGCGTTTCCGGTTCGACAGGTCACGTGCCGCGTGATGTGCGCCTTTAGATAGGAGAGAGGCATTCTGGTAAGAGTTTCCGAAATTATTCTTTGTTTTGTTTCGCGGAAGTCTGTTGCCGTTTGCTGAAATTGAAACATAATTCCATTCTTTATCAAGCAAAAACAAGTTATTACTGGGAATTATCAAGATAAACAACGAATTTTGCTTCTTTCCTGCTTATTTAGATATGCATTATGATATTAGAAAACGGTAACTGTCTGCAAATAGTGTGATATACCCATTTAGTGTAATTTTACAAATAATATTATGTATTACAAATTTTATTAAGGAAAGAAAAGTGTCGATTTTAAGATCCATTTCTGACACCGTGCATGAACTTTACTGTTTCATCAACTGTAAGATAATTCATACATCGTAAAAAACAACTTATATAAATGCAATGATCAATATGGTGTACATTTACTACATGTCTTATACAATGTAATCTTAGCTTACAACATTATATATGTAAGAACTTCTTACCTTTCTTCTTGGTAATATCAGTTATTTTGATTTTTACTTTACTTCTAAGTAAAACAAATTAAAACGTACATTTTTCTGAGTTTTATGTTGATTATTTGAAAAAGATAATCTTATTCTACAAAACCGGGCACACATGTAACAAGATAAAACGTAAAGCAGCGTGAAAAAGCGACTGTTTCTTTTATACATACATGCAGGTTTATAAATGAATATTAATAGTGCATGTCTGGCTTTGGTTTTAATGTATTTTTACACGTAATTATTATGTCTGAATGATATGAATGCATAATATTGCATTACAGTTCTTGTTTACGGTGAATTTTAGTCAGCTGTTAAAAGTAAATATCTGATATGTATTCCGTAAATTTAGTTTGTAAGATGTAAAACTGTTATCGCAGTAAAAATGTCGATGGAACAGTCCCCTGTTTATTGTATAGTTACGTTGGGTTATACGAACACTCTAACCAACGTGAGTATACCATAAACAGGGAACTGTTTCATCGACATATATATTTACTATGATAGCAGTTTATAAACTTGCAAAACTAAATTCACGATGCATATATACATGAACACTTAAACCTTTGGACAAAGACAATGCTTTTGAAATAGAATATTAAGGTGTCTTTTATTGGCAGTGGGCCTTTATTTTGAGGTTATTTTGTTCTTAATAATGAACGGTGTTTAAAAAAATTGTCTTTACTCACAGGATAGCAATTATATGGAGTTGGTCGTTAACACGTGTTTGACTGTATATATATTTAACGTAGAAAGCATTATACCTGTTATCTCAGTAGCATTACAGTTCCGGGATGAGATCCATAGCTTCTTTCCCATGACACCGTAAAAGACGCTCATCAGTAGTAACGGAACAAGAAGCAGTATGACCGCGAGTACAACATTGTAGGCCAAATCTAGTTTGTATTCTACCAGGACATCGGGCCAGATTTCACGACAAGCATGGACACCAGTCTGTATGGCTATAAGTCGATGGAAGGCAGCAATAGGACTCATAAGGAGTAGAACAAACATCCATATACCAACCAGCATTCTTCGTGCATGTGAAAGAGTTTGCCAGCGTCGAGATTTCAGAGGTTGACAAATTGCGTAGTATCTCTCTAATGATATCGCTACAAGAGTGTAACAGCTTACTCCGACCGACACAGCTGAAAAATAGGAAACAATAATGTAAAATATCTCATACATATTTTACATTTAGTATTCATTATGTTGGATCACTATGCTAGATTAAGATATGTATGTACCAATGTGATAAGGTAGTACTTGTATATATAGTTTTCAGTCCTATTTGTGATAAGCGATGGATCAGCTGACAGACAAAGTGATTAAACTCACTAGCGGTATACATAAACAGAACATACACAATGCCAGCTAGTTGCACAGACACATTTATAACATACTTTATGTTTGGTCTGTATGTATTATAGTGGCTTTCCCTCCTTATTAAATCATGACAGAGAATCCATGCCAAAAAACAAACAAGAGCTGTTATCATAGCCGTACATTATACGAAAGCATTTGAATATTTTGTTTAACGAAAACAACTTATTTCATCATTTACATATCAATATATTCATCCTGCCAGAGTTGTATCTAACTGCTCTATATTTATACAAACATCGTGATAACAAGATGCATACATATTGAAACTGATACTCAATGTCATTAAAATGCGATGGTAGTTTTTACCATTGTCGTTATTCGACTGAAGTACAGAGCAGCCTCAAAAACCTTTTGGAGAAGCAAAATCCTGTTGTTGTCAGTTGAGAGGATGTAGCACTAGAGAGGTAAATTAATACTTAATCGTGCAGTGGGAAAGGTCATATTGCTGAAAGGAGGTTGTTGCCCAAATGAAGGCCACTCCAGGTAGGTGTTACTGTATTTTGATGCTGTTGCCAAGTCATGTAGAAGAATTGGATGATTAAACGTATAATTTTATTGATGCCAGGATATTCTCGGACCAGAGAAAAATGAAGTCGTCTACCATAGAACGAGCATATTTAGGAACGGGTAGTACTTCCAAAGCTTATTAGGAATATTTATGACAAACAATGAAAAATAAACAAGACGTGGTGTTCAATATACGCATATATCCCCGATGTAAACTTGTCTTCAAATCGTTCGAACACACGTACGGACGGACACGGACGGACGGAGATACGTGCCGACGAGACGGATGTTATTACCTTCTATATTCCTTAACTATTTTTCAACTCTACAGTTTATTTCGTCAACCCCACAAACGCAATTAAATGTTTGGACGTAAAGGAAACCGCAGAGTGCTAACCCAAATCCAAACCCCAAAGTGTCGCTTCTGGATGTGCGGACACGGACGGACGGACACGGACGAAAGGACGGAAGGGATAATCACTGTATGCCCCAGCATCACTTGATGCCAGGGTTCATAAACATGTTTATTGCATACCCTAATGTTTATGTGAAGTAAACTAAAACCTGACTAGTATATCATAATCTGACTGTCAGAATATGACTTTTTTTATTTAACCTTTTTTAAGAATCTACACGTTTCAATTTTAAGAGTTGAATCATTCATTTGAAGAAAACAATGATGCATGTCTAAGTCATTACAGTAAGTTTTGCTATTTTCCAAATGATAGTATTTATCTTGCAAAATGCCTTTTAATAAATCTGTATGTAGTTCTAATAAAGGACTTCGTCGACAGAAACAAAACGATTAATTGCCAATTAATTATCCAATTAGTTGTAAATAGCTTTAATCGCATATAATCCGTAGGTAAACGCCAAACATTGAATTTAAAATTTCATCCTTGATTTATGGCAATATTACGACTGTGCCGCTATGAGAATCCAGCATGCTAATTGTAAATCTGAAAACTTAATAGACAAACGTCTTATACAACAATAAAATCATCTGGTAACATAAACATTCTGTACCCTAGTTACAAAAGTGTTACCAACGTATGAAAGGAAGCAGAAATTCAAACACAAGCACAATGACATCGGCTTTTCTAATGTCGTACATCTCCGTTAAATGACACTCAGTGCGCATATTTAAAAGTAAGAATCAGTAAAATGCAACATTAATTTACCCGGACATGCAAATTGGAAAATATGTTCCCCATAATTGTGTCAGTTACGTAAACTAATTTCTACGTTACGAGATATTCACATTCTGGAGAGACAATGTCTGATTTGTACAATCATGTCGTTTCATCTTTTTCAACTCAAATAAGAACAAATGGATGTCTTTATACATATTCACACAGTCAGTAGCATTGACAAACTAATTAAACCAATGCTGTGATAAAATACTCAAGGGAAATAGATATCTAATATATCTTCTATTGACGGATATTAATATATGAACGAGTAAAAACCAAGGTTAAACTAACACTCACTTAGACTATTTGTTAACTCATGTGAAGTTGATGACTAAAGAATGACTTGACAATTAAATGTTGCAAGAAGTGAATTGCGGTTATTGTCGACAATAACGCCCAAAGGAACATTTTGGACCATTGCATATAACATTGTACATAATATGACTTTTGAAATTAAGTCTTAGCTTTTAGATGCAGAGTACAAGCTAGTTATCATCATCCTTGTGTCAAATGTCTTAGAAATATTCCTTTG
Source organism: Lutraria lutraria (assembly GCA_964023205.1). Taxonomy (NCBI): domain Eukaryota; kingdom Metazoa; phylum Mollusca; class Bivalvia; order Venerida; family Mactridae; genus Lutraria; species Lutraria lutraria. The sequence goes on along the minus strand of OZ026833.1, from coordinate 47,593,498 downwards.
CAATGTATATTAGCCTTATCTAAAGCATAAACAGCCAGAGCAGATCAGAAAACTGAAAATATATAAATAACGTGTGTGGCACACTTCTGCCTAAATGTTTTATTTTACATTGAATTAACATATTCACATTTTGTTGGACGTTTCCACAATACGAGGAACACCAATTATTTTCAAAATCACTTTGGACACACACTTTTTCTAGAATTCCATGTAATGGTATATTTAATTACTACATGCTGTAAGAATTATTCAGACTGACATCTTCAAGATGTGTTATTTGTATCATCACTCACCCATTCCAAATATATACATTTGTAAAATAGCATTTCTAATTAATGTAGTTTTTGTCCCGTATGTCCTTACGTTTAAAGTGTGTTTTCCAACGGAATGTTAAGCCCTCTCATTGTCTTTTTTACGCGGGAATTCACGGAACATCTTTCATGTTTTGTACATGTCAATTATCTCTTTATCTTAATCTGACCCTCATCTAGTTTCCGATTTTTTTATACTTTGAACCCTCCAAGTTTGTTATCTGAGTTCTCAAGTTCTCTCAAGTACCTACTAGGTCCTGGGAGGGGATTTTAACAATGTCATTCATGAAGGTTTATACCATGAGTATGTTATTTCATGAATAGTCCAGGATGCTTTCGCAAAACAGTTTCAATTGGTAAAAGCTGTATGACTTGTGTCTAGCACCCCCTGCAACTAATGATGCAGAGGCATACAGTAATTGCTTCAAGTATATTTTACCGTTTCCTCAATCTAGCCATGGGCGTGTATTGAAAGAAAACTCTCGTTTGTCTTTCGCTTGTAGTCTTTTAAAAAATATACATTAAAGGCCCATTAGCTTTTTGAATTTAGTAATACTGAACAATAGGTAATATGATAGTTAATAAAATAAATGTATATTATTTGCTCTAAAACAATATTTACATAATGCTTTTCTTTAGCCACATCTCTTTAAAATGTTGTCAAATGCGTTTTCTTATTTTTTTGCAATGTCATTGAAAATAATACAGTGCTTTATTATTATATACACTCCGTGATTAAAAATAGAATTTTGGAATGTTTTTATTGCAAATAAAAGTCAGTTTCACTGATAAGACATCTTTTTAGGTAAAATAAGACCTACTTTAATTTTAACAACCAAAAAGATAGTGGGGCTTCAAGTATGTACTGAACCAGTGAAATTAATTTTGATTACTTTAAGTTTATTTGCAGTTTGTGAATTTAAGATTAAAAATGTGTTAGTTAAATCGAAAAGTGAAGTTGATTTTAAAACTCGGAATTCTTGGACCAATAGTTATGGTCTTCATCTATAACAAGTCGAATTCGGCATAACAGAGTTTTCATCAGCAAGAATTTCTCTAAATAATTACAGAAATGTCTTTTTACTTGACTAAATAGACTATAATTGAAATATTTGTTTACTATACACATAAATTGTGTGGGCTGATTTCTGACATTGCTCTTTGATCCTACATTTTCACGAAGGGATTGTTTTGAGGTTGCATGTACACGAATAAATCAAGTTTACGCAAATCACCATCATATTAGTGCATTTATGTTTATCCTGTTTGAACTATATAAGGAAAGTCGTATATCATCATATAATTCAGCTCATCTTAACCCCCGGGATAAGTGTATGGAAGTTTGGTTAGTAGGATATGGCTTTTCGTGCATTGTTTATCTGTCAATACTATCAGGAAATGCAAAACATAATGCAGATTCATTGTGCGAATTTAAATATTTCATTTTGATTTAAATGATGTAAAAATAGTCAAGAAGTCCGGAATGAACTGTTAGAGAGTATTGTTCGACAAGGAATGGGAAATACTGGAATTTGTGTTTTTTATCTCCCGTCTGGATAGCTGGACGCAATAGACTTCCCTTTGTGAAGGATTGAAATGTTCGTTATTTCAGACTCATCCAGACATTTACCTTGATTTCTGTTGAATGATGAATAGAAGCTCGACTGTTGTAAGGATTGGATAGAGATTGTATCGGACAGAGATGTCTCTTTAAATGTACTCGAGTATGTTTGTAGACTTATCGGCGAGATGGGGATGGATTAATTTCTAGACGTACATATTGTATGTCTATACGTTTTTCCTTGTGGTCTGACACATCCCAACTGTTTCAACATTAATAAATACATGAAGTACAAAGCAAAAGAGATACGATACATACTAACAATCGATTAAATTATTCAGAATCTTTTTAATTGTTTGGTGATCTAGTTTACTCTAGGATACATCAACAGCGGTGAAGCAATCATTAAGCTGGATATATACACGTTTACTATGACAATATCCATAAGATACTTGTATTGACAAGCTTAAGAACGGCATGGTTCGAACATATAACAAAAACTATACAATTTTTACAATATATGGTCTTGGTTCGTATTGACAAATTATCGTACACGGACAGAAAGCAAATAAAAGAATGGAGTTTAGCGGAATTAATATGGAAGTAATTTGCATGACAAATACTTCACAGAATATTGACAATATGTATTAGGTGACCGAGTGTAGAGAAAGGTTTAGAGTATACTTAACAAAAGTCTCAAAGAATTACGAACAGGAACGAACACTGAAATTAATATTAAAAGAGTCATTTCACAAGACGATAATGAAAACCATAACACATGCATGGACATTAAAAGGAAAACGTACACATGTATAGATTTAATTAAATCTAAAAATACCATTTACTGGAGTGATTAATTTATTTATTTTGAATCATTCAAGGTTTACTAATATAGAGATTGATCCCATAAAGTATGTAAATCTTCTGTATGATATCCCTGTACGCCTCTACAGACACTTCCAACACGGGTACTAGGTGTAAACTAATTCATTTGCTAGTTGATTAAAGTCGCGTAGGCTGTAAATGACTTATAATCTATGTTGGTATCTTAGTGTTTGCTTTATTTTATATTTAATCCACGTGAACCTTCTTTGAGTTCAGATAAGCCTTATATCTTTTTTTGGTTACAAATCAAGAAAATCCATTGTTTTCATAAAGAACATTTTCTTGTCGCGATAATTATCCACATCCGTCGCACGCTGAAATTGTACAGATCGTAAACTAACTGGCATTAGCTAAACAGTAAACAACAGACTATTAATTTGGAAGACATATTCTGTGAAAAATCATCAGTTAATTTCGCTTTGTGGCAATACTTTTCTTATATTTGCAATAAACTTGAGTGAACATATGAAAGAATACCGTTTATCGCGAACATTAATGAAAAGTACTGAATAAGCATATATTTGACGTATCGCATATGTGAGACATATTGCTCAATATTGTCGCCAGGAAATGATGTATGTGAAACAAATATTCCCCTGCGGTCCTCTCGGTGCAATAAAACAAAGGAATATTAACAAACCTGAAATAACGTTGGTCAAAATTACAATAACAGACACACGACGAATGTCCAGATATATAAGTAATGACAGAAAGACATTACGAAAGTATTTGAAGAAAGAGTTAATAAGAACCAGGAAAGATCGTCCCACCAATATACATTGTAATCTCATACACTGGTTTAGCATGATGTGAATAAATGAGTGACAACACTTAACGTGATCGGAATTCAAAATACAAGATATAATTATGAACGTCGTACTTAGAGCTATTCTGACATAAATAGTCAAAACACTCGTGGACAACGGAGGGCCATATTGACGGCCATCTTCACAAAACAAGAATAATACAAAAATATAACAGGTTAAAATTGGTGAGCAGGAAAAACGTTTGAATTTTGAAATTACGTTATACAGTAAATCATATTGGGTTATTCTATGAAATTATGCCACAATACCATAACGCGTTATTCTATGAAATTATGCCACAATACCATAACGCGTTATTCTATGAAATTATGCAACAATACCATAACGCGTTATTCTATGAAATTATGCCACAATACCGTAATGCACTTGCACTGGAGGAATACATAAAATATTACCATATACCATTTCATATCATATTGGGATTATTCATAGTACAATAGATGAGTTGATTGCCACAATAAACGATTGTTGAGAACATTGTATAGAGCAGAAAAAAACGTCTAGACGACGAAATAACAAATGACAACCGGTGTGGAAAATAGGCGGAAATTCCCTTTAGTCAGAAACTAATACGAAGCTATTTTGATAATATAATATAACACTAAGTGGCCATATTCGCGGAAGCAACCAGTCAGAATGAAATCATACATATTAATACAAAGCAAATTTATTGCATTCGAGGGGTGAACCAAATTAATTTATTCATGGTAATAAAGAACAGCCTGTTTGGACCATGTAGAACAAAACCAAACTTGAGGACTTCTTTGCAGATTAAAGCTCCATTAGCTTTTTTGATGTTACAATCAAGGTAGGTCTTATTTTACTAAGATAGACGTCATGTCAATGAAACTACATTTTACTTGCAATAAAAACATTCCGACATTTTCAATTTTTATTCACATAAAGATATAGATATGTAGCAGAAATTGATTTCAATGATATTGCAAAAAATAAGAAAAATAATCTAACAGCATGCTTGTGTAATTTGGCTAAAGAAATTCATATTGTAAATGTTGTTTTATAAAATTTATTTCTGATATTTTACTATCATTTAATCTATTACTGAATTCAAAAAACTAATGGGGCATTAAAGTATACTCTAAAAATATTGGACAAGGCAGGTTATTCTAATTGTTGATCAACTGGAATTTAAATATCCAGCTAATCGGATTTGAAATACCATCACTATAGTAGCTTCCATGACAAACGAATTGCTATTAATATCTTTATTATTTTTCCGTATCTGTTTTGATAAAAAATGACGAAATACGAGGTTTGAGCCTGGTGGCTGGTCTCAAGTTTTATAAGATCGGACACAAGCTTTCTTCAATGTGTCACTTGTCATTTACACTCATTCATAGGACGGGAAAACCTACACAGGTCACGCATTCTATGATTGTATATTTGATCACAATCGACAATCCTACAGAGGTTTACAAGCTGATTATCAGAAGGTTAAACACGCCCGTCATACCTTAAGTACATTCAAAACGTGTTGTCTCTTGTAAATGCCAAACTAAAATAACAGACGTCTTTGGCAACATTGTATGAATTAAAGGGTTGTAGAATGATTGACTAGGCACAAGGAACATTTTGATAACATTTGAACACGTTAGGTATTCAAGCAAACACGTCACTGGCGCATTTATTTAACAACCTTTGATCGACAGCCTAGTAATAGACCGGACATCGAATATGACGGACCGACGGATGTGGTCAATTATCACGCTATCCATGTTTTCTCTAAAAAATGTTCAGAATTGCACGACATCTAAGGGAACATGGGAATATCAATTATCTAGGAGCAAGTATTCTGTACAAACCCATTAATGTGTCTCAAACAAACCGAACATTGAAGCATTAAGCTGGAGCCGCGATGTATTGATACAGAATGACAAATGCATCATTGTCTAGACAAATATAACCAAGGACATGAATAAAGTAGTTTTGATGTATGACGTACGGTGTGTTAATCAGACTTTAACAAAATATAAGATAGAAAAGTTAATGCAATATTAATTGATCGACGACATAATCAAATTGATTTAGACGAACGACAAATTGACAATCTCTATAAACTGTGGATACAAATAAAAAAAAACCATAAATCATTCTATTTTGATAAACAAATGACGGCTCACAAATTTAGCAGAAAAGCAATTTACACTGCATTAAGTTTGTCAGCTGAACTGTCTATCCATTTTAATCGGTACTGACCGTGTGCATCTATGAGAGTCAATGGTCCTAGTGGAAGTTCAAACTCAAACAAACAATTATATAACAGCGGATATATTTACTGATCAATAACACAATTAACACCTCTTTTCATATCCAACTCGCCCAGAATGATAATCAGAACGCTGACTCGACGCACTGTGTCAAAATATTAATAAATGTCAATGTCATGCATAAATGACGAATAAACGAATGTTTTGTCATTATAAAATATGAACTATTTTGAACAGAGCAAACAGAGCAAGAATTGACAATGCTTGCAATGTAAACAATTTCTTCATATAAGCCTTGATGCAATGGAAGTATTTAAAAATTGGCACTGCTTCGAAACAAAATATTAACACAATATGCAAGGTAATTGCCTGATTTGCTCAGAGCATTAGCATGTCTTGGACGTTTGTTGTAAATTATTGTACATTATTAATCTTCGAAATGATCCATATAATACGACTATAACTTGAATACCCATATGCTTTTGAGGTATTCTATCTGTCTATGCTGACCGCTTACTGTAGTATCAACCATTCATTGTCCCATGCCAACACTTACCCATTGAATTATGTGAAAGAACCTTGTTCTAGAATGTAAGTATTACCTTACCTATCTGTTTCATACATGTGTGGTCGAGTTAGATAAGATTCACGTGTATCTTATTTCAAATAAGAGTACAGGCCATTTTCTACTCCTAAGAAATATTTAATTTGTAAAGGCAACCCACAAAATATTTTCTTTGATAATTCATAACCTCAGGCCGCGAATCGAAATTCAAATTGTGTTGATTCAAGAGTGATAAATGACGTTTCGATTTTTTTCATCTAAGATAGAAGCAAAGCTTGAGATGAGGAACAGACTGACCTAAAATACGTAGCTTTAACTACATCAGGACAATACATCACTGACATCTATAGTACACATACAGTGTAGAATGAGTAAGTGATTTGGCACCATTTCTTACTTTTGTCCAATTTGTTCAGGTCAAATATTTATATAGGACCATGACGATTCATTGTTGTAGAAATATAGAAGTTGGGAACATAATGGCTCGCAAGATTTTTTTTGTATTGTCAAGAAACAGTGCAATCAGGTTTAAAGTCGCACCGACAGTTAGTGTCAGGAAAGGCGATTTTACAAGCTTAAATGGCGGAGGTAGGCACCATGCGTACACAAGATTAGACCCGTCAACGTTTGGAAAACAATCTGAACAGTTTTCTTACATTCGCATAGGATTCGAAATCACAGCCATGTGGGACTAGTGACTATTTATAACTGAATAATTACTACAGAACCTTCAGTCAATCGACCAAGGACCCTTGTAAGGTAACTGCCCAGTAAAGATCAGAAGTACTGAAGAGGCATTATATATCCAACAATCACTAATGCTGTTTTGTTAACTTTGCAGATATGGTCGGCAAATAAAACGTAAAACAATTCGAGTATAAAAATCACGAAATTGTAGATTATGTTAAACATCAATTTTGAACAGATTAAGAGTCTAATGTGGATAAATAGATTTACATGCTTATCTCAATATATTAAGTGTGATTTAGTTAATTCCTAGTTACTAGTTGGAATCTACGAAGGACGACGAATAACGCATTCTTTTACAGACGTTTCAAAAGTGCTTATTTGCAGAAAACATGCATGCATTTGGAATATATTTACGTAGTCGTCTAGACGTAAGTATGATCATTTGGTATAATATTGAGTAATTTCCTTCACAGATGGTGTTATTTAAAGGAATATATTTCCAGCAAGTGCTGAACATGCACATAATGCGTTGTTCTCTGTTACGTGAATGTCTTTTACTTATATCTAATGTCTTGTTGATGACTATATTTACATTAATGATCTCAAGGGAAAAAACTGATATTTATATTGGAAACAAAGCAGTCAGAAATAGTGCTGTTTGAAAACAAAAGAGAATTTGACAACGACTTGCGATCCAGGTTAATACTGATGCATTATTCGTGACCCATTTTTAAGTAAGCTGGCCGAAAAACTGCTGAAAACAAGCGTAAGAAACTGAAATTATACCCCCCCCCCCCCCCAAAGAAAACACACACGCATAAAAATGGTCAGTAAGTAGTATCATCAACGAATTCTTAAACCTATCCTGTATCCAATATGTCAAAGTCATATACGTCTTGGAAACGTGAGTAGATTTTATCATTTCTATTAATGTCTTTTATGATTGGTAGCATGTCACTTTCTGTTGTCTTCTTTCTCTGTATCAACTGGGACTAGATCTATAATCAAGCTAAATATTCATTAAAATACTGGACGGTTTGATTGTATCGCTGTATGTAATTTAATGTACACGTTTCCCTAGTGTACCATAAATCACATATTTGTTTGTATTAATGTACAAAGATAAAACTCTTACCAGTTAAATACATATTTCACTGGTTTTAATGAAATATTTAACACGAAATGGTTCGTGATAAAGTACTGATAAAGCCATATATGGTAAAACAACAATGGAATATTTGAACGTTTTCTCTTTATGTTTATTTGCAAATGACTTTCAACATTATTAGTCGTGCTGCAAAAAATAATAGTTAAACAATAATTCATTTATGGTACATTGCATTTGGTAATGATGATTTATAGCGCATGACTGTTAATCAATTATAAGTTTAATCTTTTAATAATAAATCAAATATCGAGCACTTGCAAATGTTGTTACGTAAAGGCTATTGGTATCTTTTAAGCTCTAAACATGGCCTGACTTACTGATGGGCTTGATATTTTCATAAAATATAAATAAAAAAGATCAATGACAGTAAACTAATTATCCAACATTAAAGTCAAGGAGATGTTAAAGATGCAGCGCATGAATAAATGACAATATATTAATACGGACATCCGCCTGTGATTTCAATCAATTAGTGTACACGGTAAAAGCTGAATTATTGCGAATAAGGATTGTTTGAAACAAAACTATTTCACGAAAAGCAATTTCGATTTGGACTTTGCAGATAAATTATTCTCAATTTATACTGGAATGATATGTCTAGAAGTATGGCATTATTCAATTTCAATTTATTAGGCATGTAATTTTGTAAGCACCGTCTGTAAATAACATGCGGTGAGGCTTCATCCTTCGCTACTCACGCGATGGAGAAATCGACAGCCAACAGGAAGGTGGACAGATGTCTGATGAAGTACATGGTAATTGTAAATGACTGGGATTACCCAAGTGTCCTATGTAAGCTTTTGGATATATTCAAAATAGCATATCAGTAACATAACTAACCTATACCGTACTTAATGGACGTTTATCAGCCCTTTGTTACCATCCTGATCATAGTAATAGGATTATCGTGTTGGGTATACACTGGAGACTTCATCTCTTTGTTTTTGTATTGTAACAGTATTATTTTTTTCTAGACGAATTATACTTACGAGTATTTGTTTATTATAGCTGTTTGCGAGTACTTACTGCAGTGTCTATTATTAGTTTGGCTAATCCTGGCCATTTGATTGGTTAATGGTGATGACTGAATCTATTACTAGTTGACAGGTAAGTAAATTATGAAGTCATTCCCTGGATAAGTTGTTGTGTGGCTATTTGAAGTTCAATGTGGTTGTATGATAGTGCTCAGATTTATGGTAAATTCGTTAACATTTTGTGTTGATTCTATTTGATTGATGTATGGTATGATATAACCATGTGCTTGTGAACTATATGCATGAATTTATTCATTTGTCAAATACTCATGATTGTCATTATAATGTTTATTACTCATATCATGTAAATATTTTATACCATTGGATTGGATTAAATATGCAGACAATATCCTTTATGAAAAAGGCAACTTCATACAAAAAAACATAAACCAATATGCTTCTTGAATTTTGTCTACCTATAACGTTTTGTTTTATTATTTATTTTTATATAACCATATAATGATGAATAAACATTTGTCTACCTATAATGTTTTGTTATAGTTTTTCGTGTTATATAACCATGTAATGATGAATAAACATTTGTCTACCTATAAAGTTTTGTTATAGTTTTTCGTGTTATATAACCATATAATGATGAATAAACATTTGTCTACCTATAAGGTTTTGTTATAGTTTTTCGTGTTATATAACCATGTAATGATGAATAAACATTTGTCTACCTATAAAGTTTTGTTATAGTTTTTCGTGTTATATAACCATGTAATGATGAATAAACATTTGTCTACCTATAAAGTTTTGTTATAGTTTTTCGTGTTATATAACCATGTAATGATGAATAAACATTTGTCTACCTATAAAGTTTTGTTATAGTTTTTCGTGTTATATAACCATGTAATGATGAATAAACATTTGTCTACCTATAAAGTTTTGTTACAGTTTTTCGTGTTATATAACCATGTAATGATGAATAAACATTTGATAGTTGGTCCCTACATATACATTATAGTCTCAATAGCAATTAGCATAATTTATATTTTATCAATCATTCCAAACAAAGGTTTTGAAATAGTAAAGGGCCATAGAAATATAGAATATCTTCTACATAATCAGAGTAATAAAGAATCATCAATGTGATTTTGAACACCTTCAATAATTATAATTATTAGAGAAAAAGAATGAAACATAAACAAGAAATATCTTTTAAAAAAGAGAATCGTCGTATATACAGAAGAAAATTAGTACTTAGAAATTAACACATCAGATTATCTCAAGTATTCAAATTACTGGAATAAAATAAAAGGGTTTACACTTTACAAATGGGATAGTCCGTGTATAGAATAAAAATTGAACTATATGTGACCTTCTCCAGCGTACTAACAGTTAAAGCCCCATTAGCTTTTTGTTGTAGAAACATGTACGAAAAAAACATCTAATTGCTGATATTATCCCAAGATAATGATTACCGACGAAACAAGCCCTTTTTCGTCGAAAAACATTTTTTGCTTTTATGTAGAGCGCGTGACGTCACTTTACTACGTGTGCATAGCATGACTGCGGGGAAACTCAGTAGGTGTTCCATATTATAGTATTTATTTCAATGATATTGAAAAAAATACGATAGTAGTATGGGAAACATTTTTTCTTGCTATAAAGTATGCACGGTAGGAAAACACACCGGATTCCTCTGTTATAGAACAGGCAGAACCTATTAAAACCAATACATGTATAAGCTTATGGGACTTTAAGACTATAGACAAAAAATCTTGAGTTTAATGCTTAAAGTAATTACAGTTGTTTACTGTACATGACTTTCCACATAGTGTAATTTTTCATGATTTAAACGTTTTGATATCTAATGTGTGGTTGTATTGATGTTGTTTGGCTTGTATTAATGTATTATTTTCAGAGGCAGTAAAACAAATAATCATGGATTCTGCCCCCATAAATTGTAACAAAATAGCCTCGGACCAATGAGAAAACACCTACTTCAGCTGAATATTTTGTATCTAACAATTTCATTGGTTCGAATGTAGGTCAAAATTAATTTTAATGCAGTTGTGCCGAAAAGTGTTTGTTTCTTTCATATCAAAGTACTACGGCGGATTATAATTATAGCTAATCTAACATGCAGTATTCGTGTTACTCTAAGAAGCATGGCGTGTAAGTTTACATATTTACAAACATTAGAATTCTCTCACCGATTAATATGTCGAGGGCTCAGCGCAACACTGTCGTAACTTGTTCTTATTTCAATATGAGTTACAACACTGTTGCGCTGAACCCTCGATGTGTGTTCGCACTATTGAAAGGATGTTATTCAGAGTGCAACAAATGTAAATCGAAGTCCACACATGACTCATGAATTAAAGACGATTGCTACAAATTGCTACAGTTTTCACATAAACATATTGGTAGAATGATGATTGTTCAACATACTTCATTTAAGTTTTGCATTATTATAACATATGATACTAGGAGAAACATTGTGAGCGAAAAAGTTGTTTTGTTACTTCAGATTCAAAGAAATACACGTTTTATCATTTAGGGCATACATATTTGTATAGAATATATCACTGGACTTAATGAGGCCTATTTTCGATTTAAATACACATATTGTAACTATATAAGTATAGCTGAGATGGTAAGTATACGCTGAAATAAATTGATTCGATTTTGAGGAATAATATCGTGCCTATTTTAAGATCAGATATTTATCTAATTATGTATTACTTTAGATCATTTGCAAGTCAATTTACGATAAAATTATACGATAGAAAAAGACAATTGAAATGACAAGACAATCTTTGGAATTCAATTTATTTTGAGACACTATTTAGTACCTGCGGAGTCAACAAAACGTCGTCTGATTAGATTCCATCCTCAGCTATATAAATAAAACAAAATGCGGCTAATTAAAAAGAAATTGTCTTTGGACCGGCTCGTTTTTGTATCACATACTTGTATTATCTATGTCGTCTGTTCCTTAATGAAATTCTAATCTATGAGAGAAGAAAATGAGATTAGAAATTTTCTAGTCATTATAAAAACTTCTCAGATAACTTTTATAGGGCAGTAAAAGTTTATTGTTGAAAGTGCTACCTGAACTAATTCACTCATGCTGGAGTCTTGCAAATAAGGGAACAAATAACGGGAGAATCATACTCATTATAAAAAATATATGATAATGAAAAGAAACAAACGTAAAAACGCCTAACAAATCAGGGAAACGAGAGTAGGAAACGTCACAAACAAAATATAATATCTTCCTGGGGTATTTTAAACATTTTTATTAACGAATGGTTTCAATCGACACATTTCATGTATAACTGAATTTTTGTATTTTGATTTTCAAGTATTCGTTATCTTGATTAAACATTGCAAGACATTTCAATATCAGGGTAAATAATGTTGTGATATAATGTTATAATGGTAATAAGTGTGTATCTTCTTTGACTTTCCTAGAATAATTGAACTTCCGCCTTTTAAAAATGTGATAGAAATACCAAGACTAATATTTATTAAGTACTTTGAAATTTAATCCGACATAATCGCCCACTCATCGTTCGTGGTATAATGTTACCATGGAGACTTATAAAAAAATTAAGAATTATCATTTCTAGAGACTTATTCATGTTAAGAATGGTTCCCTTTCTGACCATTATAGTTGCAATTTTATGTCTAACCAATTAAATTGTCAAAAATGTATTCCAGTAGATCTCTAGTTATTGAAATATTGACACAGGCAAATGGTAAATAACGAGTTAGTATGTCCTAATAAAATTGTTTTTGTTGGTTTGTTTGGGGTATATATTGCTAGTTTTGAAATCTTCATTTACATTTCGTGAATGTTTCGGAAATTTGTGTGATGAGGATGGGCTAAATGAACATTCATATAATTATTTTATGTATATTGTCCCAAAGAAAAATATAATGTATACATAATGTTTTGACTTTTCATAAATAACGCCATTGTGATTTTACTATAATTGTTTTCCACAATGCATTCTTTTTCTAAGAGAGTTATAATTATTGTTGGGAATGAACTCTGTAGAAGAATAATAGATTTGTATTTTACTATATAACCATTTTATCAACCTTCTCCGTTTAAAATGTAGAGTGTATATATGTGGTAACCAAATTTAATGTAAATTTACACCACTTCTTTTGTTAACGTGTTGCGTCTGTGTATTTATATATAACGTTGTATATATTTATGTTTATAGATACTTAGTATGATGTCACACTGAGAGCCGAATTAATCTAAAATAAACTCTTATCACTCTTTGTAAGAATGATATAGAATAAAAATGACCTTCGAAAAATGTTTTGTAATGAACGTATACCGACAGCAACAAGTCAGTTTTTTTGTTTGCAATTTCATAACACAGTGTCAGATCTTATGATTATTAACAGACAATGCACCCGTTAATATCAATTACTTCAAAGTATTCGTGATGGTTGAAGACAAACTACAATACATCGCATCCGAACACAAATGAATTTCGTGACAATAGGAAACGACAGATTGCAATTACTCCAGGGAAGAATAACACCACAGTATATGCATGCAATGTCAATACCTGTCAACTAAACAACATTGAGAAGACAAGTAATGTATTGTAGAAAAATGTTTCCATGAAATGATCTACCGGAAACTAATATTCCCCTGCCGACCTACCTGTCTGTGCAGTATAACAAAGAAGAATTACTAGCACAGAGAAATCCTATTGGCAACATTGGACACAGTACAAATGTCTGAAGTGACGAGTAATAACTAAACGACAGTACAATTTGGCGTGGAAATTGAATTCATCCTAGGAAGAAAACAGGCTGTCGCTATATTTATGAATGACCAACGATTATAGCTTGCACTTGCTCTTCAACTATAAGACGGCAAGACCCATTAAATACACTAGTGAAACCATCTCTGCTTATAATGGCCAATTATTTCATCCGGATCGTTTTTAATATTTCCTTCTATATTTTGAATTGATGATGAGACGAAATAAATTTTAAGACTCCTCTTTAATCCAAAAGTGGTTTAAAATGGAAATTCTTCTCTAAATCAACATTAATATTTGATGTATAAAATCAATAGGTAAACTGTGAATGATCAAGAAAAATATATGTTCAGTTCACTGTGAGGTCGGCTTTGAGCCGCAATAGAAGGTCACATGATATTATTAGGCATTTAATTGTCGATTAACTTATTACACAAAATAGTATCAAGTTCATATAGTAATATTGTGCTTCGTTCAATTTAAGAACATACTAGTATTATTTTTCTATTAGGTCACGACTGTATTTACCTTTATACAATATGTTCTCTATTGTTCGGTGTGCAATAAAAAATTGATTTCATTTGCAAGCAATCGTACCGACAGAAAGATGGATGTCAAACGACAATATTGTTTGATTACCAGAGGAAAAATAACAAGTACTTATCCAAGCGGAATAAATATGAACTGTTAATAACAAGCAGGGCATGAATGTACCACAATGGTCCAATATTCCAGTACTAGAGATTTCATAGTAGAATGGGAGAAGATGTTACTATTTCAAATTGTTTTGTATCGACTTCTGTATTCGAATCTTCTCCGCTTTTGTTATCTGTATCACCGTAGTCATTCGATTTACTCAGCACACAAAACATCTGAACATCTTGCCAATCAGCAAATCATTCATGATTACATTATATATTTTCTAAGCCAAAATAACCATTGAAATGTCTTGCCATGATGAAATCTGATCAATTTTAAACACACAACCTTAATACATTTTGTGTTTATCTTAGACTATCAACATAGTTATTAGAGTTGAAAGCAAGTTAGTCGCATGTTCACGCTTTCTTTATTATAAAAATCGGATTTTGGTTATTTTCTGCGACATCGGAATATGGAAGGACAGGCTAATGATTTGAATACTAAGAACATGTTCATAGAAACGTCACAAGAAAGACATCCCGAGTAGTTATGTTTTGTCGAAAGGCAATAAACTGCTAACCATATTTTAATCATTTTGTAGAACCATTCCTCTCCTATGACTAATTACAGTTGATAGGGCTAAAACAATATGTATAAGGTTCCCTAAGTCAATGTTTGTAAACTAGAAGGCTCCTGCACTTAATGAGTTTCAAAACATATTTGGTGCCAATTCTTTAAAAACGTTTTACTTGATTTCAATTCCATAAAAATCATATAAGTCATATACATTTATGTCCTTACGCAATCTATAAATGCCACAAAATTTATGATATACTGTATACTAACACTGAGATATATAAACAGAGGTAACGAGTATAACCAATGCGTATTTTGTAGAGTTAAATTTGTGTTACCAGGTTTAAGTCAAAGAAGCTGACATATGAAGTGCTGCTTTCTGAATTCGGCTGAAAACATAAACAATTATTTAATTTGTAAACAGCTGCAAGGACAATTCATATTTAGTTACAACATTGCATGCAAAACATATTTCTTATCATTGAGCAGAACCGAAGGCCAACAGTGTGCGCACGCTTTATATAACAGCTATTCTTTAACTATTGTAGAATACGCATTATTTTGTAGCAACTTTAGGCGAAAGAGAAATAAATAATTTAAAATAACGGTGAGGATAATGTATTATGTATAAATACGCTTTTGAGAATGTAAAACTATTTGAAGAATACGTCATTACTAATTGATATTTCAGTACAAGATCAAGAAGAATTTGAAGAGACAGTTGAACACGATGTAAGCCAAACAAATTACATAAAGCGTACGGTGATAGGAGACTTGTCTTATATAGACCAGTGACTATAAAATTGTAGATCGGTCTCCAAGGTCAAATGGTCAAATCTTATAATAATTATATTAACTGATTGTTGATTATGATCAGACGATAATGATATTATTGATGCTTCAGTCTGTCAGCATAATTGATATGTACATATATTTAAACTTTGATCTGCTCTATCTGTTCAGTTGTTATACTTTGAACATTGAATGGAACTTTAAGCTGAGAGACTGTTTTATAACATCGGAGCTTATTCTGTACAGTATTATGATGGTCTATCGTGTGAATGTGAATGATCAAACGACAATTCGGTGATAACGCATCGTATGCAGCATATCAATCAATCACACTGTGCATTATAGTTTCTATTTGTCTGTTGATAAGTTTCTAGACATCATTGATACCTAGAACCTGTTGAACGACAATGAAACTTGCCTCCATGATTTATAAAGATGCTCATAAGAACGCAAACAAGGACCAAAATCCTTCAGCAAGTAACGGTTATCCTATGTAACAATACGTACATTATGCATATACGTATTCGTGTGGGACAAACATTTAAGTTTACGGATATCGTTTTGATGTTGTTGTTGTTGAAATGTAAAGTAATTGCTTAGTAAAAGAGCAAATGAGTGTGCATCATTTCTTATCTCTTTTCTGTGTACATAGACCACCAAAGAGAGGAAAAATATTTTAACCTTAAATTAAATAAATATTCATCTCACCTCTTAATTAATGAGGTACTCATGAAGGGCACAATGTTTTTGTTTATGTTTGACCTGTTATTATGGCTGACATAATCACGTTTTTGTGATACATTAGAATGACAATTATTACGAAAGATAAAGACGATATTACCACATCAGGTAATAATAACAGCATCGGTCGATTAAAATGTCAAGAACTTAATCAATTGTTTGCATGTTTGTTGTTTTTAATGACATTGATGAACACGAGCATTACGTGTTACCTGAAATATGTAACGTAAAAGTCTACCAAACTTGAATAAATACGTTTTTATCAAAATGATAAAGATAACAAATTGCGGTAATGAATTATCTTGTTTTACACATTGTGGATATATATTGGTCACATAATTATATCATTGGACCACTGTATATATGAATAGTGATAAAGTCATGCATAATATTCCATTGTTATTTTGTTACTTTAGGAAACGTTCAATCACTTTCACACGAATGGGGTTTCTACCAGTATTATATACGTGTACGTATGAATAGAGGAAAGTGTACCATTTCCTCCGATACATAAGTTAAATAACACTCACTATAAAGACAGGTACAAGAAATACATCAATATTTTACCTCATGATAGAATTATTATAAATATTGAATACAAATATTTAAAGTAAAATGTAGAATTAAAGAAAATGAAATAAAAAAATGAATATTTTGCCAAAGAATGTTTGCCAAACACATTCCTAGACGCATCTGCTATTACTGTAATTGTATCCATTTCTATTACGTATTTGTGTAATCTTTCCTGTCTACCTTCAAGACACATAAGCTAAAGATGAACTCTAGATATAACATCTCAATGCCCGCTTTTGTTTCAAACTTATAGATGTTTGACACTTTACGAAATAGCCATCTCCTGACCAGACAGTTGCATTAACTTATCCGTATTGACATAATGTATTTGCTGTACGAAGTTTGTCATTACTTTGTCTTACGGACAAAAATAAAACATCGTCAATTATTATCAGAAAATACAAACGAATGTTTTAATTTAGCATTCGTTCAGACAATGATGGTGTAGTAATTTAGGTGTATTAACTGTCTGCAAAAAAGCATCAATCAGTATTACTGAGATTGATCAACAAACCTAGAGTACAGACGTGAGTGTTTACCTCCTGTACCTAGGCTTCAGACTACTTTACTCCTGTCTCGGATGCAGAAAAAAAGATAGTTTTGTCAAGTCACATTCAAAGTCATTAGAATAGAATGATTAGTAGATAACTTTATAGAGTGAACCCAGCCCTTTAACTTAAGGTGATTTCGTTCATTTTTTATTTCCAGCTCAACAATCGAAAGATTAGCGCTGTTCAAGTTAGACATGATCAAGGCAATACAAATAAACCAGACTCCTAACACAGTATAACTCTAGCCCATAAGAAGTGTGACCTATTTTAGTTTCAATTAGTATACCAAACAATAGTATATCGCAATAGTACATTAAATTGCACACTCCTTTAGAGAGAAGCATGCTGAGCGCATATCTATTTGTGCCTGTTTGTACGTTGTATTACTAGCAAATGAGAATTATATGCTATCGTCATCGTAATCACACGGTCCGTGTCATTATATCCCATCCAGTGTACCAAGAGCGAACAAACACAGAATGTGATGGCTAGATTGATATCCTACAGACAGTTTACAAGGAAGTACCACAATGAACGAGATTTTTTATGACATGTGCGGGACGAGTATTGACCACAGCATACAGGATGTGACGCTTCTTTCTTTTTGTCTACATGTTGTTCCAAACGTTTTTCATGGTTTGTCTCTTAGTGATTGTTTACGATTAAAATATTACCAGAAAATGGAAATAAATGAACAATGCCAATACATAGATCTAATGTATTCTGTATAACTGTTAGGTGTTCGCAACATTCGTGTGTAGATTGACTTCATGTGTGGAGTACTTCATCGCCATTTTCTGGTATATTTATTTACATGTAATACGTTTAGAATGCCACAAAGATTTCAACAGTAAGCCAGTAAAAAACAAAGCTAAACAAAACAGATGGCAACCTTATCTCCAATATCTCATATATCAAGTGATGGCATTCGTGATCCAATTTAAAATTATGCATAAAGGTAGCACTTTTCACTAAAGTAACGCACCATCGGCTTATTTGTGGTAATTTTATTAGCATTCATTCAAGAATGCTTAGATCTCAAACTGAAGTACACTTTTACATGAAGTAATTGTGATAAAGCCATCATACCATAAAACAACTAATACTTCACAATCAAAGCACCCATTTGTTGGCACATATTTTGTATATTTTTTTAATTGCAGCCAGGACTACAAGAAAGTGATATTAAAATGTAATCATTGTCGACTGGTCCATTTTAGAACGAACTCGTGTTGACAGTTTTTATATGGATGTTAGCGATAAATGGTTTTACAAATGTACGCCATGACATTAGTTCTATTCGAAAGACATTTATTCAATCTGAAATGTTAATTGATTATAAAGTACAAACTTGGATAAGGGACAAAGAAGAAATGGCTCACTGAGACAAGACAGATTTGGGATGGATAAGTTATTGCATTCGCTATTTTTCTAAAATGATGTTTCGTCAATATATCAATAACAATAATTCACAAAGCCAAAATGATTAAGAATTGGTCTTGGACTGAAATTCCCATTGCATATACAGTGTGGTAATCCTTTTAACAGCTCTTTATTTCTGTAGGATGTAAACGATAGATGGTAAACTAATGTGATGTTTAAGTTTAAAAAGTGTATTTTACATCATGTTTTCTGTGAAACAGTGGACTTAATTTTGTTTTAAATAATGCTTCATGAAGCTTTTGAATAAACCATTTTTTTGCTAGAATGATGCCATACAATATGCTTAAGTATGCATTCTAATATTATCGGGTTCAAGTCTTTTACACGCTGTCCGTGATCAGTGGGGTGGTAATAATACTTCATATCCTTGGAATAAGTTGTAATGTCATGTTTTGCTGCACTTGAAATGTGATCATCAGAACCGTTTAGTCTAAGACTTAAAAAATGTTTGTTCAATATTACCCCTTTAACTTTATTCCTGCTCACACGTTAGTGTTGTTTTTAAACACGTGATATATATATAACTGTACTTACAAAACAAATGTCCTATGCTTCACTTTCGGATTAATCTTTAATTACACTTATTAATGTGGCTGTTAAAACCAATTCACTAATAATATAATGTTAAGAATACAAGTTATTGACCTTATTTCCAGACTATTACGTACACCATAAAATGAAACACTGGAGAGGCTCAAAATTACGAATCTTTTAATTTCTTCTTCCATTAGTTTCATAGAGGCTAACTTTGTATTTGTTGATAAATTCGTCGTCTGGTTACAACCCACAAGAAATAAAACATCTCATTCCATTTATTTGGTCCGTTATTTGATGACTTCCCAGTGCTGTTAATTCAAAATTAATAACGAACTTGAGACGACCAGCTTCACCACGTGATTACCGATAAAGTAATTCTACAGACTGATCTCGTGAAAAAATCTCAATATATGGAGACCCTTTGTCAGATCCGGACGTTTAACTTTACATTAATTTTGAACATTAACACCAGTTTTCTAGGCAGTACCTTGGGAGACTTTGTTTAATCTTCTATTGTTTGCATGGTCCTATGAGTTGGGTGATATTTATTTTTTGGAAAGGAAGTATTTTGGGTCAGGTCAGGTGTTTCGTATGTTTTTTTAAAGAATCGTATTTTTATCTGTATTAAATGTCATTCCTCCAAAAATGATTTTCTGTGGCGATTATAACAATTTCCACGGATCTCCTTACTTTGCAGTCTTCATCCGGCCTTGTTTTCAATAGTGAAATTCTGGAAAATATTCATAGGTCAAATCGAACTTCAGAATTAGAGTTAATATAAGGATTCTTGGAAATGTGCACCAAGACTTAAATAAAAACAGACTTTAAGCAAACACTGCAACGTTGCTATATGTGTTGTTAAGAGAATAGAAGTATCATTTGTGCAACAATTCTAATATTACATTGATGCTTGTTGACAATGTAACACCCAGTGGAGTAAAATTCTTCATTTTAATACAAATGACAAAAGAATTGTCAAATTACATTTAGACTTTAATATGATGTGTAATGTTGTAAACAATTGTTTGATTAATACGTTTATCATTCAATGTTTTACAAGACGAATTAGTAAGAACAACAACAACGTGAAAATTGCAAGCCAAGTGTATTTTGTCAATTCTATTTTGTCTTATTCCAATAATATTATGTGAAGTCGATAATAGAGATGATGGCGATTAGTCTAGCACAAAGATTGCTGTTTGTGGTGATCAAATATGGTCTAAATCTTTAATTCCTTTAATTGTTTATTGAGAATCTCTTTAATTATCAGGTTAGAAAAAACAGATTCTCATAAAATTCATCATGCAAAATATTCCACTTTCAAACATAAAGTCATCAATCACGGCTCATTAAGATGCAGAATTCATTATGTGTAGAACGTTTTGAATCATTATGCAACAAAATGACATATCGCTGTTTAAATGTGTATTTGTTCAAAATGGACATATGGCTGCGTCCCTAAACTTAAATTTAAAACCTTATGTTAATGTAATAAGATATCAAAGCACAGAATATGCAGGCAATAACATATTCATATATAGAACAGATATAGATATAATTTCGATTTGGATTAAGTAAATAACAGTTTTCAATTTATATACGAATTGAAGCATGTCTAGCTCGTGACAATTTCTTCAGTAAATTAAATATCGAGTGTTGTCGTTAAACAAACGGTATGGCATTTCATTCATTTCCTTTCAAACAACAGACATTGTGACATTTTCCTGAAAATCCGCATTGGTAAAAATAAAACAACAACTTGTTAATGTGGTTAAACGTTTGACATTATCTAGGAGGAATGAAACATAAGCTGCACTACATATCCCTTGTTTCGTTAATAAATTCGGTTGACTTCTGATTTTACAATCATTAAAAATATATGGCGAACATCCACAACCTAGTTCTGACATTTTAGACACATTAGCGTAACACTTATTATAAGGAATTCCTTGCTGGGAGCGCGTTAGATTGACAATATAGTGTATGTCTCTATTTGTTTCCGATGTGTCAGGTATCACTCGTAGTACTGTTGCAGTCATTGTGTTAGCGCTACATGCAAGAGTTTATCTCAACAAGTGGTATCGAAATTGTATATTACGTATATAACGTTTCAAGTTTTCCAAGAGATTTCATCTTCTTGAAATGACATTGTTTAGAATTTCCAAGGCAGTACAATTATGTAATCGTCTACAAAAATATACTGACATTAAGGACTAGACACATAATGTTATGACATGATGCCAATTGCGGTCATAGTATCTGTTGTTTATCCGTTGTAGGCTAGCTGAAGAAATCATAATTATTTTCTTTTTTTGTTATGGCAAGTGTAAGAAATGCGATCCATTGACTTCTAACTCACGTTTAGACCTTCATATCATATGGTGTATTAATTCATCACAGAAATACACAGGCATTACTGTGGAAGGAAAAAGTAGTACCGTGTTGTTCGGTTTGGCACGAACAATCGCCGACCCGAGAATAATAGTATTGTATTCGATAAGTCGAATAAATAAATAAAACGACATAGGAGTGTCTGACCTTTTCTTATAATATATTTTATATTCATACTAGTGGTATAAGATACCAACAACATTTAGTGTAGTAATTACTTCAGGTACCTGAATTGTAAAGAGTTTCCTCTTGCATAAGTTTCGATTTAAAAAAAAATGTTTATGACATGTAATCAATTTGAAAGAGAAAGTAAAAGAGAGATGTATCCAGCGAATTGCAAACATGCATTAATATGACACACAAAATGTGTGTAAGTAAATAATAATAATTTAGTAGCATAAAGATAAAATTGAAATATTTATAATGTTCATATCTATGATTGTGAATTGGAATTGTGTACAGATACCAAAAGAAGAAAATATCACAGTTCTTTTTTTTTACTTCAGTATTTGGTAACAAGATTCAGAATCAGTTGGGAAACGTTTACGAATTATGACCAATTTGTACAGATACCATTCATGCTTTGAAATAAGAGAACATTGGGATTTAGAGAGGTTCAAAGTCATCACGAAAATTTCTAGAGGCACCAGACCAAACATTTCACCTTTCCACTATGACAATAAAAGCATGACTCGAACATCCGAACAATAATCAGCATGCTGCCTAGAAACACAGAACCATAAATTAACTCAATTTAACAAACGGTTTTCGCACATCCTGCATCTAAAATACATCAACCTTTATCAAAAAGATAATATCTCACTAAGGAATGTAGTACAAAAACATGATGATTAAATGAATTATACAGTTGATTGAAAGTGATTGCCAATGATTAATTGTCAAGATAATTGCTTTACAATTAGTAACTTATTATCAGGCATTGTAACCATCTCAGAAATCACGAAGATATTTGAACACCTTGTCAGTATCCAGAGAAACAATCAAGCTACAACTTCTGTGATAGCATCTGATTCCCAATACGTTTTCAAGATGAAATAAGCAAACTTAATCCTCCACTGTACTATTCTTTTTGGATTCGTGCTACACTCTATGTCCACAATATCTTCATTTTAAAGAGTATTTGTGTCAGATGAACGTTTTACAAGAAATGGAAACATGTATCACTTGCAATATAAAACGCAAAGTAAAGTGTTATCAGTATTCATCAGTAAAAGTCATGCAAGCCGTAATGCCATTTGAGCATTCTGCATGACACGACCCAAGAAAACAGACTTTCTTTGAATCGAGTTAAACTTTGTTTTTTAATGGTTTCTGATGTTTCCTTCCAAAACACCATTTTGCTGATATTTCTCTTGTTTTTAACATGGTCATTGAACTATTGAATAAACAAATCGAATGTTTATTGAATGCATTTGCAGTGAAACTGTTTATTCTACATTTCAGTCATCGTTTAGCAACTTACTGTGCTACTTGACATAGAATCAAATGAGATTGACAAATAACAAACAATTTACAATAATATTACAATGGTCTGAGGTTATAAACTTTGAGATCGATATCCGAGCTCACATTTCATACATTGTAATTGAATGTTTCTAATTCAATTATAACCAGACAGTAATGAAACTATTGATGCATTGTCCTTACAGCATAATTGATCTTATAAATCGTATTTAAACATAAATCAGTTCTATTTTATTACACTACTGATATTTTGAAAATGGAATTGAAATTTATGCTCGAAGACTGTAATTACGTGTTATAACCTCTGGTAAGTACATTTATCTCCTCCTAAAGAAATCAATCAACATCTATATCACCAAGTTAGAAATAATGACAATTGATAGCACCAGTTATGATATAGAAAAGGTACAGTTTTAACATTCAGAGTCATATAGCCATCTAACCATCGTTCTGGACTAGACTCCCATATTCCGTAAGCTATTGCTTACTTTCTCCCATAAAGAGGCATGGTCGGTAGCTGGCTCTTACCCACTACCCTATATCACTGAGAGGTTACTGTGATTTGAAGTCAGCGACCTTAACCATTTAACCACGGAGACGGGTTGCAAATAGGAACATGCTATTGACTGAACTTTCCGACTGAAAATACTAAAACAACTTCCATGACATTGATGTATGCTACAAACACTTAAACTGTAATTCTGATAAGACATACGTCTTATTTAATAGCTTGAATACTAGTATAATACAAGTTTTGTGACTTATTCTCCGATATAAGCTCTGAAACTTGTGGAATAAACAACTACTTTACGGAGCAGAGATAGATAAGCTCAATATGAAAACGTCGCATGAAATAGTAATCGATCAGTGCATGCTATCATGAAATTACGTGTTTCAGTAAAAACTACTACAGTAAAAGAATCACAATTGAAAGACGTGATGGACACGTTTCTATTCATTTCACTCATAATGATATGTTATTATTGACTTCACAACTCCTTGTTCTGATACATTTGACAGTTTTGAGTACACAGGAGTGCCCCTTATCTACGACGCCACGACTTGGGCGCCCCGATTAGTGTTTGCTTCAGCTTCGGCGACGTGATTCAGTATTGGCGATCGGAAACTGCTGTCAATTTCGTTTTAGAAAAACATCGCATTCTAATAAAGAGCTTGAATATGTGAATTTAAAATATTTTTTCCCGGAGAACTGGATTTTATTCAAAAACACATTATGAATTATTCAAAGTCACTGTTGTTGGTGATTAATTAATTAAAACTCGCATACAGTTAAAATTGATAATTATTTTGGCACGGGTACACTGATTTTATACTGGTACCAGTTAATTATAACTTCCTGCCAACAAAATTTTACTAAATGACAACTTAAAAAAAGTGCTATTCACCCTCATGATTGTTTTAAAACTTTCAGCTAACACATCATACATGGAAGTAAAACATAACTTAAAAATATAACATCTCTTAGACAAATATCCAGGCTTAAATGTCCTTAATAAGACTTTAGTTTCACTTTCGTAAGTACGAGTACATGTATAATAGAAACTGAAACACTTGTTATTCATCGAATGGAGTGTATCAGTATATATGTCACTTGCAGTAATTTTGTTGTTTGAAACATCTATATATTCATACGAAATAACCTATTGGTAACAGCAACAGAAAAACAACAATCCAATGGTAACGGTATACGTATGTATCAGATATCATTTGATGTGAACGCATGTCTTAATAATTGCGAATATTGTCATTTTACCAGATACGTATGTTAGTATTATGCGACATACAAATATACATAATACAGAACACACACATTCATATATATAAATGCATAGTGTCATTACCTTAGACTTTAGAGTCCATGAGTACATAGTACAAATATTCACACGATACTATGTTTATCTCTCTTTTATGAGGTAATTCAAATGCTCTATAAGATGATAAGCTACATAATTTATTCTCTCTACCTAAGACAATAAGCTGAAAATGCCTAGATTGTATTAGAGAGGTCACGTAATTTGACATCTGATAGACGGGCCATCGTAAAAGGCTATCAGGAAGGAGTATTATATTAATCATTATATAAAGACAGTCAGGAGTGAGCCCTCTAATAACATGTAAATGGGTCACAGTCTCTTACGATTCCAATACTTGTTCATGGGTTTCATTCTAGCATTATAAAAATAAGGTCAAATCTGATCGATCGCGAATCTTATTTTTTTTATCATGCAATTAAAAAAAACTTAAAGCCACCAAATGGTGACAGAACATGAAATTGAGTATACTTGTGTCGTGTAAACATTTCATTTCGTCATACGATAAACATGTTCATTGTGCGTATATATGAAACATGCGTAGAATGTTGTAAATGAGAACAGATAGATGATGAGAACATATTCAGAGGTATCGCCACATGTATCAATTCTGCACTTTTCATAATGCTAAATACAACGAAATATAGAGAATATTACATACTTGGATTTCTATCATTGGTTCATGGGGAAATTAATATATTTATTTAGTATACATTGGAATTCAATCACGAACATGCAAACATAGTTATCAATAACAATGTTATGATTGATGTTAAAAACACATTGACCGATAGATCAATTGATTAGTTTATACTACAGCAGACATATCATTATGCTATCAACAACGGACTCCACTTATCGTACAATAAGCGAAAAACAAACTCACAAGAAACATCGATCATTGTCATTTAGCTTCAGCAGGTTGAGACACATTATCACTCATGTAACTGTTTGATCTATGTAACCCTACCAGAGCAAGATTACCACGTGTTAGTGTAACAGATTCAAATACAATATCTACCAATCTATTGTGCCAGAATAACCTTTTAGCCTTTTTATTTGCCAGAACTTCAGTCTTATGCCATCATTTAATAAAAGTCGTGTATTTCTTGTAATCCTTTAATATGGGTCTTACACTGAGTTCGACAAGAAAAGTAAGGGATAATGGAGAACTAGATGGATTTGTGAAACAACAAAGTGCCATTCAAATCATAGTGCACTGTTTACATTTAGCAATTTCAAATGATTCCTTAAAAAGTTTAATTGACATGAAGTAGTCTAGTATTTAACTGAATATCACTAAACATCTCTTACAAATGCTGTTAGTGTATAATTTATATCATATAAGCATGGAATCCGACTTGTTATTCTTGTAATTAAGAACATAAATTTAAACACAGAACACTACTTTTTAATTAACAGAGCTTATTTGGCACCAATTAGGCATTTTAATAAGACTTTAACTTTGTTTAAAATTGGCCTGCGGCAAACGGTTTCTAAATTATCACTTCCGAATGAGCACAAAAAACTCTCAATTTCATTTACGATGATAAATTATTGAAAAAATCCAACCTTCAAATCGACTTGTTAACTGTACTCCATTGATTAATTAGCTTAGAAGCGGATGGTGAATAAATCAATCACTTTTAGAAAAAATCCAAAAAAATCAACATTTTAAGGCAAAAAAAGAGAACATCCGTCGCATTCTAGAAGACATGATTGGTTTGATTATATGGTCTGTTTAGAAATACAACCGGTTCAGTTAAGTTGATCTCTAATGCATGTGATTGCTAGCTAAGCGATGTTCAGAATTTCCCATATAGCACTTAAAATGTTGTCTTTCATGTGTTGCCATACATTCAGTAGACAATATAATTCAAAAGGCTGACTGGAATTGAATAAGTCTTATCGTCTACTGTGTCCACGTTTGTTTGTGTAACACGTATATAAACTCTAAATTTCTGTATTAACCATCTATCAATACTTTCAAGACAATTTGTCTTAAGAATCAGTAGGTGAGTTTATCTGCTTTCAACCTCTGGTTCTCTCATATATTTTTACCTCTCGTAATATTTTATGTGATATAAGTTTTCCTTTTCTACTATTGCAATCGACATTAACGCGTGTGCTGAGACGGCATGATAATGAACGTACGTCCGATTCTTAAGAACGTTTAAATTTATAAAACCGTGATGTTAACGAATGGAGAATACATTTAATCATTTAATAGTCTAGCATCAAATTTAAGCTTTTAAATGGTTTGGAATTTAATACTGTCACAACAGTCCCAGGAGAATTTACTACCAGACATCTGAGCACATTGTGAACGTTAATGCTGTTCTGTTATATGATATAAAAGTCTCACATACATAAACTTTATGACTATAAATATATGTGTTATCATATCATTATTGTGTTCAGGAAATTTGAGGTTGCATCTAATTGATTGTTAGTTGATCAGTAAAAGCATTTACGGATACAGATTTCCTCAAACATATTTATTGTAACCATGCAATTTCTATTGAAAAACATACTAGTATTCATTATGAATGTGAGTTTTTAAGCATTGTTTGTCCAACAAAACACGACACCACTAACTTGTACTTTTGCGACGTATCAATGCTCAGTGCGACACAAAGAAAGATAATATTAAAAAACAACATATTATTGTCCTTTTATCTTTATTTCTTTTATAGTTTCCTCGGTTATATCAGTTTATTTTACGACACATTTTGTTTTGCCCATGTTGAAAAAATCTGTACTGAATAGAAATTAATATTTATTCAATTTTCACCAAGGGTGACACAAAATGTATATATTGCACGGAGACCAATATTTGTCTTAGTTTATAAATTTATTGTTACTGTGTTTTCATTGAACTGTATATTATTTTTCTTTTAATCTTTGAAAAGTGCGTTAAACCTGAAGCTTTCAATGCAAATTCAAAAGGAATATAACCAAGGACTGTCATTGTTTTTTAAATTCCATAGTAAATCATTATCTATCATATAATAAACATATCTAAAATCTGTCCACCCATTCTGAGATAATAATTGTGGGAGTATGGATCATAATACATAATTAAATACAAAGCAAGCTGTGAATATATTTAGATACATGTAGTTTGCTCGAAAATAACTTTTTTTAAAAATTCCACACTACCTTAATTTCATATCTAATTGTTCTAGACACAGCATTACTTGGTCCGGTTGTTCGCACGTTCTGAGATATTATTTGTAACTACATTGTATTTGGAAAAGGCCATCAGAGATTTAACGTTGCATTGTTTTGTTAGAAACAGTTTTATACAGTCGCATTTACGGTAACTCCCATAAAGATAACAAGCTAGGTTTTGATTCCCTTGGTATATACGCATGCGCTATTTCATTACAAAATTATGACTCCTATTTCATAGTGTATGATATAATGTCAGAAAATAAATGCTTTGTTCGGTCTTTACTAGAATGTTTAACAGCATTATTGTTATATTCTAAGAATCTCCTATGTAATATATGTATCTATATCAAAATGAACAAATAACAGAGCATGTAAAATGGGTTTAAATGCTACGGCTGAAGAATGAATCCGAACAAGAAGTATTACACGATAGTATGACAAGATAAACTGTACGTCAATCATTATAGCAATGACTTAAATTAAGACAATCACGGCATCAAACAGATAACAGAACGCTTTTATAGAGTGTTTGGAGACAATCATGACGTTATTGGTTAGTTCAATAATATATCACCAGCATATAACAAGTATATTTGTCAGATCAAAAACAGCAGAATTTATGGTTTTGATTAAAAGACATGTCAGCACAGAACAAAATCTAAGATAGTAAAGAAGACATTGACAAAGACGACATATGGAAGAAATTGTTAAAAGTGATGATTTCGAGAAGAAAAATGTTGTGAAAAGTGTGACTGCTGAATCAACGCATTTGTCGCATGTCACATTATAATTTTAATTAAAATAATCGTACAAATCGATGTGGTTTCATGTGTTAAGAATCAATTCCGGAACACCATCAGTGTCTGAAATGCATTCACAAATTACCATTATCACTAAATAAAACAAGTTTTAAAATATGTCATGTATGCATTAAACTTTCAATTAATGTGGAGTTTTTGGGGATTTCAAGACGCGTTATCAAAACACTGTCAATGATTAAAAAAAATGTTTAAAATGTTTGAAAAACATGCGTGATTACATGGTGTTTTTAATTATTTTTAACTCGTAAAAATGTAATGAAGCTACTCCATCCTTTATTTTATGATGTTTTGTCACCAATGTTGTGAGCAATGTGACAACATTGTCTTCGTGGTCTTTGTCACGTAATATTGGGTATAAAGGTGTTGAAATGGTTATGCTTTCGATTCTCTGGGTATTAAAATCTATATAGCTTTGGGTAACAGCGCCTTTGTGCTGTTCTGTTTACGGTACATCAAATATATATTTTTGCATATTGGTCATTGTTATTTGCATATGTCTGTAACAAGATATTTTGTGTATACGTTACTTCTAAATATAATTTAATTTCTGTTCTGTACTGTAGAGGAGTGAGTGTGAGTCGTGTTTATGGTATTTATGATCAATCGGTCAGTTGCCAATTTGGAGAAGGGGTAACTGATAAAAATGTTTTGCCAAGACTCTCACAATTTTGAATATATGTTATTAGAAACTCTCACTGATATTAGCCTTTTGAAGTAAATACCATGGAGATTAAAATTATTTACAGATTGTATGATTTTCCTGTTTGATAAATCATTTGTACATCATCAGTATAAAAATATTGCAATGTTTCAATATGTAGACATAGGAGAGCAGATATCTGGCTCTCTGTTGGATTCTAGAGCACCGTATCCTCCTGATGTACAGTAATTACTCGAATGCTACAGAAAACAATTTATCCAAATAATACACAAGACAGATAAAAGGACTTATAAGGTAGCATACTTGTTACACTAGGCATTATCAAAAAGATGGAGTGGCATTTTAACCGATTTAAGTCTTCTCTTTTGCTTTCAATGTACTACTGGGATTGTTGAAGAAGTATTTTGGAGTGCAAACGCCTCGAATGAAAACGAATGACTATGATTTTAAAATAAACAAGCGTTGAACCTGGCGTTATGAAATTATTCACACAAATAATTACCACAATGTTCCCGGAATGGAAATAATTGCTTAACTTAAACACGAAAAAGCAGTAAATTTAGACAGCGGTGAATGATCATCGAAACATATTACAATCCCTAAATATGCTAATTTGGCAAATATGTAAAAGCATGTTATAACTGATTGATAGTGTTACAGAAAACTGTAGTTTTCATTTTGCTTTTATTTAATGCATGGTAAACCATCACACACAGTTTTTAAACCCTTATCTGTTGCAAGAATATAAACATGGGAGTGACATGGCTAAAATGTGTTCCTGCTAATGGCTCAAGTTAATCCTTAGATAATTCACAATATTAAAATTATGTGAAGTATGTTTTTTATTGCAAAACTTGTAAGATAAATAAATTTTGCAAAATCGTCATCTTAATTATTTATTCACATGTTACATATACAGGGTTTGTGAGGAAGAAATATTATATTGCAACATACTATGCCATATATTAAATGAAATAACATCAACGTAATGACAAATATGCTATGTACACAAAATAAAGACCATTCCGATATGTCTAAATACAAGTATCACATCCTAACAGAAAAACATACATTCTAAATTAACAAAATAAACCTGGAATGATGACATTAACAGTCAATTTAAGACAATTATTGACATACAGATTGATACTTAGGTATCGCCATATGTTAAATATGCATCTAAATAATTACAAGCAATGTCAGGTGATTTATGATGATTTTGGTGATGTACAGAAGTTTTACAAGGTCATATGTCTTGGAACTGAAAGCATGTGGTATTAATAAAAACGAATATTTGGAAAACTATATCAAACATAATGTCATAAAGCTGTAGAAGTTAGTATTCATGGTAGTTTTGTTAAAGCCACCAAACCTATAAAAGTATAAATTGTTCAAGAGTTTGCTATTTCCTTTGTTTTGTTTATTGTTACATTTGTGCCTATTTTGACAAGTGAATTGTATTTATCAACTGAGAATATAGAAGATTGACTAAAACTTCTCAATTTAATGCACCAGTCGATCCACTTCCAACACATAACCATTAAAAAAGTTAAGCCATTGACTAGTTAACTCATATAAACATTATTTCACCAACGTCTGAAGGTGACGCTGGGAAATAATAAATATCGCCGTTTAAAATATTGCAATTTTACGGGACCATAAAAAAGCTCTATGATTAATACATCTAATTGATATTTGTGCCAAGAACCAAGACAATTAAGTAGATAAGTTTTCGTTTGACACAATATCCTCTTCTATAACAATCGATTAGAAACAAACATATTATGTTTGGTCTGTGTATGTCTGTACAACAATACAATAATATAAAACTAAGAGATAAGTGATACAATTAGAAACATCTCATAATTTTAGACGAATGTTTATCGAGGTTTGTGACAACTAAATGATAATGTATATCTCTGAGGTATATCAAACTCGTCAATATTAGACAACGTGTGTATGCATACAATGTCATGTAATACGTGCTTGTAGGGTTTTCAACTCTGACTAACTTCTTTAATTCTAGAATCGGAATTATTCTTACTAACGTTCAAAATTACATGACGTAAAATTACATTTTCGATATGTAAAACGTAGATCGTATGGAATTGTTTGTATTGGTAATAAACTTTATACAAACCAATTGCTATTCATCAGAATGTGTTACAAAACAGGTTTACCTTGCAATGTCGGAAAGCGCTGGTGTTGCTTGAACACCTTTGAAGAGTTTGCGTGCAAAAGTTTAACTTTGTTTGTCATTTGAAACAGTCCTCCATCTCAAAATAGTACCCTCATTGAATGAATCATTAACGGTTCAGAAATAGTGCGTTGAATATTCAAATCACTTTTCCGAAGAGAATTGCTTGGTATGTTTATCACCACGAACCCGGTGGCAATCGATCAAGACACGCAATCATATTTTAAAGTATGTCCGATACAAATATTATCTTAATCGACATGAAGATAATAAAGTTTCAGAGACCTATCGGTGCTAAATCCCACGCATTGTGTTTCTTGGTATCTTTAGAAAAGAATTTGGACAGAAAGCATAATGAACTTCTAGGCGTCTGTAACCGTCCTTACATTTCGAATTAGGTGTTCTTGGAGCCGCGGTTTCATGATTTTAAAAGAAGCAAATTGTGGAGAATAATGCACACATTTAAGACAATACCTTGTTTAATGCTATGACCAAGAGTTACTGCCGAAGCATAAGCAATTTCATGATCTGCGTGTTCAAGAAATGCCAATAAAGAAAATCAAAATCGGGATAGAAATTTTGATATACGATCTTCGTCATAATTTGTCTCCTGTAGTTTGTATTCTGTTTACCGTTATTATATTTTATATTCCTTAATAGTCAGACTAATTGTATACACTGTATTTTCATTATCAATAAAATGATTTTATGTGGAGTAGCAATTAATCGAGTCACAAATCGCCAATTATTCAGTCTACACTATGTAAGATTATTCGGTTATAAACGCTAGTAAAACGAATGATAAAAGACTGTTTCAGTTAACATTAATTTACATATCATTCCATATAACTTATCATTCATAGAAACGTAAATTAAAACTGTAAGGGGACGTATATGCTGACTGTGATTATTCGTTTTGAATGTCTCTTAAAGCATACAGATAACAATCTTGTGGCTCGCGCACAATGATCGATCAGCGCTTTTGACAACATGGTATTGTAGTGGTATGAATATTTAGAAGTATCAACATAACGCACACCTTTCCTTGTTTCTGTGTTTTTTTTCCAAACTATCCATTTCGTAAAAAGAGATACATTGAATTCAAGGATTATGCAACAGTGAATAATGAGCTAGCTTCATTGTTCATGTCTTTATACGATATAGAGTTAAGAAAAGAATGATCAGCAATACTGCTAATCCGTACAGCATTTATCATAATTACCTTTATTAAAACAGGTACTTCATACACGTTTTAACCAAATGCAAAATCATGTAAGGTAATTTTCAAGCCGTTCTCTTTTCTGCCTCAACCTATTCAATAAGCTTTGACTTCATTGACATTTGTCCAAGCAGTCTGACATACGATAGGTCATTTGTAATCTAAAACAAGAATCGGTCTATTAATCATGTGTCTGGGTTTATCTTTGTCCTTGAAGCATATCGTTTTTCATGACCCATTATTTACAGATGATTGCTTCAGATATATAACGCGTCTGATTGTCTCTTCCTCCAAAAAATCGAAAACACCATAATTGTTTTGTTTCTTCTGTATACCACCAAACTGACCTGGAAGTTGTGGTAAATAAATATAAAATTGGTAAAGCCAAGTCTCTAATCGTGTGTTGGCTAGTTGAAACCATTTACAAGCATGGACATTTCTTGCATTGATAATGCTACTTCAAGGGCCGCTGGAGCCAGTAGGCTTGTGTGTGCTTACTTCCCCTATGATTCCAACTGTAGATGTAATAAAAAATGGCTATATATACAAAAATCGAAAATTGGCTTCCCAAATCTGAAATAGATAGGTCCCACATCAACAATATTTTTCATTTTTTTAATAGGCAGCAATCCTGAAAGGCATATTTCTTATTTGCTTAATAGAAAAAAAACAACAACAGAGAAATAGTTATTAAACAACTCATTTTAAAAAGATAACTTAATCATGAATTGGGAGAAACCTAAGCACATCAGGCTAAAGAAAATGTAGTTGTCACTTATGAATATCTTATATTTAGATTTTCAAAACAAACATATTAGTATCTTCTAACAATACTTGTCAAAATTTACCTTTCAAGATGGCCGCCAATTCAAAACAAGGGACAAACAAATATTGTAGATGTTGGAACTATGTACTGCTTGCTACGGGTCTGTACTTCATTCTTGTGCAAACCACGCTGATTGGACAGTGAATTCACTTGTTTATCAGACTAATTGACATTCAAATGGATGTAATGAATTTCGTCCCTGTTGGATTGTATGAAGGCATCATGTCTTAGACTATTCGTCTTCTGACGCTGATCCTAGTAATCCAAGTTTGGAAACTGACAGTTCATCGCGGAGAACATGGTTAATTCAGTTACACAATCCAGCAACAAACATTAGACGAACTGTCCACCAGAATATGAAAATACTCTGACTCTCTAAATACTAGACTACAGTTGAGAATACGCGTCATGGCCGAACAGTAAACTTAATATGAATACGCTATACACAATTATCAACACTGTATGTATTTATTTACGTGTATTATCATCGATTTTCAAATACATGTAAATCAATAAATCAAAGCTTTCATGGGATGATGTCCTAAAATATCACGAAGCAATTGAGATAATCTACGTACCCCTAGGAGATATCTATGGTATTTGTTTGCTATCGGAAATTCAAATTGAGTGTTGATCTAAGAATGATTGATGAGTGTAGATATTTCTGTTACTTCAGAAATCCAGTAAATCGGGAATAAAGTGAACTCATAAGATAGGAAATGTATGGATACCTATTTAACCAAATTTTAGTGCTTTGTCGTAAAAATCAGCATAACAAAATGTAGTTGACTTAGTTTTAAATTCATCTACCGCTTAAAAGATTAAATGCATATCTAAACTTTACAAGGCGTGTTACAATAGTTACAAAACATATACATTTGTACACTGATTCATCTACAATATTTGTCATCCATAAACATCCTTTCAGGTATTTATTCATCCCATCATAATTTTTATCAAATTCGATGTATAGATTTTAAAATACAGATCTTTATCCTTATTTTGTTTCTAATAAATGGCAGCTTTAAAGAAATTACAAATACGACAAAATGTTTCCATCAAAAACTGCTATGAATATTTACACAAATTTGCAAAGAAGTAACTGTCAATTCAAAATTAAAAGCAAAATTGCTGTGTCATGTTTATTTCACTATAAAGTAGCTGCGACTGCAGTGAGTGTTCCAAGAAACAGATCTTGGAATATCCGACGGTTTATATATAGACTTTTAATGTCTTTGTAAGCCCTAGAATAGAATCATTGACTTGTCTGATTGCCTGGGAGGTGCTTCTTTATAGAATTCGTCGGCTTATTTCTACAACCCCGTAACTAAATTTTAGGCCATTTTGTGATTTTGGTATCATTTTCTTTTACAATAAGCATACGTACCTGCTTCTAGATCTCCTATAAATAGGGCTTATCCAAATCTGTTTTGGTTACGTCAGACTTCAAATGAATGCGATTTTAACAAAATGGGGAAAATGACATGCGGGTTTGTAAAGATAGGCCGACGACTGATGACGCTAACTGGTGATGTGTTTACACGACTGATAAATGAGGATTGTTTTGTTGGTGAACAAATGATGTCGTTTATTGACGGGGATTTGCGAGAAAGTAATGAATATCAGTCAATCACACCATGAATGCTTGTCACAATGAAGCATCAAAAAGATAGGTCGATATTGGATGTAATTTTGGATTCAATTATTGGATTGAATTTTAAAAAAGTACTGGATTTATTTAAATCCCAAAAATTATCATTGAAATCTGTATGAAATGTATGATTGTCTATTCCAGAATGATTGAAATTAGTGTATGCATTTGAATCGAATGAAATGTATTAATTGGAGAAGTTTACATTGTCGACCAGATGAAAGACATTGCTTTACTTATGGAAATAATAAACAATTGAAATGCATCAATCATTGAGGATATCTGTAGAGATATTCCAATCAGGAAGTATTTTAAATACATTAAGACTTACGATCGCAAAACAGTTACTCCAAATAATTTGATTCTGCCAAAAGACTTCTACAAAACCGTTCCGATTCAACAAAGGCAATCTTTGAAGATCAGCATCAACTCGTAAGCATGCTATTACCGTAGCAAACAAATTAAAATAGAACTAATGTTCATGGTGAAAGAAATTTACGAGTTCGAAAATTCTGACAAAGAATATTTCAATAGGGGTTTCTTTTATCTGTTAAGATTCAATTTATCCGTAAAATCGTGTAGAAAATGGAACGGAATAAGTTAGGCAATCGAAATCAGAATGACGTTTTATCGTGATTAAAATGTCCTCATTTCAATGTCTGGTTTAAAAAAATTACTATCAAATTATTCGAGCATCCGCTCCATCTGTTTAGAAACGTGAGCAATATTTACTTGACAAGGCCTAGTTTTAAGTTCTAAACTATTTCTAAAATGTCGAACAAATAAAGATCAAGTTTACAGTAAGCACTATTAAACTGTGTTTTCTTCTAATATGTGGATTTCATTAGTTACGAAATAGCAATTAAACAACAATTGAGAAGCGCTATTGTTTGGCAAAAATGATTTTAAAGTTATTTTCCATGGAAAACGTCGTGAATTAGGTGAATCTCCTGCAAAGTTCCCTTTAAATATTGTTCTTCATATATTTAATGGTAATTACGCAGAAGAAAAGATTTAATTTATCAGAACTGGTATTTAACGTCAATATTAATAACGTAGAGACAGCACTGTGTTGTGTCTCGTAAAGAAAAATCTAAACATCCCAAATAACGCTTTCTTATTTATGGCAAATATCACTGAAAGTTTGTTAAACGAGTTGAAATATACAGCTGTTAAATCTGCAATCAAACAACGTATTGCTGTTGTCGTATTCACGGTCAATATGAAAGGTGGATGTAGTACTTGTCACCTTTATCAAATAGATAGTCCATTATAAAATGTGGCATAGACAGAAACAAAAACAAATGTATCTTAATCTACATTGCAATAAGTGGAGCAGGTCAATGTCTTGTTTAACCTGCTCTAGCCCACGAGTTTGTCGATACTCAACACTGCAGTGTTAAATTTGGAAATGGAAATGAGTGATAAATCAACAAGTTAAAAAAGATAGCTGATGCGTATTTGACTGAGTTATATTGCAATGTTTTATTCAATATTTTAACGAGGTAGTATCTCTAATTGTAATGCAAGCATGAAATAAGGAGAATTCAGGAGGTTATTTTTGGGTGATTCCAACCGAGATAATTACATGTTAACGTTTTGTGAGTTCTAGACTTTGATTAATCAAACTGACTTGTTATTTCATGAGAACAGATATAATCACACAGAATGGAATAGTCAAACTATGAATGTATGTAATTTGTCTCCGTGCCTCTATATTTATCTTCACTGATAGTGGTAATGAAGTAGTTTGATGTTCAGTTCCACTATTCTAGTTTTAGTTAAGTAATACATTATCGGTTTCGATTTAAATTCCATCTAATGTCATTGTATAGAATTGTGCAACTTAATGGAATATGGAATCTTGCTGTTGAATGTTTCAAAGTCTGATAATGTATTCTATAAACATTCAATATGTATAAACGAATACTGCAAACACTTTTAGAAGAGACTATGTAATATGTGTTTCTAGAAACGAATCTTACAATTTGCATCGGTGCTTGTTGATGAAGATAATTAATGTTCAATAGTTTCACCGTAGTCAGCGTGTTTGATCAAGTACAAAAACATGTATACAAAATATAAATCAAACACATCTTCCTCATTCGTTCATTGTTAATTGGTCTTGTAATATTTATAACAAAGTTTATGATGTAAATTAATACATAAAAACTAGTACTAATTACATGCTAACATGAGCTTTGTCTATGAGCAAAAACCACTGTTGAAGTAACAATTTCGCAAACTAAACACTATCTAGCAAATAGATTTTAATAAAACTTTGTACAATATAAGCATGGTCTAAGCCAGTAAATTATTGATAAAAGAAATCATATCAACTCGTGGTTGTTTTTTAATCGAAACTAGTTTAACCATACCCCACCCATCTGAAAATTGCAAGATGGTAGTGAACCTTTGGAGAAAGTTATGTAAAAATTAAAATGATCTCCTTCTGGGCATATAATTTATTCAATGTTCACACAGTAGTAGTTTTAAGTAGTAAAATGATAACAATAAAGAAGCATTGACCAACTCAAACATGATTTGTAACTTGAGTGAATTTTAAAGGCAGGTATAGCTGTCATTGGTTTAATACTTTCTTCAAGCATCTACGGGCGCCACTAAGAGTGGGTGATCTGGAAAACCAATAAAGAGTGCAAGAACCGCTAACCATATTTTCATCAACTGATTATTTACCTACAAGAATAGCATTGAAACTTAACTAAACGCAGACGACTGTTAAAATATTGTTAAAATACAATGAGATGATCAAAATGCATTATCATCAAACGTTTTGAAAACAAAGAAATATCATAGTCGGAGTATTTGTGCGAATAAAGACAAGTAAATCGACCGACACGATACTCTGTGGACCAATGTGCATCACTTTATTGTTAAAGATTTTAAAATTGTCTCTCCATATTAAGACCTGTAAATTACATTGTTTTTGCATGTACGTGTCATGTTTTGATATAGTGTGGATGTTGACAGTTTCTTACACTATGGTTCTGGGAAGTAGATTATTCGGCAATGATTGCAAGTTTGTATTAGTTTTATTATTCATTTACACGCACAAAATACCGTGAATGGATAGACAAATAGAATAATAGCAGCCAAAAGCACAACTTTTGTCTGCTGGGTAAAAATGCAACACTCATCTTACATAACTCGTTTTTTGTGAAAACAATACCGTACATATAGCAGCAGACAAAATTGTACAAATATGAAAGGAATGGAGACAAATCATGCAAGCAGTCAAAAGTTGAATCACCTACAAATAATCGAAAAGGACTATTCTCATGCAACGTTCGTTTTATGCCCCCGCATCGATAGATCGGGGGCATATTGTTTTTGGTCTCTCTGTTTGTCTGTCTGTTTGTCTGTTTGTACCAAACTTTAACCTTGCCTATAAAATCAAAACGCCTGCACCTACATTCATCAAACTTCATATGTAGGTTCATCATGTCAACCTCTACATGTGCATTTTCAGGTCAGTAGATCAAAAGTCAAGGTCACAGGGTCATTGTGTTTAAAAAATTCCGACATTTCTTTTAGGATACTACTCCTACATTTTTCATGGGATTTGGACGAAACTTTCACAGTGTAGCAACGTTAAATGTCGCATCGACGCTAAATGTCGCATTTGACGTTATATGTCGCAAGGCTGACGCTAAATGTCGCA
Source organism: Lutraria lutraria (assembly GCA_964023205.1). Lineage (NCBI taxonomy): Eukaryota > Metazoa > Mollusca > Bivalvia > Venerida > Mactridae > Lutraria > Lutraria lutraria. The sequence goes on along the minus strand of OZ026833.1, from coordinate 47,553,690 downwards.
ACCAACGCTAAATGTCGCAAAACCTCCTGACGCTATTATGTCGCATCTGTAACGCTAAATGTCGCAACAAAGAGCACTGACGCTATATGTCGCAACATAAACGCTAAATGTCGCACTCCTATATAAACCTTTATAATGCAGAGTCATCGTTCCCGCTACACCCAACACACTCGTATATGTGTAATAAATAACTGTTCATTCGTTCATAATAATGTTTAGTTTATCCCCTCCAAGTTTTTTTTACATTTGCTCGTTTGTATTGGGTATTTTATTTTTTTCAAATTGGCATTTATTGTATATTGCCGTCGCCGGTGTGTGCATGTTTGTGTGTTAATAGGACGAGGTGTGATGGACTTGCACACTAACGGTATGATGTTTGTTTGTTTCATCTGGTTTAACGCCATTTTCAACATTATTTCAGTCGTATCATGGAGGGCAATTATCCTAACTAGCTTTCCTGGACTTCATTTAGGCTTTAACCAGTACTAACCACATTCTATCCGTAAGCTTCTGCCAAGCTACCCCACATAATTCAGTGGTGGAGGACAATTTAACATAGGATGCAATATCTTCAGTCAAATGTATCACGGACATTGTGAGCCTCGCTCGGGGTTCGAACTCACAACCTCTTGATCAGTAGACAAACGCTCCAACCACTGAGCGAGCCGGGCGGGCACTAACGATATGAACTTTCACACTTACGACATGGACTCTCCCACTAATGATATGGATTCACACACTAACGTTGTGCACTCTCACAGTAATGGTATTGATTCACACAATAACGATATGAACTTTCCCACTAATGATATAGATTCGCACTTTAAGGATATGGACTGCCCCATTAATGATATTGAGATTTGCACACTATGGTGTCGGACTCTCCCACTTATCAAATGGATTCGCACACTTACCATATGGGCTGTCCCACAAATGATATTGAGATTCGCACACTTACGATTTGGACTCTCCCACATTAAATGATATAGAATCGCACACTAACGACATAGAATCGCACACCAACCACATAGAATTGCACACTGTTAGTGTCACTAACGATATCGGTTATAGTAATAGTGATGCATCAGAATTTCAGACCCGCATGAAACATTTGCGAGAAATAATTTATCTAAAACGGAAACCGAAACACCTTCACAAAGAACAAACATGTAGAACTATCGCCGGATATTTGGTGTATTATTGTTAAAGCTTGTTTTGAATCTAAATCATTTGTCGCTATACTCTCTTCAAAGGATGAATAGATTATTGTGAGCAAGACAATGCCTCCGCGATTGTATCTCAACCCTGACCGGTTCTATAATTTATCTGTATCACCTTTAAGTGTAAGAAAAATATTAGAATATTTGGGTCTGGCAGTGCCGGCTTAGTACAGACAATACGTGATGTGAAACACATTCCTTATGGGTCAATGCATGTCTCTTTCTGCGGATGGTCACATTTTGTGACCGGTATAGAATAGACGGCATGTGGTATTGACGTCCACGGCATTAGTAATGAGATGTTGAAGATACATGTATTAGGATCCTAACACACAACATTCAAAAGGTTGTCAAATCTGTTTTTTCCTACAATAAATCTTTAAAATATGTTATTTTACAATTTTAGAAAGAGGTTTACCATATAATTCTATAAAAATAATGGTTTATATGACAGAAAAGAACTATAATTATCCTTCTAAACGGCTGAACTTCGAGTATCATAGATCAATAAATGATCATAATGTTATTATAATAATAACATTATGATCATTTAAAAACATAATTGCACAGGATCACAATGCATTTGTAGTTGTAATATTAGTGCATTGTATGACATGAAACGAATTTCTTATTTTTTTAAAGCTTCAAAGACTTATTATTACGATCTCTTTTGGCAAAACATCAATAAAATAGCGCTATGATACATATTCAAGCGACATAACTTAAATTCAAAATAGTCCCCCATGTCTAACAAACATAATAAAACCTTACCAGGCTTACTGTTGCACAATACTTCTTAAAGTAACCCTAGGGTAAACAAATGTTCACATTTCTAGCATTATTTAGCCAACATTATAAAAGTCACTTAACATAATTAAAATAAAACACCTTTTCATCCTAAATAAAATTATGTTCCAAGATATTCAACAATAATGTGTAAAGAAAACATAGAAAGAAAACAGTTTGTCCCTTCTGAGGTTTAAACCCACAACCCTCAGACAGCAATTCTAGCCTATTTGAATACTCATCAATGTGGAGGAATACGTTAGGATTCCCAGTGTCTCATATATCCACTTTTAGAAGAAGGTTAAAGCGGTGGTACTTGTAAGTGCGTGCTGTCTACTTGTAGAAGCGTAGACAAAACTTGGCGATCCGTACATGGTAAGTACCACCTCCTTACGGATTTGGATGCACACAGACACGCCGTAGCACTTTTAGTGCATGAGGAACTTTCGCTGCGTTCGGCCTGCAGTCGGGTTACGGATTTACCCTTGTACTCGCGTTCATCGTACTTGCACGCACTTACAACGAACGAGTGAAAAAGGAAACACATGGAAATACGGCCTTCGTACGATAACGAGACAATCGCACGGCGAAAGTACGCTGTAAGCACTCGTAACTCACCACGTGTGCAACGTGCAATGCGCGCAACCTCTTATGGTCAGGCGTAGCGTGTGGGTCACGGACGTACATTTTACGCAACCGTGCGAGTGACGTGCATATACGTACTTCTTCCCTGCTCTTGCCACTCCCTTCCCACGTTTTCAGAAATTCGTGACGTCCGTGGCCTCCCAAAAAAACAACGTACGGACTAAAAACACGCACGGTGGGTTGTGACCGAGCCTTAAGGAATAACCAATCATTTTCGATTAACCTTTTACATATGTACTTTGCTTTTAAATTTTGTAACATTCAGGAAAACAGTTTTGGTGATTTGAACTATTTGTAGTATTTTGTGTGTGACAAATCATACGATATTAAACTTATCTTCACTAATTTTTACCTTACAGTAATGTAGAAACATATCGTTACATAAATGTAAATATAATTTCTGAGGTTAAGATAAAATTAAATGATTCGTTCTTCACTTTTTGTTTTTGGCTGACTTTCTTTGTCTTAGACCTTTACTGTTTCTCAAACGTGAAAATGTCCTTTAATGTGATAATCCTTCAAACTGAGTGAAAAGTAAGTCGGTGTATGTGCACGGTGGTTAACCGGCTCGGATTTTTTGGATCAATTCAGCGTCCCCAGACTAGTTTTGATCGAGCAAAGGACTTTTAATGAATATCAAGCTAAAAGTTTAGACAGGTGTGTTCAAAATATTTGATATTTTATATGTTCTACTTATTTTATTTTAACTATTTATGTGCGACGGAACAGCACAAATGTATATTGACAAGAAAATAATGTTAAATCAACATCACAGAGAACAGAGTCTATGCACAAATGTAATCAAATTGCATATTCCCTCGCAAGATTGGGCGATACTGTCGAGTGAAGGAATAAAATGTCAATTTCTACAAAGTTTTCATGTTTTTCAATCGATATCGTTACTGAACTGAATAATAACAATTTATCAAAGGTTGCTTATCGGGTATTTATCCAGTCAAAATTCGGTTCATTATTATTAAAGAGAAAAAACAACAAACTTAGCAGCGAAGGACTTCTAGTGATCATGGAAACGGACTAGTTATGATCAGTTCCTTTCGATCGTTAAAACTGATAATTTGATATCTGAAAGACCCATGTTTGACTAAAACACCTTGGCAATGTACTACACATATATTTTAGAGCAATAAACAAGCATGACGTCTGAAAGATCAGTGTACTTTCTTAGTAATTTCAGGTAAATGTTGATGCACTTTCACTTGAGAAACTTCAGACTTTTTCCTGATGTAAAGAATAAATTTGCAAGAAATTGTTGATTATTTTGAATGTATGGAAAGAACAGACATGTAAAAGTTCCGTGGTACAGAAATTGTAAAGTTCTTTCGTGTTTTTGCGCCTGAATCAGGATGTATGCCCATTGTTTTTAAGAAATTAATCAGTAAAACTCCTTTGCTCGATCAAAACTAGTCTGGGGACGCTGATTTGATCCAAAAAAGTCCGAGCCGGTTAACCACCGTGTATGTGTTGGACGTAAGTCCTTTCAGTTTTGAATAGAGCATACATATTTATAGCTTAAATTTGTTTTACAGACAAGAGTTCCTGCAATAGGTATGACCTTGTGTATATGGATCTATAGCATTTCCTTCAAACTTTGAACAAATGATGTTCGTTGATAAACTGATAGGATTTCACTCCCCGTTCTAGCAAAACACACATGCACACACCGGCGACGGCGATATATGATAAATGCCAAGATAAAAATTAAAATCCCCAATACAAACGAGCAAATGTAAAAAAACTTAGAGGGTATAAGCTAAACATTATCATGTTAAACATATACGAGTATGTGTTGGGGTGTAGCGGGAACGATAACTCTGCATTATAGAGGTTTATAAAGGAGTGCGACATTTAGCGTTGATGTTGCGACATATAGCGTCAGTGCTATTTGTTGCGACATTTAGCGTTACAGATGCGACATATAGCGTCAGGAGGCTTTGCGACATTTAGCGTTGGTTGCGACATTTAGCGTCAGCATTGCGACATATAACGTCAAATGCGACATTTAGCGTCGATGCGACATTTAACGTTGCTACACACATACATGTTGTTACCAAGAACCACCACACATATATTCCGGGTTTTGTGATTCGATTTTTGACGGAATTATGGCCCTTTGTTTATTTTGTGTTATTGTAACAGCGAAATACTCTTGTTTCCTTGTTTTCTCAAGGGATTTTGATAAAACTGGAACTATTTTTATCGAGATACCTAATGCATGTTGTAAAGGTTTTATGATTAGATAATTTGTGACGGAATTATGGCCCTTTGTTTATTTGGTGCATATGTAATATATAGAGAAATACTCTTTTGTTTGCAACTACTTCTGTATTTCTCCAGGGATTTTTACCAAACTTGATAGAACTATTGTCACCGTGTTCTCAAGCATATATTGTCAGGGTTTTGTGATTTGATCATTTTAGCAGATTTACGGCCCTTTGTTTGCCTGCACCAAACTTTAACCTTGTCTTTTAAGTCAAAACGCTACCACCTGCAATCATCAAACTTCATATCTTGGTTCATTATGACAATCTCTACAAGACCTGTGCATTTTCAAAAAGGGCAACCGGAGGGGGCATGGTGTTTATAAAACACATCTTGCTAATTTTTTAAAAAGGTTTATGTGAGTAAGATTGTATTACTAATATCCAAGGTCCATAATCACGTGGTATATTGTTTTGATACCACAGGGTCTAGAGCAATGGCGGCGCCCACAAGTTCGATGGTAAGTTGTATTTTTCGTCAAAAGTTTAAATGATTCGAATTTTTCATGTATCCCACCCATGTTCCAGCCAACAATCGGTGCCAAAGTTAGCATTGTTACTGCTGTAGTTTGTTCATAGACCCTGCAGAGAAGTTCGAAGTGTATATACGAAGATATGAAATTATCAGGATCTCATCGCCAACCCATGTAGGAAACATATATCTTGCAAGTGCCCAAAATAAAGTTTTATAAGACTTCTAAAAATTTTGGAGGGTTGTTTCTAAGCAGAACGTCGCCACTTGCGGTTATGGATGGCTGGGTTATGATGGAACTTTGTAAGTAACTACATGTATTCGTAATGTTTGCCTCATGAAATGTTGTCAAGATCTCTGCTTTCTCTGGTTATGTCTGAAAATGCTTGCCCGATAAAGTTACAGTCCTGGATGCAGCATTTGAACTTTTAAGAAGTAATGTAAAAATCCCATAGCATTCAAGTTTTATTATGTGCCTTGTATATTGTATTACACACAGGCTTCCATCTGAAAACTTTAGAATATTATGATAATGCAAATAAAATCGTTTTAAAATTCTTTCTAATATAGTCCGACAACGACCTGTGAATGATCAAAGATCAGCTAAGTCCATTCTGTAGGGTGAGTGGCATTTCGGAACGTTTCGGTGGTTTCTGTAATGCATAAATATCAGTTATTTGACCCTCCCTGATGAGATTAAGTGCGTAGCTTAATTGGTAGAGGCGCTAACCTTTGTACTTCTGCAACTTGTTAGTCAAGATGTTACGGGTTCGAAGCCCATGTGAACGTTTGTTCCTTCCATTTTTATTTGCTTTTTGACATTTTATATTTGCAAAATTTTATTTCAATATTTGGAATGAATTTCATACATATTTAATTTAATTTCAATTTAAATTACTCCTTCGTTAGCAGTATCTGCACTAGAGCCGCTGTCAGAATCTAATAATTTGCTTCGTTTCTAACATGGCATCGCCTGCATACTTAGGAATGTCATTTGAACATAATTTGATTTTGATTGCATGAAAAAATATGCATGTGTATACTCTTCTTAACATAAATGCACCGAAAACACGAGCAATGCATGATTTGAAAAAAAATAGTGGCAAAATTAAGGATACGAACCAACACAATTCAGTTTAATAATGTTACTAGTGCGGCGCACTGATTTCAGGACCACGTAGGCCTCTTACAACAGTGGCCTACAAATGTAAGGTCATGTTTAGTAATGTACTTGGTCATTGTATTACGTATCCCTATTTTAAAGAATGGAACAATCCTCGACCTTTCGTCACGACTCACTGCTCGATTTCTATCTATAGTAGTATTGTCTTAATAATAAACAATACAATATAATATTATGGTCTCAGCATCATAAGATAGCGAAGTACGATAGTTTGAATGCAAATGTCGACCCAATTATCCATGTAATTAAATAAATAAATGTAACTGAATCTAGACAGCTACATTAAGACACCATCAATGTGATATTTAATATAACAGAACGTACTCAACTAATGTCAATGAACGATAAAAGACGCGAAACGATACGTCTAAAATAATACAAAATAATTGTTCCAAGTGGTTCTTAGAAAATGAAGAGAGATAATTATAATATACTCTTAGTATGCATAAATACCATTGCTGTCGGTCAAGGCACGCAATCTTAGTAGTTACCAGGCTATCATTCACAGAATTAGAAATTATCATAATCGGATGTGAGACCTATTGGCGACCAATTATCACCATACATCGATAGAGGCAAGTAAAAATGAACTTATTCATGAGGTACGGAGTGTACAAACATCAGTATATGAAATGAAACATTAGTTATCATCACTCCAATTTAATCAAAATAACCTGAATGAAAAGATGAATCAAGTCATAAAAACAACGAACACACAGTCTGATTTTCTGAAATCAATCGCATACAAGTCAATTGATATGGAAGCTAGGTCTCGAAGAAACAACTTGATCTTTAGAGGTTTTATAGAGAATTATGGTGAAAATTGTTGTCAAATATTGCATGACTTTATTAGAAATCGTTTTGACATAGATCATGACCATGTTTATATAGCGAGAGCACACAGACTTGGACAGCGAGATTCACGGAAACAATTTCAAAGGAGACCTATCATAGCAAATTTTCGAGACTATGGAGTCATTGAACAAATTATGAGCAATGTAAGAAGGCTACGTGGTACAAACTTTTCCATTGATTATGACTATCCGAAGGAAATACAAGAAGCTCGTTCACGTCTTTGGCCGTTGTTTAAGTCACTAAAGCATGAAAACCCAAGGTCCAGGGTGCAAATCGTATATCCGGCGAAAATCATAAAAGATGGGTCACTTATACGAGACGAACTACCAGAATGGGGCCGATATGTTGGTGTTAACAGGTTGACTCAACTTAATCAGTTAGAAATTGTTAAAACTCATATTGTTGAAAATTCACCAGAAATTGTCGAAAATACCTGCAATGATCAAAGTATGAATGCGGTAATTGTTCCAATGGAAGTTGTTAGTCACTCCGGTATGACAAAACAACCAATGATTAGTCCTGCATCTTTTGTGCCACCAATTAACTCGAACATAAATCTCACTCAGTCACAGGATGATATATCAACAGTCAGCGCAGATAGTGTCAATACATTTAGAAAACCACAATCAAGTAAAAATATGAGTGCCAAAGTGAGTGCCAATAGTATGCCATCGGAGGAAACTAGTGTGAAATCATTACAGTGTGATTCTACTAATCCAACCATACAACCAGTGAATGATAGTGGACCTATACGTGGTCGTGCACATGCATCTCGATCAGTGGCTAGATCTCAAAAACGATCTCAATCTGCAGCGCCTTATAGGACAAAAAGTGTAAGTAAGACACGTAGTGACAGTCCACAGATTTTACCAGAACCCAAACAAGGAAATGTAAACAGTGGTGATCATGAGTCAACAAATACTGGGATTTCCAATGCTTCGTCAGGTAAATCTATTAATAGCCCATCATTAACTGATGGACAATGTAATGATAATGGATGTAAATAGGGACAAGACGGGAAGGTCACGCTTCGATGTGCACTGTTAAATGTCCAAGGTTTGATAAGCAGACGTACAAATAAATTACTTTCAGCTGAATTAAAGACTGTTTTTGATACTCATGATATTGTTTTATTAACAGAAACATGGACAAATGAATTAACAGATTTACGTGTGGATAATTTCGAATATTTTGTTTTGAATAGAACTGAAAACAAACAATCAAGTAAACGATCATCTGGTGGATTAGTTGTTTATTTGAGGGATACTTATGTTACTAATGATACGTTAGTTTTTATAAGTCATGATGATATTATTTGTATAAAGTTAAATGGCTATATCTTTTGTATGGAAAATGATTTATTTTTCTGTTTATGTTATGTTGTTCCAGAGAGCAGTTCCAGACAAAGTATGGTAGGCACGCATACTTTTGACAGGTTATTGAATTTTATCACAGATTTGAATGTCGAAAATGAAAATAATTTTAACTTAGTATTATGTGGCGATATGAATGCGCACACGTCCGATAATCCAGATTTTGTATTGCACGATTCATTGATTAATATTGATGTCTTACCTCCTGATTATACCACTGATGAATATTTACATCGTAATTCATGTGACAACGGTCGAGTTGATACCCAAGGCATCATGTTGCTAGACTTATGTAAACAGACAGGTTTACGCATTTTGAACGGTCGTTATGATAAAGATTTGATTGGTAATTTTACTCATGTTGGTAGTCGGGGTAGTAGTGTTATAGATTATGTCATTGTTTCTCCTAGCATATTGAATAATGTATCATATTTTGAGGTACACAGTCCAAACATATTGTCTGATCACTGTATTATTGATTTTTCATTTAATTTTAACGTACACGATGTAATCGCGGAGGAACGTACCCCCGACAGTAATGATGTTATTAATGAAAAATATGTTTGGAATAACATTTTTAAAGATTCATTTATTTCTGATTTGTCTCATGATGACACTACTATTAAGCTTAAATATTTTAGTGATCATGTGCTTTTGGCACAGTCCGAGAGAGATATAAATGATTGTATAACTGAGTTTTCATCCATTATAGGCGATGTAACTAAATCCTTTAAACGCACTTTATCTGCTGATGCTGTATGTTCTGAATCTAATGATAAACATCAACCTTGGTTTGATGAAGAATGCATGATGAAAAGACAAGTATTTTATGCTAAGCTGAATGTTTTTAGAACATATAATAGTGATTTTAATCGTTTGAATATGGTCAATGCTCGTACAAACTTTAAATCTTGTATCCGTAAAAAGAAATACGAGTATGATAAATTACAGACATCTAAACTTATGGCTGCCAGGTATAAAAATGCTAAGTTGTATTGGAACATGTTAAAACAGTGTGCAAATGTTAAACAAACAAATATACCTTTGAGCGATTTTGAACGATATTTCAAAAGTGTAAATAATCCTAATGATCCATTTTTTACTCCGGATGACGACATACTGCATTTCATAGATAGGTACGAACGTAATGAGTTTGATATTATGTTTAAGGAATTAAATGAACCAATAGAGCAAAATGAATTAATTAAGGCTATAAAACAGCTAAATACAAATAAATCTGCTGGTCCAGATATGTTTTTAAACGAATTTTTTAAACATGGTAGTCACGCTTTGTCCTCACATTTATTGACTCTTTTTAATAAAATATTTGAAGTTGGATATTTTCCCGCTACTTGGTCGGAGGGGTTCGTTGTACCACTACATAAAAAGGGGAGTTTAAACGAAGTAAATAGTTTTAGGGGTATCACGTTATTAAGTACTTTAGGAAAGCTATTTACAAGGGTTTTAAACAATAGATTAACTAATTGGGCTGAAAAATACAATGTATACATAGAAGCGCAAGCAGGCTTTAGGTCAAATTTAGGCACAGTAGATAATATTTTTGTTTTGCATGGAATCATAAATCATGTTTTGAATAATGGTAAACAACTGTTTTGTGCGTTCATAGACTTTACTAAGGCCTTTGATTATATTACGAGAGATAATTTATGGACAAAACTAATCAAACTTGGAGTCAGGGGTAATATGTTAAATATTATGAAATCTATGTATTCAGCGGTTAAATCTAGGGTTAAATTACATAATCAATTAAGTGAAAGTTTTGATTGTATCCTTGGAGTAAGACAAGGAGAAAGCATTTCACCTTTTTTATTTTCAATGTTTTTAAATGACATAGAAGATATTTTTATACATAAGGGTCTCGCTGGCATTGATGTTGATACCTTCAAAATATTTCTGATTCTTTATGCTGATGATATTGTTATTTTTGCGAATAGCAAAGAAGAATTGCAGTCAAGTTTAGATATACTTTTAGATTACTGTAATAGATGGAAATTAGTAGTTAATACAAATAAAACAAAAATTATGATTTTCAGAAAGGCAGGACGAATATCGAAAAATACGAAGTTTTATTATAATAATATTGATTTAGAAATAGTAGATAAATTCACATATCTTGGAATAGTTTTCAGCTCGGGTGGATCTTTCTCAAATGCTCAAAATGTTTTGTCTGGTCAAGCTTTAAAAGGTATTTTCAAAATGAACAAACATTTGTACAAATTCACGGATTTATCAGTAAGACATAGATTAGAACTCTTCGATAAGTTAATATCGCCTATTCTTAATTATGCTAGTCAGGTATGGGGGTTTATACAAGGGAGTTCGATCGAGCGTGTTCATTTACAATTTTGTAAAAGATTACTTGGTGTCAAAAGAAATACACAAAATGATTTTGTTTATGGAGAACTAGGTCGTCTGAACTTGCATACTTTGAGACAAATAACGATTATAAAATATTGGATTAAATTATTAAGAACTAATGAAAATAAATACAACAGAAAAGTATATAACATGTTGAAATTAGACATGGAATTGCATCCTAATAAACAAAATTGGTGTTCCCTATTAAAAGATTTGTTATGTAATATTGGTTTATATGATGCTTGGTACTTCCAAGACATTGGTAATGTTAATATATTTTTATCGCTAATTAAACAAAGAATAACTGATCAATTCGTGCAAAACTGGCGGAGTAGATTAAATGATTCAAGTAGAGCATTATTTTATAAAAACATAGCTGATTTTAAGTTTCAATCATATTTAGATATTTTAAACATACATAAATTTCGATTTAACTTTTCTAAACTTAGGATGTCATCTCATAGACTACATATTGAATCAGGCAGGTGGAATAAACCAAGAGCAACTCCCGTAAATGATAGAATTTGTGTAAACTGTAACATTTTAGAAGACGAGTATCATTTTTTGTTTGAGTGTGCGTTATATTCTGAACTAAGAAACAGTTATATTCCTTTGTATTATAGAACAAATCCTAGCATGTTTAAATTAATTGAATTGTTCAATAATGAAAATAGAAACTTATTAAGAAAATTAAGTATCTATATCCAAAAGGCATTTTATATAAGAAATAACGTAAGATACGCATAACAAGTAGTGTCCATATATACTTATATATCGTTTTGTATTGTTGTAAGCATGACTTTGTGTATAAATTTGTTAAATTTTTCATAGTTATAGTGAGGTAAAATATGTATAGGGTATGCAAAATCTGTCATAATTATGTTATTAGTACATTGTTTTGTACTGATAATTTTACTACTTTATACTATGATAGATATTTGAGGTAAGATTTATGTATGAATTGTGTACGCTTGTAAATACACGTATATTAACCTGTATGTTGTATATACATTAGTTGGAATCCTTATACTTAATGATTTCAATTTATTCATCAAGGGTATGCCCAAATTTGTTATAATATGTTATTGGAAATGTTTATTTTACATTGTATTTGTTGTATGCATATTTGTGCATATATGTGTGTATTAAAATTGTGTATACATTAGTTAAAATGTTCATACTTATTGATGTCAACTTATTTGTGAGGGGTATGTACAATTTGAAATAATATGTTAATGGTAATAGTGTTTATTTTACATTGTGTTTGTTGTATACATGTTTGTGTATACATGTACATTAATCTATACATTGTGTAAACATGTGTTGAATTGTTCATACTTATGTTTTCAACTATTAATAATCAAGGGTGTGTACACTTTTATAGTCATAATACGTTGTTGGTAATGTTTATTTTACTGCTTTCTGCTATGATGGATATTTGAGTTAAATTTTTGTATGGATTATGTCTATTGTATTCATATTTTTATATACGTATGTATTAATCTGTACGCAGTTTGTACATGGGATACACTGAGTATCTCTATACAATTCGTTTCGGTCTAGGGTTACTACAATGGTGTTCTTATTGTACGTTCTTTTGAGGTTGTGCTTATGTGTTGTGAGAATTACTGTATTCATTTATATATGTATATGTTCATTTTATGATTGCAAATGTATATATTAATGTCAATTTGTCACACTGTAAATATTTGCCGCATGGGTCAAAGACATTCCGGTACTTAAATAAAATAAACTTTGAAACTTTTTGTTTTTTATTGTATGAGAAATAAGAGTGGAACGGAACGCTATTCGGTCTTCTTGTCCTGTCTTCTCAGTTTTACATGACATTTATCTACATGATTTATATAGTACCTTATATTGCTCATGGGGCAATAAGATGCTAATTCGAACAAAGAAATTGCTCTTGCAGTAATTTAAAGAGATTGGCGAGCATGATTTACAACTTGAAAATATCGAAGTAAGTAAAAGTACAGAAAATAATTTTAGAGACCGAAAGAAGGGCATCTGTGCTTTTAAATTCAAAATTACATGACCAAAGAACGCAAACACGAAGTAAGTGTTACATGCGAAATAATGACTTAAGAATGGATCTATAAATTGTGTTCTTAGAAGTTCACGTTTTACATAAATAGTATTACCCAAGTAAACACATTACTAGTAATGTGAATTTAACAACAAAAACGCATACAAGACAAAGAAATGTAGTGCCAACATTTTGACGCGGACCGCCTTTATCAAGAAATAACACTATTTTTAATCCAAATAAACACAGATATATTACATACAAAAAATCTGCTTTCTAGTAAATAAGTCCTACGCAAGCTCCTGAAAGCATGTTTTGTTGTCATTTTGTGTATTGGCATACACTCATAGTGTAGTGTTATTCGTGGGGGCCTGGTTTATACAATGTAGAGGAGTAGCAGACTGCTGCTTGGGGCTCTTATGCTCATTGTTAAGAGTATGACTTTGTGTATAGGAGGCCAAGTATACACTAAAGTTCAGCAGTTGTGTCGGCTTCAATGTGTGAAGATTTACCTTCGTCTCCGTCCATTCTTTGCCATTACTGAGTTGGTTCATACTAGACATGGTTTATCAATATCAATAAATGATTATTCAAATATATTGGGAAAAAATGTTGTTACAAATTAACGTTTATGTAACTGTTTGTCACTAATGTTTAGTGGTTAAAATGGTTTAAGGACATGTCAGTAGATAGAACCTATGGATTATAATGTCAGGATAACACGGGACTACTTATTATAGTTTGTCATCCTATTAAAGTATTCTGTTCGTGTTCTTATCTGTGAATTATTAGCGCTTATTTCCTGGATGCTGTATTTCCTCGGGCCAAAACATGTATGACATAACCGATACAGTAAATACTTAGTCTAATGATATTCTTAAAGTGACCTATGAAATATCAAAGGGACAAGTAAGACTTACAGAGGAAAGAAAACCAGACATTATCCAATGACCTGATATAAACAGTAGTCGTTAACAGGATATAAGTAGATCGGCGTATTATATTTATCGTAACGATCAGATGAACAATTGTTCAAGTAAAAGAACCAGACACTTGATTTAGACAGTGTTTTTCTCCTTAATAACACAGCTGACAATCTCGATCTCTTGATGAGCTATTATGTTGTCCTCACTTCAGTTAGAGCAAAGCATTACATGACGGTCTTTTTTTAGATCAACAAGTGAATGATTTGTGCGAGGACGTAAAATGGTGTAAATCCCATGAGGCACGCATTCTAAGACCTGTTTATTTTTTATGATGTGTTCTGATTAGTGTCCGCAAATCTAGTTAAAACACCCCTTTGCTTTACGTGGCAGACCGCTCCATATTGATGCTTTCCTGGGACTGTTTTTCTTTGTCCTCTATTTTTGCTTGGTCGTAAGCTAAGTGTTTGATGGGATTTTTGCAGAGGGAATTTGGAGAAAGTAGAATTTTAGGGAAGATGGTATTTTAAGTAGGTATTTCTGTCTCGGAATCATTTTCTCATTTATGTTTTAGAATGGGCTATGTTTATCGGCTTGTTATCTGTTTACTGCAGTTCTGAAGGAAAATGATGACCCTGATTGACCTTTCGTCGACATGAGCCATATTAAGAACTTGGTTGTTTAACGGTTACATTTCCGTCTTAGTAAATCGGCAGACGCATCACTAGTGTATTGATGCACGATAATAAAGACAAGTACATCCGAGGATAGATAGTGGAAATAATCAGACCAAGGTGAAGTGGATGTATCGCATGTTTGACATGGTAAGTATTTTAACCACATTAATGTGACCATTAACAAACAAGAACTCGTACGGAATGAGATATTTATCTACTTAATTTACGTTGTTCTCGCAACAAAATTCAGAATTAAGAGTGTATTAACACATGGTCACGTAAGTTGACATATGATAGACATATCAGTCCGATGAACCAACACGAACAATTTCATTAATCAATCGTTTGGAATAGGTCACGATAAGGTACTAAGGACCGGATACTGTTTCTGTAGGTCATGAAAAAGGGTGGCTTCCTCTTATCCACCCCAAAATTACATGTTTGTATTTCATTTTCTTCTTCTTATAACATTTGTTCGGATAATTCATGTACTTCACATGAAAAGAAAACAGCAAGAGATAAATAAGCGAGGCTGAAGAAAAGGCGGAAAGAAATTGCGGTGGTTTTGAGGAAATCGGCAGCCTTTTGACGACTTATTATATTATTCCTACTTCATATGTGATGTGTAGTTGCAATTGAAACCCTCGTAACAGATTTGATTCTACAAATTTAGTCCAAGTTATCATTTAAACTGAATGCTTAAAAAATCAATATTAGAATAAACATTTATTCTTTTACACTTCTCGGCATAATACCAAAAATTGTCGTATTTCATACTGTTCATCACTTGAATGAAAAAAAAAACACTCATTAACAACAAATTTATAACAAAATTGAAAGCAACCAGAGATGATCATACCAAACTAAAGTGAGTTTCAGAGAGATAAATGACGAAGTGTTTTAGCAGCATAAAATGGAGGTTAAATGATACGTTTGGTGCGTTAATGTTGGCCTCTAATAACGTAACGAATTATGTATATTTGAGCCAAGCTATGGACGTAAAGATTGTATTTGTTCGGGGGTAATTAATGGGTTTACACTTATTCCTGAAACTTGATTAATTCAACACCTCTGTTAATGGTAACCGAAATTAGACGTGTGAAATTGTCCTTAAAACCTTTCTTAATCAATCACATACCACTGAGGCTCGTTCTCGGATGAGATACCCAAGCTTGTGGCTATAAATTTTTCATATGAATCACATTAAGAATTAATGAAAATGTAATTTAGTTTTAATGTTTTATGCAGGTATATTTTCATCGAACCGACGAATGATTTTAATGATACAAGACAGACATTTACCTCAGGAAGGCATACAATGTTTACTGTTAATCTATAGGCTGTACGGGGAAACTTGTTATATATATGAATGTAGATCTATCAAAGAGAAACGATACAGTAAATTTGGTTTTTATTGGGTAAGTAATCAGTAAGCACTTTGCTATATAATTTAGGTAATAAAAATCACGCATTAACACACACAAAACACATTAATACAAGCAAATAAAACTTGACATAAAAGCAAGACAAATGGTAACGAGAAAAGGCAAAGCGTAACATGATAATTAATGATATAGTATCTCTTAAAATGTCACTAAGAAAGACTGCGGCCTTTATTGACTGGTGACCTTTCTTTAAAGGTCATTTTGTTCAAGATAATCAGTTTTTTTTACTGTATAACGTCATTTATAACACAGCATTGCATCATTTCCTTTTCGCTAATAACCTTGCTTAGTTCCCATTCCATCCTATATTTATTTAATAGATTGTCGTACAGTCAAATTCATTACCCAAGTTTGATGACAAAAATCACTACAAATCTACAAAATCAGATCAGTTTTTCACAATAACCAGAAAAGGCATAGCTCTCCAGAGGAGTTTTTAAAAAATCGGATTTCGAAAAATAAAAAGTGATTATGTCGTAAAGACGGATTATCTGATGTAAAAGGGAACTTAATTTCACGTCATAAAATAGTTCTATAACAAAGTCCAGTATCTTTTAGGTTTCATTTTCCTTCCAGGCCAATATGTTACGAGTAGCGTATTAATCAAACCTTTCAGTTGTCAATGTAAACTTCTCCGATAATTCTCTGATATCATCAATTTCTAGATTGTGAAATAAGTATGATTAATATCTTAACTCAAAGTTCAATTTGAAATTATTTATTTTTAGATCGATTGTAGAGCACGTTCTTACAAACTTTATTAACTACTCTCGATGCCTGCTTCCTGGGGTCTGACCAGTACTCGCGCCAACAGAAGAGATTGTGAAAGTTTCGGGTTAAAGTCCGCCACTGACGGAGATCGAACCTGCAACCTCCGAGTTTGGAGTCCGTCGCTCAACTCCTGCACCACTGCTCCTCCCTATTGAAATTTTACCCAGCATATACAAACAGCTACTTAATGTTATCTTAATGTTTGACCTTTATGTATGAATTATCAGAAATAAATAATAACAATGCTTCATGACAAGATAGCGCGATCTTCCACAAAATACGTAAAGGCCAGGATAAAGAGCCACAGACGCGTTTTAGAGATTGACAAACGGACAAATATCGTTCATAGATTGACAGGTCTCATTGACAAGTATGAACATATCTTCTGTTAATCCACTATTACGAGGCAATAAACATCGACGAAACTCGAAAGGTTCTATTGTACATAATGAAATATAAATATTATATATCGCTAACCATTTTTACGAGTAGAGCTTTATATTATATTGTCAATGAACGATCAAACTAGTCTGTACATAAAGTGGAATTACCTCAATTTATTCTAAACTATAGAGCACCTTTTCCACAGTCGTGATTGGCGGGATGAAAATACTTTAAGACGGACGCTTTGCGGCATAACCTCCTAATCCGATGCAGCTCGGGCATATGTTACCATCCTATGCATAATTCTTGATAATTTAGAAGATGAAGTGTTAATTCGATTGTCTGCATGAAAGATCGAAACTATTGGATAGGACAATTAGTTTAACGACACAGGGGCCGTGTCTTGTTAGATATTGAGGGGGATTGGTGTAAACGCTTTGTTTACTGATGATCTTGTGCATAAACTGTAACCAAAGGGATCGTATGGTTCTAGTTATTGAAAAAAAATATCAAGAACAATGTCACTTAACACACGTTAGCAGCAGCTGCTGTTGATTGGCAAAATACCTCTTCAGTGGTAACTTAACACAGCCAACAAATGTTTGGTAGTATTGTATGTGTTTAAACCTCATAAAATCGCTACAAAAGCTTCCCCCGCTCCATACAGTCACTGAGAAGGACTATTTAATAATGAAGGATATGTCAAACACAACATGATTACAAGACAATGATTGATCATTTAGCTATAAAACCGTCACTGCATATAGACTTCTTATTGCACTCAATTCAGATTGTAAAAGTAAAGTCATGTTTGATGGAGAAGTATTTTGGAGTAGAAAGCTTTTTGGACAATAGTGTCTAGCTGTTAATAAGGTTTATACCGTTGGCGACAAGCTTGCCCGACTACGCAGCATTGTTCACACTGACGAATAAAGTAACCATCAATATACCGTAGTGTAAGAGTGATAGCTTCCAGTGACTAAGTATGCGTACTAATGATGATGTGTAGAATACAAATACGTTAGCATTTTCCCATCTTATATACTAGAAATGTGTACAGAAGTAACCCTCGATATGAACATTGCTTATGCCTGTTATTTGCTAGTAAAATGCAAACATTTGGTGATGATACGAGAGAAGACGATTGCAAGCTATTGAACTATGAAATATTGCAATATTGTCTCGTGACGTGCTAGGTAGTTCAAAAGATTGATAAATAAAATTAATGCAGTGAAAGCCGAGTAAGATTCTAGATATTTGAATACGTTACACGAACAAATAGTTGATAGAATGAAAATGCGTCGTACATAGAATGCTGTTCACGCATATACCTTTAAGATATTGAATATTTCCCAATCAGATAATGTTAAAGTTTGCTATGATAAAAAGGTTCGGCACTGGTTATATATCCCACAATAGTATGCGTTTTTTCTCCTCTGATCAAGTAAACGAAGATGTTTGTTAAACAGCACCAAACCATCAAATTGCAGTCTCAATCAGCCGCTTTCATTTCAAACAATTAATGCAAAAAAGCCAAATGCACCAATGAACTAAACAAGCTGACCTTGACATACGCATGCAAAGCAGTCCGACACAAGTAGTGTTACTTGGCACAATATCCATAGTTACAAGATTATATTATGTCTTGCAATGTTTGTACATAGTTTGTCGTCATTACTTCAAAAGATCGTGTTATCGTTTTTAGTATTTTTCTACTATATTTCAAAATTTATATTCAATCGTATGAATACAAACAGTTGAACATTGATTTTGACGTAACGGATAATATGCATACAATAACAACAGAATCTGATCGTAACCTGCATCTTGTAATGTATACCTATATGTAATAATCAAACTTAGCAATGGGGAACACAAAGTCAACAATCCGACATACGTGTCTCATACTTTTTTTAATTGTCACAAAAACAATTAGGAAAACTTTCTAAAACAACTTAAAATTATAGAAATGAGTTGCTAAGAACGTGACGTCACATAGATACGTGTTTGTTTTGAGGTCTTTCAGAAGATACATCGTGACATGTTTCGTGTCATTGTCAGTATTCTAAACAAACATTCAATACGTCACATCAAGAATAATGAGTTAAATTACATAGGATGTAGTAAACAATCATTTATTTAGTTTTCCTCGATTGTGTACATGTATAAATAATCTTGGTATATGAGAAATATTTCTAAAACTAAAAAAAAACATTACATTTTTCTTGTAAAAGAGCGCTGTCAACATACATTTAATGTTTGAAACACAGCCAAGAAATTTACTTGTACTAAATACACGCATTTCCACGATTCAGGGGAAATCTAACCGACATTCAGATGTTTACAGATAATTTACAGACTATAATGATGCATTTACGAACCATTGTTATTCTGCATGATTATATTCGGAAATTTTCCTTAATAAAATATCGTTTTAGTTTCGTTATCTAAGTTATTTAAATGTTATTCCAATACGTAATACTTGTACAATCATGCAAACCTCTATAATAAATTGCATGTTATATTTCCAAATGCATGCGATACTAGGGGGTAAAGTTTGAATAGTCTTCTAATATGCAATTATTGCGGTCCAAGTCACGCTCACAGCTTGGAACGCGCTCAAAATTTTGGGCAATTCGATTTCAAGACATAATGATTTGAGTCTCACGGAATAGTCTTTTCTTGAAATCAGTTATTACATTATAGTGCAAAGTCTTCAATGCAGCACCCTTCGGGAGTAGCAAAATTATGTTGTTGCTTAGAGGTTGTTGCTCTAGAGAGGTTGTTTAAATGTTAAATTTTACAGTGGGAAAATAATGCTGTTGTTGAAGGGAGGTTGTTGCTCAAGAGAGGGCCGCTCTGGTGAGTTTGAATTGATCTATTAATCACTGTACAATGTATTTTGTTAATTGTTACGTAAACTATTAAATATAAGTCCATTGATTACCATTGTATACTGAGTCTGCCTTTTAGTTTACCTATTACAACTATACGGTTTGATTTAATAATGACCAGTGATCGCCGATAACGTGCCTATATGTACCCATGGGTCTTTGGTATATTGAATTTGAACAAAAATACATAAAAAATCTCATGTCTTTTCCAAGACTATGTAAGGGTCGAATCGAGACTAGACTAGTAAAAACAAATGAACCCATGTAACCGGTGTTTGTTACAACTCTTGTCGGTGGCACTTGCAACTTTGTTAAGTTTGTCTTCATTTCATCACGCTACACTGACTGATAAACACGCATATGACAATGTTGAATAAATTCAGGGGAGAAACTTTCACGGTCGCGAACATGTGTTAATGCTGGTGATAAATCAAAAATTGTGATTCTCAGCAAATCGTAGTACAAACACGCAAATATACACAATGTTTTAGGCAATATTTTTCTTATGCACTGAATCAACATCTATTTCAATGTTGGTAACCTTGGTGTGGACGATACC
The DNA here is from genome assembly GCA_964023205.1 of Lutraria lutraria. NCBI lineage: Eukaryota > Metazoa > Mollusca > Bivalvia > Venerida > Mactridae > Lutraria > Lutraria lutraria. Next base: position 47,532,801 of record OZ026833.1, on the reverse strand, counting down.
AAGTGTTGGTGCGTACATTTTCGAAAATAAAATAAAACGCTATTACTGCAACAACAGCACAACGAGTATCAAAGAAAATGAGGTCAATGCAGATTTTGTTTTATATATTTGTACAGTACAATCTATCCAAAGCAACACCCTTTGGTAGAAACAAAATTATTTTGTTCTTGAGATGTTGTTGCGCTAGAGAGGTTGAACTAATTGTTAAATCGTGCAATGGGAAACATGTTTTTCTTGATAGGAAATTGTTGGTCAATGGAGGACCGCCCTGGAGAGGATGTACTGTATATGATTGCTTGCACCTTAGAGACTATCGAACATTTTCTTTTAAGCATGTTTGGTAGCCACATTTTATGAGAAGAGTTGGCTTGAAAGGTACAAATTGAAGTGTAATAAATTCTTATAAAGAGGCAATAGACAATTATCTTGAACCAGACGTAATAAAGTATTCGAGAATATATGATTGTGAATTTTACGACACTATTGTTCTTCAGATAGTGTGTGCGTCATCAGAAATAAGACGAAAAATAGAGCAAAACAAATAGAAATGCTGTGGACTGACTATTCAAGGGACCAACTTCTCATTAACCAAAAATGGGATGCAGCAACAAAACGATTAATAAGTCGACCACCAAATCCCTCCCTACCCAGCCACTAGTTGGGAAGAATATATAATTGTTAATATTGTTGTATAATTATTTACATCTATCTAAATGACAATGCCTATTTTCTAGACAGTTTTAATACAAAGTCAACTACTAGTACTTATAAAACCAGTAAGTTTGGATGTTGGTGACGTGAATCTATGGATGATTCAAAATTTATTTGTTTAGTCTATAATTATAATAGTATGGTAAATTTAAAAAATGCAATCTAAGAATAATCGAATCCGATTTAGTATGAATAAAACTAGTGTGGGCTTGATAATATCATTTGAATTGTGGAATTTTGAATGTTTCACAGATTGTACATTCTAGAATTGACACGTACACGTGCATGTTTGATGGTAAAGATAATATATAGAGCAGAAACTTAACAGACATCAACAGAGTGAATTAAGCGTCGTTTAAACAAAAAGAGAAAGAAGGGATACATACATCGTATGAAAGGAAAATGATAAAAGTGGAAGTCATGAAAATAAATAAAACACAGAAAACCAAACTTATAAGCACATCATGCACATTATAGTACAGTCAGGAGAGCTTAGTTAGATCTAAAATCAGCTAAGAGGTATACCAACCCTTCAAATTTATTATCAACGCAATAATGCCGACCTTTCAAATTTATTATCAACGCAATAATGCCGACCCTTCAAATTTATTATCAACGCAATAATGCCGACCCTTCAAATTTATTATCAACGCAATAATGCCGACCCTTCAAATTTATTATCAAAGCAATAATGCCAACCATTCAAATTTATTATCAACGCAATAATGCCAACCATTCAAATTTATTATCAACGCAATAATGCCGACCATTTAAATTTATAATCAACAAAATAATGCCAATCATTCACTACGTAGATTTGATTTGATAGAAGATATTCATTGACTATACATGACTTGTTAAAATAAGAATTCACATAATACATTGTAAGTGGCAATTCTAGATTTAATTGGGCAATGACCAAGAAACATAAGCGTCCTCCAAATTTAGCTGCAAATTCAAGTAATATAAAACTTACTTGATTGAATTCGCGATTTCTTTCTTTGAAATAATTAATTAAATGGCAAGAAAATGTGTGTACCCTTTGGTGAAATCTACACTATTCAGAACATTAAATATCCCACCAACGAGAAACTTTAAAAAAATCAGCAATGCATGTTTATATACAAACATAGGAGTAAATTCACATAGTCTTCCATGCTATGATATTAGTTTAATGATATGAATTTAACTCAAATTAATTCCACTTCCAATTTCCAATTCTATTTTGACCTTCCAATGCAGACCATAAGACTGGTAGCACAAAATGCTGCAAAACGATAAGAACAACATGCCTCTAATGAAATTACAAACAAAATCTAAAAAGACGTCAAAGAACACACACAGCTCATGCATTTAAGGAAACTTAAATAACGAAAAAGAATTAGGAGAGTATTTGACAACCAGATAGTGTGAAAAACTGATACAGCGAGATGTACAGGAGGGAATATTGAGTATACACGAACAAAACGCTACAATTCTTATTTAAAGTTTGTGAAACGAATATTTTAAAAGAGATAGGTTTTGAGATAAATGAGGACACAGGAGAAGAGTTGTTGATTTAAATAAGGAATGTAATCTACACCTGAATGTAAAGAAGAACAAGGTGCCACATTAGCCTGTGCAGAGTAGTGAAAACTATAACAGCACAGATCATATCTAAAAGTATATTTCAGACGATAAATAGCATGAAGCCATAGATATTATATAAATGGCGCCGTACACATTATTTTATTATTGCTATACAAATAATGCATGGATTTATTTTTGTTTACATTGTTTGTTCGTTTGTTTCAATGTTTTATTGGTTATTGTTATTTTCTTGTTTATATCTTCAAAATTGTTATCAATTAATTGTATTTCTTCCATTTATTGTTTCTATTGCATAACCCTTACTTTGTTACGCTATGATTGATTTTGTCGACTTCCCGGCTGTTTTAGCTGAATTAATTTTGATGTTATGGCGTTGTACCAAAATAACGCCTGAAATCTGGATTGAGGTTTTACTGCGAAAGATTATTGAAAATGTGAATATTTGAGATTGTACCGAACGTAATACATTCCCTTGCAACCTAGCATTGCAACTAAGCATTGCTAAATGTATGACAATGTCAAAAGCATCAAACAACCAAAGCATGTAGGTACGTATGAATATACAAAATGTATTAACGATATGTAAGCATCAACCAAAGTGAAAGTTTCGATTTTTTACTATAATCAAATGGTACAATTTGGTTGATATTTTAGGCATTCAAAGGAATGCTCCTATGTATGTATCCTATTTAAAAGAACGCCAATGTAAAATTACGGGTATTTATCCAGTGTGCATCTAAATTGTTTCCATAATGCAGGCAGTCAGATACACAGTCTGAACGATGAATACAATTATCATATAATATCAACAATACGAAATATTCGCGCTCAAACAAAAAGGAAATACAAGATTTGGCAATTGTTCAAACGTATTCATACTACCAGACTTTTTAAGACTTTGTTCTCTTCTAAGGTGAATGGAACTTTTAGATATGTCAGTCACTTGCCTTTGGACTTGGGTGGTGTCTTATTCTAATAGATTGATCATCAGGTAATATTTTGTTTCCATGATAGACATTATTGCCTTTTATGTCTCAATATTAAGGAGATGTAAACGGTAATCGTCTCACATGGGATGGCCGTAATATTGTTTTGAAAAGAAGTAATTCTGTGGTGAACACTTTGCTCCTAAAACCTACATAAAACACTTTATAACCAATTACAAACTGAGATATAATGTGTTCAATACTCATTTGGAAAACAATCAGTTACCATCGAGAGATTTTTAAAATTGTATTGCTTTTTGTATTCCGCTTGTTTAAAGTCCCATAATCATATAAATTTATCGGTCATTATAGTTTCTATTGGTTCTATAACAGAGGAATCCGGTGTGTGTTTCTCCCGTGCGTACTTTATAGCAAGAAAAAATGTTTCCAAAACCACTATCGTATTTTTTTCAATATCATTGAAAAATATACTATTTATAGAACAGCTGTGTTTTCCCGCAGTCATATTATGCACACAGCATGAAGTGACGTAACGCGCTCTATATATTTCAAGTTTACAAAAGCAAAATTCACAGCGAAATGAGTGTTTTTAGAAGAAAAAGGGCTTGTTTCGTCGGTAATAATCATCTTGGGATAATATCAGCAATGGTTTTTTTTTGCATATATTGTTTCAAGCAAAAAGCTAATGGGACTTTAAGCAGTGCTTGTTAAGTCCGGTGTGTTGTGGTCTGTGTGCAATTGTCAGTTCCTGGAGATATAAGTTAAATTCTCTATTGACCTCACCATCAGGAACTCGTTGTATATGTTTGATATATGCCGAATACCCCGGAGATGGCACTGGCCTTGTACAGTATATTTTCGGATTTGTGAATAAACATAATATTTTGCACTACGTGATATGTCTATGATAGAGACTAGGTAATTCTAAATAATTTAAGATTTGCTGTTTCGAAATGTTCTCTCTACACAGCACGCTAGAAGAACTTTAACCAATTGATAAGCACACGCAATCATAACGATAGAGGAGGCAGGAAAACGTCTTCATAGTCGAGCAATGATTATAATTAAAATGGACTGGTTGTCACAATACGATTTTGCGAAACGAACAAGCAATTCAGTAATAAAACTACCGACTCATCTAATTCCAAATTAACGCATATTTCGTAAATATCGCTAAACAACTTAAAATAAACTCATTTTGTTAAGAATATATTTAGCATGTTTGCGTGATGTCATTTCGTGTATTGCAATGTGTTTAGAAGGGATATGAAACGGAAATGCTACTATGCATTCCATGCAACAGAATTACACTACAGTTGCGATTCAGACATAGAGGATCTTGACCACGAACTTAAAAGCAACTCTGAATACCAATATACGAGATGAGTGTCTGTAGTCTGATAAAACCGTGTATAACATTTGAAATCAACAACTAAACTTCTATGCTAAGTGAAGGAGTAGGGCTGTGGCGAGTATCCGAGTACTCGGGTATTCACGAATCAAATTGAAAATTTGAGTATAACTTATCGTCATTACTAAGATTCGTAGTTCGCGATCTTGTTTTTTAACAAATTAAAAGTGTATTCTTTGTTCTTAAAAATGCCTTTTCTCTGAATAAATATTGTCTCATCATGGACTACTTCGTTTGTCAAGATGTCCAATCGGTTCTTTAAATAATGATGCTGGTTAATCAATTAATTAAAGGGAGTACGTATACATTTAAGCCATAGAACAATTTATATTGATTTACTTCATTATTCCTAAACAATCTTTAGCTATCTTCAGGACTGCAATTTTGAAGTTTAGGTGGGTTACTTGATAACAAAAGATTCGTGATTCGATTTGTGGATCGTAAGTGTTGAATCGTGGATTTGATCGGATCGCCACTTACCCAATGATCCACAGCCCAAAGAAGGAGCACTATGCAACTATACCGTGTGTAATATATATGTACACTGACATTATCAACAGTAGAAACACCAGTTCAGTGTCTGCAGCATTATTCGGAGTATCTAGCTGATAAGATTAAAATGTAGTTGTCACTTGATCAATCGTAACAAACCCAATAGGCATCACGGCATGACATCTGAAAATATCAAGTGACGGATAAATGTTAAAGGCAGGCTCTGAATGTTATAGTTTGGAGTACAAATGGTTTGATGTGGTTACTTCAATCTTATACCCTACCTGATACTTTGTGATGGTCCATTAACTATGTACATGTGTATGTGAGGAATGTGGGTGCTTCTCGAGGTTAACTGTGGTTTGTTTAATGCGTTCACAAAGTTTCACTGTTCGAACGGTTAGATTTCTTCGATACACGGCAAATTACCATTTTTTGTCTTAAGAAATTCTCCTTTTGTTTGTTTTTTTATACAAGGAAGTCCTAATCCACATGCTTTTAAAAACTGACACCGCTTGTGCGAGAATCATTCTTTATTGCATGTTTTCCTGTCGTGGCACCACAAAGAATGCTTTTTTAGCAGCAAAATAAAAAGCCAATGATATATTGCATTTAATATTAGCCAGCGCACAACTATTTTGAAGTCAGTTTTCTGGTGTAATTCAACTCAAATCGACATTTAAATCGGATATTTTCAGACTTTTAGCACATTCAATCAAATAAATAGTTGTGTTGTCATTGTGTGTGTTTAAAAAACAATTGCATTATAATCAAACATTATTACGTATCAAAGGCATCTGCTGTAATTGCACATGCTGATTCAAACGGCCAACTTTCAAGCTAGTTCCCTTTTTCCTGAATATAATTTGACACCGTCATATAAGTGCCAACAATGGTAGTTTGACGAATGTAGATGTACATATAGAAGTGTTTACATCCAGCGTCTTTCTGCGATAACAACTTGTTTTGTTTTCCACTCTATTATATAAGGATAAGCCCACCACGCAATCTATAATTACAAGATTCCATGACAAATGTAGTCAAACAATTGGATTATGACATTTTCTGTAATCCTTCATTCCAACGCTGTAATTATTAACGAGCGGTGGATAATTATCTGTCGAAATAATAGTGGCGTCGTAAATAAAACAAAATGTTAATGATAGCGTCTGTCTATAAATCTTATATGAGTTATATATGGCTTATCCTTTGTGCCCAACGATCTTCTTTTGTTTTTTATCTTCTTTCATAGCATTAATAGTACATGTATTCAATTAATTAGATTTATATTCAATCCAAGGAATATGTTTTAAATTAATGTTTCGGATAAGCATACGTTTTAATAATGGCATTTTATTTACGTGGAATAAAGTGCAACACTCGTCGAGACATCATGGTAATTCCAACTGAGCCAGAAACCTTGAATAAGAATGATTTAAATGTGAATATTTTACAATTCACTTTTTTAACACACAATACACTAGAATACGAGGGTTGATCATTAGGTTCGTGGACAAAGTTGTAATGGCAGTACATAAGCTGGAGAAGTTAAAGCGTAAAAGCTGTTTATACATATTTTTTATACTGTGTTATATCTTGTTTCAAACCATTTAAATGGATTTTTGTGTTATTGTAATTTTCGTTCGACTTGAATTGAAGGATTTTAGCATATTAGGTATTCGCCATAACTATTAAAGTATGCTAGAATAACGTTATCTCAAGTTTGTATATAAAGGGCATTCTATCATAAAGTGGAATTTTTGTCTTCTATATTTTTACAAAGTTTACATTTTCTCTCATTCTATGTATAGATTTATGCAACTATTTCATTTTGAGATTTACCATCTCGGTGTGCTAAAAATTGAACAATAATCCATTACGTTTGAATTATAATATTCTAACATTGACAAACAACATTACCCACGTATGTCTCCGATCCAGAAACTCGTAGATAAAGCGTATTATTAAGAACGGCTGATTCCTACTGTTACAGTATCCTCACACGATATTAACTAATATATTTAAGTCTGCCTGCCAAATTTCAAAGTAAAATTGCTATAGTTATAGTTCATTCACTTATGAAGTATTCATATCACGCAGTGTCGAGATCGCAGTGCAGTCCAAAATTGCACTAAAATGTAAGCATTTATAGCTATTTCAAATTCACGGTACACCTTGAAAACATAAAAATATGGCGGGAGACGTTATATTAAAATTTTAATATAATAACGTCGATATGACGGACTTGACGTCATTATGTTAAATTTAGAAAACATTTGAATGAGCAGTTCTCTCAAAAGTTTACTTGAGATGGTTCGGGGCAAAAATCACTGATTTCGAAATGGACGTTACTGATCCGGCCTAATTTCGGGCAGTCATTAAATTCTTTGTGAATCTTAGGAAGACACCTTCCGAAACAAACAAAAATGACCGAAAACATGACAAACAAGCCGTTTGTCATTGTGTCGTGCACTCGTGTACAAGTAGTATCTTTGATTCTGAAAGGACGAGAGTATGTTGAAGACAATGCTTGCTTCGAACGGGCGACCAGTGGATGTGAATGAGAGACAGAATACTGTTGAACAATTGCGGGTGAAGATCAACGAGGAAATACTTGAGAGGCGCCACTCAATTGTATTATCCTTTGGCTAGGAGTGGTATGCCATTATATTCAGGGACTGGGTTCGCCGCTACGACTAATGCATTCATTGAAATGGGGAATACTTTGAAAGCTTATGAGACAAAGTGTTAAAAATGGTATATGATATTTTTTGTTAACATCGTGTTTGACGTCGTGACCAGAGCCGCGATTCTTCACCTCTGTGAACTCAAAATAGTGTAGAAATTCTATTACCTACCCAATTACAACCATTTTTTCCAGAACCTATTGACAAATGTACAGTAAGTCAGGAAACGGATTTTGAGATTATTACGTTTATTACTTTTTGATTAACACACACTGGGCAGCGAAATAAAGTTACACGCGAGTTGCTGTCTTTGTTAGTGTAGCATAAACCGATGTTACAAGACATTAAATTCAATGGCTGTTGAATTTCAAGGTTATAGTTTTCATGTTAAAAATGTTCTTCCCAGTTCGGTTATTAAAAGCCATATTCCAATGCTGGACCAATAACAGGAACAAGTGAAGACAAATTGGGCAAAATAATAACCAAGCACAGCGGGTTTGTGTGTGACAAAGTGCGTTTGTACATCCTGCTAATGGAAAAAATATCGGATTCTCATGCATTTGCGCAAAGATTGTTACATCCATTGCGTTGTTACAAGTATGTGTGCAATTGTGATGTTATTTCCTCGATGAAGACAATTTTCTTTATCAAAGTAGACATGTTCTGGAAAGGTTATTATGCAGCACTTCAACAAATTACTTGAGTTTAAATGACTTTCGGAAACTGGTGACAGAATTTGAATAACAGAAAACGATTATTCGTTTGTCTGTGCTGCAGAAAATTTAATAATTCAAGGACTAAAAGATAGACATAGGAATTAATCGTTTGACATTCAGCAGGCCAATACCTACGTACCCTTTATCAAGGAACCGACGGCTTCTCCAAATGTGGAGGAAATCGACATTTTGTCAACTTTAATGGAAGTGTGTGATCTGCCGCGACCGGAAATCGAACTCGGATCGCCGGGTAACAAATCCAGCACACTAACCACTGGACTTCGGCCGAGACTAACACGTCGTCATATAAACCGGCTTGTATAATTATATCTAGTAGTTTAGAACGCTCGTCATATCAATGCTTTTGTATAAAAATGTACATACAACAGACGAAGAATTAAGAATGCTATATTTATGTTACTATATAACCATAGCGACGTTCTGCAAAATTGTACGACACAATACATCATATTCAGACATCAAGTGACAAGAGACGTGCCCTGTGCGGCATTCACCAATCTGTTGTCATCATTATGTTTTGAAGTAAGCGTACATCATGTTGACATTTGTTTGGATTCTGATATTTTATCATTCATATCTAAATATGTCTGCAAATGTATCAATTTATCTACCAGCGACAACACATATACAGTAAATAATACACAAAGATGACAATCACACGTCAACTTATTGTGATAGATACGCTTCCTATGTGAGCTTTTGTATCGGGTGTTTCTTGAAGAGGTGTTAACCTAGCTACTTCCGGTGACAGAAATACACACTAGAGACTGCATTTTCTCTCAAATAACGATTGTGGAAACTGTTTGTCAACCTGTTGTTTAACGGCCTATTCGACAGCAATAGTCATATCAGAGTCGCCCGTGAAGATACAGGAGAACCGGGCTTATATATACACACATCATCCCTTTTCCTGTGTTTTTCTAGACACAATACTTTGTTCGACAGTTGGGATGGGGACTCCAGATGGACACTGTACTTAAATCATCTAGAAGTAAATGACTATACATGTATATAAAGAGTCATACGTTTATTACAAAGCATTGTTACTCCAGAAACGGATAAGGACAAAACGAAGACATCGTTTAATCGTATTTTAAATATCAAGCAATGAAACATCGTTTGAAACAGTCAATAATAGTAATGGAATATAGATTAATATTTGTCTGAAGATCGATAAATAATCAAATACGTTTGTAAATTGTTCTGGTCAACAAAGAATATTACATTTCGGCAAGTATATAAGTGCTATAGTGATAATGAGATTAATATGCTCAGCCTTTTTTATACAAGTCAGTTGTACCAATTCTTATCATTCATCCTTCGTTATCACATCTTCTGAAAATGGCCATTTATTTAATGACTGTCATTGGATATTGAGAACAAAATGAACCTCCGAATAAGAGCCCATGACGTCCACATTTTGTCTTTCCTAAGATTGGCATTTGTTTACAAGTTTAACTGTATTACACTTTTTACATGGATTACCCTTTTATTCAATAGGCGCTATGTGACCATTAGGCGTCGATGTACCCTAAAGTAGCATTAAATTTAATTGAACATTGTTTCAAAGAGGTTTCTTATTGCATTACCAATATTTGTCAGTTGTAACAGTATTAATATTCTACCTCAGTTGGTTTTATCTATTAAAATACAGATGCTCTGTAATGATCATAATGAAATATATTATATGGTGAGAACCTAAAACATTTTCTCTGTTTCCGGGATAAAAGCAATTTCTATGTTTCATAAAGTCTTATGATAGCAATCTATCAACAAGATACAATGTCATTTCCTTGGTTGAATATAAATGTAGTGGTATTCGATGGCATAAAAAGAGCACATAACCTTTGAATGTATATGTCATCTATTTCATGATAAACCTATATGAATGAGAAGTCACAGGGGCGCCATCTAACCTTTCACCAACGCAATGATTAAACGTTTCCAAGAGATTGTATATTACTGTAGAATTCCATCCATGCAATTATAGTGACCTTGCCAAACATTAAATGCTATTCTCCCGAAGCTGCATATTCCACCCCAAATATGTGCACATGTACATGAGGTTAAGCAAAAAACGCTAAACATGATTATGATGAAGCATCTTGTACATTTTGGGCAGTTAAACCTGTCGTTGTAATCAATACATTCTTAGTAAATGCACAATTTTGAAATATGTAAGAATGTGTGTTAACTAATAAAAATTTATTGTTTAAAAAAACAGAGTGCCGCATTTCAACATTTCGGACCATGTCTCTCTATGTGAGAAAGTAGACAGTTGTTTACAGAGGATTTTTCTCAGGAACGACGGTTTGATGAACTGTCCGCCTCAAATGAATCTGGCTGTTGAAAATCGGCATAGAACTCAAATTAACAAATAGAAAGAACGAACATCAATTAATGTGCTTATTGTACAACCTAGCAACAGAACATGATTGTGTTGTTCTAAGTCAGTCCAATAACTAATATTAAGCAATTGCCATATTGCCCAAGACTGGTGATTGACAGGTCAAGAATAAGGAGGAAAGTTGTTAACAATTTCCTATTCAACAATTTTGCTGTCATGTGCCTTCCACATCGTTCTATACATAGCGTGACGTCACTACGTTTGTCTGACCTCTATACATAAAACTGATTACTATCCACATTTAGATAGTTATACATACGCTAAAAGTAAAGTTCCGCTGAAGGATTAAAAATGTCAAAATAACCATATTGGTTGTATGTCATTAACAAAATTTGTTTAGTTATGTAAAATGAATACGTTGTACCATTTCTATTCTTATGTTTTCGTCAATAACACTCATTATTCAATGAAACGCAATGTTGAAGTACGCTTGGCTCCAATGTGTACCATACAGTGACGTCACGCTATGTTATTGTTTATAATTTCCATTTTGTAAGTAGTTCCTGCAAATACCCATAATGCCCCGAGCAGAATAACACAGGTCAGTGCATAGCGCTACCGTAGTGTACACGTTGCCTTCCACATCCGATACACACACCGCTTCATTTTAATTTGTATTGGTTGATTAAAGTCCAATTGATAGCTCTGCTAATTTATATCCATATTCTTTATCTGGTTTGTTATCTTCCCGGTGTGGCGCACCGATATACGCCTTATCTTTTTACTTTGATTTTCTAAGCACAGTACTAGACCGCAAAGCGAAAAGACCATGACTGGGTGAACATAAAAAAATAAGATTAGAATAAGTCCAAGTATCAACAGCTGATATAAACGTCTGCCGGTGGTTTTGTCTGAGCATTAAAAATAAATAAGAGTACCAGTATGGCACACACTACAATTTCAATTTACATTCATCTTACACAGCTAATACGAGGGGTGTTCCAAAATTATTGTTACTTGCGCAATATCTCGTGGAAATAGTGCTAAATGAGCTTAAAACTACCTCGTGGCGATAGCGTGATATCTGAAGCGTGGGATAGGTAAATATCTCGCTCACAATTACACTGACCTTGGTGCTGTGTACATTATTTTGTAGCGCACTCGTTACACTCTATACAAATATGGTTGGCAAGAGAGCTGACAATGTAATTGAAATTAGGGCCTATATCAAAGGTAGGTCTCTACTTGGCTTAAAGCCGGTGGATATTCATCGTGAGGTGTGTGATATCTATGGGAAGGGTCAAATGTCATATATGACTATTTGTAGGTGGGTTGCTCGATTTAAGTCGGGACACCAGCAGCTTAAAGATGCTGCTCACACAGGTCGCCCTGCAACAACAACAACGAAGCATAACATTGAACGAATTCGGCAAATCCTTGAAAAAGATGCAAGGTACACTGTCCGGTAGTTAGCTAAAATGACAGGCTTATCTTTAGCACGTATTCATTGTATTTTAAAGAAACATCTTAAGCTGGGCAAGATCAATGCCAGGTGGATACCCCATTTACTAACTGACGACCAAAAGAGGTCCCGGGTTGACAATGCCAAATCCTTATTGAAGAAATACCCAAAATACAGCAAAAAGGCGTTTGATAATGTGGTCACAGGTGATGAAACATGGGTGTATTTTTTCGAACCCAAACGAAAATGCAGTAATCGAATCTGGGCAATCAAAAACGCCAGGCGCCCTAGCATTGCAAAAAGAATACGCACCGTGAGGAAGGTTTTGTATGTCATATTCTTTGATAACAAGGGTCCAATCATTCAAATCCCTGTTCCAAAAGGCAAAACGGTCACAGCGAAGTATTATAGAGACGTTGTACTTCGAAAAGTTAAGAAAGTCTACAAACGCCGCCGTCCACGGACAGGTTTGAAGTACCTCAGACTCTTACATGATAATGCGCCAGCACACAAGGCGCGCTTTGTAACGGAGTTTTTGAAGGCAGAAAAGGTCACTGTCCTCCCCCACCCTGCATATTCACCGGACTTGGCCCCCTGTGACTTTTTCTTGTTCCCAAAACAAAAATTTCACCTGTCTGGAAAAAAATATAAATCAAGAAATGCCCTTGGCTCTGTCATTTACCAGTATCTTATGAGTATACCAATTCAAGAGTACGAAAACTGTTTCCAAAAGTGGATCGATCGGTTGAAACGATGCATAGATGCAGAGGGGGAGTACTTCGAGGGACAGGGCAAAGTAAAATGATCAGAATTACTTCTATCAAAGAGAAATCACCAAAGTAACAATAATTTTGGAACACCCCTCGTATTATCAAACAAAGATCGTTCTGGCTTGCATTAATCACAGCCGCATATTACAAGAATACAAAACATTCAGTTTGTCGGACATTTAATAGATACATAATTGAAGAAATAATATGTAACAACATGCGAAAACAACGTCAGCACATCTATCAGCGATATTGCAATCTCCGTTACGTCTTACACAATTTATCATGACAATGTTCGGCTACTGTAAATTATTGTGGATTGGGATATTGATACAAGCTTCCTTCTGAATTCCATAGTTTTATTGTTCTACTCTTCCAAGGTTTGTAATGGAAGTGTGTGACTGTGTCGCTGAGGATCATGGACTCTGGTTGGTAACTACTTGCCCTTCACAGTAGTGAGTTCGAATCACACCCGGGAACAGGCAAATTTAGCATTTTCTAAAGCTGTCCTGTCCAGCCAATTTACGGAAGGTCATTGGTTAAAGCCGGAGCAGTCACCGAATGACCCCGGCGATGTAATACATAAATGAAAACAATTGTAATATAAAAGTGTCTGTACTATTATATCTGAAACAGTTTTATCTCCGTATCACATCATCATGAATACAATGACATTAATTGTTTCAGTCAATTAGTGTGGAACTTGGTACGAATAAAACAATTACTGTAGTGTTGTAATCTATAAAAGGATTTCTAGAAAACAAACACACAAACACCCTCCCCAAAATATCACCCCCCCCCCCCCCCAGAAACATACCAAACATACAGGACAAAACACATGGGGGGGTACCGCCTTCGAGAAGGATCACTGTGGGTAACTATCTATAGTTTTGTGGTTTTGTACTTTAAAAAGAAATTTGTACTTTCTATTATATTATTTTTTCGTTTGCAATCAAAACTAGTGTTCCCTTTTCTCTTAATAACGGTGTATTTCTTTAATTCCAAAACAATTATCATTGTTACCGTTATGCTTTGTTTTATTTTCTGCCATTGTTGTTTTCTGGCTATTAAATGTGTTACATGTTACAATGTATTTGAAGAACGATTTTTTTGCATGAATTGTTTGCGATGAATCCTCTTAATTTCTGGCTTTGCAAGTTAAATGTCAAAAAATAATTAGTTAATTCAAAATATTGCTCATCAGTTTCCCACTTGACAATGCTTAAAAGGAGAACTTCCAAGAAAACGCAGATCTAAAGTTTAATATGCCAATTACAATAGCTTAAGAGTGTGAAAAGAACCTTTTAATGCCATCAAACTACAAAGATTTTCGATTGCTTTGAAAGAAGATAAACCTGGGATTTAAATGCTTACCCCAGAGCAGCGTTTTATATCATTGTTATACCTGTTGTTGTTTTATACGGAGTTCATGCAAAACAACATAGAAACACACAGTCGACAACAAAATGAATTTGGAGCACACGCAGAAACAATCACAAAACACCAATCGCCTTATTTCAGAGCACTTAAGTTTTAAGGCTACTAAAGTTTGGAAACAGATTCACTCTGAGTGTCGCGGTAATACGCGACTTAAAGTCCCATAAGCATATAAATTTAGCTGTCGTAATAGTTTCTATTTGTCCTATAACAGAGGATTCCGATGTGTTTTTCTCTCGTGCATTCTTTACAGCAAAAAGATGTTTACGAAACCAAAATCTTATTTTTTTCAATATCATTTAAAAAAATACTATTTATAGAACAGCTGTGGTTCCCCGCAGTCATATTATGCACACGGCATAAAGTAACATCACGCGCTCAATATATTTCAAGTTTACAAAAGCAAAATTCACAGCGAAATGAGTGTGTTTAGAAGAAAAGGGCTCTTTTCGTCGGTAATTATTATCTTAGGATAATATCAGCAACTGCTTGTTTTTGCATATATTTTCAATAGCAAAAAGCTAATGGAACATAAAAACCATCAGAGAATTTTTCACACAAGTGAAATCAAATTCCAGTCAAAATTCCATTTTGAAAAATACCTTATAATAGAGAATACATGCTTTTGGTACGTTCGCAAATCCCTCCGCGATACAACACACAATACGACAAAAATCGCTCATAGTTATTCCATTACAACTACGAACCATCACAATTCAACAAAACCATCAATCAATCTCAAACTAATTTTCACACATAGACAAACATCGTATGACAAATCAGAGCATCAATGGAAAACTGTATACATTCAATACTATATTAAGAAGCGCAACGTTGTCCTTAAAAAAATTGGATCTCTAATACAGATATATGGAAACCAGGTGGCATTGAATAATAATTTAAAAAAGAGGTAAATTTATAAAAACAGCGATCGGCTGAATTTTGAATAAAATTGTGATCAACAGCAAAGAAATGTAACAAACTACTGTCCGTAAATCTCACATCAGACTAGCAATAACGGAGATCCCAATGGGAAGTATATCAAACATATCAGACTCCTTAATATATTCAGCAAATATGCTTTTTTGCGCAAGCTTTGTTGCAACCAAACTTGTAATAAAAACCAAACTTGTAATAATTATTACAAGTTTGGTTTTTATTACAAGTTTGGTTGCAAGATCCAACCAAACTTGTAATAACCAAACTTGTAATAAAATTTTCAAGTTGAAGTAAGATTTTACTTTTGCACTCATTAACTTACCAATGTGTTCCGTCCCATTAATTAGCACGTGTTGACCTAATTAAGGTCACTAGCGCTTGAAATGACCTTCATTTTATTCATATTCTATATACCATCTATCTTACAATCAAACTTGTAATAATAATTACAAGTCTGGTTTTTATTACAAGTTTGGTTGCAAGGCCCAACCAAACTTGTAATAACCAAACTTGTAATAAAAATTTCAAATTGAAGTAAGATTTTACTTTTGCACTCATCAACTTACTGATGTGTTCCGCCTTATTAATAAGCACGTGTTGACCTAATTAAGGTCACTAGCGCTTGAAATGACCTTCATTTTTTCATATTCAATATACCATCTATACATACAGTCAAACTTGTAATAATTATTACAAGTCTGGTTTTTATTACAAGTTTGGTTGCAAGGTCCAACCAAACTTGTAATAACCAAACTTGTAATAAAATTTTCAAGATGAAGTAAGATTTTACTTTTGCACTCATTAACTTACCAATGTGTTCCGTCCCATTAATAAGCACGTGTTGACCTAATTAAGGTAACTAGCGCTTGAAATGACCTTCATTTTTTTCATATTCTATATACCATCTATCTTACAATCAAACATGTAATAATTATTACAAGTCTGGTTTTTATTACAAGTTTGGTTGCAAGGTCCGACCAAACTTGTAATAACCAAACTTGTAATAAAATTTTCAAGTTGAAGTAAGATTTTACTTTTGCACTCATTAACTTACTGATGTGTTCCGCCTTATTAATTAGCACGTGTTGACCTAATTAAGGTCACTAGCGCTTGAAATGACCTTCATTTTTTCATATTCAATATACCATCTATACATACAGTCAAACATGTAATAATTATTACAAGTCTGGTTTTTATTACAAGTTTGGTTGCAAGATCCAACCAAACTTGTAATAACCAAACTTGTAATAAAATTTTCAAGTTGAAGTAAATATTTTACTTTTGCACTCATTAACCTACTGATGTGTTTTGCCTTATTAATTAGCACGTGTTGCCCTAATTAAGGTCACTAGCGCTTGAAATGACCTTCATTGTTTTATATTCTATATACCATCTATCCTTACAGTGAAACTTGTATAATTATTACAAGTCTGGTTTTTATTACAAGTTTGGTTGCAAGATCCAACCAAACTTGTAATAACCAAACTTGTAATAAAAAATTTAAGTTGAAGTAAGATTTTACTTTTGCACTCATTTACTTACCAATGTGTTCCCCCGCATTAATTAGCACGTGCTGACCTAATTAAGGTCACTGGCGCTTGAACTTATCTGCTTTTTAGCGAAGGTGTCTAACCTCACTTTTGATCTATATTTCTTGGCATGACGTATTAATTATTCTGATGATTCTGTGGAAACTCTTTGACCCTTTGGGTGAAATCTACAAGCGTAGAAAATCAAGACCACGCCAACTTATAGTGAATTTGTGTTGTTTAATGTGTACTTCTTTTGGTTGTGAAATTTAGAAAGTAAAAATATACGAAAATGTATTCTTCTGCGGTCGAAATAAAGTTATAAACCGTTCCTGACAAACATTTTACATTTATTTGAATTGATAGACAGTAGATATGAGTAAATGCGTAATTTATTTAGCTGACCTAATATCAACATTTTAATGCGTGCCCTAATTTGACTGCTAGGTGATAAGTGGTGTTAACACGGTACTATAACGGCAATTTAGGAATTAAATAAAAATCCTGCATCATAACATCAAAGCAATTTGCGACTGTCTTTTTGAAGACATTTCTTGTTTCATATTCTATATACCAATATGGTCCATATCAATTTACTTTAAAAATATAGCGATATTGGGTGGAACCGTACCGGTACATGTATTGCTTTAAACAAAATATCTCCCTTAAGCAGTTGGCCAACCTAAACGAAACTTTACAGGTATGTTCCTCCATGAAGCTCTACCAAAACTTTGGTTGCCATGGCAACCGATACAAAAAAACTTTAAAACTCTTTTTGTCCGACCCTCTGGGCATACAGCTTAGATATCTAATGTGTACCATTGTCTATTGAACCTCTACAAAGTTTGTTCAAATAATTTCCCATTTTCCCATTCTTTTAAATGCTAAAAGTATAAATACTATTTTTCGGCAAATTAGATTACGTATAATAATTTATATTCGTCATGTTTACCATATATGAATTATATTTTGCAAAATTGTTCGTTGTGTTACCATTTTGATGGTAATAATATGCGATTGTATTGATGTTTTCGGCTTAATGTTGAATGATTTTCAGAGGTAGTAAAACAAATAATTACGAACTCTGCCCTAACGATTTGTAACCCTACAGCACACCAAAAACAGTTTCATTCAGTAAAGAAGTCCAGGACTAACAAATACACGCAGATGTGAGACAAGATCAGAAGTTCAGTATACAGTATAACAGTTTATATAAAGATCAGAGCGCTGAAGGTCACATAGAGTTCTAAGGTCATAATTTTGGTCTTTTCGGCGTGTCCACTTACTTAGAAGTTACTACTAATATTAACCATCTTTAGACGATGTGTCACGTGCAACCCCAATTGCTGTAGCTCGAAGGTCAAAGTCACACATAGGGGTTAAAGGTAAAAAATCGGTAATTCTATTTTATGTCCGCTCAGTAACTTTGTCATACGTGAATAGATTTCGGACATTCTTGACAGAAATGTCTACGAACATGTGACGGTGTGTCATGCGTAAGACCAAAGGAAACAAATCAAGATTACATCTATAAGTGTTTCTGATAAACGCCACTTCCATCTTGTTTTTTACGACGACTTTTTAGCTTCTTCTGGAGTTTAAAATAAGTTTCATTTGCGCGAAAACACGGAGGAATTATCGCTAAAATTGTCACACAACGTTGCGCTCCGCTAAGTGGCGCTTTTTTTGGTTAACATGGAAATATCATTTGAATATATCATTTCTGCATTAGCCAATACCTTAAGAGATGTTCATGCAATGTTTGGAAACTTTCTTAGCTATCGATGACTTACTTAGATGCCATGGGCTCCATAACTGTCATGGTTCCCGTTTCCACTCTCACTCTATTGTGTGCTACGGAAACCTAGTTTTGCATAAAATAGTTCTACTTTCGGCTTTCGCTCAATAGGTCAGTAATTTCTCTACAGACGTATGCATGCATTTGCATTAATCTACTATTGTTGTGTGTGTTATATGTGACTTTTTGACATGATATGTAAATGTTAAGGCTTTATATCCATAACGCGTATCGATCGATACTATCTACTTCGATAAATTCTAAAAATAGAATGTGCGGTTTTCCCGTCAAAGTGCAGAGAACAGAATGGCGGTACACAAAAATTTGCGAGGAAATAAGCTATTAATAACAGTTATTGTTAAATTGATTGCACTTACTAAGTCGGTTCAGTGTGTTAAGGGTATTTTGGTGTTAAGACAGAAGGATCGTAATGGAAGTCGGCGAAATCGTGCGATGTCGGTATATTACGTAGCGAGATCGGAAAATGTCGCCGTATATAACTGCTCGTTTCCGAAGAGTGCGGGTCAAAACGGCCCACTTAAAAAACGGGCCATTACCATAACGGCCTAATTCCATATCAGTTCGTACTAAAACGGACTGTACTTTAATGTTGTTCTACATGGAGTTAAATAAACATTTTTTTTTCAATATGCATCAGAAAATAAGTGTAGGAATGCTGATCAACAATAAAAAGATAAAAGAAAATGACGAACTGTTTACAATTCTTGGTTTAATAAATGGCACGTGCACTGAATGCTGTTAAAGAGTATGCTTTTGTCTTTAATGTCATGTAGCATTATTGTGTATTGTACTAAATCATAAATTGTGTTTTATGGCTGATATGTGGTCATAATCAAGATATATTATTAAAAAGGGGTGTTTTGAAGAGCTTTTCGGTATATATTATATCTGTAACTATGTCAATAACAATGCTAATTTTGGTACCAATAGATTCGGAAAATTATTGGCTGGATAATGGGCTACATGAAAAAAATCGAAACATCTGATAACTTAGATAACCTTCATGCAAGGTTGGTGAAATTTGGTATATGAATATCAGAATATGTTCATAAATAGATGGCAATATTGAGATAGTGTATGTTAATTCCTAAGCACGAATATCCATCGACTGTACAGTTCCCAATTGAGGATTTCTCCTAACAGTCATTGTTGTGTTGCGAGCTACACCAGCGACTTGTCTCATATGGAAAAATCAAGATCCGACAGCACTTTCAGTACTTTGAATTTTTAGGGTACGTTGACGTCTGAAAAAGTACCATTTTTAGAAACAAAGTTCCTACAGGTATATACCTAATTTTGTTTTAACAAAACAGTGACGCCTCTCATCCGCCTTGAAAAATAGTACCATTTGTTGTATAAGAATACATTGCAGACGTTTTTGATAAAAGTTGGAGATATTTTGCAAAATTCTGTCTATTTTGAAAGCAGGTAAAATATTTTGGCGATTTAAACAGTAAAACTAAAAAGTATGATAAATAAGTGTTCATCCACACCAAAGTTCATTCATAATCTGTCCAGGTAATAAGATTTACTGCATACTGAAAATAGTTTCATTCACAAAAGTAGTGCGACAATCTCAGTGTAGAGAGATTACATAATGACACAGTGTCAGAAGTTAAGTACAGACGGTTTATATACTGTTAAATTTGTGTATACAAATCAAAGAGCTGAAGGTACTGAATTTGTTTTATTTTTATAAGTTTGAGAGGGGGTGTATTGGAGTCGGTCGGTTGGTCGGTCGGTCCGCCCGCATACATTATCACAAGTTTTTTAAGCGAACTTCTTCCATATCCATGAAGCGATTGCAATGAACTTGAAATATCTTTAATCTTATTTACTTCGTTCCCGATATTCTCGAGATTACAGAACATTTTCTATTATAAGATATTTTGAGATACCTTTTGATGATACTTTTCATATTTGCATTTTTTGTTAGAAATTTCAGAATAAAATTCCATATAGACCCTGCTTTCTCTCATACAAAAAAGTTGTTTTCAAAGAAATTGGTTAGGTCGGCACATGCTAATTAATACGGCGGAACACATCAGTAGGTTAAGGAACGCAAAAGTAAAATATTACTTCAACCTGAAAATTTTATTATAAGTTTGGTTATCACAAGTTTAGTTGGATCTTGCAACCAAACTTGTAATAAAAACCAGACTTGTAATAATTATTACAAGTTTGACTGCATGTATAGATGGTATATTGAATATGAAAAAATGAAGGTCATTTCAAGCGCTAGTGACCTTTATTAGGTCAACACGTGTTAATTAATAAGGCGGAACACATCAGTAAGTTAATGAGTGCAAAAGTAAAATCTTACTTCAATTTGAAAATTTTATTACAAGTTTGGTTATTACAAGTTTGGTTGGGCCTTGCAACCAAACTTGTAATAAAAACCAGACTTGTAATAATTATTACAAGTTTGATTGTAAGATAGATGGTACATAGAATATGAAAAAAAATGAAGGTCATTTCAAGCGCTAGTGACCTTAATTAGGTCAACACGTGCTTATTAATGGGACGGAACACATTGGTAAGTTAATGAGTGCAAAAGTAAAATCTTACTTCAACTTGAAAATTTTATTACAAGTTTGGTTATTACAAGTTTGGTTGGATCTTGCAACCAAACTTGTAATAAAAACCAGACTTGTAATAATTATTACAAGTTTGATTGTAAGATAGATGGTATATAGAATATGAAAAAAATGAAGGTCATTTCAAGCGCTAGTGACCTTAATTAGGTCAACACGTGCTAATTAATGGGACGGAACACATTGGTAAGTTAATGAGTGCAAAAGTAAAATCTTACTTCAACTTGAAAATTTTATTACAAGTTTGGTTATTACAAGTTTGGTCGGACCTTGCAACCAAACTTGTAATAAAAACCAGACTTGTAATAATTATTACATGTTTGACTGTATGTATAGATGGTATATTGAATATGAAAAAATGAAGGTCATTTCAAGCGCTAGTGACCTTAATTAGGTCAACACGTGCTTATTAATAAGGCGGAACACATCAGTAAGTTGATGAGTGCAAAAGTAAAATCTTACTTCAACTTGAAAATTTTATTACAAGTTTGGTTATTACAAGTTTGGTTGGACCTTGCAACCAAACTTGTAACAAAAACCAAACTTGTAATAATTATTACAAGTTTGGTTTTTATTACAAGTTTGGTTGCAACAAAGCTTGCGTATACGTGAAGAAAATGAGAACTTGATAATTTGAAGCTAAGGCACATAATGTTGTCATTAATTAAACAATATTTTCTCATCAGAACCTTTTCATTTACTATAATGACTGTGATTAAAATTAGTTTTCAACGGGTTGGCTAAAGTTATCTTAAAGTAAAAAAAAGATTCCATGGAAATGTCACATGTAGAAAGTCCATTCCACAAAATTAATCATACGACCACATATAACGGTTCACACGTAAAAACACCAATAAACACAGATTATCAAATTCCCAGCAGACGACAACAAAAACACCGGTCGCCTACTGTTGTTTACCAACAAAAGGTCTCGTACGAATGATATCATATGGGACAATTGGATACTGTTTATGAACGTATTGGAGAAAGAGTAAAGCAACAGAAATGTTTATGTAATTTATTGTTTATTATATATGTACTTGTATTCATGTATGGGAAATTCATACAATAGGTAAAACATTGTCCAAACAAGAGTAGACTACAAAATTAATGTTCATCTTCTTTATTTATTATAATTTTGTCCTGTAATTTTTATTTTGCATAATCATGAAATATTAGATGTGCTCTTGATTAACAAGGTACTAAAAAGCAATAGGTCAAATTGTGGTCTATTTAGTACTTTAAACGCAATTCTTCATCAAACTAATACTGTATGTGCATATTTGATGATAAACTAAATAGCATTACTAGTTGATGTAATTACAAATGATCATGATAAATATAATGTTTCCAATGATAGTTTGGACAACTCTGAATAAAAACCATTCGATCTTTTTTTATGTTTCGTTTTTTTTTTGTTTTTTTTTTGAAATACTGATTAATAAACATGATAAACTACAAACAATCATTAGATATTGGTATATTAATTGAAAAAAATGATATTACCCATTGCAATGAATTTTGGTTTTGCCTTTTAAATAGATAACTGCCATATATACACTACACGTATATTGACAATTATGCTACATGTGTTCTTTAATACTGTGAAAATTGATGTGGAAATAAATATTACAAAATGTAAATAGTTAAACTACATTTATATGGTCAACTCTCCGCCGCGAAATAATTTTGAAAAGAGGCAATATATCATTAGTATAAATACTCGTGCATAGTGCTAGCAAACATGATAAGATGTCTTTTCAAGCAATCCCATTTTTGGCCTCCGATAATACCCAGATCATACTAATAGATGTCGTATCGCAAATATTCCCTGTCGTACTTTGAATTCAATTTCTATGAAGAAAACGATGGAGGTGGAAACGCATGATTTCCAACAGATATTTTTTGCAACATAAATGGATTTCGTTTAAAATTTCATCAGAAAAAGACGCGTATTTATTCAAGAAAGGAACATAATTTTCTGACATTTTATGAGGATAATAAACGACACAAAATGAATGTTTCAAATGACCAGTAATGAAATTGAATTTAAACTCACACCAAAGCATCATATGCCATCATTTGGACCGAAATTTTACGACCTGAATTGAAATTTATGTGTTTCCAGCTTTTTGCAGTATTTAATCATGGAATTACAATAACTTTGTGATAGTGACGTCCCTTCCCCTAATGACGAAACATATCAACGGTGTAAAACATTCATATTATATTGAACAAATGCTAAGTTACAATATTGATAGAATTGATAAATTTTGACTTTTAGGACTAAGAGATGGTATCCCTGAGTATACTTCGAGTTTTCCTTGTACTGGTTATTGTAGCCGACTTAAAACTGAATTTTGCATCAACCTCAGTATGGTTACATATATAGCATATTATATTTGAACCATAAATGTAGTGAAGCAACACAAAGCATCCTGACTATCCTATTATTATGACGTATACATACTTTTGAAATCATCACATTTACAAGTTCGTCATTACTTAGGTCCCAATGGTAATCTTGACATCTCGGTTTTACATGAAGTTTATAACCTTGTTTTTGGTATTGCAAATATTTCTATTTTTAAAATATTTATTTTACATCATTTTAATGACCAAAGTTAGAGCAAATTTATGAAAGTATGCCTAGAAAATAATATACAAACAAGCACATATTCCTCTAAACAAATCCAACCATAGAAAAGCACAGAAATTGGTGGACTAAAACAACGTCCCAAAAACCCATTAAAAACATAAAAATCTCCCTAAAGGTAACCGTCTTAGCACCAACAACGTTTAGACATCGTGTTCACCAAAATAGGGCATCAGTAACTGAAATGTTCAAATTTTACTGCAACAGGACGTAAAGTTTCGTGAAAACAAATGTAATATAAGCTACGTAAGAGACATTGATCACCAAGTACACAACATATCTCACTTTGTTTGTGTTTGTCACGTATTTGTGGCCTTGACTGCAACCTTTTCCATAAGATAGTTTGCGCAATTGTAATGTAATAAAATGTCTACAATTGAAATATTCCCCAGAAGAAGCACAAGCTGACAAATATATCAAATGATAATAATCCTAAACTTCTCCATGTTTCTTTTCTCAAGTAGAGATACGGCAGTTGTTATTCCCAGAAGAATTAAAAATACATAGTAATAATATTGAAATCCCAATGTTCAGACAGACAGACACTGAAAATACGAGCTTGCCATTATACTCATGCGGTAATATGACTTTAACAATGGGAATTATCCGTTTATAATCCTTGCTGATGGTATCATAAAAGCTTTTCTCATGTTGGCTTGTACCTCTAAATACCAATAACCAGATAAGCAAGTCTAACGATCGAAGATAAATGATGGAAAACACAATAGTCATGGCATTGTATTTTCAATTGTATGCGAATTAAGGAAAAATTGACACTAAAATGCTATCGCGGTCTGATCAATCATTTGATACGTGAACATGTTTATTGCATTTATACGGCTGTGTTCCACACGACGGAGTGACAAATTACCAATGAATGATGATCAGATATAGACATGTCCATAAAAAGGTTGTAAATACAACAAATCAGCCAGTCTAACAAATCATAACAAACGGTATCTTGTCTTTTATAGCTGTTGTAATATAAAACACACGATGCACAACGCCATGAACGACGTAAACATGCATTTAACCATGTTATTTCTAGAACTGGGCGCTGCTACTGATGGAATAAAGATACACACTTACATGTAACTCGTAAGAAGACTGATCAGGGAATAACTTCATAATGTCGTTACATCCTTTGATTCTGTTTGTATAGTGGGTAATTAATGCCATAGGATTTAAACTGAAGCACTCTCGGATATATCTCCGTCAACAGTTAATGTAATGACCCTGTTAGTAGCGGAACCAGGAAGCCATCAAAATGATCCATCTTGAATCAAAATAGTTACGTCTAATTACTGATAGGAGACTGTGTCCATCAGGCAGAGTATGGAAGAAGTCATATAAATCCGAATTGCCAATTAGTATGTGGTAATCGTTTAATGGTGCTTAAAACCTTAGGTTTGAACACAATTAACATTTCTGTAATGACAGAGGATCATTAACATAGACAAATGCTTCATTCATTCTTATGTTGATTGTAGCGGACATGCCGACTTACCTGTACAGACATTTTGTATGTATATAACCGGACACGTATTATTATTCGGCAATTTAGTTACCTGGTAATATCATGAATAATCAAAGTACTAAAGGTATTCATAGAAACTGAACTTACATGGACTTGCACTACAATACGAAACTGAAACCAGTTTAACAGTTGCATGACGGATTTTGAAAAACGTAGTTCTTTGGTCTGCATAAAAAAATCATGCGCACTGAGCGAGTAATAGCTATGGAAAGCTGAACGATAATTCATCAATATCAATATGAGCAGTTTCATAGCATGATTCAGTTTGAGTTCTTACGGATAACTATATCCATTTATCTCTTCAATATACGATACTTACATTGCATCCGGGGAAGGAAAAATAATTATGTAATAGCAAAGACGATTACTGGCGTAACAAATAATGATGTGTACATATATGATAGAAGCCCATTACCAGCGGGTTTTATTTCCTCTAATTTGCTTCTGTGTTTACAAAGATGTATTGTCGTTACGTCTGTAAAGAACGGAGATTAATAGTCCAGACAGATGGTCATATTATCAAAGAATATACACTACAACCTCTCCAGAGCGGCCCTGTCTTGAGCATATAGATACACTACAACCTCTCCAGAGCGGCCCTGTCTTGAGCATCTAGATACAGTACAACCTCTCCAGCGTGGCCCTGTCTTGAGCATCAACCTCCCTTCAACAACAGCATCATTTTCCCACTGCATGATTTAACTATTTATTTCACCTATCTAGAGCAATAACCTCTCAAGAACAACATAATGTTGCTTCTCCCAATGGATGTTGCTTTGGAGAGGTTGCCGTCAATGTTGAAAATATCAGGCGATAAGGATGATAAAGGTTATAATATGTCCGTCCTGTTTACAAATCTACGGTTTGTAAAACATTGTCATGTCCATTACTTTGTATTCAACTCCACTCAGCTGAAAGCGACCCTGGCGAATTAATCAATTCAAGAATTTGTTGACAAAATCGTAGGACCACGTTATTTCTGATGACTAAGTGAAAGTGTCGTCCTCATTTACCAAAAGTACTAGGGAGAAGCAGTGATGTTAGGGTAGGGCGTCGGACTCCTTACTCGGATGTTGCGGGTTCGAATCCCGTCAGTTGCGGAATTTGACTTGAACCTTCACAATCCCTTCTTTCGGCGCGAGTACTGGTCAGAACCCAGGAAGCAGTTATCGAGAGTTGTTAGCATTAGTTGTAAGAACTTGCTCTACAGTCGATGTTAATAAGTTTAAACTAAACTAAAGTTCTACATTATGTGTTCTTGAAAGGCCTGCCGATAATTTAAATCAACCAGAACATAAAAATGTCAATGTGCGAGTTTAATTGGGTACGATAAGATAATCCTATGGCTATGGACTTAGCTATTTGCGACAACAATGTAGGATATTTCATTTGGTAAAGGAGACATTTGTTTGATTTATATGATTAAATAAGATTAGGTCTGATAATAGACTTTTGTCTGAGAGTCGATTTGCCTGAAATTACTGAAGCCTTTTACTGGCAACACTTTTAACAGTTCCTTACAACAGCTTTATGTCTCTAGAAATAAAAAACTGACTAGTATTGTGACGTATACATTAGGCACATTTTATAGCAATGTTTCCTGCATTATATACGGATGAACTCCGTGATTGAATGTATGAACATTAC
This sequence comes from Lutraria lutraria, assembly GCA_964023205.1. NCBI lineage: Eukaryota > Metazoa > Mollusca > Bivalvia > Venerida > Mactridae > Lutraria > Lutraria lutraria. The sequence continues at coordinate 47,505,489 of OZ026833.1, read as the reverse complement.
TTAATGACACCATAATAGAATCGTGAAAATTAGGTGTGCGCTAAGTAAGATCAGCCGATGAACTGTCAACTTGAAGGGCAAATCGAGTTCATTTCAGAAATTGGTGAAAGCACAAATAGGCGAATAATTTGGTGAAATCTTATGTGACTTTAAATGACAGATGTGAAAATTATCTTTTTGGCTTGGAGTAATATGTTAAAAGTTTAACTGTACCATATGCATGTATTTTTCATTGTTAATGGTTTCTGTTGCTTGTACATCAATCGACAATTGTTTCATGTTCGGCTTACTCAAAGTTTACTTCAACAAACGATATTTGGTATGGACAATTCAATTACTATATAAGTAATGTAACAGTTTCGAGTATTTTGAAAAAAGAATGTTGGAAATGTATGTTAGAAATCGTCAGAACAGAACAGAACTTAACATACATTTATCGAGTCTTATGCAAAAAAGTAAATCCACATTAACATTTATATGCATGCGAAAGTAGAGTATACGGTTAATGGATTATATTATATTAATATACATGTAATGTATAAATGAGCATGCAAATACGAAACAGGAGAAGCACAGTAGATATACACCTATCATTAATTTTGTAAGATAACTACAGAGTACAGACGTGTTATATTGGCATAATTCGGAAAATCAGTTGGCAATATGTTACGAAGCCTTTCTTATTACTGTCAAGTATTGAATAAAAGATTTCGCCAAATACTTATAAAGAGAAGGTCTCCAGACTCTCTTTCGTAAGGTATTTTTTTCTTTTTCGCTTTTATTTATGTCCGGAGAGTATTAATAAATATTCGAAAAATGAAAAACATCTCCCGGGAGGTCTAGTGAGCTCTCATCTCAAAGGTTGCGCTTTCCTAGTGTATATATTTGTCCATCAAGAACTTCCCAAAGCTAAAGAACGTCTGTAAATTAGCAATTTGATTATCATATAACAATTCACGTAGTGTGTGTTTTGATGCATAAGCGTATTATGTGATCCCATGACAACGTCTTCAGCATACGTTTCTTCAGATCTAATACAACGAATTAATTCATATTGTTATTTGTTACTTAAAGACATTTGTCACAGACATTTTGGCATTTATGTCGATTGTTGGCACAAATGATAGAACCAATAACTGTTATGGTATTTGGGAATCGGGCCTACTGTTTATTCAACATACTGTATTAAGATGACCCGTGACATTTACAAACTGTACAATTATCTCATTAGGTTAGAAAAACAAAATTGATTTAATAAATTCGCAATTTGTTAGAGGATCTAGACATGATTAAAACACTACATTGGTACACAAACTTCTCTCGGATCTCAAATATTACCACAAACTATACAAAGATTAAGTGGAAAATACCGCGTAGATGAAGTCTCTTAACACCGTCCCAATAACACAAGATGCAATTAAACCATTAATTAAATCTTCAGAGCTAAAAGAATTCATACGCTCCTGTTCATCGCTAATTGAATTTTGATAATTATTGCATCAAATGTTAATAATTGTCAAATACGATTGTAGCAAAGGACTAAAATACATAAAAAAAACTGCATTACAAACAATGGATGATATATTTTATGAAAACCACAGAAACCCAGAGAAACTCTTGTATGATTTTGCTGTTCATTAGATAATTGGTTCATTTATCACAAGTGTACATTTCTCTACATTTAGAAATTATAATTATACAATAAACCCCCCTGAAAATCGGAATTCACAGAAAAATCCCAATTTTTACAGTCCCATTTTTTAAAAAAAAATCAAATGACTGTAAAAACCGGAATTCTCAGAAATCCGGAATTTTGGCCCAGTCCGGAAGGGGTCCGGTTTTGAGGGGTTTAACTGCGTATACAAAATTATAGACTACGAATAGAATGGCCTGCTTTTTGAACAGTATTCTTTTGAATTCACCATCATGAAGGACAAAACAGATCCTATCCGATGATGTGTGTTTAAGTGTCTATCATCTCTCTATGGTGATGTTATTTGAATATTTTTCATAGTAACGCCACACTCAATCAATGACGTGGTGAAGTTACATAACGGGCAGACACTACTAATTTCTCTCAATTTAGCAATCCAAAAATTCATACCCCGCTGCAGACATTTCTCTGAGAAAAAATATTACTCAATTTGTCAGAATCTTCCTACGATCATATAAACATTGAACAAGCCCTCCCTCGGGTAGGCTTTTATTCCTGATTGAAATGAAAAGAAAATGGATTTGGCTCTGGTGAATGGGCCACTCATCGTACAATATCCTGAATTTATTACTGTTCACGAATTGTGAAAAAAAACAGTCTTGATATTCTCTATAACTTGTTATGCCCTCGTAAAATAATCAAGTTGTCGACCAACGTCTAAACGAAGATCTCAGCATTAAATTTACATTCAATTTGATAATAATAGTAACTATAGTGATTATACACAGATTTACTCAGGTTATTTGTTAGATGATTTATTTCTAGATGAAATAAATTGGATTTAGGAACCTTTTTTACTAGTGTTGAACGTCGCGACAACAGCCATAAGCATTTGGTGACATTTTTAGCAGTGGAGGATGACTCCATGCCTGTACCTGTGTAGACTAACCGACTTTCCGTTGGCTAGTTTGACAGTTACATGTAAAATTTCGTACAGGATAGGGTTCGAACAAAGATGAAAGGCCTGTAATAGCTATTCCATAGAGACCGTAACTACTTGACAACGTCCTACCTCCCCTGTTTTGGGACTTAAAACCATTGATCAGTACTTCATACATACATCAAATGTATACTTAAGAAGGTTTTGAATGCATTTATCCAGCAATATCAGTGAAACAATCATCACTTCAATAACTGCTCTTCAAAGCAAGAAACCTTTCCTGTATAATTCTGTAAAATCTTCTGTTATTTATGAATGTAAAAAATGAAAGAGTTTGCGTGGATCATCTGAGAAATCGTCATATCGTCTTAAGCGATTGTAGTCAGAGTTTTTAAAGGGAATTTCATCATTTTGTTCATTTTCCGAACATACTGTATGTTATGTTTATTTGTCGTTTAACAGCCCATTGGACACATTTCAGGACCGCACGGGAGAAGATACACAGGAGAACTTGACATTTGTATCCCTACTTTTATTTTGAATATATTTTCCTGGTTCTTTATCGTGTCCGGTGGAAAACACCGATACATGCCTCAAAAGTTTCTTGTGATTTTCGTGAAAGATTACTGGTCTTTATAGTTTGGACTGGGTCACTAAAAGCGACCCTAAAATATCAAAAGGCGGACCGCGATTCGAATCCACGACGTTTCAAATCAATTATTAGTCCGGCGTATTACCGCTTGACTACCGAACCATCCCTGTCTGACCATATAAATGCTATACATGTATCTGAACTTTCGTCTCAAGCTAAAGGTATCAGGGAAAATATCATCATATAAGCCCCGAGCGATGAAGAAAATACTTCTGTCAATAAAGTTTACAGATTAGATATTAATAAATATTTACACTCAAACCAACTTCTAAACTGCCACCTGATATTATTGGATATAAATTGATTATTGAAAGTATAAAGCAAAAACTATTTTTATTTCTGTAATGATATTGAAAGTTTATGAAATGTTTGTAATCGTTAATTAGACATTTTTTTCAAACAAATGATAATCGAAATGCATAATAGAAAGTTGGAGGACCGCGCCTGTCTCAAGGGAACGCCGGACTCCCAACATTCCAACTGCTCTGCCTCTTTCTTCTACAGACATGCGGGTTTTATGTTATAGAAAACCGAAGCGATTGAAAAATGCTGACCTAAATTTCATTGCCGAGAATGCACGGGATTCATGAGCAATGTATTCGATAACGAAGTATACGTTTCGCATGGGTTAATGTGCAAGGGAATATGCAGTCAAATAGTGTAAAATTACGGGTAATTGAATGAAATGATTGAATGCAGAATTTCAGAAATCTCTGCCGCATAAATTCCGAGAAATTTCAGTTTACGAACTGGTGGTTTCTAAGTTAGTTTGAGTGTATATGTAAATATACAGCAATTGTATAAAAACAATTTAAATTTCGTTTTAAACTTTTTAGCACTATACGGACAGAATTCTTATTGTGATCTTCAGTCGAAGTTTTGAAATGCCCGGGATTTCGTGTAGAGCTGGTATTACCATGTCAGCATTTAGTTCATTCATCATTTAAACAGAAGCGTGTAAATAAATACTGTAAAGATGCGAGGAAAACATGGCACTATAATAATCTTGTCTGTTTGATCTCTTCTGATTTCTGTATAGGGAAACTTCTAACACGTTTTATACTTTGATACACTTAATGATAAAACAATGTTAAAATAATGTTGTTCTTTCTGTGGCTGTTGATACGGATATTATTATATGTTTTATGATGGAATGCAATTAATAAGCTAAGATGAAATACATGATAAACAGTGGTTTCTTATATTATTGCTATCTTATCAACGGATCAATAAGCTTTGATAAGTCATTTCGCTCAAGTACAATGAGAGGGTTTTGTTTAGAAAACTTAATAAAATCCATCCTTCGATTTGTAGCGTTGATTGTACACTTGTAAATTGGTATTGAATTGAAGATATGCCAAGTAAATTTAAATTCAATATTTAACTGCGATTTTAAAATAAGGCTATACTTACAAAGAAATGGTTTGAGATTAAGCGACCCAAACTTACACAAGTCGGTAGTTAGACAAGCATCGTTGTTCACAGTATAGGCTGGTATTGGAAACGAAAAGTCGGAATGAGTACGGAAGAAGTACACATACATTTGTCGAGTTTGATAAAAAATATTGGGTCGGAGAACTTTTTTAATGAGTCCGTCGCGTAAATGAAAACCAACATTTTTTCAAAGGAAGATCTAAATAAACTATTAATAATAACTAATAACTAATAATAAACTAAAAATAATTAGACACGAAAAGGTTGATTTTATTCAGTGTTTAACATGAAATAATAAAAGGATGTGAGATGAGCTCCTGGAAGATACCGTGGGTGTGTTGTTTTAAAGCCCCATTAGCTTTTTGTATGTTAACATTAAAGTAGGTCTTATTCTACCTAGAATGATGTCTTATCGGTGAAATTGACTTTCACTTTCCGATTATTTTTTTTTATTTAATCACGAAGTACATATAGAAATGTAGTACAGTATAATGAGTATTTTTTTCAATGATATTGCAAAAAATAAGCATCAGACGACATTTTTACGAGATGTGGCTAAAAAATGCATTATGTAAATATTGTTTTAGAGCAAATAGAATATATTTCTTATATTTTACGATCATTTTATCAATTGTCCTATATTACTAAATTCAAAAAGCTAATGGGCCTTTAATGTTTTGTTGTAAGTGAAAATGGTGTTCATCCATCGCTGTTAATGTTTTTGTTGTTGTTTAAGCATTATCATTTTTAAATTCAAAGTGTTTCTTCTGTTGTTACGACTGTGTATTGTGTTTTAAACATGTTAAGCATATTTATGTATGATTGTTGATAGTTAATGTAACTGCAAAATAATTTGTAAATTCTTGGAACATAATCATTATATTTGAATAAAATTGTCTGGAATTCACGACGCACCAAAGACATACACAAAACTAGTTTCATATTTTTAAACAAACATTGTGCATAATTCTTAACAAGTTGTCAAAAAATGTTTGGAAGAATCTCATCATATATGTTTAAAGTTTAAATTCCGTCCCTGATTTACAGTTTGTGATAACAGCAATAATGATTGTCAACATTTTAACACACACAGAGCATTATTGCATGAATTATTCCTGAATCCAAAAAGTTGAGAAAAATCTGCCAGCGTTTGCAGTCAGTCAGTTCATATTTAAAGAACAATTGTCGGTCTAGAAATTAAACTGAGCATTAATTGTGATAATATTGGAACATGCAATTTCTAATTTTTATTTTTTGAAACAGTAAAATAAAAGCAGCAGACACAATATCATCTGGTAGGACAAAATTCATCGCGTATCAACACGATTACATTTCTTCTTTATAGACATTGTGTCATCATTGATCGTGCATACAGGAGAATGACACTACATACGTATTTATAATTCAAAGCTGAAGTTACTTATGTGTAAAAAAATGAAATACTTACCTTGAAAATATCGAATAATAATGCACATAGCCTCACCGAATATGAAATTTCTCAGTAAAGTTGTAGCCACTAGCGAGAAAGGCATACATAACATAGATAACATCATATCACTTACAGCAAGATTTAATAAAAATAAATTAGTTATGGTTCTCATTTTCTTCTCTCGAATCAGTGTTAGAATCACTAAAACATTTCCAATGAATGATAGTACAAATATTATACTATACAAGGTGATATTTAGTTCCGCTGTGAACGCGTTGACAGACTTAGGTTTGAAACTCTTCAAACTGTTATTTGAAAAACTTCCGTTTATGGAGCTACAGTTTTCGAAACCGTATCGGTCTGTGCAACCTCTCTCCATTTTAATATTCAGTAATCCAGATTTGTATACAGAACTAAACAAACTGACGAGCCTCTAATTCTATTCACGATTTCAGAAAATCTAAAACGCCTACAAATGAGTTTTATCTGCGCCGAAAAAAAATTGATCGAATTTGTGCAAACGCAAATTTAGATGTGTTTTTATCTTCAGTATTAATAGAAGTGTCGTTATTTTGCCTTAATTTCTAAAATCATCAAGTCAACAATACTGGCAGAAAAAAGCGTCCTGGAAGACGATAACTCACTATGAAACTAGCGACACAAAGCTTTCTCTTTTACTAAACGAGAAAAATCCCGAGTTATTGGACTCGTGCGCCGCCCAGGATGAAAGCGTATTGCGTACTCGGAGAAAATCAGTATGAAATAGAGGAAGAAAATATTATTCAGGGAATTCAAAGTCAGTCTATGTTACAACGATTTAAGCTCACTGTTTCTAAAAGCGCACAAAAACGATTAAACGTTTTACGGACATGCATTCAGTTTTTATTTAGAAAAGATTTAATGTTCTAAGCAAAACTATTGAGACTAAACAGATTCTTTAAAAAATATATAAAAAAATAGGTTACATCGTATATTATAGAATTAAATTGTCCATTTCCCGCTATCAAAATGATTCATGTAGAATTTAATCGCTTCGTTGAATAAGTTTTTCGTTTATAGTGAAAACACTCCGATCTTACAGACATTATTCCTCATAAAAAGTGCAGCAGAATTAAGAACAACTGCACCACTTACTATAAACATTGGTTAAATGGAACCATGGGGTTAAATTACAGTAACATAAACAAGGTAACTATTATTATTATTATTATTATTATTAATCCCGGCGATTCAGAGGAGTTAACAGACAAGACTAATGATCTTGGCGACTTTGTAACCATTAACAGATACTACGAATAAATTTTTAATCGGAAATTATTGTATGCGATTACATTTACCAAAACCAAACCAAACTTTAACCGAGTCGCGTTTCCACTGCGTTGGCAAGGCGTTGTTTAATTTTCCAGATCGCCATGATATCGCAAGAAAAAGCTGACATTTCTCGTGAAGATGGAGATATCACGGTGTCCTTACAGCGACCAAGACGTTGGTACGGAGCTCGCACGGCATTCTATCGTGTTCATACGGAGATCTTGGAGGCGATTGTCTGAGTTCTCATGGCTGAAAAAGCCGCACAATCTCAGTTTAAGGTCCTTTGTAAGAGACTTTACTGCGCTGCTATGGCGACCTTACGGCGAACCCATTACCAGAACGCCGTTTTGTGCATGCTAAAAGTGCGCGTCGTCGCTCTGTGGTTTACGATATCTCAACGCGTCTACTGGTGATGCCACTGTGTTGCTTTGGGGATGCTTGCGATTGTACTGTGCGCAATTTGGCGTTCTGCATTTTTCTTGGACGCCATAACGCGGTCCTAGTGTGATGTTGGTTTAAGTAATGCATTGCATTTAGTTTCTTTTACCCTCTATTTAGTTAATGATTACTTATTTATGATTACTCCCATGTCGCATGTTAATTATGTATAATATTTGGCTCAAGTCATGTAATAAAGTATCTGTTTTGTATAACTTTGCAATTATAAGAGTTTCTTGTTTTAAACCAGTCTGGTTACAAGTTACTATGTATTGAACTGGTTAGGCTTTTTTGTTAATATCACACGATGAATGTTTGAAATACTTTAGTTTCATCAATATTAATTCAGTGTTTTATTCGGAAAATTAACCACAATTTGTTTCTAATTGATGATTTATCACCTTCTACAAACGTTTCCTATCCTTACCAGCTACTTTTCCTGTCATGGTAATTGAATATTAATGGAGCTGGGAAGATTTACAAGAAAACAGGAAATGTTTTAAACAGAAATCAAATGGAGCGAAAGGTAAAGTTTTCAGTCAATTTTAAACCATAATTATAATGCACTTGTTACATTGACATATAGGAACTGGGCTTCATTTTTTTTAATTCATTTATTTTCGATCATATATCGAATTATTTCATTTAATGGTATTTATAATAAATATGAGTAAAATCAAGGCGTATCAATGATACAAATGATGTGCTTACTTTTGTGTATTATGGTATATTAATTATTTTTATAAATATCTTGATTGATCATGTTAATTACCATATCAATGTTAAAACAATAAACGCATCTTCTTGGTGTTTACATCTTTTCAACAGCTATATGCTAAGAAGTGTCAAAATTCTTACGTTCACTTACAGTATACATTAAATTTGCTTTTATTTTTTTTGTAACATAATTTGTACTTGACTGTATTACATGTTTTATTCGTTATATGTAAACATATGATGGTTATAAATACATAATATATATTATGTAACCACAGTACAACCTCTACAGAGCTGACCTCTCTTTTAAAACAACAGCATGGTTTTCCCACTGTACGGTTTAACTATTAATTTAAACTCTCTAGAGCAACAACCTTTCAACAATGACATAATTTTGCTACTCCAAAATGGTGTTATCTGGAGAAGTTGTACTATATGTACCTTTCTCAAGTATCTTACGTTTTGTTTGATGACATTATCGTGTATGTTTGTTCGTATCTTGTAAGTACAAATGTATATATTTGTCTCCAATGAACTATAAAAGTCTACAGGATCTATATGTAATAAAGTTCTTACTTCAAGCTAAGATCTTAAGACATTTTCAAATATCTCATTAAATGTTAGTCATGCAATTAAATTGTGAAACAGACTTCACATTTCTGATGCATACTTTAACTTTGTTTGAGCATCTGCAAGATTTCATTTTTATGAATTGCTCAATCTGGAGTTGAACACTTTTAAAGCAATTTCATATTGTAAATTTGATCACAGAGGATTGTCACCTTGTTGGGATGGTGCGTAATTATATATGATTAATGCGTTTTTAGTCTGTCTCTTGATTTTGTTTGTTTGTTTGAGTTTTACGCCTTTTTCAATAATCAGAGTCACAAGAGGCAGACAGTTCATCTAAACAGTATTCCTGGGAAGAACCAATACTAGACTCTAATCTTCCATTAGCAACTACAATGTACCTACTTTCTCATATAGGAACACATGGTCGGTAGCTGCCTACATTGTACCTATGCTGGTGTATACAGGACATCTATATTTTATTATGATGATAAAATCATCTTAATATAAGAACTGATTTATTTGATCCCTAAGTTAGTATTAATATAGAAATCTGATTACATTTAATTGCGCAATTGAATTTTCTTCTTCACCCTTGAATTGTTGTGTGTTATAGAACCAATAAAATAATGAATTGTGGATTGTTTTTCTAGACAAAAGTATTGACAAAATGTCTAATTTTCTGATTTTTGGGACAATTTTCTGTTGCGACACTAACGCAAAGTCTAATTGTCTGAAAAATTTAGAATTTTTCCAAATCAAAATGTCACCAACTTGATTTCAGATAATATTTACGTCTATATGAACCAGACAGACACAGCTTTCGTATTCTAAGTACAATAATCAATTCATCACATTTTCAATGATGTCATCGTGAACAAAAAGATGTATGCAAAAGAGGTTATAAAAAACAAACATAAATTGTCAAATCATCATAAATACGCCCATTATAATTTCATGCTGAACTCATATGACGCCAAAATACGATTAATTAATAGAAAATTCAACAATATTTGGTGACTGTTTGGCATAAGATGTTTTTTTGTGCCAGTTGGTATTAAATTTGGTTAAATCTGATTAATTCAAGGGCCATTACTACTGACTTCCTTATGTAAGTAAGCAGGTTATCAAATTTGTTGTTTTTATCTGTTGTTTTACAGTCGTTCCAACAACTCTGGTCATTTTAGAGTCGCTCCAAAGAGAGTGGAGACAGGATGCAGGAGAACCTGACACTTATATCCCCATTCTTATACTGTATAATTATTCCTGGTTCTTTATTGTGCCCTGTGTAAAATACTGATACACACCTTGTCCTGTTATTTTCCTAACACAGTATATGGCTTGGTAATTGATATGGGGACACTGAAAAAGCGTCCATGAAATATTGAGATTCAAACCCATGACATTCTGTTTCATGATCCAGTGCATTACCACTAGACCATCGATCTACTAATCACTACAAGTAATTTGGCAGTTATAGTGAGTCTATAAACATTAGGTGCCCAAGTTACTGTTTCAGAAACTACACCAATGATACTAGTAATCTTTCTTTCCACATGATGTGGACTTGTTGTAGACGACCAACATAAAACTTTTACTACGTCCATTAAACAACCTTCATCCTAACAGATACATACTACAAGCTCGATCAGAATTCTTTATGTTCATCTTAATAAAATAATAAATTCATCAACAATGCCAAGAACATAAAGTCAGATAGATTTATTACATAGACAAAGATAATACAAACTTCTAGTTAGGACAAATACATTTTCAATAATAACATGAACTTATAGATTTCCAAAATTGCTTTATATATTTGCTAAACAATTCTGATATTGATATATAAGTAGAGGCATAACAAATCATTGTGTAGGAGTATTTGGTTGGATTTAAATACATCAATGTCCACAAGATTTGTCGTAAATGAAGGTTCACGATTGCTAAATGCCATTAAATATATCAAGCGATTTCTTATGACAACACTTACAAGGAAATATTTTTTCCTTTAATGAGAAACATAAACATTGAAACAATGAATGCTTGCCAATACCACAAATGATAAAATAAATATCATCAGGAAACATGAATAATAAGAAAAAGTAATTAGAGGCAACTATGGAGCATCATGATTTTTATCATCTCTAACAATATCATGGGACAAGAACTGATTGTCAACATAGATAAAATGACAGGAATTTCTATTAACTCCTGTAAATGTAAAATGTATATGATTTTAAAATTTATTATTTAATTCAATATGTCAGCTCAAAAATGGCCTTTCATAAGAAATCAGATGGAAATTATCAATATAATGGTACATAGTGTAAGTGTATGACACAAATAACCAAGATACATGTGTTATCAAATAGTTTGATATTAACATATCAGTTATCATCATGTTATCATACCATAAATATTATATGTTTCCATAATGTCTTGATATTTTTTATTGAATAGTATGATAACATATGATAATACTATGTTTTTGTGCAACATACACTAAAGTCTTATACTATGTATAATTATTATAGTTTTAATCTAATTTCTAGAGAAATTTAGGCCTATTTTAGGCTAAAATATTATGTAACAAGTGTTAATTCATGAAGCAATTTTGTATATTCCCTTTGAAACAATCCCAACATAATAATATATATGTATATATGTAACTAATACATCGATTGCAAATATAGAAGAAAAAAAATAGATTGATAGAAAAGGCAGTGATTCAATTAAATCTTGCACATAATGAAACAAAAAATAAATTCTATCTTATAAAAATAAAATATAGGCAGTACAACAGACCTGTGATGGTAAAATTGTAATTTTTATTTTTCGTTTTAAAATTTAACCTTAACTTATGATCTCTTCCACTTACTAATATCTTTTTATACTATGTATGTCATTTTAGAATTTAAGTTTATTTAGAGCTAAATTTGGGTAATTAATTTAAATAAAATGTATAACAATTTTACCATCACACGTCCGTAACAACGTGTGAACAATGACTGGGTATAGGTACATGTTTACCATATAGATTCAAATCTCAATTCTACTTTAAACTTAATCCCTTGAACTTGAAGTGTTTATTGATTATTATCATTTACACAATTTAAACTTGTCAGGGATAGAGTTGTTCATGATTAGTACAATTATTTCACCAAATATTTTTAAGGATTAATTTCACACAAAAGTAGGATATAAGCTATGAAGCCAAGGTCACAAATTTTGATCATTTTGGATATTTTTCTGACTTGATTTTCATTTCATAATCATAATAGTCAGTGCAAAAAAATATCAAATCTAACCATAAACTTAAAACAAGAGTACAGCAATCAGTGCTAATGCTCTTCTGTTCATGTCTCAGTGACATCTATCTACTTCTGAAGTTTCATGTTGCTACCTCTTAAGGTTTCTGAGTTATGAGTTACATAAAAGTTTTTGTATGATGCAGTCGGCGACCCAGACACTGATGACACAGTGATCACAATAATTGGACTTTTCCTTGAAAAACAGACAAGCTAACAATATATCTGGCCTAAACACAGTGATTGATGTCATTATTAGGTACAAAGATAACACAAAACAATGTTTAAAAAGCAAAAACTGTGAACTTCATCTTCAATTTGTCAAGTTCAATTCAGTTCTGATTTTCAAGACACAATGTCAAAGATTTGTATATACACATGCATGTTATTGAGCAACAGTAATATCACAAACTAACTTGCTTAATTAAATGCATATATGCAGTATGTTGTTGCTATACACAAGCTAAAGTAAGCAATAATTTGATTTTTTTATAATTGAGCATTCAATATTTAAGGCATATTTCTTAAAACACTTCCATCAACCATAAACAAGTCTAGAGTACATAATGACATCACAGTGATACAGTCACAAAAGTGTATTAAAAGATCACACAGCAATAACTGGGACCAGTCTGCAGATGGTCACATGATGTGATGCACATATGGACCCAGTCTATATTTGGTCTCATGACACTACCGGTTTCAGATCCTAGTCTACAAGTGATAAGACACATCAAATTTCGGGTCCCAGTCAACAGTTGATCACATGACAATAAACACTGCAGATCACAGTCTAGAGTTGGTCACATGACAATACAAACTGCAGATCACAGTCTGGATAAGGTCACATGACAGTATACACGATCACAGTCTAGATTAGGTCACATGACAGTATACATTGTAGATCACAGTCTAGAAATGATCACATGACAATAAACACTGCAGATCACAGTCTATAGTTGATCACATGACCATACACACTGCAGATCACAGTCTAGATTTTGTCACATGACCATACACACTGCAGATCACAATCTAGATTTGGTCACATTACAATAAACACTGCAGATCACAGTCTAGATTTGGTCACATGACAATAAACACTGCAGATCACAGTCTAGATTTGGTCACAAGACAATAAACACTGCAGATCACAGTCTAGATTGGGTCACATGACAATAAACATTTCAGTTCTTAACACAAACAAAGAGTAAGTGACTATACTTTTATCACTTAGAGAAAAGACTGAGTTGTATTAGAGGTATAACTTGAAGTGTAGTTAGATCAGCCAACACTGCCTGAAAACAAGAGAAGATAACTCATTGTTATATAAACATATACATAGTGTGGAGTTACCTACCTTTGTCATATTCCACAATATAATCAAGAATAAAGCCAGGTTTTCATTTACCCTTAAAATGGCATTTTGACTCTTGAAATTAACAAAATAAAGCTTCTAACTCTCGAGGATTTGTACCAACTGGTCAATTTTACTATTACAATAATAATAATAATATTGGTCAATAGCTATACATAGCTAATGTTATTTTGTTATATTTCTACCGACTATAAATAAAATGTTGTATCATGTATCGTGTATTAGTACAAAATTGTGTTGGCTCTTCAAATTATCATCAGGTAAGGGTCATTTTTGACACTCGATTTTTGACGTTTAGTAAGAGCCCTACATATGATTTGTCATATAGATAAAAAATCAAGATGTAAGTATAAAACTGGGTTAAAGGCTGAGCTTGTCCTATTTAATGACATTATGATAAACTTCTGACTCAACATTATCCAATCAGAGGACAGTGATCTGAGACTGTTCTAAGATTAACATTCATACAACAAGTAGAGAAATGTTTAAATGATAAATGGATACAAGGAAATATAGTATCATTCAGTGCTCACAGAAAAATCTAAATAAACTAAGTGATTTTAGTATTCTGACATGTCTATTGAAGATTGATGACGAAAATCAAGTGAAATTATGTTGAATTTATTTATTTCTTTGGATTTAATGTCATTTTCAACATTATTTCAGTTATATCGTTGAGGGTAGTTATCCTAACCAGCTTCACTGGACTTCATTTAGGCCTTAACCAGTACCAACCATATTCTATCTGTAAGCTACTACCAAGCTACCCCACATAACGCAGAGGTGGGGGACAAATTTAACATAGGATGTAATAACTTCAGTCAAATTTGTCACGGACAGTGTGAGCCTCGCCTGGGGTTTGAACTCAAAACCTCTTAATTAGTAGACTAACGCTCTAACCAGTGAGCTAACCTGGTGGGCCATTATGTAAAATCTACTACATACACAAAGAATGATTTCATAAGAAGAACTTACTTCAGCAGCATTGTATGATTGCACTTTTACAAGATTTGTTTTCCTGAATGAGAATATAGCAACAGCAAGCACTGAAAATATATAAATATTAATAAAAGTCATAGCAACAAAAATATGCAATACAAAGTAACACAAATACAGCATACCAGGTAAAACTGAACCAAATGTTGAACAGTTAGATCAGTATAGTGATTGTGAAGAGATAAGGGCTTTTTATCTGACTTATACATATTCAGGGTTATGTATAATGATTTCTAAACAGCAACTAACAACTTTAACTGACAGAAAAAATTTATTTTTATTTACAAAAACACATCTTACGTAATATAATTATGTGAAAATTAGTCAATACAATGCAATACAGATAGATATTTAATCATGTTTGATATATTCACAAGCTTAAAAAGGCATATCAAGATCTGGCTTTAATATTCTAGATATATAATAATCAGCTAACAAAATGCACATAATTATACAAACAACATGTACATGTATCATAATTCACATAGATATCCTGTGTGAACTTACCTGGAAGAATTTCTAGAGAATTATATGCCAGGATTCTGTCCCACAATAATAAAACTTGATCACTTGACAAATAGCCAGAAAATGCTCGAACTAACCATTTAAATGCAACCTTCAAGCTGTAATATAAATGTAAAATTTGTATGAATATAATACATATCAAGACTAGACATTTGTCTGGATGACACATATGTCCACGCTGAGGGCTATGTCAAAAAGGGGCCATGACAGAAATCAAACCTGTATTTTATTATCATACACCTTCATGAGAAATATGAAACCAATCCATGAAATATTTCTTGAGTAATAGCTTGGAAACCAGAATTTGAACGGATAGATAGACAGGGGTAACACTTTATGACCATCCTCCATTTGGAATGGTCGAGGCATATAATAATGTAACATATGACTGCAATATATATATAAGGACATAATTATAGGTCATACGGTAATAGGTCATTGTTTGGTATTTTTTCTATGTACAGTCACACCTGTGTAAGCAGCCAGCTCTCAATAAAGGCCATCCTGTAAATAAAGACCACACCATGTCTTTCCCAGGGTGGCCTTCGTTGACAGGTTTGACTGTACATAAAATGTTGGTGGCTTGATAATCATTTATTGTTTAGTAAAACTCCATTGTTTCAAGCAACTAATACAACTTAAAATACTGTGGAATCATTCATTTTCATTGAGGATTTAATTTCGTAGATTTTTGTGGGTCGGCTCATCCACGAAATCAAATCCCCACGAATCTAAATGCAGAGATAAGGCATTTCTTTTCAAAATCAAAATCCACGAATTCATGTCCCCACCAAATAGCCATTTTAGTAAAAACCACGAAAACTGAACCCAACAAAAATAAATGTTTCCACAGTATTCAACTGAAGGCAAGACGGGGGGGGGGGCCTTACAGGAGAAGGTTATATGTCAATTGCTTTGTCACAACATTTTGAGTTCAAACCCAGCAATGTACCTAACTAGGATTCTCTTCCTGTTTTCTTTCGTCATTTATTTCAGATATATAAAGACAATGTAACCCAAAAAGACAACATTTACTCATGTCAGATTATATGCAGCAAATGATTCAAACAGTTCAAGTATACAGAAGAACAGATTTAAGGTAACTTACGGCTGACATCCCACAGATTTCAGATGGAAGAACAAGGCTGGCTCATGTGTTTGTAACAGTGTCTCAAACAATAAACTTAAACACACTATACCCTACAAAAAACAACATAATTTAGTTGTTTAGTGGTAATATTTCCATAACAGTTAATTACAAATCACACATATAAGGCATAGATTTGTATAAAACTACCAAGTACATCCAAGATAATAGGTAGTTAGGAATTGACCAAAATTTCTGAATGCAAAACAAAGGACATAAATTAGACATTTATTGTTTTTACTTTAATTTCTGAACCCCACACTTTTCACATGATGTTTCCAGCTTTTAACGCTGGAGGAAGACCCCAGACTAACACCAGGTTAGAATAACCAACTCTATAGAAGCTAACTGCACTGCTTCCTCACAGGTGACATTGGGACCTGTGTGGGATACAAACTCACAACAAAGATAAGTAAGTGATTGCTAGTCTGAGATTATAACAACTAGTAGATATATATCAAAGTACTGAAAGTACTCATGGAAACTGAACTTACATAGACTTGCACAGCAACACGAAACAGGGACTTATATAACAAACAAAAAAGATTAATTCACGCCAAGCGAGTGACAGCTATGGGAAGCTGAACTATTGTTTAGTTTCAAAAAGGATAAAAAACATTACAAAGTTTGAATATATTATACCTGTGGATGAGATGATATGCTGTGCAGTCTGAAGAAGTATCGAGTATACATCTCTCTAAATACATAATATAATCTGACTGGTTCCTTGTATAGATAACACAGTGGAGCAACTGTAGAAAATAAAACATGATATTTACAGTACAACCTCTCCACTGCACAACATAACTATTAATCTAACCTGTCTAGAGCAACAACCTCTTAACAAAGCATAATATTGCTACTCCAAAAGGGTGTTGCTTTGGAGAGGTTGTATTGTATCTTTATATAGATAAACTACAGTTTACAAAATTCTGAAATAAACTCAAGTTCCTTTACCAAACAATTCTGAGCTATAATTTCATAAAGCAAAACAAAATATCATATAAAAATGTAACTTCAATGAATGACAAATACTAACACCGTAAATTAACAAAGATTAAAAAATCCTAATCACAGATTTTGTATTAATCACTACTTCACTGATAGGTAGAATTGTAAACATTGTAAACCATTCTAGCAAGAGGTATTACGTATCTACTACAATAGTTAGGACTTAAAAGTTAATTCCATGTTTATTCAAGCTCAAGATATCAAAAGATTCACTAATGGTAAGCCATCAGGATTGCTGCAAATACAACTTCTAATTAAACAAGAGTGCCAGGTCACAAAATACGCCCATCAAGGGCCATAACTCAGAAGTGCCTGGGTCGATTGAGCTGGTTATCGAACTTAACCGAGATCTCATGACTATCAACATCAAGTTTGGTGAGGATCCAATTAAACTGTTTGAATAAGAGAGCGGATACTGTTTGTGGATAGCGCCTGCCTGCCAGGGTGTATAAAAATCAAGTGTACTCACCATACATGGCAAATCCATGGAATGGTATAACACCATTAGGTGGGTATATCACTGCATACTCCTCCACACCTAATTTACCTCTAATATAAGACTTGGGAGGAGAAGCACTATCGTGTTTGAAGTGTTTGAGAATTTCTGTATCCCTGGTAAATGGCAGCAATATCTGTAAGATGAATGTATACCATTAATATATTAATGATTTATTCTTAAGAAAGAATTGTGCAGCATTAAGTGTAAATAATGCCGTACATAAGGCGATAAGTGCTCACCAATTCAAACATCATTACTGGTGATCAGACATAAAACCATTGATGGGTAAAAGCCAAGATTCTTTTGACAAATGCAGTGGTATGCCTTGACTTCAAACCCATTATGCTTTGAACCAATTATAACACCTAGGCTAGACTTCTTGGTTGATCATCAGCATAATGTATGAACTATTGACTCTAAAGAAAGGCAGTTGGTAAGAAACACAGACAATAACATATACGACTATCATTTTTATAAATGAGCACTGTCTAGAAAAAACCTCTATCATGTTGCTTTTAAAAGAAAATCATAAATCTGTGTCGTTAAGTTCAAGCCATAATTGAATTTTTTTGCATTTTCAAAAAATATAATAATTATCAATCTATAGAATCATACTGACAGGGTAAATATTATGTACATGAAGCTGAAAAAAAATATCAATGATTATTATCCATTCAACTTTACAATTTCATTATATGAACAGTGTAAAATATAAAATTGATAAAAATACAATTTCCACATTTCATTGTTGATCTCATTCATACTTACTTGATAAAGAAAATCTTCAAACACAAAATACTGATCATCATTAGTAGCTGTAAGTTTAACATCCTGAATAAACGAAACAACACAATTAGACATAATTATATAAATGTGTACTTACATGATAGTAAATTTATTAATGGAAGAAATGTAGCATCAACTGCCACTTTGTTTTATCATTCAAAATACAATTCAAGTACGATGTACTTTTTTATTTACTATTGCGAGAGTCAAATATAAGCTTATTATTCCATAAATCAAATTTTCACAGAATTGATCATTTTAATATTTAAAATAAATCTATTCAGAGTATAATATATAATATACATCATATATTTCCCAGGCTTCAGAAAATAAATGGTCCAGCCTATAAACATTTACCTGAATTACCCTGGGTTTTTTAGCTCGCCCTTAAATTTTTTATGTAAAAATCCAAAGTATGGAAATAATTGGGAGATAAGTCATACCACAAATCCACAATTTAATATGACATTTAAATTGTATTTTTATTTCTACTGAGATGGTAAGCAAATTCAATATGGTAAATTGAGATATAGGCATAACAAGAAAAGTGATGAATTTCTTGGAATAAGAAATTTTTTTGGGTTAAAAAAGTCTTAACTTCAATAACAGTTAAATTGTTTAATTATGATTTGTAATATAAGAATATAAGAAACACTTATTTTACCTTATATAACAAACTGTCCACCAGCAAATCATGAGCAAACACATAGGATTTCAGTTGTTCATAATACAAGGTATCCTGTAACATATACACAAGATAAATCAGTAATCTTTTAAACAGAGGGTCAAATACAGTTGAATCACAAAAAAATCATCATGCCATGGGAATGTCTGAAATTTTCAAACTTTCGAAATATTACAAAACTTTCACATCACCGTGTTTATAAGAAACAGTCAAGAAGATACATGCAATACATTAAGAAGACTATACTGGGTGTGGGTGAAGTGCTTTTTCTGAATGTTTCTGATGCTTATGAATTGTTATAAAAGCAACATTTTCATGTATTTCACACATCTGGTTATACCAATAATAATCTTAAGAGACAATGTGTTATTCATATTAATGTCAGAACATACCAAGGCTGTATTTCTCTTAAAATGTTTGTGACCACGATATGATAGTCAACTCAATGAAATTCTAATATTTTGTCAGGGAGCATTTCATTTTATGTAATAATTAAAAAATAATCTTACAAATTCATCCACTTCAATTCCTAAAATCTGTGCCCACAGAACAGCTCTCAAACTAATTGGACATCCCTTCTTGGCATATTCCTGAGACAGTGGACCATGGTCAGCAGCAATCACTGAAAGATGGATTTGGATGTTTCTATTAGAAAACTCAAACAATCTGATTATGTAGAAATATGATAAACTTTGTATTGTATCAGTCATGGTTACTTCAGTGTACATGTATACTGTATTTATCTTTTATTTTTGTTGGGCTTAATTTCCGTGGTTTTACTAAAAAGGCTATTTCGTGGGGACATAAATTCATGGATTTTGATTTTTGAAAAGAAATGCCTTACCTCTGCACTTAAATTTGTGGGGACTTGATTTCGTGGATGAGACAAACCACGAAATCCACAAAATTAAATCCCCAATGAAAATTAATGATTCCACAGTAATTCATTATTCATTAGGATTTAACACAGCACCAACAGCCAAAGTCATATGGAGAAATTCCAGTTTTGACTGTTGAGGAGGACCCTAGATACATGTATACACTTTCAAATTGGCAGAACCACTAACCTTCTGTAAGCTCCAGCAGGACGGCTTTCTGACATGTGAAATTAGCCTTGTTATGTGTGGAAATTGAACCAACAATGGTTAGGGACATAGACTGAAACCAGAGCTAGGTCTCCTATATGGATCATTACAAACAATATGGGTTTACGGGTGGGAAATGTTGTTAGATCAGCAGGTGAATGTGTCAATTTATAGCTGTCAATAAAAGCATCTCATTAATATTAAGAAACAATTGCTCAGATTTCATGTTTTTTGTGGACATAACAGCCAAGGGAGATGAGCATGTAAGACTAAACAGAATCCAGAGTTATCTCCCATAAAACATTAATATAATACAAACATTTGATAACTGTCACAGTGTTGAATGCACCTAAAAGAAAATATTGACGAAAGTCAATCCAATGGTGTGCCCCACATAACACAGGATAAATATGTTTCTAAATATATGTTAAAAAATATAATTGAAATTATTCAACTTTAAGCAAACAACATATCAGCTAAACATAAAAAGCTATAGACCCTAAGATGTATATATCATGTGTATGATTATTGCAATTCATCCACCTCGGTTTTTTTATAGTTTTGTTTTTATAAAATATAAAGAAACCTTTTTTTCCCAGTTTAACTCTTTCACTGTCAAACATCTCTGGAGGTATCTCACCGCTGTCATCTACACCCGTCTGACACTGATTAATGGCCATATCACTGTACAGAATACGCTACAAGAAATATTGAGACTTACAAGTACATGCATTATAATTATACATTCATAAACTGATAGAATATTTACATGTTTCAATCAATGTGCTATGTATTATAGTGTTTGTCGAATACCTAATTAGTTACATATCTGCACATGCTTAAAGTTGTGCTGTTAACATGTTGGTATGTTTTATTTATGTCATGCTTATCTTAAGCCTAAAACCAGCCAAGACTTAAAATCATGCTCATAAATTTGATTATGTACTCAGTATATACACAATACATTTAAAAATCAGACTATTTACCATTAAATCAATCAAATGTGTTTTTAAAAAAAATGTGAAAAATAGGCAATTTTATCAAAATAATCATTAATTTTTGTTAGCAAAGAATTTTTTAAAAATCCAGACTGTAGTCTGAAAAAATCAAACAATATGCAAGTTGTACCTACCAGTTTATTAATATCATTTAATTTCAATGGTAACTGTACAAGACCCCATAATGTATATGTCCTGAAAGAAAAAATAACTTGCTCAACATGATCACTAACAATGTATAATTGATCTCAGAATATGATAAAGGGTACAAGAAACATTCAGTGCTTATTTGATAACAATCAAGGACCAACTCACATAAGAAACTGGTTACTTAATGCAAACATTGTGCTCTACAAGAAGATTTATTTAATGGTATTGATTACAAGCCTGTATTTGCATATTGTAATACATTTAAGTAATGCAACATTCTGACATGACATATAGACTAGATCAACAGATATTTTCAGGAAATTCTGAATCTCAGAAATTCTGTTAGTAGGATAAACTAAACAGAAAATTGTAAATCGATTCATTTAATATCACATGCATTTGTTTCTTGTGGTTTAAATTGAATTTGTAAACATAAATCATGAATGTTTTTGTTACATTTGTCTTACTTAAATGCAAACATCATAACTTAAGATACATACAGCTTATCAATAATATTCAGTATTCCAGCCGAGGGGATTTAAATTATACCTTGTACAAGTATAAATTTTGTACAAGTTCCAATAAAAATTTTCAAGTTCCAAGCTTGAAGAAGCTTTGGTGGCGCTCATCATTAAAGTAGTTGGTAAAATATGCTTTGTGTGGAAAATCACCATACACAACTTTCACAAGCTGGTCAGACATAATTATTATATTTTATGACTTGTTATGAGACAAAATGAATTTCCCAGATGTATCGAGGTCAAAAGAAGAACTTACCCACTTGAGTCTCCTGCATTATAATTAGGATTCTGTAAACACATTATCACTTCTAGGAAATCTTTAGGAGCATATACAGGTCTTATCTGGCTTAAATCTGTAAATATAAGAATCAGATTACATAAATATCAACATGGTTTTATTTATCCATCAGGAACTAAATATACAACATTTATCAGAAGATAATTGATATTTACTTTGCATGTTATTTATTTTGCTTGTACAAAATAAAACAATTATGTACTGATTTGGCAATGTTTTACGCAAGTGGAACAGCTAGAGCTCCCATCATTAATTATTATGTGCTGCCAATACATTGCATCAAAGATGGTCAAGTCAGTAGTTGTTTACCATAAAACTTTAAAGAACATATCATAAGAAGCTTTGTTTATGTAGCACTGTAGTAAGTGTATGTCATGTACATTAGTTAGTACTTCACTACAGGGCTACATTTACATTAGCAATAAATTGCCTAAAGTGTCAATTATTTCAAACAAAACTTCATTTAAGTTTTAATCAGACACATTGCAAACCAAAGAATTCAACAGACATAATTGTATTCATACCTGGAATCAAGAAAAGTCAGTCTGACACTAAAGATAATCAATGTTAGTAGTATGAATAGTAAAGAACATCAATTTCAGAATGTTTTTTTTCAAACACCACACGACCTAAAAACTGGACATGTGTGTGTTTAACAATGAAGAAGACATAATAAAATCATAAAGCCATTATTATTTTATTATACCAGGTCCATCAGTTCCTAATTCTGTCCATCTTGAATTCAAATCTTTCTGTTCCTTCTCAGGTCTCTGTTTCAAAATAAAATACACAAAACCAGTAAGTACCCATATTCCAAAACACACTGATCATGCAATCAACTGTAAATCTTAATTTTCTAGTATTCATAAATTTTATAGCTTTAATTTTTTTTTTTTGATGTTCAAATTCCATAGTTATCACACTTGACCAAAATTTCATGACTTAATATCGAGTCAAAGAAATAAAGAGATTGATACAAAAAAAGGATAGATTTACAGGGATTTTTTCATGTAAAGGGAAATGTACAGGGGCCCCTAAGAAGGGAAAATAGTTTGTTGAGGGCAAATAGGATACAAATGAGACGAGGCATACATATTCTTGCAACAATTAATTTGTAATTAGTTTTTAACCTTGATACAAAAGTAATTACAGAAAAAAAAGTTATTATACAGTAGCAAATGACCCTGGATTTTATAAAGTATAAAGTCAAACCCCAGTGAAATCTGTTGCTGCATGTTATTACTGTAATGACCTACATTTATACATTAAGTCAGATGTAATTCATGAGATAAAACAGTACTGTCACATGACTAAAAATACAAAGAACATTGAATAATCTGTAATTAGTACATCGAGTAGGGGCATTACTTACTGTTGGACCCATACAAACTATACATTAAGGAGATCTGTACAAACCTTTCTAGCAAGCGGAATGTTCAGTTCTGTACACATACTGTTTAAACTTTTCAATATTCTTTTCTCCCATGCTTGCTGTAAAACATACAGTCATGAAGAAATCAAAAGTATGCGTACACACATATATGTGTGTGCATGGAATAATGTTATCCTGGACAAGAAAATCTGGAACATTTACATAAAAGACTTATTATGAAAACATCTATTTATTTAAAAAAAAAACACTGTGTGTCCATATTCATTTAGTTTTATGAAGAAACAAAGCACCTTAGTTCACCATCTACATTCATTAATTGTTTTATCAAATGACACTCTGATCCCTTACCTGTGCTTTTCTCAAGTAAGCCAGTGGTTCCTTGATGTGATCAGTAGGTGTTGATGACGGGTATGCAGATACTGGATGTGTTTGTAAATACTGATATATCACATTCCTTAACTTTCTCTCCCAGCCTATGGTATAAGCAATCAAGTTAGTTTATCAAGAAATATATCTAGTGTGGTAAGGATATCTGGCTGACCATGAATTCATCCATATGATAATTATTCTATTTTTAGTTCAAAAGATTGTCTTTTATGATTTTTAACCCTGAAACAAAAAGGAAGTCATTCTGTCACAGCAAATGTGATTTTAACTTCATCTTAGAATTTACTTTTAAGAGTTATTATCAAATCATTCTAAAACAGATTTTACAACCCTACAACCAGTAAACAAAAATATATGACCATAAAATGAAGCATTTCTTAACAAAGCAAGATAATCTTGGTCATTCAACTTATTATTAATTTAACAGTTAAAATAAGTATAAAGGCAGCACTTAGACATAACAAAGATAACCCTTCAGTCATCTAGTATGTAAAACTGAAACTGTTACCTGAAGCTGTAAGTCCTGTTTGAACACCTTTCTTCAACTCGGATACCCTGACATTGGTTTTAGAAACTTCACCCTTAAATTATAAAATTTGAATGAGAGAATTGTGACCCATTCACCTGATGATAGCAGGGTTTTTCATTAATATTCAGTCCGAAAGATTTTCTCATGAAAGCAACCAATTTGGCTGGGGGTCACCTAGTTTATAAGTATTTTGAACTTGGAGATGTCACTGTGTCTCTACTGTGCTTATATAAATATCTCCAACACACCAACAGTGCTGTGAGAGAGCCCTGAAAGCCCAGTGCCGTGACATCTACATTTTCATGAAAAATATCAGATTTTTCTTGCAATCTCACGGCGCTCGGGAAAGTTAAAGAAGGCCGTGACAATTCAGTGGAAATGTGGCATAGTGTGACAGGGGTATTATTTGACTTGATACAGAATTAAAATAATTAAAAATTATTGATACTTTCATGATATAGAATAAGTTTTACCTGTGCTGCATTGTGTAAGTCTGTATGTATTTTGGACGACTTCAAGCTTTGGAGTAGCTTCTGAGTATAAATAGGAGCAAAATGAGAGTCCATCTCGAAATTTCGTACAAGTTCAATGTATGAACGTGCTAGTCTGTAATGATTTCAACAAAATAACACATAGCAACATGTCTCGTTTCACATTTTTCTTGTTAGGGTTCACCAACTTGCAGAACAAATTGCACTGGCGTATGAAAGAAAACAGGCAATCGCTATGAATATATCACCAGCTATAACCCTTGTAAAGTAGAACAGTGCTTAAAATAGTCGTTGATACAAACATGACAAAATTGAAATGTTTACATTCTCAACAAAACGGCGAGCGTGATAATAAAACATCGTGAAAATTGATATCGACATTATTAAAGTCTATTCCACCCGGACTTATTTTAGACCGGGTATCATGTAAATCTCATGGGACCAATATTGTGAATATACACACGTGTATAGTGGTCCCACATACAACGAATAAAACATTATTTATGTATGTCTGTATCCGTTTATCTTCATTAGGAAACACAAAATTTTCAGCATGTTCTGTCCATCAACCATAATGTCTGAAAATCCTGAAATACCGAACGTCTATATATAGCACTAAGTAGACTGCGTCTTATCTTGAGTATTTATGTATCATCGATCTGACTCAGGATTTCTGTTCTAGATATTAAATATGACTTAGTGATTATTTGAAATGCAATATCGGAGATTTATGTCTATATGAATAGGCCTACCATTCGAATAATTACCGTACATGATTGAACGATCTCATTTCTGGTGGATAAATTTATACCAATTTCCATGTGCTCTGTATTGACAGTAGGCATATTAATAGCGCGGTGATTTTTTAGTAGGCCTACGTCTTATATTTCTTGAGACCACTTGTAAAGACATTATCTAACATTAATTACGAATTTACGAATAACCTCTTGCGAAGTTCATATGTTAGAAAGCTGACATACAACTACGGGTGTATACCTGGTGCAATGTCAGAGAAAAATCTATATAGTTTTAGATGAAAGATCGACACATATTTGTATCATCTTTCTATTCACACCAGGGCCGGTATTCACATAAGAATTAAGCTCATACAAACGTGTATGTATATAAATTAGAAGGATTGGTATAATTATAAATACTAGCAATATGATGCTTTTGGAATATATATATACTTAAATATATAAATCTCGTATATCATAGTTTCAAACTGTTTTTCATAAATGTAATACCATGCCTTGTTTAAAACGTAGTTTATCTTTAATATACATTTTATGATCTAACTAAAGTTTAAAAATGATGTTCTGTTATGTTCTGGTAGCAGTACATATCAGACATGACGATATAAATAAGAGTGGTTTTCTAGCACTATGTACAGCTTCTGAGAGTTTTCCGCTGACGGAAGTTTCACGTGGAGTACGTGCCAATTTTCTTGCTAAATGTTCACTAATGCACGTGATTTTTATGACATTGCTGGCTGAATAATTAGCTCAACCCGTGTGCACAAACAAAGTACTAATACAATATGTACCACTAGGGAAGGTCAACATAAACAAACCAAATTGAATTAGTATTCTAATTAAATATCGTAATGTATATATAGTAAAGTAAATTAGGAGCGAGAAAAATCTGGTCCTCACCAGGCATTGAACCCAGGACCCTTAGCACTTTAGGCGGACACTCAACCACATCGCTAAAGAGTTAACTCAAAAGCAAGGCTTTTGAAAGTGGCCATATTCCTACAATCACTACAATAGGCTGACTTCGCCCCAGAGTCGAAATTGAGTATCCGAACCAGGTCACATTTTGTTATTGTATATCAATATGTCAGTGATAGTAATTATGATCCTCCCTTGAGATCAGAGTCCATATTAATTACTAATTAATGATGTATATACATTTCATTTTCATTCGTTTCTTCTTTTGTTCTGGTGAAAACTTAAGTGTTTTTGTGTGTGAACTAAGGTTATCGTTATTTTGTCTTAATGAGTTATGATCACTCGCCTTTCATATTGGATAATATTTCCCCATCACGGAATAAACATTTACGTCTCTTGTTATTTCTTAATAACTACACCCAGGAACGCCAGTATCGCTCAGGCACGTACAGGTCGTGTTCAAAACTATTTTACGGAAATTCCGGATACTAAATGACACAAAATTATAACAGTTAATTGGTACAACTAATTAAGTAGCAGTAATGTTGTGCCATATATTTTGGATACATTTAATTGTGTGTTTATTTAATACGAGGTTAGTTCATTCCATGCTTAATGATACCGCTACGGATCAAAATGCCAGGTATGTTAATTTTGTAGTTTTTCACAAAACATTGAATACAGGAAGGTTCTCCCTTTTGGACGATTTTTTTCTTAGTATTGAGGTACGTAGTACCATGGTCAAGATATATATATATTTTTTTTTTCTTTTGAAAATATCTGTCAGAAATCAAGGGTTGTTGTAATGAGATTGTCTTTACATTTAATGGGTCGCTTAACAAGTTTTAAATGGATATGTAATAAAGTAGTAAATATGCGTCTTGATACAAATTATTCATTATTGAAGGCTGATTTTATTATTTCATGGTTAGGGAGTTTACTTTCATAACGTTTGTAAAAAAAACTACATGTAATCAATGTCATTAACAGGAAACATAGTTGCTGTGTGTTTGACTGTAATTCATCCATTCTGCCTTTGAATCAATTTAACGTACATAAACTATTGATAAATGTAATTGAACGAATAACCTTTAGTATGTTTATTAATTATTCACGTCATTAAGATGTTTAAGGATAGAATATGCCATAACATTAAATACTTAGTTGTCTCATTCAGAGGAAATCTACATATGGAAAGCAGAATTGTAGAATCATTCGTATGTATCTACAAATGTATATACATGTCTGATATAACAGAAAAAATCACTTAATGTTAACTCGTTCACATACAATTCACACCAAGAGAAATTTTCCCTTTTTTGAGACACAAACAATTGGGAGTTCGTAAAAGATAGTAAATGAAATAGTTGTTTCTTTTTCAGTAAAAACATAAATCGTCATCATTGGCATTTTTGTTAAATTGTTTGTCCTCTGTTGCTTTTGTTGCTTAAAACCCCTCTTTGCCTCCAGCAGAGTTGAGTGTAAGAAAAATCAAAACAGTTCCGCTTGGGAATGCAGGTACGATTTTTTTATATTTCTCCACACTGTTTGCACACGTTGTTTAGTCAAACCTCATATTGTAACAATTTTACGCCATGTAAAAAATGATTAACTCATAAACGTTTGCTCTTCTGCATCATACTAATGCACTAAAATTTTACTCAGTTAATAATGGTAAATCTTCTTTCTCGGAATTCATGAATTTAGTCTCGATTTTTTAAGTATACTTCAATTTCTTATCACATGATTAAAATAAATGTATGTTTATCTATCATAATATTACATCTTGCTCAGAGAAACATTCTGAACAAGACCCTTTAGCATAGCGCTCTCAAGTCCCAGAGGTCCTTGCTTCTTATCGTAATAATGATTACGTTTTACCACGTTCATTATGTCTCTGATTATGTGCAAGATCTAATTAACGACTCGTGATTCAGTAGTCACTAATAGTAGTACTAGTGCTTGTATTAAATCAATTATCAGGGATGTAAAAGACGTGGACCGATCATTCAAACGATGTACCAAAGCTTTTCTAACTCACATCTATATCATTTAAACTAAACACCCTTTACAATGATAAGTACTCGACCCTCTTTCTTATCCAATCAGTGACAAGGATATAAATGTTTGTCTTTCTTATCCAATCAGTGACAAGGATTTAAATGTTTGTCTTTCTTATCCAATCAGTGACAAGGATTTAAATGTTTGTCTTTCTTATCCAATCAGTGACAAGGATTTAAATGTTTGTCTTTCTTATCCAATCAGTGACAAGGATATAAATGTTTGTCTTTCTTATCCAATCAGTGACAAGGATTTAAATGTTTGTCTTTCTTATCCAACCAGTGACAAGGATTTAAATGTCTGTCTTTCTTATCCAATCAGTGACATGGATTTAAATGTGTTTGAGTTTCTTATCTTATATGACAGAATAGGTGTTCACATTTATTAGTTTCGAAGAACGACTGCGCATGCGGAACACTAAGACGGTTAGAAAGCATATGTTTGGGTGCGCTTTGTAATAAAAAATCCAAAATCGCTACCGCTCCTTTTATAGCTTTCTTATTTACGAAGAACACCCAAATATGCACTCTAACCTGTACATGTCACTTTTCCATAACACTAATCTTCTTACTGATTTCGTTAATTCAGCGACCTAGACACGCTGTGGCGATAAAAACTTGAACATGACTATTTACTAGACTACTGAATTAATCTGAACGGTCTCAATAGTAACAGTCATACATGATTATGTAAGCGTCAACTTTAGTAAACAAAGGGAGGTAATTATTCTAATATTATCTTTCTTCTCACTAATTTTATTTGGATTATGGTAAAAATGTGTGTTGCTCTATAATGTAAATGACTCTTCTTTGAATATCCTCGACGTATAAGTAAAGACACAGGACTTGTTTTAGATCCGTTCTAGAAGGTCCAAATGACAATCAGGAGACAATTTGGTTATTTAGGCGTCCATTGTCCGCGGTTGCGGCATGTCCGCTATATACGGTCATTTAAAGAGCGTTTTTCGTCTGTTCGGGACAGGTTTCTGTTGTTCACGGGTTTCTGTCAGCACTCGTTAAACTATATTTATTTCTGAGAGTATGATAGAAATAGAAGTAGTTAATATTTGGGTTTTATATTTGCATTTACATTATGCGATGGACACGTTGACCGAAGCGAGGTGTGAAACGCTTCGTAAAGGATTTGGATTTGTATAGAGTTTATATGATGCCCCGGGGGTACACGTATTGACAACGGGGAGGTAAAACAAGACCTAAAGTTGTAAATATTTAATAATATTACTTTAATTGACATTCCCAATATTACTAAACTTCACCAACATACTGTATATTACAATACGAAGCGCCATTGAAAATTAGAATTGATTTGGTATTACATTGAAATTACTAGACATGAAACTAAGTTCAAAGCCTATTGTTATACACATTTTATCAACTTTTTGCCTGGTGTTATCACTTTCGTATAAAAGGCGGATATTTTGTTGAAATTAATCATGTATGGCCTTTACAGGCCGTAATCATTAGGCGCATTGCGTCTATTTTTCTTTCGTCCCTCGGTGGGAAAACCCGTATGATGCGTGTATGTGGTCGCACGGTCATGCAAAGCACCCCTGTCTGTCTCCTACTGTATGTATTTCCTATATTATTATTGTCTATTGGCATCTTCTTTATAATTATTGTCTGCTGGCATCTTCTTTATAATTATTGTCTGCTGGCATCTTCTTTATAATTATTGTCTGCTGGCATCTTCTTTATAATTATTGTCTGCTGGCATCTTCTTTATAATTATTGTCTGCTGGCATCTTCTTTATAATTATTGTCTGCTGGCATCTTCTTTATAATTATTGTCTGTTGGCATCTTCTTTATAATTATTGTCTTTTGACATCTTCTTTATAATTATTGTCTGTTGGCATCTTCTTTATAATTATTGTCTATTGACATCTTCTTTATAATTATTGTCTGTTGACATCTTCTTTATTATTATTGTCTGTTGACATCTTCTTCATAATTATTGTCTGTTGGTATCTTCTTTATACTTATTGTCTGTTGGCATCTTCTTTATAAGTATTGTCTGTTGGCATCTTCATTATAATTATTGTCTGTTGACATCTTCTTTATTATTATTGTCTGTTGACATCTTCTTCATAATTATTCTCTGTTGGCATCTTCTTTATAATTATTGTCTGTTGACATCTTCTTTATAATTATTGTCTGTTGGCATCTTCTTTATTATTATTGTCTGTTTACATCTTCTTTATTATTATTGTCTGTTGACATCTTCTTTATTATTATTGTCTGTTGGCATCTTCTTTATAATTATTGTCTATTGGCATATTCTTTATAATTATTGGGAGCAGAGAAGGTCCCTGTGAGGATGGGGTTGCTTGGCGGAGGGGGTTGCTTAGGATGGTCCCTAGCCGATCTTGGGCAGTGGAAGGGTATAATAATCTAATAAATAAAGTATAAAAATGTTGATTATCATTGAACAAAAATAAAATATGTTCTTGTGTTATTTTATTTAAGAACGCATATACCAAAACAATAAATCTAAATGAGGTTCTACTGCATTGACTATCTTAATACTGTCTACTTCTAAGTTAATTATATAATGCGAACATATCAGAAGGGAGGTTGCGAGGAAAATGAAATTGTAGTATATTGTAAATTAATTCATTATGAAGTGAATAGAAATATATCATAGACTTAAACCATCAACACTGATGATTACTACCTCACTCAGTGACTTAATTACAGTTTCATTACACTAAACATGCGTTGTGCTGAGGCGCCACACAATGAGAAAGAAACACCAAGTAACAAAATATGGAATGATGCTTTAACGGTTGTTTATTATTTTAAAAACGTAAACTGTTATTAAAATTACTGAATCATGTAACGTATTACACCATAATTATGTGACGTATTACACCATAATTATGTGACGTATTACACCAATGTGTACACTACGGTAGCGCTATGCACTGACCTCGGGGCATTATGGGTATTTGCAGGAACTACTTACAAACTGGGAATTATAAACAATAACATAGCGTGACGTCACCGTATGGTACCAAGCGTACTTCAACATTGCATTTCATTAAATAATTAGTGTTATTGACGAAAGCACAAGAATAGAAATGGTACAACGTATTCATTTTACATAACTAAACTAACTTTGTTAATAACATACAACCGATATGGTTGTTTTGACATTTTTAATCCTTCCGCGGAACTAAATTTTAGCGTATGTATAACTATCTAAATGTGGATTGTAATCAGTTTTATGTATAGAGGTTAGACAAACGTAGTGACGTCATGCTATGTATAGAACGGTATTACACCATAATTATGTGACGTATTACACCATAATTATGTAACGTATTACACCATAATCATGTAACGTATTACACCATAACCATGTAACGTATTACACCATAATATGTAACGTATTACACCATAATTATGTGACGTATTACACCATAATTATGTGACGTATTACACCATAATTATGTAACGTATTACACCATAATCGTGTGACGTATTACATCATAATCATGTGACGTATTACACCATAATCATGTGACGTATTACACCATAATCATGTGACGTATTACACCATAATCATGTGACGTATTACACCATAATCATGTGACGTATTACACCATAATCATGTGACGTATTACACCATATTTATGTGATGGAAGCGATAATAAGCAAACCAAATGATGAATAATTCTAAAGTTTAATATAATTTGATATTCTAGAAGTTAAGACATCATTATTGTGGTTAAAAGTCTGTTTACATAAATCTATACACATCCTACTATCATGATACGGCTGACGGAAGAATAGAGGGGCTACGATATAGCGTTGCTAATGCAAGGTCAAAGAGTTAGGGATTGAAGAAATCATTAATTCAAAACTATACATCATTAGGAAGATAAGATAGTTGTACATTTTGTGGTCAGTACAGTTTTAATACTTTAAATAAAAAAAGTTATGACGATAAAAAGAACAACAATTCCATTGCAGCGTCGAAGTCACACTTAGGCACACCGAGGCCATTAATTCCATCAAATTTAAGTTAACATTCATTTGCTTATGTTATAATGAATGGAAGCATCGTTATTTACCCTGAGCACCAGGTTCATCTATCCTATCCCTTGTTGTAGATCGCTTGTTGAAGGTAAAATATAACTTTATTGTTATAAAACTACCACATATGACGTCCATGATTCCGATAATTTTGATTTATCGAGTAAAACATGGTTTTAATCCGGAAGTGGGGGTCCATGCCCCGGAACTCCATTGAGTGACTTCTGGATCTCAATAGAGTGCATCCGATTCGGCTTAAATTTGTTTCTGGCTACGCCACTGCAGTTCACTAAATATATCGACAGAAACATGTCCGTATGTGTCCACTGCTATACATCACCCGAATGTAATATTGTCAACTAGAGATTAATATTAATATCTTTATCAAATCTGATTCACCCAGATGAATTTATACACCTAATTAGTTCAGTTGGGATCCTGGAACTTTTCCTGGAATATATGAATACAGAATAACAATCCTAATGAAAAAGCTGATAATTGCAAGGTTTTATTTGACATATCTGTCATGCTTAAACGCATTAACGTCAAACAGTATGTGGGCTAAGATTTAACTTAGCACTAACAACTTGTGTCATTTTGCGAGTTTTCCAGCGTCAGCGGTGGAAGAGGACCCAATGGGTAGAACCACCACAGACCTCATTCATAGCGGGACAGCTACCTCATATGTTAATCATATCCGGACTCGAATGGAATTCGAACTAACAGCGAAAATAGTCAGAAACATAACCACCCGATCACGCGTATACCCCAAGTATGCAGACCCCAATCACGGGAACGTTTGCTTTCATCACTGAAAACTTTGATTCACAAACCTTTTTTTAAAAAAACAACAAACTATTTCCTGGTATTTTACACTAACGTTTTGTGTGGTATGGGCATCACACTAGCTGCTGCAAATCTTACGCTTATGTTTTGTTTATTTATGTCATAATAGTAGGTTAATGAATTGTTTCTATTAGCATGTATTCATTACAACTATCATAATAACAACATACCACAGTTCATACATTAACCAATATATTACACGTATGATACCGTGCTGTGAATCGTTAATGGATTTAAATATAGATAAATATGTGCACTTATATCGTACATGTAATCAGGCATATGTTATATGTTGTCAAAAAACATGGTATACACCCTTCTTATTAAGTTCAAGTAGTGGTTACTTTTGTTTATGCTGATATATGCAACCTGTGTACACATGGAAACATGATATGATGGTATCATACTGTTATTAATTAGGGAAATCCATATTGGCCGAGTTATTTGTCCGAGGTTCACTGTATTGGTCAGATCCCATTAGGGCGGAAGCCAGTTCAGCTTACAGAGGAC
The DNA here is from genome assembly GCA_964023205.1 of Lutraria lutraria. Taxonomy (NCBI): domain Eukaryota; kingdom Metazoa; phylum Mollusca; class Bivalvia; order Venerida; family Mactridae; genus Lutraria; species Lutraria lutraria. The sequence goes on along the minus strand of OZ026833.1, from coordinate 47,471,011 downwards.
AAATATCACTCGGCCAATATGATTTTCACTAATTAATAAGTATTTTGTCATAATAATAACTATCTAGTATTCGATTGATTGTTTAAATCAAAGCTCTGAAGGTTCTGCTGTTGTTCGGAACTACAGAGCAGCCAAAAGTTGAATTTCTTTGTATGGTGAGGTATTGGGCTGAGTTTTTGGAAACCCAACGTTAGTTCGCGCATGAATTTGAATGCAGACCAAAGTAGTACGCTTTTCTACACCGCCATGTAGTTGTCGAAGTTGTTCCCGGTCCATGTGCTTTCAGTACTTTGATTTACGTTTCCCCATCTGATCACAAAAAGTAGTTCAGGAATTAGCATATTATATAGTTTATATTACCTGCCTCTTTGTATACTTGTATTACTTATGCAGTAATTAATGTTGCTTCATACGTGACAATTAATACGCGTAACTGGATTCAGCCAGAAGGAACCGTGGAATTATCGTTTTCTAGTTTATACAGAATCATTCAACACTGTTTTGGAGTTTAAAGTTATGTATTTCAGTTTCCCATACATCTTGTTTTAATATAAAGTATTAATCAAGTATGCTATCGAAATTATGGAAATTTCTTTGTATCATATCCTCAAGCTAGCAGACAAATATTCATTGTTTTGATGCTAATGAAACATGTTATTTACGTGACACTGCCATAGTCAATGTGTGTCTCCAAATAGCTATAGAAACTTGAAAGTAGTCACCGAAAAGTGGAAATAAAAACAACACCCTTTGTACTGTTATTAGCTTCAATGTTGGGGATGAATTTAATTTCAGTTGAATTTAATCGTTCGTGAATGATATCATGCACTTATGCTTGTTTGTTTTATTAACACATGCAATTGTGTTTGCTCCGCTCGTACACTTGTGATGTAATTTACGATGCGTAAATGAATTTACATGCTGTCCTTGAATACCAATTGATGTTCTTGCTTTGAATTGTATATGCATTTTAATGATTATCCTGAAAGCATAGATTTGCTTATCTTTCCAAAGCTTTTAAAGTATGAATTATTTACAAAGTATACCAAGATCAATTCCTGATTATCCAAATGGACTACAAAAAGGTTAATACCAACTTTTGCATGCCCATCAATGTCGTACATTTTGACTGAAGATAAATGCTTTAAGTTCTAGACAAAAAAGAGTAAATTCATTTTTTAAAACATTTTATATCATCTTCAATAACCAACCCCGGCATTCATTGACACAGCACATGTTTCATTAATTACAATATCATATTACGAATACATCACCGTTCTATGCACTCGACGTACATTTTTACTGTCATGTTAGAACCATCAAATTCCACACATTTGCACATTAACGTACAGAATATCTTTGTTAGATGTACTTTGACGTAAGAGGTTTCCAAGTGTATGATTAAATTTATTTGGCGATAAATTAAAAGCCAGTAAGATATTTGACTTGACTTGACATTTGCATCGTGAAAGAAATTCGTGTACAATAGAATATCTAATATAATATTTACGAGTATCCTTGGCTGGTACTCGCAGGTATGCCACGTAATGCTTGCGACATTTGCAGGGCATATGTCCGACGTAGAAATAAATTTCTGTTGAACTTTTGTCAAAAATGAGGTTTACTATAAGACGATAATAAAGTAAGACTGTCTGTTGTCATTCAAGTCATAATTAATGACACAACACACATGTTCCATTGTCTGAACGGACCAGTTGCACATGTGTTAGTTGATTGATAATTGACTACATGTAATACGTCAAAGAAGTACACCGTTACCTGTAGACTTCAAACTTGCAGTGGATATAAAAGTATAAATGATGTTTTTTTATATCCACGTAAGCACCACCATTCATGTCAACCACAACCAGTATCAAGATGCTCCACACGTTAACAATGTGTAAGGTACAAGCTATGTCAGTAATATCTATAGTACGGAGCCCCTAACGTGACATTTGCTATTCTTTTTTTTTCAGGACTATTTCGTTATTACAAAATATTATTACGCTAGGCCAGACAAAAGAATAGTCGTGTAACAGATACTAGGCCACCTCGGTCCTTATTCTTTTGCATCGACTATAATGTTTCTAACTGCATGCTTATACAAAGTACGAACACATTTGGGGACGAATCTTACCTTGTACCTTAACAAAATGTGTTTAGGAAAATACAATTGACTAGTAATTAGAGAATATAGTTGATTAGACCTACCGGACATAATGCTATTGGTTGAGTTACTTTTAATATCCCTATTTCTAGACTTAAGTGTTTCCTCGAGAATAATATCGGGATATCATGATATCCTACAAGAATACTTCAAGTTCAAGTTTGTGTGAATTAGAATAGTCTGCACATGAAACTGTTGTTATTGATACGTATAACTTTGTGGATTACAAATACTTAGTACCGACGCCGTTGTCTATGTTGCCTTGTTACCTTTAAAAACGTTATACATGTATTACCACAACGCATGTTTGGTCTTCACTTGTTCAGAATAATATTCTTATTATAAAGAATGATCGGACATATTAAGTAATGGATGATCCCCTTAGAATGAGTGTTTTGAGACGCACATCGTTACGCTTTGCATGAATTTTGTTACTAAGACGTTGACAGAGTCATGTGTAGCCATAGAAACGGTTACTCTATATTGTAATAGTTGATAACAGCCAAAAAACACTACATTAACAACAATTATCATTTAAGGTTTTTGACTGGAAGATTTTGGCCTGACCGCTGGTTAATTGAAACTTTACTAGTTCTCTACTCAGTATGTCGATCACCAATCTCCTACATGGCACTATAGCTTTGTATTCAAGCCAAAGTTAATATGACTGAATACATTCAGTATACTAGTAGTAGATCTTTATAGTCATAAAATCGTCAAAGGGAAATAGCAGAACTATGTATTCACGATTTGAATTTCAGATTTCATTATTATGATAGATTTAGTCACCAATGTTTGACTTTTTTCCATATTTTCCCGTGACAACTTCTATAAAATATTACGATTTTGACATATATTTTATGAATGGTCGTAAATGTCCTTAAAAAAAGTTGTTTTTAGACAAATCTATGTAATCTGATACTCGCGTTTTCAAGATTTATGATTATGTACATGTAGTGTTACTTCATAATGATTGTATATTGTTATTGTATCATATACTTGTGATATCATTTTTGTAGCCATTGGCGCTTCTGAAAGGATTCATATCGATTACAGAAAGAATCAGTCAAATTATGTTGCCATGTGTAACAGACCAAGAGCCACAGAAAGGGGAACAATACTTGTTCATACAGTAGTTGTATATCACCTTTACAAGTTGTACTAAACTACATTTATTTTAATTGTCTTCACAATAGATACCATGATACTAGTATTTCAAACTGACGCCTGGTTATTCTATTTGGTGGACTGGTGTCTTTCCTCTCAATTCGGAATTAGCATCAGCAGCTACTTGAACTGCAGATATCAGCTTTTCCTGTCAAAAACAGGACTCTACAAAGGGAACAAAGGAAATTAAATTTGTTGAAACGTATGACCTTTTTTCAGGGGTCATCAAAATAAAACGCATGCCACAAAAAGAACTTAATTCACAGGGGGGGTATAAATGTGGTCAATATCCCATGAATCTTCTTCATTTTGAATTGTCATTTTAACAAAAAAAGTGTCGTACGTATTGAAATACAATATATGTGTCATGTCAAGTAATACGTCTGTTGCACTAGAAACTTGAACTAGAAACTACACGATATGAGGTATGCTAGTATATTCTCGGGTAGATTTCTGTAATCAGGTAAAAATAATGTCCTCTAATTATTTAATTCTAACATAGTTTTGACGCTTTGAGATGTTTGTCGTTTACTTCATTACAGGAAAAGATTGATCGAGGAATTATTTTCCCAGTATGATCCCCGCCTGGCTCCTACCACAGATGCCGGTAAGTATGTCACCTCCATCACCAGGTATCTACAACATGCCTTTTGTATGTCTATTTACATCGTAATCCAAAGCCTTCGCGAAATTTAAATTAAGAGCTTTCAGACGCGAATTCGTAAATACGCGAATATATTCAGAGCAGGCAAAATCGCGAAATGAAGGCCACGCGAATATAACGTGATTTACAGTATCCGCTAAATTGCGTACCTGCGACTAAGTTAGAAGTCAAATTTGTTCATTTTGATTTAAAATGAAAAAGTCTTACTGGCCGACTCGTGATTGTATGAAGATTGTTCGACCAATGTTAACTCTCTTTGTTTCATCCTAAACAGCCTTCAGTCTAAAATATTATTGATGTGCCAATTTTGTTGCAATAACAAAATAAATGTCAAAACAGCAGAAAATAAGCGAAATTTATCAAATTATTCTGCTAGGCCTTTTAGTTTGCCATTAACAGAAACATCACGAGGAAGAATATTTACGAGTATTTTGTTATACAACGTGGTAATTATTATGTGGAATAGCCATTATTGTATATAGATGTTGTTGGACCTTTATTAGGATACGTTATGTTAGTCATATTTTCTGCAGACATTTCGAGAATCATATAATTATATTTTCAATATTTATTTGATTATATACATTTATATGATGTAACAGGCAACACATCTCGACAAAAGAAACAATAGTAACAGCTCCAATAAAAACAGAATTGCATGCGTAATGAAAATATATCCTTGAACCAAACACATTTCATTTATTGGTGTTACTACAAATGTACCAGTATATTTTTGTATTTGATTGATGGAGCCATTGTCTGGACACAGATCTATACGTATAACCCGATACGTTATAGAATGCCAACATTACAACGGGTCACTACTATACTACACTGGAAAATGACAAAAACACAATAATTAATCACAGGACGTCATAGTAAAACAACAAGGGAACGATATTCTAAATGGACAAAGTGGGCCTGACGTTCCCCCATTGCATAAATATTTAATATTCTTTCTTTGTACTGAATACAACAAAAACATATGAAACTAACTAAAATATTCTCGCATGCAAGATTCCGACCGAGGTCCGGTATACTATCATTGTGAACAAATATACTCAGACCAATGGAAATCAGTTAATTAACAAAGTTGTCGAGGAAAACATAAACATATAATTCCACAACTATTCCATTACTATTCCAACAATATTCCATTTATAAAAAAATACCATACCGTATTTTGTTTGGCAGTCATTATCACGGTTTGCTCGAGGTTCGTTTACTATTCCATTGGCTCATTTGCATGTGATTTGACTGCCACTAAATCCTCAAACAACTGCCATAGTCTGAATGGCAGTTGTTAACTATTCCACCCCAATGTTTTTTTTTTTTTTTTGGTTTGGGACTGTCGTACATATTTTTCGTTCACATTCTCCGTATGGTCGTGGTTCATTTCAAATTTACCAAGGACAATATTTATAATACTTTTGTAATGGAATTGAATTAAAAAAAACGAAAAACGTTATTTTCTTTTTCAGGTGGTTCAACCAACGTATCAGTCCAAATCTTTATTCTCAGCATTGATTCAATCAGTGAAACAAATATGGTAAGTTCCATGTAGATTTATCTGTAACACATGACAGTGTCAGTTCGCTATACAACGTGAACATTGCGTTCTACCTCCTACTCTTCGGACAGCAAAGCGCTTCCGAGATTGAAACTCATACAAGCGCCAATAACTCAGATATAGAACTAAGCGACCATAATACTGTCGTGGAATCATGCGCCCATGATACAGAGCAGGATTCAAGTGCCCATGATTTAGTCGTGGATTCTATCGCTCATGAGATATATGTAGAAATCATGCGCTCTAGAAATAGTGATAGGATAGAGCGCTTATGAGACAGCTGTGTAACAATACCTGTACGAGAATGTCTAAGAATCAAGCGTCCGTGAGACAGTCGACGCATTAATTAAAGCGATGTTTGGAAGGTGTACCATTGCTAAACCTAAAAAACAATTGTCGACTTATGAACATGCAGCAAAAACTTCAGTCTCTATGCTACAAATCAAAGATCATCATCAAACTAAATACATTTTTGGCGAACATTCCGAGCCCAATTGTTGAACTACTTTTTAATAAGCAGTGTCCTTTCATTTACCCTTTGTACATACGAAGTGTATACAATCTGGAGTACAAATACGTTACCATCATTTAATGGCATTTTTTACGTAATTGATATTTTTGTTGCACCAATTTCGAGGTACACACGATGTGTGTCGATGTATACTCGTACAGTTTTTCCTGGCTTACGTATTTTGCAATTAATCACAACGGTTGCAAATATCTCTCACAGATGACCTCGTAAAAAAGATGAAAACTAATGTTACATTACAGCGGCTTTAAACCACATTGATAACAGATAAAGTCAAGTGTTCAGCTATAAAAAACACAAGATTACGTGACTGGGTGATTTAATTGTTAGAAAACTTGCAAAGGAACACTGTAATTGCCATTGGATTAGTGTTACTGCTATGAATTTATGACTGTTGCTGATTGATAGAGCAACATACATGTTAATAACATACAAGATGGTAGGTAATATTTTATTCCAGATCAACAAAAGTACGGTACCTCTGTGCTGAACATTTACCATTAGATGCTAGATAAAAAAAATTTAATGAAACAATAATACTGTGTACAGTGAACACTTGCTATACTCGTATATAATCAATTACAATTATACTTGCAGGACTTTTCAACAAGTATGTACTTACGTCAAAGTTGGTATGATTCGAGATTAGTGTACACACCAATTAAAGGTAAAATATCCCATCCTTACGGTATTCTGAAACCTCGTATTCACCAGGCCCCAAGGGAATAAAACATGGGAACAGTTTCTGAGCCCAAATCTCATTTTCATTCGCTAAGTATTATGGGTGAAAAAGTGTATAGAAAAGAATGAGCTATTAATGTTTAAATAAATATACATGTTTTCATATCAATTATGCTATAAGACTGATGTATTAATAATATCAGTATGTTCTGATCATAATTACTCGTACAAATAAAGAACATTGAACGACAAGATATGAGGTTTGAGTTCGGAGACCGATCTAAAGTTTCATCCTCGGGTCCAGATCATACAATTTCAGCAAAGATAATTCCTCCTTTTGATTTCTTAATACAGTTGTAGACCTTTTTCAGTTTCTACAGTCAATCAGCTAATCCTAGAGTTCTAACACAGGATTGTATATAACTTAAGTGTATATAATACCACAGGCACTTGTTAAGAAAAAAATACCCCACCCACAACGGTCGCTCTTAACAATATCAATGTAAATAGTTATTTTCTAAACAAGTGTCTTTGTACAATACATAGTCATGTATACATACATACATTAAGTATAGAATTTCATCAAACCATCTTATAGAATACATATTTATTTTAAAATAAATATCTGTTACGTACAAGTATTTTAATTGCTGGTAGTTAACACTCATCAAGCTAATAGGAACGAGCTTATTTCGATAATAAATTTCAAACAATATGGCACACAATCACCATTTCAACCATATTTTTATAAATAAGATGAACATTAAAATGCAACCTGTATATTATTATGTAAGAATGTATCAACTAAAATGAATGAAATGTGCTTATCAAGCCTTGAAATACGAACACAAAATGACAATTCGTGATACAGCGAGTCTGGACTTAATTCAAACTAGATTCGTTATCAGATTTCATAATTAGATGATACATTATAAACACTATTTGTTTCAGCAGACTTATAATTGCTATGTTATTCATGAACATACACACAATAATTAGATCATAGCATTATACACAATAGGGACATTGACTATACTAAATTAATTATATCGTATTATCTAGTTATATACTTCATAAATTATACTGTAACATCATTTTCTGTCATTAACAAGTCGCAACTAACCGATATATTAACTTGAAAATTCTGATTCGTATTACATTTATTTATTCATTCGGTATTAACGGCATTTTCAACATTATTTCATCATATCGTGCCGAATAGTTATCCTAACCAGCTTCCCTGGATCTTATTTAGGCCTTAACCAGTACTAACCACATTCTGTATGCAAGTTACTGCCAAGCTTCCTCACGAACCGCATAACAAACAAATCAGTAATGATACGGAATATATTAGTTAATGTATGTTTTATTAGACTATAAGTAATAATAGATTCAGAAATAATTAAGGCAGTTCTAACACTTGTTCGTTTCATGTCCCTCTCATTTAACAAGACAGTAATTTAACCACTCTAAACTCAAATTTTCGACCTGGCGGTCTTTTTCAAGAGCTATGATGCACTAACAATTTGTCAACATTTTTAGTACAGCTTAAAACTTACAATGCAAAGTTTTAAGCTGTACTAAAAATGTAGACAAATTGTTAGTGCATCATAGCTCTTGAAAAAGACCGCCAGGTCGAAAATTTGAGTTTAGAGTGGTTCTGCTGCAAACGATATTGTGATCCCCTTTTAGGGATATATTTATACTAGTAATTTAACGCATGGAGTTTACATTTATCTTTGGCTGATTTCTCAGAATTTCATAATGTATTTAAAGCACATTTCCATCAGTTCTTTTTAAAAGTCTAAGATTATGCAGTCGCCGTCAAACAGTTCTTTATCATACATTATAAAAAGTGGAAAACAGGTACACAATTATTTCACAAAAGAACTTTATTAAAGGCGCGTTCATTATACATAAATATACAATATAAATACTAGATATCATAAACTTTAAACATATATCATAAGGAAAGATGTACCCACAAATAATAGAATGTCTTGTAGTGACACGAAATCAACAGTAAACCATCCTTTGGAAATATTTTCATCTTCAATGATATTTAAACGTACAGTGCATATGTCTGATCAGCATATATACCAGTTGTATAAAATTACTAGTGCAAGTTGTGCAGCAGATCTTAAAGATGCTGACTATGTTTAATCAAGATGACGTATCGCGGGATGTCAGCAACGTTATAAACGTTATAAGCATCTTTCGCATTATTTCACAATGAACTATGGTGGCTGATTTCTGCCATTTCGTGTCTTCGCCTCCCAGAAACCGAATCACGAACACATGATAAAATGCTCACTTATCGTGTCTTCGCCTCCGATTTTTAAGAGCGAAGACACGAAGACATGAAATGGCAAAAATCAGCCACCATAATAAACTGATGTTGTTGATGACTTGATGAAATATTTTCGGAGTGTGCACGAGATAAAGACGGAGTTATTGGCACGGGTACATGCTTATTAATGCATTTTTTGTTGATTGTTTAATGAACTCAACAATTACAACCATGTTACTTCATTCGTCAATCAAATGCAACAATAAGTCACTTTTTGTGCTTAAGTATGTGATATGCACCTGATTCTTCTAAGTACTGTCTGTAACAATAAAATAATTGCTAAATCTTAATTCATCATACGTTTTGTACATTTCCTTTACATTCTTAAAAAATATTTTGCATTTCAAATGAATTACTTTCAATAATTCTAATACGGAGAAAAGCCTCTTTCAAAATAATAGCATCTAGAAACAAAATCTAAATTTATATGAGCATGTTCGATTTCTACGACTAGTGACTTGTGTTAAATTGATTTTTCAGTTTCTTCTTTGTATTCAAAATCTTGATAATCCGATAATCGATAAAGATAATAAAATGCGTGTTTTCTATCAAAGTGTTTTTCCAAGGTTTAAAAAAATCTGGAAAAGTCGCTATAATTAAGACCTGAATGTTGGTGCGACTCCAAACCCAGCAAAACTATGTTGAAAGCAAAAGTGATAATCTTTTTTCATTCTTTTTTCAAATTCTTGGTAAGTTTTGCTCTCAATGTGGTACAACCAGTAGGTTGGGTTGCTATTAACACAAGCACGAGTACTTATATTTTTTATTATTGTTTATATTTGTATGACAGTTATTGATACAAAACTTCATTATCTTGATATACATTTTTAGTACAGAAGTTCATTTTTACTGGCTTGTATAAGAAGTGCACATGTATATACCTGAAAAACGCATTATGAAACGTATATGTTCCGGATTATTACGTGTCGATGCGAACAACTGATCTTCTACACTGATTACTTCAACACAGGTTTTAACAGAAAAAAGCTATTTATCATTGTTGTTGTGATTAATCTTAACAAGTTGCCAGTAACAACAAGTCACTGCTGACTGCTACACATTGCTGTAAGGTGTTTTTTGTCTATTATTTTTGTTAATTAAACACAAGAAACATTTATAGAAAGGAACTATTCAGGATTCCCATGTTTACACTTCTGTCACAATATTTTGTTTCAGAAATGAGAACTCTGGAACTAGATTCCAGCTCAATGCTAAAAGTCTGGATACCCGATCTACATATGCCATCTGAGAAGAAAGCATTAGTCCATCAAGTCACTGTTCCAAATAAACTTATGCATGTATACCCCGATGGAAAAATACAATATAGCATCAGGTATAATACAATAATGCATTACAGACTAGGTTTTATGACCTTGTCGTAGAAAAAATACGCTACAATTAAGCCACAGGTGAGTATGCTTAACACCAGGCCGTACTTTTGGCAGTTAATACACAGTGTAAATTATATAATCGGTTAATAACATGTTCTCTTTTCCTAACCTGTAGTTAATTATTGTTTTGACAGTTCAGTAATGAGCAAAAGGCAAAACAAATGGTCACATATAATTACATATCTCTGTAAGTATGTTAGTTAATTCTTTAGAAATACGAAATAATGCATGTACAGAATGATAAACAGTAAAATGTGGGCAATAAATGGAGCATATGTTTTCGTGGTCGGTTAAACGTTTTATGTTACAGCATTTCACGGAAATTAGATTTTTATTTGCTTTTTATGTAACATATTATGACAAATCATGTAAATTGGCGCCTTGTAGGATTATTGATGTGATAATCTTGCACTGAAACGCAGATCAATAATTAAAATAATGCTCAATGTATTTGCACACATGATATTTTGTTGTTAAATTCTGGTTCGTGCAAAGTCGAGATACCGCAAATAACTTGTTGATAGTAGTGAACAGTAACAAAGTCCAATGTGAAGAAGGCGATAAATTGTGACACAACATGTCATAGAAAGCCAGTCGAATAACTCCGGAGAGAAGTAAATACATTGTATGATGTTTACGTAAGGATAGTCTCCCTTTGATAGACTCGAAGCATCATCTATTAAATACGTTGATGTTTTTATTTCCAATTTGCTCTGCAAGTGATAAATCGCCTAACAGGTTTAATATCATATTGAAGCTTCATTTTGCTGAGTAATTCATTAATTGATATTTTAGAATTTCAGCGACAATTAAATGCAACTTTGATCTGAGAAAGTTTCCGCTTGACACTCAGCACTGTGTTGTAGAAATGGAGAGCTGTAAGATTTATTTTATCTTAATTATTTTACTAATTCTAACTTTAATCCGAATACTCCAGTTTTTAGCGATATAAATATAAATTCAAATTTAAATTCATCACATGTCTCGACACATTTATAATACATCGCCATTGTAATTTCCATTTGATTAAATATAACCTCGGCAAAATAAAGCCAGGACTGGTCCGCGAATCGTGTGTATAATTTTGATATAGTCGTATTCACCATGTCTTCATTTTTGCAATCTTATTTCCGGATATTTTGGATGCTCTGTGCCATGAATTATTTGCCGAAGCAGCAGTTACACTAAGGGAAGTATTTGCTAAAGATACATTGCAGAATACGTTAAATGTAAAAGATGTTTCAACTTTGGTTATAAAAACCTAGACATGTATATTGCAGGATAAAATGCACCCATATATCACTAGCTAAAATAAATATTATATTCCATTCAGATGGTTATACAACAGATACACTTAGATTTGAATGGGACCCGAAATCTGTCAGTATGTCGAAGGATTTGAGAATTCCTCAATTCTTTTTAGAGGATTTAACGACAGCTCAGTGCGATAAAACGTATTATGGTGGTAGGTGCATTATTCTGTCAGTATATTATTATGCATAGGTATGTCAGACTAGCTCAGTCGTGTCATTTTGTTTCCAGCTTGTGGTTTACATCAAAAGACAGTTGAAACGATCATCAATCGTAACTACTCGGGTATTTCCGTCACTGAGAAATACGCCTCGTACATAAGTGTAGGGTTACAAATTTTAGTAAAGTGGTTTCCGGTCACTATTTTGTCAACATTTAGTCTAGGCATTCGTTTCAAGACTCATTTTCAGAATGGCAGTCTTTCAAACGTGTTTTACGTTCGTGATTGATAAAATATACACCAAGTTCCTATTGAAACAGAAGCGTGTTGTTTCCGTCGTTGGATTCCCAGTGTCAGCCATGATGGAAAGTAGCCCTTGAACAACATCAGTAGTATGACGGCCTGCCTATTACGTCCGAGGCGTTTTCGTTGGACTAACGCCGAGGAGTTCCGATTGAAGGATTCTGTGGTAAACTGGTTAGTGCTGGTAGGTGATATATGAGCACTGGTCAAGCAATATGTCCGCCAAACATAATTGAACACAGTTGCGGTGTAAAGCTGAACCCAACGCAATACAGATTTGCCTAATTTTGATTAAGTTCTTGTTCAACTAAAGTCAGCACAGGTAGTGTGCAACATGACAAACAAAACTGTATCAGTTAATGATGCTACTTGTAAGGATTTTAGATTCCTGTTTTCGGAACAACGATGCTTTGACTTACATTTATCTTATACATGCATTATTATTACAGTTTCCTACTCCTGTGTGAGTTTCGAGTTTTCAATGAAAAGAAGCCAAGGTTACTATATCACACAGATATTTATACCTAGTTATCTGATAGTGTTCCTCTCTTGGGTCTCATTCTGGTTAGATATTGATGCTGTGCCCGCCAGAATATCGCTAGGATTGCTTACAGTTCTAACAATGACTACACAAAGTGCCGGCGCAAGAAATAATCTACCGAAAGTATCCTATCTAAAAGGTACGAGACTTCTTTGATTTGGTCAATAAACATATAAAGACTGATGTGAGCAAACATGACTTTAAATAAATTTAAAAAATGTCAATATTGGTGACATGCGCTTATCTGAGTCAAAATGACCGTCTTCCCGTTTGATTACATAGCCTTTGACTGAGTTACAGTCTGTTTTAAATTAGTTCATTTAGTGTTCACATTGGTGCTGTTCATGTTGGGTTTTATGTCTGACAATATTCTCTGGGGTAAGTTGTGGTGTGTCCTGGAAAATCCTGTTAAGCTTTAATTTCAATGTTACAGCCATTGATGTTTGGATGGCTGCGTGTCTTGGCTTCGTGTTCCTCGCCTTGGTGCAGTTTGCCTATGTGAACGTTTTATCCAGAGTGGAAAAGAGAAGAAAAACATCCACTTTAGGTTCAATAGCTGTTGGTAGAATGATGGCGGGGGCAGCAGCTGCCAAAAAACTAGAAGGTAAACCTGCTGATCCGGAATCACTGGCATCATCAACAGACAACGAACAAAGTAAATCAAAGGTACAAATGCCTATCTTTATATTAGAATATTTTGAAGGGTCCCCGGTTATGGTCTCCTATGAGCGTTCACCAGTCCCGCAGCAGACAAGCTTTACATGGGAGAAAGCTGCTCATGTGTTCGTCTGGTGCTTGCCTTCACAATTAAAGCAGGAAATGTCGCGATATTATCATGGCTGTTGGTGTGACGTTGAACCGAAGGGAATTGTTTTTAAATATGTTTCGTCCGGTGATAGGTTTACTAACAGAAAATTAATATCGTATGATATATAGTCATTTGGGTTAAACCGATTGAACATCCAAATAGTTATTGGTAGAAATGAAATAGTGCTTGTTGTTTTGCCTAAGACGTAAACAGTATTTTAATCTGTATCAAAGTTACATACCGTCGGGCACATAACTTAACCAGTTTTACTGCGCTCTGTTCCTGTTAGTACCTGTCAATGTCTACATTTCGATCACTCGAAGTATCCAGTGGATGACAACTAACTTCAGCTACAGTAAATGAAATGTTTTCAACCAAACTCTGACTTAGAACATCTGTCGTATCTACGGCTTGAAACCATGGCGCCGAGATCCGAAGACTTCATAGTTTCTTAATTTAAGTCGGTGGCCCAAAACATTAATTGCCACCAAATTCAATGTCAAATGATTTTAATCGCCTTCAAGTTTGAACTTATGGGGTTTCTACCTGATAACTATAATTTTCTTTATGTTGTGCCTTGTAGACGGTTTATTTAATCCAATTGTTTTGTTTCAAATTGCAGATTAACTTTCTCAATAAAGTGAAAAAATTCAACATAAAAAATATTGTGAATGCTGACCGGGAAAAGGCAAGAAATGTGGATCGAATCTCTAGATATCTGTTTCCAGCTATGTTCTTTGTGTTCAACATTGTCTACTGGTTCGTCTATGTGTTCTGGATCCCAACTAGCAATCCTTAGTAAACTATGTCGTATTTAACACCCAGTCCTTGCACAGACAATAAAATGTTTATATAAGCAACAAAATGCACGCAATTACCTAAACGCAATTACACAAATGCACACGCACCAACTTTGTTAAGTTTCTTCGTTTAGTAGTAGCATACGGATTACGTTTGATTGTAGAAGTTGATAAAGTCACGTGGATATGTTTTGTGACATATTTTATCACATACGTCTAGATATCAAATGTCAAACATAATTCTTATTATTCCTTAAGCTAATTTGTAATAAAATTAAATGATAATATTATGGAATGTCATTGTTTTTTATCACAAACTTGTTCCAGTCGGTATAACCGTTTCAAATCAGCAAGCAACACTAAAATGATACAATTGTGACAATATACGTAGAAGTAAGTAAACATGATTTCCCTAATTCTTTTGTGCCATTAGTAATATCTATCATTACAATTGTTTTACTGGCAGACTGCCAAATCTGTCAATAGTCAGAAAACTCACCCCATGTCTGTCTTACGACCAAAAATATTTATAACGACTGAAATCCACGCCCGAACAACGGGAACTTCTAAATTAAATGTTCTTCGTAAAAGCATATGAAAACATAAAATATATCCTAATACAATAGACGTTAATGTGCGTACTAATTACCACGAAATTATTCGTTAAACAACATTTTAACAAGTGATGTCGTCACTTGGCAAGACTAGTTCTCCAAATCACCGAGTATTATGGTATGTTCTTGAACAAGTAATACCTCATCTAATATGGATAATGAGACAGTGCCACTGAATGACTTGTCAAATGATTTTGTTTTAAAATGTTAATTGATAGTTCATTTTCTTTAAAGTTTACACAGTCACTTAATCATCTTTATTTAGGCAGCCAAGAGTCGTCAAACACTGCATTAAGCAGGCATGATTTGTACATCGAAGACAAGTATCAACTGAGTATGTTTATTACAATTCCAAATAATTTAGCATGAAATGAACTTATACAAAAACACGCCTGAATTTATTGTCGCATGCTTCAATAATGCAACACCACATAGATTACTAGCTGAACTGTGTTATAATCATCTCATTATTACATAAATTATTAATCTTATCATTTATTCAAAAACAAAAACAACATTCATCTGGTTGCAAATTATATTTGATGCATACATTAAACACAACTGTATCATCCCCGGAGAACAACATGCCTGTGACTGATTATATACAAAGTAATAGGACGAGGAAAACATGTTTACTGCACGTAGTGATATTTACGGCGGACTGTGTGTTTGCAGTTCACTTTTATGTTACCATTTATGCCTTTACATCAGAAAATATACAAAAAAACGCATTGCATTCATTACAAATTTATTGTTTTGATATTATAAAAAATAATAAGGCATTTGAATAAAACGTATTAGCAAAATACAAATGTGCAATAGTATGATAAAATCTAACCTTAAATTCTGATTCAGTACACTACAACATATATAGCTTCACATGATAAAATCGACACGTACAACAAACAGACATATCTAAAGTCTCTCACTCCGAAGAGCTATAGAAACATACCATAAGTTACAAAGCTAAACCATTTGCTACAACTGTGTTCAAACAATAAATGTACACTTCAGATCTTAGAAATGTATTTTCATACAAAAAATACACCAGTAAGAGAGACCACAGCACATATAACATGAAATACTTCCACTTACGCTATTAAGCAAAATAATTTAAGTCATTTGACAAAATGTAGGAATGTAAAAGTTGATTTCGTTTTAGAGGGTTTAACGCCGTTTCTCAGCGATACTTCAGTTATATACAGTGACCGGTTCATCTAACAAGCTTTCTGGGTATCTATATTAACCAGTACAAATTTACCCTTTCACAAGGAACCAACAACTCCCTAATTTAGGGAGGGAAATTGACATTTTTGTCAAATTTTCACAGAAAGGTATGATATCTGCCGCGACTTGGATTAGAACCAGGTTTGAAGTCCAGCGCTATGAATTTGTTAATTGGGGGATAATGAAGTGTAACTCTTGCATGAACACATCTTCACAACTTAGGTAAATGCTCTGAGGTTGAAATATCTATAGATTATACATATACTGACAACTTCAAAGTCGATCATAGTATTTTTCTAAATAAATGGTGAACCTCTTGGCTGAGGCTTTCGTCTCTCTGCAAAATATGATTACATGGACATTGTCTGCGTATTCTTGTAGTATCAATTTGTAATGTACTCTACTCGATTCCTTTTCAGCTGGAATGTAGGTCCCAGCTGAGACATGGGTGCAATAAACTGTCTGCTGATAAATATATGAGGAATTGTACATAGCTTTAAGCAAATTCTTTATATGCATTAAGACGTTGCACTTGGCTATTTGTTATAATCATTTCATTGTCTACATAAAACCTTTACACAAAATTCACCGTCTAATTTACAAGTCAAATACAATGCATAAATAATGTTGGTGAAGCAGAAGAGTATGAGATATTTGTTAAATACATTGGCTGTGATATTAATCTGTCCAATAAGCTCAGTTGGTAGAGCATCTGACTTGCAAGCAGGAGGTCATGGTTCGAGCCCCGCATCTGGTATATTGTTTCCCCTTCCTATTGAAGTTGGATAGGTATAGGAAACATACAGGATAAACTTAAAATACAATTTAAATTGAAAAAAAACAGGATTACGTATTATTCTTCTTCCCGGTGAGATGAAAAGTAGACTCGTTATGTAATAAACATATACAACATTCATATTGAAAGAGGAACACCATACTGGAAACAATTAGTAGTTATTAATAAAAAAGCAGTGCTTTGATATATCTTAAATGCAAATATTCCTTATAGATATAAACTAGCCCTATTTGTATTAGTTTCATTAACAATTACATGTAAGGCGGCATCATAAATAGTCTATTAGTTGGTTATTTTGTATTGTATTGTCTTTATTCCAAATATTGACTACCATCTGTTGTTTGTAAAATTGTTACATCTAACGCCATAAAATTACGTCAATTATAACATATAAGAAACACTGAAATAGCTAAAGTGCAGTAAAATACTTTGACATACAATTAAAACTTGGAGTAAGGACATAATGAATATTACACAATACAATGAACATTGAGATGAAACTTCTTATTAGCAAACAGCTGAAGAAACAGTAAGAAAATACAATAAATATTTATAATAAGAGATTTTAATGTAAATGCATCATTATTATATAAAATCATTCAAACAAGTGAAAATATCATAGCCTATGATCAACTTTCACCTCATTCAGACTTACATCTTGAAGTTACTTTCGTCCATGCCATGGCACATGTTATAGCAATGCTTTTCATATTTCCCTCACCGTTTGTCTTTGTACAAATATTATTTTTCCCTAAGTCAGTAGCGATTCTTTGAATTGTGTACCTTGTTAATACAGTTTGGACTTATTTATTCTTTATCACAGATGATACGCCAGACCCAACGACAGTTTACAAGTCATCTGCGATCTGTACTCGGTACGTTCATATTAACTTGAGCATTAATAAATTCGATCGTCAAATGACCCAACACGAAAATTGGTCCTTTATATGACAAAGGATTACGTCTTCAAGCCTTCACGTCTGGGAATCCAAAACACGTAAACAAACCAGTAGACCATATTAAACAGAATAAATGCCGCCGGGAATGCAATTCTTGATATTCGATCAAAAGTTCTAGCTTTGTCTGGACTTGGCAGGAACATATTTAATCTTGATTTCTTTCGGTTGCACAATGTCTGAAATAAAGCAGAAACATAATATATCCTATGAACATGCTAATGGGGCATTTAACAACACGAAAAGTTCCATCGCAGTGCACTTTATTTTGATTCTTAAGCTAAGATTGGTCTAAGAATTGATTGTGCCGGTTAGTGATGAGAAACCACTTGTTATCACATTTTAAATGCCTTTTTCATTGGGAGAAACAAAACATAAATAGAATGATCCAAATTCGATGATAACAGAAGTCAACACGTGTCAATTTATATATATTGATGTTAAACATGGCTATATACATTGTAGGTTACTAGTATAAAAATGAAAATCTTCCTTTACGCTAATAGACTTTTCTACCTATCACTCTTTGATGTAACTTAAAATAAATTTAGACGAAATATTATATGATTGTAAGCGTATGCATGTTGGTCAAAACGCACATGTATGTATGTAAACATACTATGTCCATATTGTATCATTACACCCGTGTACTTGTTTTAAAATGAGTACATTAACTCACAATGACAGCACTTCATGTTTTCAATTGCAATTTCTTAGAGTGAAAGCAGAATCACTAAAGAATACAGTACAACCTCTCCAGAGCGGACTTCTCTTGAACAACAACCTCCCTTCAACAACAGCATGATTTATCCCAACTGCACGATTTAATTATTAATCTGACCTCTCTAGATAAAACCATTTCTCAACAACATCATAATTTTGCTACTCCTAAAAGGTGTTGCTCTGGAGAGGTTGCACAGAACATTCAAACATGATATAAGATTACCTGTCCATCAACGTCTGTTATCATATCCATGGTCTCCGCTGTAGCAAGAAAAGATGTATCACTTTTACCACTTTCATGTCGGCGCCGCTTCCCAACACGAGAGAACACATTGACATAAGCAAACTCGATCAGTGCCGCAAATACAAATATTAGACAGGTCGCCATCCACACATCCATACCTGTATTGTAATGCTCATTTATATAACATGGATCTATTAACATCCAATCATCAATAATCAAGGTTCAAAATATAATCATATCTGACATGTCTGCTAAATGAGAAGTAATTTGAAAATCTTATATGTAAAGAAACAGCGAACCAAGCCATCGCCATATATTTTACAAACATAATTTTCCAAAGACCCTTTGGTTTGAATTTGGATGTATCACATGAATTAGTTGATGTTCAACAGTATTTGAAACAAGAAGTGGACAACACTGGAGATACCGAGGCCATATCACAAAGTCTCCAACAAGGATATCTGTGTGTATGAAACAAGACTAGAAGAAATACTGTACGTTACAACTGTAGCACACATATAGATAAAAACAATTGCGACATACTCGTACTTACCCTATTGTTTGGTCAAGTAACCATTAGGAAGAAAGCCTATACTATACTTTCTAGCCTTTTAAGTTTGTGCTACATGTGTCACAGGTATGTTATAATAATTATATTATACATAATATCATACAGTAGTAGAGAAGTAATATAAGATCATCCATGAATCATACTAATCCGGAATAATAATCAGAAATATCACTTTTACTTCAATTAACCTTCACCAGTCATCTTCATGATATCATAAATTTCACGTACACGTAACAAATACGCACGGGATTTTTTCCGCCACACCCCATTCAGTAAGACAACTTTGATAGATGCGGACGTTTTGTAGGTTTTGTTATAAAACCTGCAGACTTTACATGGATTCACATGAATTTACAGTATTATATGCTTATTAGACAAAGACACGCCTTCAAAACTCGTTAGTTGTTATCATACCCACCATACCCCGACTGAGAGCACCGGTGACACAAGGCCGGTTCGATTGGACTCTCGATAGAAGAGAATACGCCAGCTAGAAGAGCTTAGAAGAGAAACCCAGTCGAACGCAATCGCAGCCGAAATGTCTGCATCCGAATGTTAGGTATGACTAAAACTAACCGTCAAACCAATATTCTTTAAATCATGTGAATAAATTAATATACACTCTGACATTGTAAACAATGCTCCTTGATCAAGTGACTAATATCTCTTCCACCTCTTTTAACCATCGGGCGGAATAGATAGAAGAGCTTCTAAAATTAGAAGACGACTAATCGGACAGTTCGGAAGAGTTCTGCCTCTTCTGGCAGCTCTTCGTTTGACCAATCGAACCTGCATACATGCAATAAGTCATTTTAAAATAAATAAGAGAAATGAATCAAGTTGTAAAAACCTTTAACATAAGAGACTTTCGGTAGAGAAGATCGGGCACCAGAACTCTGCGTTGTCATGGTGAGTACTGTTAACAATCCAAGTGATATCCTAGCTGGTACCGAGTCTTTGTCAAGCCAGAAGGACACCCAGGAGAGTATTACAATCAATATACTGGGTACATATACTTGTATAAGATAATACCCTAAGCTACGTACCATCTTGAACCTCAATTCAATACACGTGTAGCGAACTGAAAACGTTATTAAAGTACAATAATTCAACATCTTGAACTTATGCCCCCGCATAATCAGACGGGTAACAGAAACGTGCACCATGAAAAAAAGATGTGAAATACAATGTATATAACATACATCGTATCTTATCAATAATTTAAGAGATTCCTACCCTAAACATCAAAATTCATTATTTGTTATACATTTACATTTTTATATCGAATGCTCTTTGAAATTTACCTTAGGTATATGTAGTAATGTCTAATTAAAACTCATAGATGTAATATTTATAAAAACATCTGCCGATTACGTATGCTAGAATAATCTATGGACGTCTCTGGGACATTAAGAAATCAATTAAGCAAAAGGTTGTTTACCTCCGTGATAGTTTTTGTCACATCTGTTTGTTTCAAACTTTCCGAGATAAAACTGGGCTAGTCTGAGATTTGGATCAGTTGTAACCGCAACTGTGTCGTTCCAAAAGAATTGAAGATTTTCTGTACTGTAACCATCTAAATAAACACCATATATATATAATATATATAATTTTCTTTAAGCTGGGAAGAGCATTTCTGCAGTGAATTTAATTTGGATGGTTATCATTTGAGGATTCATAAGAAACTTTTGACCACCGTAATAGATAATTAGTGGACGGGACACTTTGTCTCTGGTTTGTGAAAAGTTGTGTCCACCTTCTATACATCAGATATGGTTTAATTAACTGACCTTTGTCATGTTGTGCCGCAAGTCTTTGGCAGATTAGACATTGAAATTCTTATATTTAAAATATAAGCTATATTTTCAATGCTCAATAAGTATCAGATGGTAAAACGTAATATCTTACAGCTCTCCATGATAACGGAACATTCCTGAGAATCCATCGGATATTTACGTAGATCCATGTCGCATTTTAATGTTGCAGAAATCCTGTGGGACATAAATCTTTGAAACATATATCAAAATAATAATGAGTATATAAAAATTAAGAAAGTTTAATAAAAAATGCACAACAATATTGAGGCCAAGTGACTTGTTACAAGTGATCGCACTTGAAATCAAGATAATAACACAGTGTTTTTACTTACTGGATTATAACAGTGTATTATTCTTTCAATCTTATATTTAGCATTTTCTTCTCGTGGAAGTATAAGTGTTTGAAGTTGAAGTGGTAATTGTTCTAGAGAGGTAAACTGCATAAACATTTGTTGCTCGAGCGACTGCTGTTCAAGAGTTAGGGGATGTTTTTGTTTAGAGGAGGTACTGCAGCATACTAAATGCAAAAGATATATAGATATTGTATTTTCCTGCACATCTAATGCATGTATCGTTATTAATCAAACAATAAGTGGTAATGATTATCAAGCAGAACCAGGAGACATTTTAGTATTAAGATCAATCACTGAATAACTTCATAAACGTTCGATCATCACAGAAGCATTTAATTACATTTTCATCGACAGAATAAAATATAATCTGAATGAGAAAATGCAATGATATATTTTTTACAATCCAGTAAAATATCTTGACATATTAATTAGGACTGACAACAATTTGTCAATGCTACACAATGTCGACACTATTGTCTCCCTGTTGTTGATATTGACAATGACAGAGATTGGAAGAACGTTCTGTGTTTTCACCGACATGTGGGATTGTAAGCAGGTGCATTGGAAGTCAATTACACGCAAGAAAGACTATTTTGATATCATCGTCTGTAGTTTCTTTCAGGCCAATGTATTTAACATTCATTTTCTATTCAGCAGTTTGTCAAACTTCGACCACATATGTGGCATGCATATGCATTAAGGATATTCTCCGCGGACACTCTTGACATCTTGAGTACAACTTAAGGAAATTACTACAAATTGACGCTTGTAGATGATTCGACAGACGTGAAGTTTACCATTTACTTAGTCATTCAATTATCAAATTAGTTTCCAGACCATTATACCAATCTTATTTGCAGGATGACGCATATTAATGGAGATGCTGAGTATCACTCAATTGGCTCTACTATGTAGAATAATTCGTTTTGCCAAAAATTAAACATGGACCATCTGAGGTCAACTTCAGTGAATGTAACAAAACATGTGTTGCTAAAAGCCACATTAAGTGTATTTTCTCATTCACTTCTGTAATGGGTAACACAAAGTATGTACAGCGTTTAAAGCATAATCCTTTGTTGTTGTGAATGGTTGTATTAAATGCAAGGTTTCATTTCCTGTGACAAACACACTGATAATTTTATGCGCATGTGTGAAGTATCCGAAAATTAAACAAGAAGATACCATAGAGTGCCTATTGAAATTTCTTAGAAAAAGCCCACCGCATCATAGCTAAACCTGTTTTCGGAGCGATTTTCAAGGAGGTATATATATAATTTGTATATACATGTACATTGTCTGTTTCGAATTTTCAAGTTTTACTCTAAGTAATGTTATATCTCTTCCTGTAGCTTATATTTCTCATTTACTTCAAATTATTCTAGTCACTTCTATTATTCTATATATTTGATTCAATTTGTTTTACATTAATAACAATACGTAATTCGGGACATCTTGATGTAATGAACGTAATATACCTTTCTCAATCACTTCCAACCCCGGGGCGAAATATCTTAACCCATCCTTAAAATACATAATGTTATCATACAATATACGTACCTTAAACTATAGTGTATCCCTCCGTTTGGATAAATATGCATCAGTTTATTGGGAACTGTCACTGTATGAAAATGGGCTTCCTTCTCGTTGGCAATAAATAAATCAGGCACCCAGACTTGATCCATGAATTTCGCATCCAATTCTAATGAACGAAGCTTTGGTATTTTCTTGTACGACAATCGAGTGTCTTCCCATTTCTGCCGAAGGAATGCTCCGATTGTATATTCCTGGTTATTCAAGAGCAAAAGCATGGTATTATATAATTTTTAAACGGTGTATTAAATAAGCGCACAGAAGAAGAAATGTTGTGTTTGCATAAATACGGGGCAACATCTCCAAAGCAACACCCTTTGGGGAAAGCAAAAGTATGTTGTTGTCGAGAAGTTGTTGTCGAGAGAAGTCAGATTTATAGTTAATTCGTGCGATGGGAAAAATGTTGCTGTTGTTGAAGGGAGGTTATTGTTCAAGAGAGTGCCACTCTGAAGAGGTTGTACTGTACATTATTTACCATTGAGACTGTAAACAGGTGTACATTATGCATACTATTTACTGAACAACACAGAAATGTATTCAAGGGTGGGCCTTATTCCCGTTTTCTTTCATTTAACAGAAATGACTATCGTGCAACAGAACTGTTTTGTATCGAATAAAACTAATGGTGATCCTGGCCTATAGTGCGATAAAGAACTAACTGCATTGAACTAAATGTCTGCTAATCTAATGGAAAACTTGATGTGTCTTACTAAACTGTGCATCATCAAGAAATATTTCAAACAAGTCAAAAACTACGTTCATTCATTCTCATTTATTGTTTTGCTTCTTTTGAAAGACTTTTAATATAAGGATATAAATAAGACAGATAACGACTAAAATAAATTTAGAAAAAGGGTCAAATGTTCTAATGTTCGATTCCTTTAATTTGTTCATTGCTAAGTTATTTCCAGCTTTAAAAAAATCTTACCAAGTAAACAAGAATCTTACAGACATCAGACTAGTACTCAGCGTTAAACAACGTAACCACAATTCTGATGGGACCAGAACCCAGCCTAACAGCATGTCGGCGTATACAAACTGTTATTTACAATTCAACTAAGTATGCATTAAGCTCTTGAGAGACATTGATTGTGTGAAAAGTTGTGTTAGATTATAGCTACCAGTACTAAGTGGTGACACATACTCGATCAATTTAATTGTAATTTATCGGTATCCGCAATGAAACATATTTATACGAAAATATTCTTTGTCACAATCAAGATATATTGAGAACATTAAATATGATCTATGGAGTTAACAGCATTGAACAAATGGAATAGCATGCATTGTTAACGTGCGCGTACAAATAAAAGTGAGCTATTTGCACCAATGAAGCTTATTATTTGATGATGATTAATGATTATAGTTGTGCAACCAGAAGTATTATAAGTACTAGTAAATCTAGTATTAAATACACCGTTAACACACAATCATTCCACCCATAAGACATTAAAAACAATACTTAATGTTTGGAGTACATTCCACGGATAAAAAATAATAATGTACATAAAGGTAAAACCAAAAATTCTGAAAGGGGTTGCAGTTTAGTATTCGTATTGCTGTCTCCAATTACGAAATCTTACAGGTCAATAATTAGTCGCTTTTAATCTTTTCCTTATCCTGTGACTTTCAATCATTATAATTTATTATAGTTTATTTCAAGATAATAGGACTCTGGCCTAGGAATCTACATCATATAACAACTTGACATACATTTTACATATACGTGTTAATACAAAACACACGATACAAAAATGACTATACTAGTAATCAGGTACGAGTGTATACATACATATCAAGATTGGCTAGCAATTCTAGGTAATTTGGGGGAGCTGTATAAACAAACTTTTTTGTAATAGCTATGTTAACCTCGGATTCGTCATCTCACTATGGTATAATAATACAGTCATAAATGAATCATAGATGAAGACTGGAAAGTTTTATTTCACTAATTTCACACATGACGACTGATACTATCAAATACCTTTTCAGACAAGTTGATCACATTTATTCAGACCAGATAATGCTCATTTACATGTCTGATCATGGTGTCAGTTCGTCTGAGAGATTAGTTCATGATTATCTAGATAAAGGTCCGATAGAAAGATAATCAAAGAAGTATTTAATAATTCTTCTGACAGATATCTATGTGTGTACAATTAAACAAATACATTGCCTAGTCTATACATTGTAACTGAGGAAGTAATAGTTTCCGAAACAGAAATTGCTTGATGCCGAATCAATACATAACTGTACATATTGTTATGTTTATATAGTTATATCTGATGGCATATATTTATCTATTGTGAAAGGTCTCCGTTGTCCAAAGGTTATAATCCCTGACAAGTAATCACTTGGCCCCTTCATATCTAGGCATTAAAATCCCATCCAGGACTAAAATAAAGTTCACACGTAAGGAAGTTTTCCACCTAGCTTACGAAAGGTCTGTTATTCTACAATGGTGTACCTGCGTCTATCTTGATTTATACTTTCTTTATACTCTCCCTAACACCCTTATACAACTCCCTCCCCTGGCATTGTGGCAAACATACATTTTTGGTTCAACGTAACGTTGGGCTACAAAAATGTAATGTTCAATTTAGCTCTATACTAAAAAGTTGCAGCCAATATACGTATAAATGTTATAAACAACCTGAGATAATATAAAAAATTGTAAAATGATATTGTATTTACATCCTGTTTGTCGACAATACGAGTAGTTTTATATAGTGTAATGTATGAATTTCTGGCTTTTTCATTCTCATGTAGGCAAAATAATTATAGATATTACTCTTTTTATTATTGCTGACTTTAATGTTTATAATGTATTATAAATATATATTGTATGACTATGTACTATGTGCACGTCTTGAATAAAGTTCTGTTCTATTCTGTTCTGTTCTGCTACAATAACTATTCAATTTGAAAGAGCACCTGTAAAATAAACATTACACAAAAACAAGAGTCTAAATGAATAACAAACACATTTATAATTTAATCAGAGTTGTTTGATCTTTACGTAATATTTGAAGTCAAAGTCAAAACTTGCAGCAAAGGGAATAATGTAACGTTGATTTCAAAAGCAGCCTCCTCTCAGATAGATCCTCAGTCTGAATGAAATATTTACATGAAATTCAAATAAAATCTGAAATACTGGCAACAAGAGACCTTAAAACTGATTCGCACCTGATAGATCTGTTTTCTGTTTGAAATATAAGGAAACGATTCAAATAAAATCTGAAGTATTGGCAAAGAGAAATTTGAAAACAGATTTGCGTCAGACACATCCGCTCTCTGTATGAATTATATTCACAAATAAAATCTAAAATTATGGAGAACAATAGAAAATACACATCAGGTTTAAAGAAATAAGACACAGTTGGAAAGGGGTCTTCATACAGGAAATAAGTTTCCTTCTTGTCTGGAGTTAAATGGGCTTCAATGACTCTCCCGTGAGAAGACGTTCAATTACCTTCAGCCATATAACGTCAATTTTTGTAGCACCGTGTACGCATGTGGTGTATGCAAACGAAGAGTTGACAGACGTAGCAATATCCCGACAATACGAAACATTCAATATAAAATACATGTACGAGGATTTTAAAACAACTCCAAAAATTATTAGAATATAAATCCGGTTATTACAAAATGCCAACGCATACATGTGCTAGCACGCACAGGACAGGTAATAAGACACAACATTATCTTAAACCTAATAAGCATATTGTATGCTTTATGCTCAGGTAGCAAAAACTGATGGAAATAAGATTTATGACAAAGCCTTGCATAATTGCGTTTTTAAGAATGACAGTAAAAGATGTTTATTTATTGTTTCTTTTTTATTTTCATTGCTGCAAACATGCTTTATTCATATCATGCCGTGCTGGAAAATGGATAAGATTCCATAATGTCCAGTTCCCGTGTGATACAACTTAGTATTGTATGAAGGAAACCTTTGAATATTGCATGAATAAACAATAAAGGTTTCCTCACAGACACCAAAACAGCATTCCATATTAAGGCAATATTGCCAGAAGTCTTAGGAGAATATCAGACAGGCATGCAATGTTACATGTAATCACCTTGTCGGCATTCAAATCGATGTTTATAACTAAACAAAGAAAATAAATGAGACACCTTGATATCATTATATTGTGAAAATGTTCAGATGATTTAATCTTTGGACAATTAACGGGCACGAGATTGTTATTAGTACGATATTTCCAGTTTTGATGACCACGAAGAAAATTATACAAATGCCCAGCGAATAAAAAACGGAAATGACAACCCATTGTGGAAGAGCTGAACAATATTGATTCTGAACTCGAAGTGGACAAGACAGTTGCAAGAATTGTGTTTGCCTGTTTTTAGCGAATGTTTGCATTTCAGAATGATACTTATGTAACGATCTTGTACATAATTGTCCAGATAGTTAATTTAACGCAATTATAAGTAAATATTGAGAAAGAAACTGATACATATTAAATTGATACAACTTTTTGAAGTAAGCATTAACTTGACTACAGTAAGTAAAATGTCATGACGCATCATTTCATCTCCAGTGAATTCAAAAGACATTATTGTATGGTTCTATACGTGTCAGGTTGATTTTTGCAAGAGGATTAGAAGGGTGTCTGTAATTCGGGGAAGGTGTGATGTTTTGTATGTTTTCCTGTGAATCATTTTCTTATTTACACCCAGCATGTAAGCATGATAAATACATTTGGTTTTACGAGAACTTGCAAACTTGTTGTCGTAAACTAATGTATGTTTAATAGTGTAAACTTTCTATCACAACCAATTATTTCTAAGAACAAAATTCTATATGTCATATTTTACAAGTCAGGACAAAGGAGAATATTGCTTATTTGAAGAAAGTGAAGTTAGATTTGTGACATTTATTCATTTACAATTCATTCACAGCTAATTAATAATTATTTATGTATACACTTACGTAAACTCGGTTCAAACAGTAGACGTGACAGATTTATAATGAAATATTCTGCCAAACATTAAATGTTTCATGAATGGAAATTAATTAGCTTCATAGGTCACCTATATTCATACAACAGTTTCCTGCAACATTGATAATACATGTAAACAGATACGACATTAAGTATACGTTGTGGGTGGATATCTGAACCCAGCAAAATAGTTCAATACGTGTACAGGGAAATCCAAGATTAAAATTCAAACCGACCAGATTTCCAGCTGAAAATACTAATCCTGACAAATGTTCGGTTGGGAAAAGGTGTTAACTCACCAGAACCCATTGACAAGTGTTTTTTTAAATATAAACATGGAATATGAAGCAGTAATGCTATTATCATGATGATACGTATGACAGCTTCGGTGTGACCAGATATCAGCGAACATACTGAAAAATAGAACATCTGCATTTTTCTACGATCAAATTTACACCAGCAACTTTCTGAGAAATTGGGACAATGTAGCATTGTTCGAATATTTCTGATAAATTAATTAAGAATATTGAATTGTGTTCCCCGGTAATTTGATTTTTTATGCCTTGTTTCTTCCAATAAGAAGGTCGTTTATAGTCGTGGCAATGTATGGCTCCATCTAAGAGACTCAATACAGATAGTATATTGAAAAAAAAGAATCACATTATATGCCATTCACATTTTTTCCTACAAGTTAATTGATAATTGTAGAAGTAATAACTAATACATTTTTAGTATCAATATATATTTTGTGGTACTGTAGTAACGGAGTTTCTGCGTTTGTTTTATATTTCTAGGGAAAATTGACTTAGGTTTGTTTGCTCTGAAGCTCAAAGATTACATGAACATATGGATAAGCCTTCAGTATATCACTGTGATCTATTGTATTAACTGCTGTATCTTAAACTGGGTACCTAGTTTAACTAAAAATAACATTAATATGTTCTGTTCTGTACCGTAACACATAGTCCTAGCTGTTCAAAATGATCCCATCTTATAATGGCAAATATATGTAAAGTGCAAATAGTCCGATATCTGACAAAATGTTTTCCATTAAAGTCATCCGAGTCAGCATGAAATGTAAATAAACAGGGGAAACTTATCCATACAGTTTGTCTATAATTGCTGGAAAACTCAGTTATATCAGGGTTGCATTTCAACAAGAATATTTAATGACAAGAGTATATTTAATGATAACAATACGAGCTCAAGACAAACTTTTTCGTTACCACATTTATGATGGTGTTTTGCCTTCGTTTAGTAGAGGTTACGATCTCTGTTCAGTAGCACGCCACCGTTCAAGAGCTCTAATCCAAACCGAGACAGAAAAAATCATTAGTGGGGAAGCTGTCCATTTGGCTTACGGAAAGTCAATTGTTCTACTCATATGTATGCCTGGAGTCTTCATCTACCATTATATCTAGAAAAAGTAACTAAATTACCCTGGCTGTTGGCGCAACGGTAAGCCTTATAGAAAAAAAACATATGATGTTTTGTTTTGACATTTCATTTAAACATACAAATAATCTAAGATAACATTTTGCCTGGGTACATGTTGGTTAAACCAGCGTCTTATGAGTGATAGGATTTACTTCATTCTTTCTATTCTAAACATTCGAATAACTGAAATTCTATCTGCAAGAAACATTCAAGTGATAATCTTTAAAGGCCTTGTTTGTGAACACGTAATCATAGAAGATTATGTTTGCTGACACAGAGCACGCAGTGGCTTAACATGGTATTCACATGGCATTAATCATCTGTTTTAAAACGTAACGGGGGAGCCTTTTTCTTCAGAAAATGTATTAAGATGTCAAATTAATTGAATCGCTGACCGGTACAATCATCAATCAAAATTGCGTATGATAACCATGAATGATAAATGAAGATTAATATCTTTCAAATATCGATTTTATTGGAAACTGAACAATATTTCAAATCTCCACAGTCGTCACTTGCTCGGCGCGCATTAATTTAGATGCGAACCTAAGTACTACATTTTCTTCACCCGCCATGCAAATGTTAAACTAGTTCCCGCTCAAAACTTGCAGTGTAAGTTCAGTTTTCATGATTACTTTCAGTACTTTGGTTCTCATTGAATTTCTGCGACCAGCAACAAGAAATATGATAAAATATACCTTGTGATATTTAGATTCAACTTTTCAGCAATCAGAAGATTAAAGTAAAGGTTTTGTTTATTATAGTGTCACCCCTATTGAAAGGGTTAGCCAAGTTGGCTTATGAGACACCTATCTCATGTTCGCACAGTACCTCCCGACACCCTTCTGTTTTTGCCGGGTGTCTGGCTGAGATGGGCCTAGGGTAACCATTATTCAACTAGCTTGCGGCTCACCAACCGACCGCATCGGTTCTAACCCAGTCTCCACTGGGGTTCGAGCCTTCGATCTCCCGCTCCGAAGGCGGACACCCTAACCACTCGGCCATAGTTGCGGTGTTAATTAAGTGTCACTACGGTAGAAGTTTAATTCGGGATAAATTCTTAAAAGAATCGTATTGAACTTAAATCGTAATGAACGATTAGACGTGGATGATGTTATTTGTTTGATATATATTCATTAAGAACAGTGTCGGGTTACTGAATTAATAATTGTTTTTAATATAAAATATTATTGAAATGAATAATTATTGATTTGAGACGATAAAAATACCGTGATATATCGTATTTCGAGCTGACAAGACTATCTTTCCCTTGAGCCTCAAGGGGTCACATCATGTCTACAATAATATGTAAATACGTAATTCCACGTGGCTACCTTCTCTCAAATATAATCTGGATGCTAACTAACGCTTAACTTATAGTAAAAAATACGAATATTTCATGTTAAAACACGAATATTTCATGTAAAAATACGGACATTTCATGTAAAAATACGAATATTTTATGTAAAAATACGGATATTTCATGTAAAATTACGAATATTTCATGTAAAAATACCATCCTAATCTTAACAGAAGTACACATCTCCATCTTATGAGGAAAAACGCAGCAAGCAGATAAGTATGGAATCCCTAAGGCTAATTTATTGAATAAGATTCGATTTTTATTTTTTACTTGCATTATTTTTCCTAAATTTCTGGGGCAAGTATGAGAACTAACTGAAAATGACATGAAACATCCTTCACATTTATTGATTACATTTTTACAAATTTGCTAAGACCAATAAGATTTATCCTTTTGTCTTACTGATAAGTTAATTAGGAATATTTTATTGTCAATTATTGATCAGAATCTTTAAGTCCCGTGAGATGGTTTCTCGTTTTTCATAATTATGTTTTGTTACTGCTTTAAAGATAGGCTAAGACATTTGTAGCAACATAATATAATTAGATGAATTCGTGAGTATCTTCAACTTAGGTGTCATTGTTACAAATCTGAATTTTATTTTTATTCCAAAGGAAATATTAACTATATATAATTTAAAGAAGCAAAGACAATCGATTGGCCACTAATTTATGAAAATAAAACCAATACATATTTCATTGAATTCTAAAACATATGGAGTTCTTCAGAAATTGGCCAACATTGTTACTTTAAGCAGTGCATACTCTACAAAAAGAGTCCATACCAAACATGATCCGTATTCAATAAACCAGAAGTTAATAATCTAGCAATAACAGATCAATAGAAAATTGCAAAACTTTCATCTATTCAGATGATAAATGGTGCAATTATCAGTTGTGTTAGCGAATATATCCAATTTTGTCAGAACAGAAATTGTCCAAATACCAACTACATTGTATAACGCAACACGTTCTTCTCGGAAAGTTTCTTGAGTTTAACCATCAGATAAAGACAATAACATTCTACTAATAGAGAACACACCATATATTAATTAGTCAGAATGCCTTTGTCACAGTACAATGTTCTGCTGTTTACTTAATTATGTTCATAATGATAATACTTATTAACTATCAATGATGTTGTATAATAATAATAATAAAATAAATGTTGTTAACAATAAAGTTAGAATTGATATTAATTATAATGAGAACGTCTCGTTCTGGATATTTTATTTCATGTGAAACATGCGGTAAAACAAGCGATAAATAAACTGGCCACGAGGTTACAAATATCCGTAGGAACCTGGAGGCTAGGCCCCCTCACTGTTAATTTCGGGTGTAATAGTAGTAAGTAAAAGAGGCTATATTCCCCCTTGTCACCAAATAATCTAAAAACAAAATAGCTCTCCAATCTGACATTGTTTCCATCGGGCCTGAAACTTGAGAACTGGCTCCGTGCTTGAATATCAATTCTGTTCATCGAAAGGTTTATGGTTGGAAATAGTAGCAAGAGCTGATGAATGTTTTAATACATATGCAGTCAAAAACATCACATCAAGAGACAATTCTGAGATTTGAGTTCGCAGGTCGATCTCAAGTTCTATAATCTCGGACCCTGTTCGATGAATACAATGAATCACGTAGTATACGAGTATATCTCTCTATGTTGCTTTGGTGAATTTGTCCACAAATACATGAAATATAAATAGAGGGATTAAGTCAGAGGACCATTATGACCCACACACTATTAACCTGAAGATTATAACAAAGCTCTATGATCTAACTGTGGAATTATGTTTATGTTTTGTTGTAACGACCCATTCGACAACTATGGTCATTTCGGAGCCGCCACAGAGAAAGGGGGGGGGGGTAAGATACAAGAGAACCAGGCATTTATATCCCTACTCGAACAGTATTTCTTCATTCTTTATCATGCCCAGTGAAAAGTACTGATGCACGCCTCGGCCGTTTCCAGTGATTGTCTTAACACAGTACTTGATTCGGTAGTTCGGATGGAGACACTGAAGAAGCAGGAAGGTGGAGTCAAGATTCGACCTCATGACCTTTCGTTCAGTAGTCTAGTGCGTTAAGACGGATATATTTTTTTTTAATCCCGACTACAAGAATGTGGAACATTCATAGCCAGCATCTTATGTTGTAATATGAGCTTAACTTGGACATAGACTGCAGCTGTTAATATATACATAGTCTCGTGATAAAATGTTTATTGATGACTCTAATCATTCTCTGATTGCTCAGTTGTTCATGCATGTTTTATTGTCATAGATAAACATTATTTGGACTGAAACAGTGTCTGATTATGGCATTTGTCTTTAAGTATAAAAACTGCTGTTGTTTGTCCTAGTGACGTATATTAACCTAAATTGTTCTGAATAAATAAACGAAGCTACTATCGTAAGTTTATAATGACTGACCAAAATATGCATATTACTAGTATTGTAGACAAATCGATCATTCATGTTACGTTATCAGAAAATATTGGATATTGGACTAGCTGAACACACTTTTTAAATACACAAATTTTCCTGGACGGTATTCTGACTAGTACTCACTAAGAATGGTACATCCACTGTATCATTATTTTACCTGTCCATACATGCTTTCAAGAGCCAAGAAGTCCCGACCTACCTTCCTATTTTTAAGCGCATGTAACCAGAAACAAACATTGCTTTAGGCCTAAGTCATTTGGAAACTGAACGAATGTTCAGCTTTCCTTAGCCGCCACTCGCTTGGCGCGCATGAATCTTTATGCGGACTTAACTGCTACAGTTATCTACATCCGCCATGCAATTGATAAACTAGTTCCTGTTTCATGTAGCAGTGAAGGTCTATACAAGTACAGTTTCCATGAGTACGTTCAATATTTTGATTTACTGGATGATATTTCTCAAACTTTGCGAGTGTTGAAATGACCTAACTATATAATTACTTCAAAGTGTGTTTCCATATTAAAGTCAATGAAAGAAATCAATAGAATTTTCAATTCCGTGGAGATTACATCTTGCGCCTATTGATTTCGCTTTAATAAAGAGAAGACTCAATAGACAGCAGATTTTCGCCTAACACACAAGAGAAATATAATTTACGTCTTGCCACGGGCGAGGAAATTTGTCTGCACAAAAGTCTGACTAAACCATTAAAAGCCATTAAAATTAATCTACCTATCAAAACAAATTCTCATTTTAAAACATCGAAACCATTTACACTAATTTATATTATAAACATATTAATTTAGTAGTTGTGTGATGGCGCAATGGCAAACAAATAAACAAAGTTGCGAGGCAGTAATTATTATAGTGGGGTTATTTAAAGTTTTCTGATTTCTTTTGCGTTTTTTTTCTGTATTCTTGTATTAGCAGGCTTGCAGGCTGAATGGTAACTTATTTATTTATCTGTTGTTTAACGACCCATTCGACAGTTATGGTCATTTCAGTGCCACCCCAGAGATAGGGGGAGATGAGATAGAGGAGAAATTGTCATTTATATCCATACTCTTTTCGAATATTTTCCTGGTTCTTTTTCGTTCCCAGTGAAAAGCACCAATACACGTCTTGCCATTTTTCCTATGACTTTCTAGACACAGTACTCTGCTCGATAGTTTGGATGGAGACACTGAAAGGCGTTCCTGAGAAATTCGAAGCCGGAGTCGAGAATCGAACCAATGACCTTTCGATTTGCAGTCCTGCGCGTTACCACTCGGTCACCGATCATCTCGCTGAATGGTACCATTAA
Source organism: Lutraria lutraria (assembly GCA_964023205.1). Lineage (NCBI taxonomy): Eukaryota > Metazoa > Mollusca > Bivalvia > Venerida > Mactridae > Lutraria > Lutraria lutraria. Next base: position 47,436,162 of record OZ026833.1, on the reverse strand, counting down.
GATGAAAGTAAACAATATTGTATGCATACAATAACATTCTGTTCATAATTTCTTAGAAAAAGGAACGCATAAAATTAACAACAGATATGCAACAGTTTATTAAATCTCTTAAATCTATGTCGGAATCCCATTCCAATTGCGTCAAAGGTCAAATGTCAGTCAAACATGGAAAATGATTATTCCTGTTTGTACGTGGGATCTGAAACTCTCTATATTCCACAGGAAACAAAACGTATTGCATATTACGGGATACTCTAGACATTAATTCAATAATGCTATTAAAATCTGATTTATGGCTTTATTTCTTCGTAACAAAGTATTTTGTTTTGTTCGTTATTATCTGCCTCTCATTCCATCCTTTTTGTCACCAAACACGACACTAACGTATCGATTTAAATGTTTAGGTTACAGCAACACAAACGCTGATAAATATGCATTAAGAGACGATAAATTAGATAAGCACATATTTCAATTTCCTTTTAGATGTTTTCAACATCATCATATTCTAGTCCGTCGGTATCAGTTGTGATTTTATCTGAGTCTTATTCAAATAACATATTATGCACATTTGTATCATCTGCCTTTACATGAAGCTTGAACGAGTGGATGGAATAATTTCTATTTGAATAAGTAACAGAGATGCATCGCAAGTAAAGACAATTTCACATCTTACTCCAATCAACCATTGTTTAATAAAATAAGTTCAGCTTATACTATTTTGTATTGTATGTAATTACTGAGAAACCCATCATGTCATGTTATTATTTATGACTGAATTCTATCAAAAGTAGACCTGAAAGCTATCATTGTGTGTATTTAATAATATATACCTTTCTTAATTAGCACGCAGGTTGGTATCTAATTGAATAATTTATTATATTTTGTGGCGCTGTATTGCAAAACATGTAACTGTGGAGAAGCCGGCAATCTTGCTACATGCAATTTTGTAATATAGAAATGCAAATGTAATGTATGAAGTGCTTCGTCCTTTTGACGAATGTTGCTGAACTATTGTACACCGATAGGTAAATTTTCGAACAGGTTTACTTCACTTTTATCAATTTTGGTTCCGTACATAAACATTGAGCTAAACTGGTTTAATAGTTCTGGAAACAATGTCTGTATTACAAATGAAAGATGGGGAAGGAATGATATGATAATCTAAACAAAGCATTAGTTGGAAGAATATGTTTAACCTTTAAACGCATTCAAGTGATACTACGATCAAAAATGAGTTATCATGACGATTGCAATTGTCTTGTCTGTGAAGTAGTGGAACATTATATAAATAATTTGCACGGTGACACTGACCTAATGGAAGCACTGTAGTTTGATTACATGGTAAAAAGTTGAATTACAAAAGAATGAACATGGTATTCGAGAGAATGGCTTTGGACAATTTAGAACACTAAAACTTCTCCATCAGCCTCATGCATTATACAATATCGTATAATGGTGACATTGGTACAAAAAAGGAAAAAAATATGGCTTCATCCATATTTTAAATATCCTTATCCTATAAAAGACTCGATGAATTCTTAACCCATGGGAATTCATATTGAAATTTAAAATATGTTTTAAAGTTTGCGTTTATCAATAAGCACTACTGAACAGTTTTTAATTCCCTGACAATGGAGGCCATTTTATTGTTCACGTAATCATCACATGTAACATGTTTTCAAGAGTAGAATAGGACACAGTAAAACATCACTTCAATATTAATTCAGTTTTATTTGGCCACACTTCTTATTAAGGTTTTGCTGTACGTATTAATCTCAATGCTATGTCTGACACAAGATGTTAGATTAAGCATTACACATTAAACATTTATGATGCATGCCAACCAGATATATAGAAACACACACTGTGACTACAGGACATGGTTACAAATTTAAAACAGCGTGCTATGAGTCAGTACAGAAAATATCAAAATATCGCAAAATAAGCAAGAAAGTATAATAATGTGTATTGTTTGAGGATATGTATGTAACTATTAAGTCAAGAACTTACCATGTTTGATTCACTTATACCATCAATATTTATGATATGTAGCTGTACAGTGACGTTTACTGGGAAATCTAAAATATAGCAAACACTTCTATCAGCATTGTTGAATTAGATAAAAAAGCTGAGCGTTTAGAAGTATGAGAAATATGAGTCGATAAAAGCTGTAGGTCATGTAAAATACATACATGTACATTGTATATAAAATATATTGAAAGAACGTCTATCAAACAGTACAAAGAATGTAGTGATCTGCGTGAACTAGAATTGCCATGAAGTATACAGTGACAGTAGTTATGACACAAAACGAATTGAAATAACATGAATTTTAAAATATAGCAGCTATGCAATTATCTGAATTTTCTGTATTTAAATTATTCTTACTTATCTATGTCCACTGTAGGACCTATCAAAAGTTAATAAGTCTAACAATAGGCGTAACGAAAAAAATTACATGTCATTATAATTTTTAACTGATAACAGAATCAATATGTCTGCATCGTGGCTGAATCTAGTTTCCATTGCCAACAATGCTATGTATTATTTGCAGGCTTTCTGCACTTTCAACAAAAAAATTAGCTGACTTCATACTTGTTACTTAGGTTTTGATGTGTGAAAGTAGCTCGTCTCACATTGTGTGTTTCACTTTTAAGAACGTTTCTAAGAAAAGACACTGATCTTATTTTGAGCTTACGTACCTTCTTCGTAAGTTGGTGGTATCCTAGAATCGTAGTGTCTCAGCAAATTGTCCAAGGTCTTCTGTCTAGCATTGAATGAAAATGTTAGAACACTTTGACAATGCATTTTAAGATATTGAAATGTTTGCATTGGAGAAACACTTACATAATCATTATCATAGAATGCTTTTCCGACCAAAACATTTTGGAAAACAAGTACATTTTTAAATGGACTATTATACTAAAAGTACAAAAGCGGAGGCGGCAGTCATATCTTTTTCTAATGGCACGGAGAATGTGGGTAAGGCATAGTTACATGCTTTGAACAAGGTGTGTTTAGTGCAAAACGTAGACACACTGTTGATTCTTTGTGTTTGACATTATACATACTCTATTAATTAATAATTTATGCATTTTAATAAAGATAATAAGATAAGAATATAATTGACGAAAAGAATCACTATTTGTCAGATTTAATAAAGAAAGAAACTAAAGAAGATGTTGAAACAAGTAGAGCTATAGAAATACTAGCATGAGTCACAGTAGACACAGCGTCGCCTGAGAATAATAATGAGCTAACTCCATTTTTACCATTTTCAGAAAAAGGCCAACAAACATTCATCAGTTATGAAAACATGGAGATAGCGCAAAACGTGATTGAAAAACGTTTTGACGAGGGTTCCAGTTGCTAAAACAAGGGTAGGCGGAGATAGCTCTTTCTCTCTCCCTCCCTCCCTCTCTCTCTCTCTCTCCCTCCCTCCCTCCCTACCCCCCTCTCTCTCCCTACCTCCCCCCCCTCCCCCCCCCCCTCTCTCTCTCTCTCTCTCTCTCTCTCTCTCAGACGGATCCAACGATATAATAAACTCAAAATCTTAAAAATGGAAGATAGCTCACTATAAGATTTAGGCGACGACAGATGTACATATAAAATGACAGAACCAATTAAACATCAAAGTTGGTACAATCATTAGTTATACATGCAGTACTAGTTTGGTTCTTGTTCATTGTAAAAGTATCATCAACATTATGGTTTGAACTAGTTGAGAAGGGTAAACATCGGTTTACATTATTTGGTAGGCGATTCGCTCAACATTGAAAGTCATCAACACTGATCATTAAAGTAACTCTGAGACAGGGTTCTCGTTGGACGTCAAAAGTTGACGGTCAATTTGCACCCTTGGCTGATGTAATTTAAAGTCTTACTCTAATTGTAATAGCAAATTTGAACCTTTGGTAGTAATTCTCAAGAATCAGAATCCTTGTTTTATTAATTTCAAGAGTCAAAATACCATTTTCAGAATCAATGAAAGCCCTGCTCTAAATGATTACTGATGACTGTATACATTTGTACTTCTATTTGGACAAGTAAAGAGCAAGGAGAAACATATTTATCAAATGACAATCATTCAAAGATATTGTCTCACAGGACAGATATATATCATTTCATCCAGATCAAGAGAACAGTATGGGTGATATTTTAGACACGATAAGTAACAACGGACAAAACAAACAATTGCTTTTCATAAACAACCTTTCGGATTTATCAATATGTATGGATTGAGACCTTTCGCCGCCAACTTTTATTGTGTCTGTATCACAGTCACACGTGGACTCGCTTTGCACCGCTCCAATCATTGGCACCGCAACTAAACAAGCAAAACACATCCAAATTGTTGTAGCATTGGCCTTCATGTCGACAGCAGGGGATCCTTAACCTATAAAAAGATACAAAGTAAATGTTATCTTAGCTATGCGAGACATTGTGTTGAATACGTAACACACATGACTAATATCGGTTCATAAATAGAGCACAAACTTGGGAAAGACAAAAAGGTGTTTGATTACCTACCATTATTTGTTGACATAGATCAGTGAGTGTTCGTATCTCTTTTTACTGACATACTATTGATTACACAGTCATGCTTTATATTATCCTGTCATTTATCTGATATTTCAAATGTCAATTCGATTTTCTTTTCACGGGGGTGTAACGCTGCACCAGCAGTCAGGGAAGCTTACACCTGGATAGAACCATTGACCTTCCAGTGGCTAGCCAGTTCTCGCACATAGGAACATTTATGTTGGGTGCGATATTGCAAGTCAGAGACCGGAACCATTCAACCATGGAGCCCCTTCGATAAATTAGATGTAATTTGCAACCTCTTTAAACGCCCTTTTGTAGAAGCAAATCGTGCAGTGGGAAAAAATAATGCTGTTTTTGCAGCGAGATTGTTGCTCAATGGAGCGCTCTGGAGAGATTGTACTGTAATTTGAAATTCAAACTGAAAAGACAGTGCTTTGTGACTTTGGTCGTTAAATTAACTTATTTAAGAAAACTGTATGATGTTACTAATTATTCCAATGTAAGTTTTGCATGGGTTGCTCAAGATTATAAAACATTCATCGAACGTAATAAAACCATCGTGCTCTTCAAAGTAATGGCTGCATTTTAGATCACAAGCCATGTTTTACTGGCATCATGTTCTGCATAATTAATTTTGTAACAGACTCAGTGACATACTATGCCATAACTTGTAATCGTCTCGGACCTTTTACTACCGCTTTGTACGTTATTGAGAATGGGTCCCCAAGGAACTCCGACAAAGGTGTAAAAGCATAGCCATGGAACGGTGTACATTAAAATAGTTTGAGTTATTAATCAATTTCACGGGCGCATGATTATGTAAATAATATTTTACTATCGATAGTGTCTCGGACATGATTAATGACATTTTTTAAACATACTTTTCAATGAAGCATTCACAGAAGTAATGTAAATTACCTTAGGGTACTTAATATGGACGAAACAGTAGAGATTTGAAAGAATGATGTACTTATTGGTACACGTTTTTTGATATATTAAAAGAGATTAATTAGCATTAAAACTTCTGACTCCTAGAAGAGTAGTATACGGCGATACCCTGGGACCATTTGCACCCATTTTGGTCCCCAAAGTTTTCAAAATTGTGACAAATTAGGACAAATTGGAAATCAATGTTGTACCCCAAAATAGTATGAATTGAATTTTAGGAATGTTCTGGGACCATTGTTTTGTGTGTGTATAGACTAAATATTTATTTGAGACAATGAGAGAATTTTCTTTCGAAAAGACATGGTGGCCCTGAAAAGGGCCGTTGGTGGTCCTGAAAAGGACCGTTGATAGTTGTCTATGCTGACTGATCTGGTTGGGTACATAGTTCGCATTGGCAGTCTGGTGGGGGATAGCAGAGCCTGCATGTTAGATCCCCACAGGACCATTCCTGTTCTGGTACTGGTGGTTGTTCCGTGTACTCAACTTGAGCGGTAGTGATGATACGCCAATACTCTTCTTCTTGTTGTTGTTCCCGTTGTCTATTCGCCGTTCGTTCCCGAGCATCTCGCTGCCTTTCTCTGACTTGATCTCGAAATTGCTCTCGCATTTGAGATAATTCTTCTCTATGATGAAATCGATTGGATTCAATGGTATTCAAAGTCTCACCAATGGTTTGAAGATCACGTTCCCTTTTTCTAACAATGCTAGCCGCTAAGCGACTGATTGAACGCCATACCCTGCTCTGTTTTTCAGTCAGTTGTTTTGCTGTTTTGAGTTCATTGAATAAAGCCTCCATCTTGAGTGTTTGAGTTCTCAGAATGAAATGAGGCATTGTGTTGTAAGACGGAGTATTTTACTACGCCGCCCACTCTCGTGGTTGGATGACGTCATATTGCTTGGATGACGTCACCTTATTGTTGGATGACGCCACGCGACGATGCATGTGCGGAGCTTGATTGGTAATTTTATGAACTTAATAAAAAAAGACAACAGACGCCTAGTTTCAGTTTTCTAAACTTTTTTTTTTTTGTAACATGAAACAAGAAAACAGTAACAAGAAACTACATGAAACATTGTTTACACCATATAATGATCACCATAAAGAGTTGTATTTCTATGTATGATACTATGATACAAACGTCTGTGACCTTCTGGTCTAGAGTTACGTTGAGCAAAACATTTTTGTCCACACTTGTTCACACATTGAGCATGCATGTAATAAGTACCATAATATTGTTGAAACCAATGCGTCACATAAGTGTCATTTTTTCCATACATGTCCGGTTTGAATCGAGTTAACAGTATCTGGTTCAAGTCACATTCACGTGAGATAAAATCCAGATAGTAATACAAACCCACAGTGTCATGATTTGATATTAGTATAGACAGTCAGTGTCATTGTTTGATATAGGTATAGACAGTCAGTGTCATGATATGATATAGGTATCTAGAGTCAGTGTCATGATTTGATATTAGTATAGATAGTCAGTGTCATGATTTGATATAGGTATAGACAGTCAGTGTCATAATATGATATAGGTATCGACAGTCAGTGTCATGATTTGAAATTAGTACAGACAGTCAGTGTCATGATTTGATATTAGTATAGACAGTCAGTGTCATTGTTTGATATAGGTCTAGATAGTCAGTGTCATGATATGATATAGGTATCTAGAGTCAGTGTCATGATTTGATATTAGTATAGACAGTCAGTGTCATTGTTTGATATAGGTATAGACAGTCAGTGTCATGATATGATAGAGGTATCTAGAGTCAGTGTCATGATTTGATATTAGTATAGATAGTCAGTGTCATGATTTGATATAGGTATAGACAGTCAGTGTCATAATATGATAGAGGTATCGACAGTCAGTGTCATGATTTGAAATTAGTACAGACAGTCAGTGTCATGATTTGATATTAGTATCGACAGTCAGTGTCATTATTTGATATAGGTCTAGACAGTCAGTGTCATGATATGATAGAGGTATCTAGAGTCAGTGTCATGATTTGATATTAGTATCGACATTGTCATGATTTGATATTAGTATATATAGTCAGTGTCATGATTTGATAAAAGTATAGACAATTAGTGTCATGATTTAATATTAGTATAGACAGTCAGTGTCATGATATGATAAAGGCATATACAGTCAGTGTCATGATTTGATATAGGTATAGACAGTCAGTGTCATGATATGATAGAGGTATCTAGAGTCAGTGTCATGATTTGATATTATTATAGACAGTCAGTGTCATGATTTGATATAGGTATAGACACTCAGTGTCATGATATGATATAGGTATCGACAGTCAGTGTCATGATTTGATATTAGTATAGAAAGTCAGTGTCATGATTTGATATTATTATAGACAGTCAGTGTCATTATTTGATATAGGTCTAGACAGTCAGTGTCATGATATGATAGAGGTATCTAGAGTCAGTGTCATGATTTGATATTATTATAGACAGTCAGTGTCATTATTTGATATAGGTCTAGACAGTCAGTGTCATGATATGATAGAGGTATCTAGAGTCAGTGTCATGATTTGATATTATTATAGACAGTCAGTGTCATTATTTGATATAGGTCTAGACAGTCAGTCTCATGATTTGATATAGGCATAGACAGTCAGTGTCATGATATGATATAGGTATTGACAGTCAGTGTCATGATATGATATAGGTACAGACAGTCAGTGTAAGGATTTGATATTAGTATAGACAGTCAGTGTCATTATTTGATATAGGTATAGACACTCAGTGTCATTATATGGTATAGGTATCGACAGTCAGTGTCAAGATTTGATATTAGTATAGACAGTCAATGTCATGATTTGATATTAGTATATACATTGTTATGATTTAATATAAGTAGATACAGTCAGTGTCATGATTTGATATCAGTATAGATAGTCAGTGTCATGATATGATAAAATTATAGAGAGTCAGTGTCATGATATGATATAGGTATAGACACTCAGTGTCATGATTTGATATAAGTATAGACAGTCAGTGTCATGATATGATATGGTTATATACACTCAGTGTCATTATATGGTATAGGTATCGACAGTCAGTGTCAAGATTTGATATTAGTATGGACAGTCAATGTCATGATTTGATATTAGTATATACATTGTTATGATTTAATATAAGTAGATACAGTCAGTGTCATGATTTGATATCAGTATAGATAGTCAGTGTCATGATATGATAAAATTATAGAGAGTCAGTGTCATGATATGATATAGGTATAGACAGTCAGTGTCATGATTTGATATAAGTATAGACAGTCAGTGTCATGATATGATATGGTTATATACAGTCAGTGTCATGATTTGATATTAGTATAGACAGTCAGTGCCATGATTTGAAAAAGTATAGACAGTCAGTGTCATGATATGGTATAGACAGTCAGTGTCATGATTTGATGTTATTATAGACATTCAGTGTCATGATTTGATATTGGTATAGACAGTCAGTGTAATGATATGATAAAAGTATAGGCAAAAGTATAGACAGTCAGTGTCATGATTTGATTTAAGTATATACGGTCAGCAAGGTTTTATTTGTTCCAACACTTCAAGATTGTGTTAAATTCATGGTTATATTGTATAACTATTATATTGTATCACTGTTATATTGTATCACTGTTATATTGTATCACTGTTATATTGTATCACTATTATATTGTATCACTGTTATATTGTATCACTATTATATTGTATCACTATTATATTGTATCACTGTTATATTGTATCACTGTTATATTGTATCACTGTTATATTGTATAACTATTATATTGTATCACTGTTATATTGTATCAATGTTATATTGTATCACTGTTATATTGTATCAATGTTATATTGTATCACTGTTATATTGTATAACTATTATATTGTATCACTGTTATATTGTATCACTGTTATATTGTATAACTATTATATTGTATCAATGTTATACTGTATTACTGTTATATTGTATGACTGTTATATTGTATCACTATTATATTGTATCACTATTATATTGTATCACTGTTATATTGTATCACTGTTATATTGTATCACTATTATATTGTATAACTATTATATTATATCACTGTTATATTGTATCACTGTTATATTGTATCACTGTTATACTGTATCACTATTATATTGTATCAATGTTATATTGTATCACTGTTATATTGTATCACTATTATATTGTATCACTGTTATATTGTATCACTGTTATATTGTATCACTATTATATTGTATCACTATTATATTGTATAACTATTATATTATATCACTGTTATATTGTATCACTGTTATATTGTATCACTGTTATACTGTATTACTGTTATATTGTATCAATGTTATACTGTATTACTGTTATATTGTATCACTGTTATATTGTATCACTGTTATATTGTATCACTGTTATATTGTATCACTATTATATTGTATCACTGTTATATTGTATAACTATTATATTGTATCACTGTTATATTGTATCACTGTTATACTTTGTAGAAAAATGTTACACATCACACAATCACATTATACATCACACTTTATACATGATTGAAAAAATGTGACAGTCTCTTAAGGGTTTTGAAGTCTATTACGAAGTGTTAAGGATCGTATTCTAAATACTTTCAGAAATTCATAGTAAATTGATTTTTGTTAATTAACCATATATAAATTCCAATAAACTAGACAAAAAAAAATGGAATAAATATTTCCTTCCATATTACTGTATAAATTCATGTTATTAATAGGAAACATTACCTAAAAACTAAAAAAAGAGAAAAAAGTATGGTCCCAGTGGGGTTTGAACCCATGATCCTAAGGAATATGTCAATATGTCAGTAAAATTCATGAAATTGAGTATTCTTCAAAATGGAGGTTTCGAATTAGAGATTGAAATCCTTAACTCTTTGTATTATAAGTAGCAAACGTACACTTACCCCATAATATCTACGCACTAGCACATTAAGTTTATAAATGACGTCATGATTTGACGTCATCAGATAGGTATGTAAATATAGTATTATGATACTGACAATGTGAGAGTGATTTATTTATTTTTTGGAATGGTATGTTGGCCCTTATTTGAGCCACCATGTGTTAGATTCGTTTTGTTTCTAAATCAAAGACAAAAGCATATTACATTGTATATCATTTATTTATATATAATTTCTTTAACTTAGTTTAAATAAGAAAGTACAAATAACAAAGTACAGTATGACAATAAAAGCATTCATTGTTGAAGGGTTCCGTACAAACCGTAGAATTCCACAACGAAAACATTCTATATGATCCCAAATATGCTTTCGAAACACAAACTCTTCTTTTGTGAATTTCTCACATACTTCACAAACCAAGCCACACTGCTAGGTGCAGGAATCCGAATTCTATGGGAGTATTATTGTCCAGGGCAGAAATGGAATAATGCTCAGTCCATTGACCCTCTTGCATGGCTGTCATGGTAGGTGGCACAACAGACACATCCAACTCTGTCTTACTACATTCGCAGGAACCGTGTTGCATCATGATTAATCGAAAATATCAAGAGGTCTGGCCTGCTTAACTCGGCGACGATGAAGTTTCGAATGAGGTCTTTTCTTGACTGGTTTGCTCTTTATACGTCTTTTAGGGCTGGCCACGGCACGTAACAAGGATTCACCCACATCTTTTAATACAGAGGCTCCACGTTTTCGTATTACTTTTTTAGCGTTTGATCCTGTCAAGATATCTTGCATAGCGGCTCTTCCTTGCTGGAGTCCTTCTTTTTTCAAGGTGTGAACTCCAGATTTCACCAATGGACTCAGTAAAGGCATGATTCTTTTCATGGCTTTCTTAAACATGGATCCAAGTCCGTGTCCATATTGTCGAGGTTGACCTTGGTAAGTAGGTATCATTGTCTTTGGCGTAGGTGTAGTTTCACCATAGACTTCCCATGAATAAACTGAATAGACTGGCCAGTGTCACCCCTTATATGGATAGTGATGGTGTCAAAGTCGGTTTTAGCCAGTGGTACATAGTGTAAATTCAAGAACTCGAAATGAATATGGGGGTTAGTTCCTGCTTTCGTTCTCGGATCAAATGGAGCTACACGTAAGATGGGGGCTTCTATGTTTCCCAAATAGGTATAAGCCACGAGGTCAGAATAAACAAACAAATGATTATGACCCATGTTAATATCTACGCCATGAGGAAACGGCTCCGGAGTGTCTTTTAAAAAGATGGTAGGAGAACTATCAGGAACTCCACCCAGTTTAATAAACATGTGAGGATGAAACTGAATGCCTAGACTATCTGAACTGTCCATTTTCACGCGTTTACTTTGTCTCGAGAAACCTAAGGTAAATCGAAGATTTTTCTGTTTAAACATTTTACCCAGATTATCTTTAATGGTAAAGTCAATCGTCTCGATCAAATGTTGTGGTGTGACATAAGTTCCTACAGGAATACAAAGTCGTACACCCTTTTCTTCTTTATTGGGGAGAGTACAATAGGCAATTAAGGATTCAAAGGTCTTAGCCAGGACAGGATCGTGTGTAACAATGCAGAAATGTCGCTCTTCTTCAGTGACATTGATCACCTGACTAGGAACAATCATTTCCACTAAGGCAATTTCCCAGTCTTGTTTATTGAGATGGATGGGTTTTGCCAGTTTGGTACGAAAAAAACATTGCGTATTGTCTGGGAATAAATCCATAGAGCTATCACTCATGAGTGTTATGTAAAACGAACTCATGTTGATTTAGGTTTATTGAATTTCAAGGAGGGATTCGGTAGAATATAACCTAAAGAACTACTTAAAAGCAGAAGCCACAATTCCCGATCGGGTCGTTGAAAACACAAATTAAATAGCGATACGGTAATAATAATAAATACCACTACAATTTGTGACAAAAAAGTGACCTTATTTTTAGGTTCATACAATTTGGCTTGCTCTGAGGCAGTCACTTCCACACTGGCCGTATCAGCTTGAGACATGATGTATTTATTAACCAGTTCAAACGAGATGGGATTCGGGAATCCAACTGTCAAATTTCGAAGGATAGCCTTTCCAATGCACTTTAATTATCGTCTTCCGTCTACCTTTCTCTGGCGATATGCGAGCATTGATTAAATTTCATAGTTAAGCTCTCTTCTGAAACATGCATAGTATTCGGACGCAACATATTTCGGACACGATGTATAAGGAACAGACACGTTCATCGGTTAAGAACAAACTAGCTATGAATACATCATGTCTCAAGCTGATACGGCCAGTGTGGAAGTGACTGCCTCAGAGCAAGCCAAATTGTATGAACCTAAAAATAAGGTCACTTTTTTGTCACAAATTGTAGTGGTATTTATTATTATTACCGTATCGCTATTTAATTTGTGTTTTCAACGACCCGATCGGGAATTGTGGCTTCTGCTTTTAAGTAGTTCTTTAGGTTATATTCTACCGAATCCCTCCTTGAAATTCAATAAACCTAAATCAACATGAGTTCGTTTTACATAACACTCATGAGTGATAGCTCTATGGATTTATTCCCAGACAATACGCAATGTTTTTTTCGTACCAAACTGGCAAAACCCATCCATCTCAATAAACAAGACTGGGAAATTGCCTTAGTGGAAATGATTGTTCCTAGTCAGGTGATCAATGTCACTGAAGAAGAGCGACATTTCTGCATTGTTACACACGATCCTGTCCTGGCTAAGACCTTTGAATCCTTAATTGCCTATTGTACTCTCCCCAATAAAGAAGAAAAGGGTGTACGACTTTGTATTCCTGTAGGAACTTATGTCACACCACAACATTTGATCGAGACGATTGACTTTACCATTAAAGATAATCTGGGTAAAATGTTTAAACAGAAAAATCTTCGATTTACCTTAGGTTTCTCGAGACAAAGTAAACGCGTGAAAATGGACAGTTCAGATAGTCTAGGCATTCAGTTTCATCCTCACATGTTTATTAAACTGGGTGGAGTTCCTGATAGTTCTCCTACCATCTTTTTAAAAGACACTCCGGAGCCGTTTCCTCATGGCGTAGATATTAACATGGGTCATAATCATTTGTTTGTTTATTCTGACCTCGTGGCTTATACCTATTTGGGAAACATAGAAGCCCCCATCTTACGTGTAGCTCCATTTGATCCGAGAACGAAAGCAGGAACTAACCCCCATATTCATTTCGAGTTCTTGAATTTACACTATGTACCACTGGCTAAAACCGACTTTGACACCATCACTATCCATATAAGGGGTGACACTGGCCAGTCTATTCAGTTTATTCATGGGAAGTCTATGGTGAAACTACACCTACGCCAAAGACAATGATACCTACTTACCAAGGTCAACCTCGACAATATGGACACGGACTTGGATCCATGTTTAAGAAAGCCATGAAAAGAATCATGCCTTTACTGAGTCCATTGGTGAAATCTGGAGTTCACACCTTGAAAAAAGAAGGACTCCAGCAAGGAAGAGCCGCTATGCAAGATATCTTGACAGGATCAAACGCTAAAAAAGTAATACGAAAACGTGGAGCCTCTGTATTAAAAGATGTGGGTGAATCCTTGTTACGTGCCGTGGCCAGCCCTAAAAGACGTATAAAGAGCAAACCAGTCAAGAAAAGACCTCATTCGAAACTTCATCGTCGCCGAGTTAAGCAGGCCAGACCTCTTGATATTTTCGATTAATCATGATGCAACACGGTTCCTGCGAATGTAGTAAGACAGAGTTGGATGTGTCTGTTGTGCCACCTACCATGACAGCCATGCAAGAGGGTCAATGGACTGAGCATTATTCCATTTCTGCCCTGGACAATAATACTCCCATAGAATTCGGATTCCTGCACCTAGCAGTGTGGCTTGGTTTGTGAAGTATGTGAGAAATTCACAAAAGAAGAGTTTGTGTTTCGAAAGCATATTTGGGATCATATAGAATGTTTTCGTTGTGGAATTCTACGGTTTGTACGGAACCCTTCAACAATGAATGCTTTTATTGTCATACTGTACTTTGTTATTTGTACTTTCTTATTTAAACTAAGTTAAAGAAATTATATATAAATAAATGATATACAATGTAATATGCTTTTGTCTTTGATTTAGAAACAAAACGAATCTAACACATGGTGGCTCAAATAAGGGCCAACATACCATTCCAAAAAATAAATAAATCACTCTCACATTGTCAGTATCATAATACTATATTTACATACCTATCTGATGACGTCAAATCATGACGTCATTTATAAACTTAATGTGCTAGTGCGTAGATATTATGGGGTAAGTGTACGTTTGCTACTTATAATACAAAGAGTTAAGGATTTCAATCTCTAATTCGAAACCTCCATTTTGAAGAATACTCAATTTCATGAATTTTACTGACATATTGACATATTCCTTAGGATCATGGGTTCAAACCCCACTGGGACCATACTTTTTTCTCTTTTTTTAGTTTTTAGGTAATGTTTCCTATTAATAACATGAATTTATACAGTAATATGGAAGGAAATATTTATTCCATTTTTTTTTGTCTAGTTTATTGGAATTTATATACGATCCTTAACACTTCGTAATAGACTTCAAAACCCTTAAGAGACTGTCACATTTTTTCAATCATGTATAAAGTGTGATGTATAATGTGATTGTGTGATGTGTAACATTTTTCTACAAAGTATAACAGTGATACAATATAACAGTGATACAATATAATAGTTATACAATATAACAGTGATACAATATAATAGTGATACAATATAACAGTGATACAATATAACAGTGATACAATATAACAGTGATACAATATAACAGTGATACAATATAACAGTAATACAGTATAACATTGATACAATATAACAGTAATACAGTATAACAGTGATACAATATAACAGTGATACAATATAACAGTGATATAATATAATAGTTATACAATATAATAGTGATACAATATAATAGTGATACAATATAACAGTGATACAATATAATAGTGATACAATATAACAGTGATACAATATAACATTGATACAATATAATAGTGATACAGTATAACAGTGATACAATATAACAGTGATACAATATAACAGTGATATAATATAATAGTTATACAATATAATAGTGATACAATATAACAGTGATACAATATAACAGTGATACAATATAATAGTGATACAATATAATAGTGATACAATATAACAGTGATACAATATAACAGTAATACAGTATAACATTGATACAATATAATAGTTATACAATATAACAGTGATACAATATAACAGTGATACAATATAATAGTTATACAATATAACAGTGAT
This sequence comes from Lutraria lutraria, assembly GCA_964023205.1. Lineage (NCBI taxonomy): Eukaryota > Metazoa > Mollusca > Bivalvia > Venerida > Mactridae > Lutraria > Lutraria lutraria. Next base: position 47,420,360 of record OZ026833.1, on the reverse strand, counting down.
ACAATATAACATTGATACAATATAACAGTAATACAATATAACAGTGATACAATATAACAGTGATACAATATAATAGTTATACAATATAACAGTGATACAATATAACATTGATACAATATAATAGTTATACAATATAACCATGAATTTAACACAATCTTGAAGTGTTGGAACAAATAAAACCTTGCTGACCGTATATACTTAAATCAAATCATGACACTGACTGTCTATACTTTTGCCTATACTTTTATCATATCATTACACTGACTGTCTATACCATATCATATCATGACACTGACTGTCTATACTTTTTCAAATCATGGCACTGACTGTCTATACTAATATCAAATCATGACACTGACTGTATATAACCATATCATATCATGACACTGACTGTCTATACTTATATCAAATCATGACACTGACTGTCTATACCTATATCATATCATGACACTGACTCTCTATAATTTTATCATATCATGACACTGACTATCTATACTGATATCAAATCATGACACTGACTGTATCTACTTATATTAAATCATAACAATGTATATACTAATATCAAATCATGACATTGACTGTCTATACTAATATCAAATCTTGACACTGACTGTCGATACCTATACCATATAATGACACTGAGTGTATATAACCATATCATATCATGACACTGACTGTCTATACTTATATCAAATCATGACACTGAGTGTCTATACCTATATCATATCATGACACTGACTCTCTATAATTTTATCATATCATGACACTGACTATCTATACTGATATCAAATCATGACACTGACTGTATCTACTTATATTAAATCATAACAATGTATATACTAATATCAAATCATGACACTGACTGTCGATACCTATACCATATAATGACACTGAGTGTCTATACCTATATCAAATAATGACACTGACTGTCTATACTAATATCAAATCCTTACACTGACTGTCTGTACCTATATCATATCATGACACTGACTGTCAATACCTATATCATATCATGACACTGACTGTCTATGCCTATATCAAATCATGAGACTGACTGTCTAGACCTATATCAAATAATGACACTGACTGTCTATAATAATATCAAATCATGACACTGACTCTAGATACCTCTATCATATCATGACACTGACTGTCTAGACCTATATCAAATAATGACACTGACTGTCTATAATAATATCAAATCATGACACTGACTCTAGATACCTCTATCATATCATGACACTGACTGTCTAGACCTATATCAAATAATGACACTGACTGTCTATAATAATATCAAATCATGACACTGACTTTCTATACTAATATCAAATCATGACACTGACTGTCGATACCTATATCATATCATGACACTGAGTGTCTATACCTATATCAAATCATGACACTGACTGTCTATAATAATATCAAATCATGACACTGACTCTAGATACCTCTATCATATCATGACACTGACTTTCTATGCCTATATCAAATCATGACACTGACTGTCTATACTAATATTAAATCATGACACTAATTGTCTATACTTTTATCAAATCATGACACTGACTATATATCCTAATATCAAATCATGACAATGTCGATACTAATATCAAATCATGACACTGACTCTAGATACCTCTATCATATCATGACACTGACTGTCTAGACCTATATCAAAAAATGACACTGACTGTCGATACTAATATCAAATCATGACACTGACTGTCTGTACTAATTTCAAATCATGACACTGACTGTCGATACCTCTATCATATTATGACACTGACTGTCTATACCTATATCAAATCATGACACTGACTATCTATACTAATATCAAATCATGACACTGACTCTAGATACCTCTATCATATCATGACACTGACTGTCTATACCTATATCAAACAATGACACTGACTGTCTATACTAATATCAAATCATGACACTGACTCTAGATACCTATATCATATCATGACACTGACTATCTAGACCTATATCAAACAATGACACTGACTGTCTATACTAATATCAAATCATGACACTGACTGTCTGTACTAATTTCAAATCATGACACTGACTGTCGATACCTATATCATATTATGACACTGACTGTCTATACCTATATCAAATCATGACACTGACTATCTATACTAATATCAAATCATGACACTGACTCTAGATACCTATATCATATCATGACACTGACTGTCTATACCTATATCAAACAATGACACTGACTGTCTATACTAATATCAAATCATGACACTGACTCTAGATACCTATATCATATCATGACACTGACTGTCTATACCTATATCAAACAATGACACTGACTGTCTATACTAATATCAAATCATGACACTGTGGGTTTGTATTACTATCTGGATTTTATCTCACGTGAATGTGACTTGAACCAGATACTGTTAACTCGATTCAAACCGGACATGTATGGAAAAAATGACACTTATGTGACGCATTGGTTTCAACAATATTATGGTACTTATTACATGCATGCTCAATGTGTGAACAAGTGTGGACAAAAATGTTTTGCTCAACGTAACTCTAGACCAGAAGGTCACAGACGTTTGTATCATAGTATCATACATAGAAATACAACTCTTTATGGTGATCATTATATGGTGTAAACAATGTTTCATGTAGTTTCTTGTTACTGTTTTCTTGTTTCATGTTACAAAAAAAAAAAGGTTTAGAAAACTGAAACTAGGCGTCTGTTGTCTTTTTTTATTAAGTTCATAAAATTACCAATCAAGCTCCGCACATGCATCGTCGCGTGGCGTCATCCAACAATAAGGTGACGTCATCCAAGCAATATGACGTCATCCAACCACGAGAGTGGGCGGCGTAGTAAAATACTCCGTCTTACAACACAATGCCTCATTTCATTCTGAGAACTCAAACACTCAAGATGGAGGCTTTATTCAATGAACTCAAAACAGCAAAACAACTGACTGAAAAACAGAGCAGGGTATGGCGTTCAATCAGTCGCTTAGCGGCTAGCATTGTTAGAAAAAGGGAACGTGATCTTCAAACCATTGGTGAGACTTTGAATACCATTGAATCCAATCGATTTCATCATAGAGAAGAATTATCTCAAATGCGAGAGCAATTTCGAGATCAAGTCAGAGAAAGGCAGCGAGATGCTCGGGAACGAACGGCGAATAGACAACGGGAACAACAACAAGAAGAAGAGTATTGGCGTATCATCACTACCGCTCAAGTTGAGTACACGGAACAACCACCAGTACCAGAACAGGAATGGTCCTGTGGGGATCTAACATGCAGGCTCTGCTATCCCCCACCAGACTGCCAATGCGAACTATGTACCCAACCAGATCAGTCAGCATAGACAACTATCAACGGTCCTTTTCAGGACCACCAACGGCCCTTTTCAGGGCCACCATGTCTTTTCGAAAGAAAATTCTCTCATTGTCTCAAATAAATATTTAGTCTATACACACACAAAACAATGGTCCCAGAACATTCCTAAAATTCAATTCATACTATTTTGGGGTACAACATTGATTTCCAATTTGTCCTAATTTGTCACAATTTTGAAAACTTTGGGGACCAAAATGGGTGCAAATGGTCCCAGGGTATCGCCGTATACTACTTAGAAGTATATACCAAACAAATACCTCTAAACTAAGAAACTATCTGTTTTCAAAGAGTTCAATACGGCAAACATTGCCAAAAGATGGGAAAATCTGACCTCGGTATTTGCTATTAAAATGCGCATAGTTTCGTTAAAGATTGACAAATACGTTGTCACCAATCAGGATAAGAATATACGTGTGTTCGTCAAGTTGAATGCGTGTCTTTGAAACATTTGTATAGATCAAAAAGAATTAAGTACCAGCATGACCTCATTCGGGGGAGGGTTGGTACAATTGGACACATAGCCTAGTGTTATTGTGGGCATATTTATACAGTCAAGACACATTTAACTATTTCAATACAATACATGTACGAGTATATTGTCCCTTTGATATTTGCATGTAACTGTTGTTTATTGTAACAAACTATCTCGTGCACGCAAAGCCTGCAATCTAAGGTAACAAACGAACGGAAATGATGTAAACAATAGTTAACTATCTTTACATGGTGGGACAATTCGTAAAATACATGTGTAACAAAACAACTAGCTGTTTCCATCGGTGCCATTTTTGGTGTCAATTATAAACTAGGTTCAATCACGAACAACAAACTGTTAACCAATACGCCTGATTTATGAAGGACTTTTAGCAGTCATGACATGTTGTTGTTCGTGTGCAACTTTCTTGTTAAGTGCAAAGCTGTTAATAAAAAAATTAGAGTCTGTTAAGAATTTATTCATTTCATTCAGGTTAATCATTAATTGGGTTGCACACTTCAGGTATTTACTACATATTGTTTAATTATCACAGTCTGCTTCCAATGCCGTTATAAAAGAAAATACTTACAGTCAAATCTTTGAATAAAGGACACCCTAGGGAAAGTCATTATGTTGCCATTAGTGACAGGTGACCTTTATGCGGAAGTCATTTTGTTCTGAATTAGCATGACATGTTTTTAAAAGAATGGCCTTTATCCACAGAGTGGCCTATACTCGGAAGTGGACATTAATACAGGTTTGACTTTATATGTCTATTATCCAAGAACAGAAATGAAATCTGCACTAAATGAATAGACAAATAGTGTATTATTGATGAATATCACGCTGCAGCATGTGTAAGATGTTATTATAATAATTAAAACATTCATTACGAATCACGATTATATGGCACGTAAAATAATGCTATTGTTGTATTTCCAGACGTCTCGGTAGAAAATATGTGAAAATAAAGTTATTCAGGCCGTTGCTGTGTATAATGAATTATATAAATCATGTGCAAATATCTCACAATGCAGGCCTTCCTTAACAGAAAAATAATTGCTGTCCTCAAATATACCATGCAATGATACAACGGCAATGGAATATGAAATACGATAATACGTAAATTGTCCAAATACTTTAATTATCTTATTCATATTTGATTAACTTTAATTAATTACAGGAAACTGCTATCTGGCAACATGCAATGTATGCAATGGTATACAATATATCAAATATCGGAATAGCTTGGCCATGTATAGGCCCTATGGAGAGTTTGGTTCATAGAGTCTTAGGTGTACAAACCGTAAACATTTAAACTGAAACATGATCGTTGGTGAAGTAAATGCATATTCAATTTTTGTAAAATGTATGCACGTATAACACGGATAATCGACAATTTTGGGTTTAAAAGTCTAAAAAGGTGCGATAAGAAATTTAAGGCGACTGTGTTAAGCGTTATCATATCTAACGTTCTAACTGTATTCGAGGTTCGCAACTTTTACAATAAACTGCTTGACGTTCTCATAAATACGAGGGCAGGCCGACTTTATGCATCAATTTCTCTGCGGAAAATGGGAATGGGAAGCTGGGATTTCGCATATTGAGAGAAAATAGATTGGAGTAAATGATGGTATCTTTAAAAAGGTTCACTTTTGTGTAAAAATGCATTCATGGATCTGGATTCATCAGATCACGCGTTTTCTTTAAAAAATAGCAGACATTTCTCGCGTTTTTTCGCTAAAACTGCACGGTTTTCCTCACAATTTCGAGTATTTATTCCTTTTTCAATAGCGAATAAATGTACATGATTGGTTTTGTTCGGATCCTTCAAGATAACTATAAATTACGCCGATACTTATTTTCCGTTCGAAACTGTAAAATGTATCGGCAACTGTGTTCGCCTGAGCAACTGTGTTCGGCTCTTCGGGGTATACGGTGTGATAATGGAAGAGCTGACTTTGTGCCAAAGACCTTGTGTAAAAGGTTATGACCAATATGACTATGGGTTTATATTACACAATATCTGACTCACAGAAACAATGTCCTTGTACGTCTGAATTTCAGTGGGAAGAACAGGCAGTTACTGAAATATTTTACGATCCACACTGCATTTAAACAATGTGCAATGCAAACCAATTGATCTAATGCTTTTGTCGTTTGCAATAAAGATTCCCGGATGGCTTAGATGTTGTGATAGCTCATCAGGTGAAATCGACTTTGGAAAGTGATTTCACATGTCAATGGTTTGATGCATGATAACATTAATGCTCTGTCAGTATAAATCCTTATAGATTTATTACATGCAGGTTAACATTTACATGAACATGTCATCTCAAACTGGTTTTGTTTTATTTTATGTTTTAATGCATTTACTACATTTTATTGTGATGTGAGTCTCTTTCTCATGTCCTAAATCTGGCTTTTTATTGCTTTTTTATTTGAAGGTCTACATGGTTCTATCTTGTGTTTATTTTTTACATTCTGTTCTAATTCTTCTTATGGTAATTACTTATTCTGCCTTCTTGTTGAGCGCTCTCGTTTTCTATTTTGTTTCATTTCTGTTTAAATTGTTGTGTTAGGGAAGGGAAGAATTTTTTTTCTGTGATAGCGTTTTTTTGTTGAATTGTGGATGATGAAGCCTGCGTGGAACGAAGGGTTTGTTACACGTAAATTTATTATACACATTTCCGAGGAGTCCGTTTTTATGGCTTGAATCTCAATGAAGTCCGACATTTTGTTATGTATACTCTTACTTTCATTAAATGTATAAATTTTGTATATGAAATCTCAAGAACCTTTTCTAATCACAATGTTAACGCTTTTGAGATTAATTATGATTCCTTTATTCTTCTCGGCAAGCATGTTTTTCGGCAAAGAGAAGAAACTCGGGAAAGTTAAGCGTCTCATATGCCAACTTACCTGGCTTTCTAATAAGGGTAACAAAATTATATACAAAACCTTAGCCTTGAAAAACTATTTGAAAAAAAAACTCGGAATTTCTGCCATATGTATTACGAAAGACTGCCTGCTTTTAGTTTGGAAACCACTGAGATGTGCAATATAGGTAAATACGTGTACATACAAATGTAGATCTTTTTTGAGGTCTTGTGACTATATGGAAACAGAAGTAAAGAGGGAAAAAAGTCATGTAGTTATGCCTACCAGGGGAAGTATATATTTACTCGTATACTTCAATATTGATATTTTATTTAGACTGTGTATCAAAGATAAGTCTTCAGTTTCTATATCCCCCCGAGAGTCTTTAATTGTATTAATGTGTGACTTCCTCAGTCTGATTATTTGCAAGTAAATGTTTTAAGAAACATTTCAGCGAACAAATCCCCATAAAACAAACGAATGTTAGACTCTTAGATTCTTATGTAAATGTTATATATTTTATGTCTTTATCTCGTCTGTTTTCGAAGAAAAACTTTTGTGATCATTACTGCGTCTGCATCTGTGTCTGTGCAAAAACTTTAATGTAGCTCATAACTCAGAAACTATAAGAGGTAGCAACATGAAACTTCATAGGTGGATAGATCTCACTGAGGCGGTGAACAGATGAGCATTGGCACTACTTGCAGGGCTCTAGTAATATGTATCTTTCCTGTAAAATATTGCTGTCCTGGCCATCTTGATATTAAAATGACTTGTAAATAGTCAAAGGCATTATATGCTGATATTTAACAAATAGACTTAAAACTGTTTAAACTATGTGATCGGCCAGTTAGTTATAAAGGAGGAAAGTTGACTGTTTTAATATTCAATTATATCCGCTTAAGATTGACATCTTGAGAACCCATTAATTTTTGTTTGAAGCAACATTCACAAGTTTTCGAAGGCGTTCAAATACTTAGATTTGGGTTTATCGCCGTTTTTCAACAATTTTTCAGATATATACGGCGGCAGACTCGCCAGTTTTCCTGGGCGGTATTCTAACCAGTACTAGCTAGCTTACTTTTCCAAAAAGCACCGACATCTAAACCACACGTGGAGGAGAATCAACATTTTTGTTAGATGGTATAATCTGCCGCGACCGGTAATCGATCCCGGATCGCTGGCTTAAAAAACGACATACACATGTACTACTCAGTGGACCTCGGCCACAGCACATTAAGCAATTGTAGAAACTAAGTATAATAAACATGAGGATTTTATGGCTATACATGTATTTGTGATTATCCGTACATGTAGATAGAACTTATTATATACATATAGTCATGGTGCACTACTAGTACGTGTACGATTGTGATATTATGATAACCAAACATGCATTACATCAGTGTCGTATAATATGATTCATCGGATCAGTTATTTTGTATCTGATACACGTACCTGAAACATTGGCTTTACCACCCACCGTCAAGCGTAAAACTCGTAATTGTTGTTAATTGTATAGATATGCCATTATGTGCAACATAGCTACTGAAAGTTTATTCCGTCTAGGCTCTATCATAAATATGTCAATTATAAGCCGTTCTTAATATCAGTATGCCTGTAATAAGCCATTCTTAACATCATTAAATATATTAACTTGTCCAAATATTTGGATTTCATTCCAGTCTGTGTTTAAGTAAATGACTTTCTACAGTATTACAATTATGTAATTATTCGTATTATGATCGAAATATGAAGTAATTACAATTAGTTAATACATGTTAATAACATATAAATTGTTTTATACGTGATAATAACGAAATGCTACTGATTGTATAATATATACTGGTCAAATATTACCAGTCAACAACGTAGAGATGAATTATCTAGCAAATTAATGGAAACTAGTATTGCGTAGTCTAATTTCATCAATTGTAATAATATAAAGTAGTAACAATCGCCTTTTAAAATATTGAGCCTCCGAAATATAGCTGATTTGGTCTAGTCTGAAACGTAAAAATTATTGTGTGATGTGTTTTCTATTCATTTTCTTAATACATCCTCTTTTTCTTCTTCTTGCTCAGAGTTTTATTGTATTTATTCAAAACGGTTTTTTTTCAAGATTTTATTAAGAACCTTTATTTTATCATTCCATATTCTACATCATTCAACGAGTGCATGGGTAATATTTGCAATGTCATCCTAATAGAATAATGTAGAACTATAATTTCACATACTTGCAATCAAAGCCAAATGCACCAATTTTGACTTCGTAAGCTTATTTATGTTATTATAAAATGGATCATCCATTCAATGAATGCATAAAAGTCATACTTTCATACTCTGTCTTATTTTAAATGAATTCCATTTAATAGACACTAAAATAAATATATTTATATATAAACATAAATGCACGTATTTTCTCTGAAGAACTATGTTTAAATAAATGTAAAAGAACAAGTACTTACCTTTCAGAATATTGTTTAACACTATGTAGCTTCCGGCTGGATACGTAAGAAAAGTTAAAATCCGTGAAATCACAATTATACAACACATATTGTGTTCCTGCCTCTATCTGTCTGACTATAAGCAGACTGGTGTCTGTTTCTAACACTAATAAGATGTGTTGTTATTGATCTATAAACTAGTCACAGTCTAGCTGTGCTGTAATAGTATTGAAAATGTATAAAGTACAAACATGTTACATGTTTTGCCAATAAAAAGGCAACGCAGTAATACAACTGCTGATATTCAAAAATGACAATAATTGCGCGAAATAAGCTTCTAAATGAGACTTAGGTCCGGAATCGTGAATGCAATAAAAGCACCGTGCATTAATTAAAAACAGATCGGTCCCATCATCTTTAGAATACTAAACGCTACAGTCAGTCTCCGCTTTTCCGACAATGGACTGTCCGAAATTCGGGTGTTATCCAAAATAAATTTCGATCCTGATTATTTAACAGTCAATATGAATTCAAACACATCAAGATTCACCATACCACGAATTATCTAAAACCATGAATTTTCTAATTAATACTTAGTACCCGTCAATTTCGTTTACTCAAGGTTGTACCGTATGTTGCGGCATGTCGCTGCGCATATTTTCCAATATTTATTGCAGTACATCAATATCACTATATGGACTTAACTTTACAATTATTTCCACTCCTGATTCGAGTTTAAAGACAAGGGACTAATATAACAAATTCACATACTTAGTACATTCAAACAAAAACTTAAGAAAACGTATTATACTAATTTATAATGTTTGCGTTCTGTTCTCTTTTTGGGGAAATGATAGCATTTTTAATGCGAAACCTATTTATAGCGAAGTGGTGACGTTAAGCACCGTAGCATTTAACACAAATAACTCACATATCATAAATGCCTTAAGCATGGAAAAGATCACAACAACTCGTCAATGCGGAGTCTCAAGTACAGAGTGATTAGAGTTAATTATCCCTCACGGACATGTGCTAATAGGAAACATACTTAACTCCCTATAACATTCACCTTTTGTCTGCCTACAAGAATTAAATGTCTTCAGTTATATATATCGCAAACGAGCTGAGCTTAGTTGGGTTTTTACATTAGGAAAAACGCCTGTCGATACACGTGTATAAGCTTTTGACTTTCGCAGAATTCGTTGTGAACGAAAATACTTAAAATGAACAAGAGGTTGTATTTCATTTTTAGGTGACGATTTATAAGAAATTACTACCCTATGGCTGAAAGACTTGATATTCCACGCAGGTGTGGCTTTACAAAGACGTTTACCTACCCAAAATTATTTTCAGTTCTCGAAATCGCAATTCGACATGTTACGTATGTTTCAGAAATGTTTTCTTAAACCGAAATGTGCGTTTCTATTTTAAACTGGAACAAAGTTTCTAAATACTTCCAAAATAGAAATGGCTTCGTCGGTCGGAATTCAGACGGTTTCTTTACATCTGTGAGGAATCTGTCCAGACAGCTTGCTTACGAAAGGTTTGTGGCTCTACACAGATGTACATCTAGGGTCTTCATCATTCGATAATGCTAGACTGTCACTAAATGACCCTGACTGTCGGTGCGATAGTAAATCCCTAAGGAAACGAGAAGCTTTGGGCAATAAACGGATATACCTCATTGGCATCTTTGTCGATATATTTTGAATCTTAATGAGGACATTATGAAACGGTAGAACCAAGTTTTAAATTAACATAATGTCTCTATAAATTATACTTAGTCTAGTATTCGATATAGGAAAAATAACCAATGCCTGTAACTTCCCAGCGGTATTGGTGCTAGACGAAACGGTTTAATTTATAGCTATTGACGCTAGATGGAATGGTATAGTATAGTTAACGAAGTAATAACCCATTTAAAATATTATACATCCATTTAATGACAAAGTCAATTCGAGACTGGGTGACATGTATACATTGGTAAGGATCAAAGACAACAACTTCATAAGTATCAAAGCGATAAAGGAAAACAGTAAAATCTAGTTAACCTCGTATACGGACGAACAGACTGATAAGTTAATTACAGCTAGTATCTTGCTGCATCACTAGATGCTGGGGGCATAGAAAGTAATTATTTCTCTAAAGAATTAATATCCAAACAAAAAAAATACAATAATAGAAACATGTAATGTAGCTTTAGTATCTATATTTGTTATTTGCAACACGTATCGTGTAGGTATCTGTATTAGCCACCAAAACATGATCTATAATTATTCCTCATCCACTACCTCGAGAAGATAGTCTTCTACTTATCTAGATCACCCAGCTTCTATCAACTTTAATTCTTAAGTTATCACAACGTCAAGTTCGATTCCATAATGTTATGCTATTCAAATACTTCCGCATTGAAAAATAGTACCGCTTGTTGCATATAACTGTATATATAAGTATATATTGCAGACTTTGCAGTTTTGGTAACATATGGACATATATTGCAGGCGTCTGTTGACTTTTGAAAGAATGGGAAATATTTTGGCAAGTTAAACCCTAAAATTAACTATAATAAGTACATGTATATCAATTTAGTACTCATCCGCTCTAAAGTTTCATTCATAACCTGTTGAGGTAACAAAATCTACTACATACAATTGTTTCATTCAGTAATGCAGTTCTGGATCACTATATTGTCTCTGATATACATAGGTGGCAGTATCAGTGTTTGGTCCACAAATGATGCAAAAAAAATCCCGTCACTGACCTTATATACTAGTATACTGTCAAGGTAAAAAGCCTACTATATGTCTATATGCCAAACAATGTGGAACATCGCATCTCATTGTTTCAGCATAAAAGATGTGCGCTGAAGGAAAATTGCTACACAGGTCATTCAGATAAACTATAAGATATTGATTCCTACCGAAAATCTCATTCAATTACATCTAATAACTGTGAAACGGTAAAATTAAGTTCCTTTCGTTATTTAGCGTCGTTGCAAGCCATTTTGAGTCAAGTGCGAGTGATGTATCAAGCGATCTGATTGGTCGGATATGTGTGTACAATAGACTGTTCATTTAATGCCGAAATTCGGTAGGAATTAATATTTTATAGTTTATCTAAATGACATGAATGGAGCGTTATGGAATGCCAGTTTTATATGCTACACCCCTGTAAATTATCTGTGACTTTATAATCAATAGCAATAGTCACGAAGAAAAAATGCTAACAAACATTGCAACTTGTTCAAAGGACTTCATTTGTTAAAAGATGAATTTCGTGGTGAAACTGTTTTAATTACAAACAATTTATAATGCAAAAGGAAAACTTCTTTTGTTTAGAAACAATCAATATGTGTGCTGGGATATCAGATTGTTTCTCTGTGTATTCTTTATACAAACAGACACTTAGTCGCTAATAAATTAGTATATAAGTCTCTGATACAAAATGCAACTAATATTTACTGGGTTAAAGTAGCCTAGTTATACTTCATCTTTAAAAGATGTTAATTAGTCCTAGTTAGAACTAACACTTTGATAAAACATCAAATAAACCATAAAAATGTATTATAAAAATAACAACGAAATGGTAATTGACCATGTAGATTTTAATTTTCGGATAGTAACACTATAAATAATGTACATGACTGGAGACCGCCACCGTGGTACGGTGCTTAGTGCGCTGGACTTGTAATCCGGTGATGATCCGGGTTCGATTCTATGTCACGGCAGGTCATATCCTAAAATGTTTTCTCATGTTTTCTCATATCCTTCTATGAAAATTTGACGAAAAAGTCGATTTCCGTCCATATGTGGAGGTTAGTACTGGTTGTAATACAGTCCAGGAAAACTTGTATATAACCATATAGAACTGATGAATTGTTGGAAAATGATAACGTCATAAATAGCCTAAAAGACTGCATTCGTTATCTGCATTTTATAAAAAAAATAGTATATTGCTTTGCGCAAATGAGGTCAGTAGTTCAAATTGGGATAGCACCATGTAAAATTTCTATTTCCTGAATAAAAGAATATTTAACATTAAAATAATTTGTAAACTGAAACAAAATGAACAAAATTGAGTAATGTATAATTATATCACTTGAACAAATATTTAAAAAAGGATCGAGTCCAGTTTTATTGGACGGGCTAGCATCAGTTGTATATTCACAGACGCTATCCCACTACTGCACAACACGGGAACTTTTGCCTGCTGTGTCACCACCCTGGGCCGATACGTTCCTCATTTGACAACCTGGATCACATGGGCTCCCCCGAGTGAACCATATTGATGCCATGCTTAGTGCGGACGCCCGATCTACATATACAGGCTGACAGTAGGACTCCCGCCCTCAAACCGTCCTCAGACCCCGGCCTCCAAGTAACTGGATTACAGGAGCACGCCACAACTCCCAGCCGATAGAGAAAGTTACTACATGTAATTGCTTCTTTGAAGATTCCGTATTTTTTTTTTATCTTATTTTCGTTTAGTGGTGTTTGTAATGTTTAACATAATAAAGTTCCACACGTTGTTTCAATTATTCATTCTTAAATAAAATAATTATTTTAATTAAAAATCTCCACGTGTACACATACAAAACATGGGGACAACGTCACACATATTGAGATCTATTTGACAGGTGTTTATCCCCGGAGCGATTCTCACGTGTGTGCACGACTTGTTTACATCCAGTTATCTCCCGTTGTTATATCAAAATAAGCTGTCCATAACTATTTAATTTCAGAGTATTAATTTCAAATGATAATTCTGTAAAATATCTGTTTTGAATAATGCATGTAGACTGTGCAAAATTTTGTCTAAATAATAACTGGATTGTTTAATAAAACCTACTAAATGTGTAACTATCTTTATTCAACTTTCATAATATTATGTAAAGTCATTCTATCTTCTATTTTGTTAAGCGTCAACCTCATTTGCAAAACTAACTACTTATTTAAGAAAAAAAACACAAACTCATTTTGAAACAAGAGAGCCTTGATAGCCCTATAATCACTCACAAAAGAACACTGTAAAATCAAGTGACCCGTGTGGCAAAGCCAATTTTGATACAGGGAAAAGAATTTGAACAAACTTGGCAGAGGTTAACTAGATAATGCTTTGCACCAAAGACAAGAAGATTGTGTAATAATTACCTATGATGAGACTATGTAAAATTTAGTTACTCCAGTGGCTTGTGCCAATACGACTAACCTCGGACAAATAACAGGGCCTATTATTAAATCACTTATTTATAAACATATAGATCTCTAATATTATATAAATATCGTTAACTAAATTGTAGGGCTGTAACGGGTACCCAAATCCATTTTGAAATTCGCGGGTACGGATCAAATTCTGTAATTTCGGTTCCGGTTCGGATGCTAGTGTTACGCTGTTTGTACGGGTGTTGTACTGTGCACCCGACGGATGATGACTGTCTTCCAAGATCTAAAAATAATCAAGAAGTGTGTCCTTTCCTCAAATTTATTTAAAACAGGTGTTATAACATAGAAGTCTGAATCAAGAGTCTTATAATATATATTATACCAAGTATTCGTGAATATGAACAAGTATTCATGAATACAAACAAATATTCATGAACATATTACACATAATAGGTATTTCATATTCAAGTATCCGTAATTTAAAAGCTTAAAGATATAACGTTAAAATAACCAACAATAAACTAACCATTAAAATGAATATGTATTAAATTAAACATTAAGTTTTTGTTTAATTCATTACAAAAGTCTATCAGTAATAAGTATACATACATGTCATCATGTCAAACAGCATGGAATACAGAATATCAGACAAAAACATTGATTGAAATAATTTTTGCTTTAGTTTAGCTTTCATTTCCTGGTTCTCATAACGCTAAGATATAAAATTACTCTAAAGTGAATAATGAACCCGAAAGAATTACCGAAAAGCATATTGCGTGCTATGTGAAACAGGTCTCTTAATAAATTTCTCAAATCCAAGGACTTCAAATACAATTCCATACTGTTTGATAAAGAAGTTACAGAAACAAGATACTATTCATCAATAGAACCTAAACGCTATGCACGCAACTATATACATGTATATCCATTTTTTATACAAAAATATACATTTTCAATATTCAGTTTTTCAATAAGAATCTTACAAATTAATAAACATATTCAATTTCAAAGTAAAATACTGGTAAAACATTTAACAAAGTATAGCAAAGTTTCTTACCTAAAAATAATCAAGAAGTGTGTCCTTTCCTCAAATTTATTTAAAACAGGTGTTATAACATAGAAGTCTGAATCAAGAGTGACTTCTTGGAGGAAGGACACAACCTTCATCGAAAGACCGAAATAGTAGGTACCCAATGAAAAACACTGTTACAAAATGATTATGATAGATTGACCAATAAAAATTGTAGGGGTTAATCCGATCGCAAAGACCTCTGGGAGCTGAGACCCTAACAGGTGTTAAAAATGTCCATTGTTCAACTTTGTCGCTTTTATCGTAATACCCTGCCACTTGCTTTTATAGCAATTTGCAGTTTAGCAACTATCTTTTAAAATTATGCGACAAGCTATCAAGCTATCAGACAAGTAATCATAGTTAAGACATAGCTTATGTTTATAACAACACAGACGGATTGATTAGAGTAACTCCGCTTTTAATTTGACTAACCCAAAAATTTACTGAAATATATAAAATATCACCCCGAACTTAAAAACAACTCATGAATTGCAAAATATTAAATTAACATCTAGTACAAGAAAAATTCACAACTTTTTAGGGCATAACACTTTCCCCCTCCCTTAAATTACTTTATTCCTATAAAGTGGACTGAAAACCCACCTTTGCTGAATGCTACATATGTACAAGAATATCTAAAATAACTAAACTTAGTTCACTCCCTTTTTTTTTTTTTTTTTTTTTTTAAACACTTATTTCAGTTATACAGTTACACACTGTGGCCTGTTTTTCTGACAATGTTTTCCTGGACTGTACCATCCCCAGTACTATTTTTTTTTATGGGAGTCCTTAATAAGACACATGCATATGAAAATATAATTACATCAATTACATAACAATCCTGATACTGAACTACGTTAATAAAATACATATATATATATACATTGTCAATCACTGTGTTAAACAAAAAACATATTTTAATGTGAATATTGTTATAAACCGTGACAACTCAAAATTTCTGAAAAGAAATGTCTACATCAACCAATATATGTTGAATAGTTGTGAACTACATGTATAAGAATATAACATGGTATATATTACAGAACTAGATATCAATAATAAACAGTGTACAATAAAAAGAAGTATCAAGTGCAACCTACTATGAGAATGGCATGAATTAACTAGACATTTAATTGTCTTTAACCACGGTACATTGTACATGTACTTGTAGGTGCCAACTTCAATTATTGTAATGCAATGGGTCTTTCATTATCTACATGTATAATGGAATTAGTAAATTGTCATGTTGAGCATAGAAATTCACTGAATATGAAGTACGCAACACATGTCGAATGTGTCTAGCTGCCCTTATACCAACTCTAAAAGTGGATTTAACATTATTTTTCTGTTCTGTTTGTTTATTTATTACATAGAAACTATCCCAATCAAATGATAATATGGGTGTCCACAGTCCTTGAATTGAAATACAGGATACATCATGTGGAACCCTAATGTTCCAGTAGCTGGGAC
The DNA here is from genome assembly GCA_964023205.1 of Lutraria lutraria. Classification (NCBI taxonomy): domain Eukaryota; kingdom Metazoa; phylum Mollusca; class Bivalvia; order Venerida; family Mactridae; genus Lutraria; species Lutraria lutraria. Next base: position 47,403,461 of record OZ026833.1, on the reverse strand, counting down.
ACATGGAAAGGTTGTATACAGGCACATACACACATGAAAATATGCACATTTATAAAACTTTAGACTTTATTATGTCTTATTTTCCCCGAAAAAGAACAATTAACTTTTAAACTTGTTTCTATATGTAATGTATGAATTTAAGCGATATTAAACGTCAACCAAACCTGGAAATCACATAAGTTATAATTTACCACAAAAGACATTTTTTATAATACAGTTCCAGTAAATCAACAATGAGCACTCATATATATATGTACATAATATATACAGTATTTGTATGCGTTAGTAGGTGCATCGTCAAATCATTGTAGAGCAATATTTACTTACGATGTAAACTAATTTTTCATTCGTTCAGATTTCCAATATAACTTCTCAATTCATTTGAGTTTGTTTTTCACTATTTCGCATGATAAAATGATCACACAAATGTGAAAACCCTAAGACAATCCTGATATTCTTTTCTCTGGCAATATGTTTCCGTGTAATACTATACTCCTTTTACTACCTACGCCTCAATTTTCCGTTTCTACATTGTTTTATAACTCTTCGTTCTACACTATCATCTATATGTATCATTGTACTATACACTAATATTTGCAACTCCTGTATTGCTAGTATTTTTTATGAGTTACCGTCTCTACGACCTTAATAACTTACAATATACTAGTAAAATCTACACCTAAGCTAAGTCTATGCAGCTCTATCGACAAACAACAAGATACCAAATGTGGAACTAAGAACAACAAAAGACAGAACCAGCATCAGTTTGCTCCAGTCAACTAAAAATATAAGATAATGACCATTATCTACCAAGGAAATGCATATACTCATTTCATTCAAATGAAAGAAGGTAGGAAGAAAAAGAGATAAAATAAAGACCTGTCTCACACACTCTCACTCTGAATTTCTCACTCTCACACTTTTTCACAGAACTCAACTTTCACTTGATTTGGAGATAACTGTGGACTTATATATGGTACAAATGTAGTACCTACACTTTAGATTGACAACCACAACTTCAACTTAATCTGAACCCTTAGTATATCAACAGATATTAATTCTAAATAGTCCACATGTGTTATACGGTAATAAAAATCCCCAGTATATGAAAATATACTAAACTAAAGGACACTACCTAACAATAAGTATCTGAGAGCTCTCAACAAAGACATAACTGTGTATTTTACATTTTCTATCAACAATTGTTCAACATGAACAAACTACACCAAATGATCCCAAATATATTCTACTCGATTAGCACAAATGTCAACTACGCTATCCACTACGTTTAAGACATTGATCTAAACATAATTCTTCAACAAATCTTCTACTACAACTCACATAACTAAATAATATATGTTTATAACTGAGGTGTTTCCACTGGAAACGCTACACCTAAATATTGTTTCACATAGAGTGAAATAATATAACTACAAATCTAACTGTCTTTGACAATATACTGCTGCCATTCATGCCATTTTTATATCTATTATCTGTACTTATATTTTTTAAAGACTGAATCTGAACTACCAATTTTTCCACATAACTTCTATAATTTTACAATATGCCCTTAAATGATCCAAATAATTTCTATAGCCTAAAATAAAACAGTATAAGATTTGCTCTACAACAATTAAGTCCGCACCTACCTACTTGTATTGTGTCACATTTTATATAACTAGTCTATTTGTCTTCTGCCGCCATACTTTTTGTTACGGATCGTCACCACCCCAGGTCGATGTAAAAGTGGATTAGTGGTAGTACATTTCTTCCATCCTTCCAATTCCCGTTCAATATGTCCCTCTTCACCTGTTCCCATGGTTAGCTGCATTTTCGTCCGGTTGATAATTGGTCTGGCTTGATCCCTCCTCGACTAGATTTAACTCGCTTGCTAAGTTGAGAGGGCAGGATTGATCCCTACCCGGATTCTCCACCACGTGTTACGCTGTTTGTACGGGTGTTGTACTGTGCACCCGACGGATGATGACTGTCTTCCAAGATCTAAAAATAATCAAGAAGTGTGTCCTTTCCTCAAATTTATTTAAAACAGGTGTTATAACATAGAAGTCTGAATCAAGAGTCTTATAATATATATTATACCAAGTATTCGTGAATATGAACAAGTATTCATGAATACAAACAAATATTCATGAACATATTACACATAATAGGTATTTCATATTCAAGTATCCGTAATTTAAAAGCTTAAAGATATAACGTTAAAATAACCAACAATAAACTAACCATTAAAATGAATATGTATTAAATTAAACATTAAGTTTTTGTTTAATTCATTACAAAAGTCTATCAGTAATAAGTATACATACATGTCATCATGTCAAACAGCATGGAATACAGAATATCAGACAAAAACATTGATTGAAATAATTTTTGCTTTAGTTTAGCTTTCATTTCCTGGTTCTCATAACGCTAAGATATAAAATTACTCTAAAGTGAATAATGAACCCGAAAGAATTACCGAAAAGCATATTGCGTGCTATGTGAAACAGGTCTCTTAATAAATTTCTCAAATCCAAGGACTTCAAATACAATTCCATACTGTTTGATAAAGAAGTTACAGAAACAAGATACTATTCATCAATAGAACCTAAACGCTATGCACGCAACTATATACATGTATATCCATTTTTTATACAAAAATATACATTTTCAATATTCAGTTTTTCAATAAGAATCTTACAAATTAATAAACATATTCAATTTCAAAGTAAAATACTGGTAAAACATTTAACAAAGTATAGCAAAGTTTCTTACCTAAAAATAATCAAGAAGTGTGTCCTTTCCTCAAATTTATTTAAAACAGGTGTTATAACATAGAAGTCTGAATCAAGAGTGACTTCTTGGAGGAAGGACACAACCTTCATCGAAAGACCGAAATAGTAGGTACCCAATGAAAAACACTGTTACAAAATGATTATGATAGATTGACCAATAAAAATTGTAGGGGTTAATCCGATCGCAAAGACCTCTGGGAGCTGAGACCCTAACAGGTGTTAAAAATGTCCATTGTTCAACTTTGTCGCTTTTATCGTAATACCCTGCCACTTGCTTTTATAGCAATTTGCAGTTTAGCAACTATCTTTTAAAATTATGCGACAAGCTATCAAGCTATCAGACAAGTAATCATAGTTAAGACATAGCTTATGTTTATAACAACACAGACGGATTGATTAGAGTAACTCCGCTTTTAATTTGACTAACCCAAAAATTTACTGAAATATATAAAATATCACCCCGAACTTAAAAACAACTCATGAATTGCAAAATATTAAATTAACATCTAGTACAAGAAAAATTCACAACTTTTTAGGGCATAACACTTGCAAGGACCTCAAATCGTGATTGAAATATGTTTTTCTCCCCTTTTAATGACTTGTGCTTGTTTCAAATGACGGGTTTTTTCTTCGTCAGCACTGAGGTGGCATTCATTATCATTACCAGGGACACAGCCGACCAATCTTTGTCGTCTGTTTTAAAAATCGGCAGTTTTTTACGATTTTAGCATAATTGCTATTTTATCACCAGATATGTTTATTTTGTAACAGAAGCTACATTAATTACTATCAGTACGTTGTCGTTGTTGTGCATTATTGTTGTTGTTTTCTGATTGGGTTAAATAAAGGTTGAGGTTATCTGAAGTTGTATTGTAAATATCAATTAAGTTGTTTGCTTATTTATTTTTCATTTACAAATGACATGCAACGTATTCCTCAGATTAAATATCAAGAAATACTAACGAATTTCGTAATTATTTCTCATGAAATTATTGTTATAAAACGAAGAGATGAAAACAATTATTCAACAAACTCTAAATACAAATGATGCGAAATCACCATTTGGTTTCGATTGGATCCGTTCCACAAAGATTTGAATTCATAATACGTACAATTACCTAAATTATATAGGCCTAATCACTACATATACAGTGTGGGGAATCCACGTGACCTAGTGACGTCACAATGTTATCGTAACAAGCGCGTTTTCTGTCAACTGAACTAGAAAAACATTACGTGTATTTTTCTTCTAAAGCCACATAAACTGTTGCAACTCCCTGCATAAAGGGCACTGCAGGCCCTCTACTTTTTTACTTTTCTTGTCCAGACCGTTTGACAGTGCGTGGTTTGAAAGGGTTAAATAAGTAGTAAAGTCAAGTTCTAAAATGTTCTTGTAAAATAACGTTCATTTTCACAACACTGCCAAACGGTTTGGACAAGAAAAGTAAAAAAGTAAAAAAAAAATTGTTTATTAAACCAATTCTATTAGTTTTTCCCAATGATTTGTGAGTTTCCTTCAATTGTATCAATTTGTATGTATTTTCAAACCAAATGAAATGCATTCAACATCTCCTAAAAAGACATCAAATGGTTAGACTGAATCTTGAACGTAACGACAATGGACTTGGAAAGTCACGGCAAGACATGTACACCTTGTTAACGGTTGGCTTCTCTGAATTAATGTTAGTGTTGGTACATGTATATGATATTTTTAAATCAACTCTCACTTATTGCAGAGAATGTATCCATATCTTGAGCAACAACTTCCTTTCAACAACGTACAGCATTATTTAACTATAACCTCTCTGGGGCTACAACCTCTCAACATATTTTTTTCTTACCCCAAAGGATGTTGCTTTGGAGAGGATGCACTGTAACAGCTTCAACTAACACTTTCACAATGACCGCATTTAATAGAAATGCACACTTTGCCACATCAGCGTAATTCTTTGGATGCTGAATAAATTCACCTTTTTGCACGCATTGTCGCTTATAAATATAACATTTATATATAACATTTTGTGACACTTATAAAAATTGTCTGATTTCAATGCAAATCATGTCATTCGTAATTGGTATTTGCAATCTTAATACGACTGGGATGTGGTATATGTCAGCACTGATTTAACAGCTGTGTGAATATATCAATTACAAGATCTGATCCCCACAGGGATAAATAATGTTAATAAAATCATGTTCCGTTCTGCTCTGTTCCATCGATGTTTTAGCCTTAATGTAATATAATTATGCTGCGAAACTAGTGTAAATGTTAATTGTGCAAGCGTCTAGTTAATATGACAGACAGCCTTGTTGAGGAACACTTCGAGATTAATTAGTATACCAATTTACTAGTATTTGTGCGAATTACTCCATTACTACGGCAATATAATGTAGCCTAGACAATTGACATATCAGCTGAGTTACAGTCTTATAAAACAGTTTCCGAATACTGCCAGCGATGACTACGTATATACCATTATCTAGATGGAGACAGAAAGCCTATGTTTTAAGCAAAACATTTATCATTCGATAAATATTGCGTACTTCTAGTAAAGCATTCAGGAACGTATACCAGGGATCCACTTTCTCCATGGCGAATACACAATGTTGTACAAAAAAACATTATTTTATGAGGTATCTTGTCTTTAATGATATTACGTTGTAGCTGACGAATGAAAACGTTTAAGTCTTTAACGGCAAAGAGAGACAACTCGTGTTGTACCAACACTGATTTAATAGTGACGTTCCTTCCCTTTGCATGTCACAAGACATTTGGTATGTACAAGTATTCAATAGGTGTAAAAAATAAATTCTTTGCTTTTGGTTACCCGAATTACGATAACCCCCCCCCCCCCCGTGACCATTGACTTTTATAAGGCCAGAAGAACACAACAACTACTGTCTCATTGTTTTAGTTTTTACCCTTCAGCACGCTTTCAGGAGAAATAAGAAATCCCCCCCCCCAAAAAAAAACATATTTTTCCCTATCTACCCTATTTTTTTAATAAGCATGTAACCAGAAACAGCCTATTTGTATAAGTAAGATAAGATTGTACTCTGAATTAATTTAGGTATAATTAATACATTCAGTCAGCCTATTTATTATTTCCAGTTGTTTCACAGTATTTAATGAGACACATCCTTGTCAACTTGAGGTATGTAAATTAACTTAAAACATGTAAATTATTTTCTAAGTCAAGGGCCCACAACTCTTGGAAGTTATCGAACTTAGCGGAGACAGTGTGGCCATATGCATTGTGATCACGATTGGTTAAGAGCTGTGGATACTAGAGTGTAAACAAACTAATTGTGTACGGACGACGGACGCCGGACATTTATCGATGAATCAGGTGAGCTAAAAAAGGGGCATAAAAAGTGAAAAATTGGTGTTCCGTTCCTTGGGCCTAATAAAAAATCTAAAAACCTTAGTGTAGATTTAATCAGAATGACAGTCAGGTCAGGCCGATACCTAAAAACGGAAACAATTTTTTTTTAACTAGATGCCCAAAGGCAACATGTTATGCCCGCTGTTTAGACAGCTTGTGAGCTTGACCTTTGAACTACAAGTATGGGTGATGTTCATGATACATCAATTCATTGAAGTGAGCTTTTATACCAGTTTATTTCAAAATCCTTGAATGCAAACAGAAGGCACAGCACAGACAAGGACAATATATTTGGGTGTTGACCAAGACACATGGTCTTATTGTATTATGCCAAGTCATTTTCAAATAACTCAATGCATAAGGGAGATACAACCCAGACAAGGTCTACAATACTTTTTTGACGTTTGACATCTAAGTGTGACTTTGATCTTTAACCTACAGACCTGGGTCTTGCGCATATCACATTGTCTCATGATGGTAATTATTTCTGCCAAGCAATTCCAAATTCCATCAAGAAATGACAAAGTTATGAAGCAGACACAAAAAATAGACCCCATCTTTGACCTTTAACATCCAAGTGTGACCTTGGCCTTGAGGCTATTGATCTTGGTCTTTAAGTGTGACACACATGGTGTTTAATAATAAGTTATTTTCAAATATGCCAATGCATAAGGAAGATACAGCCTGGACAAGATCTATAATGCTCATTTTTGACGTTCGACCTCTAAGTGTGACCTTGACCTTTAAGCTACAGACCTGGTCATTGTGCACTGCACACCGTCTTATTGTGTTTAACAATCATGCTAAGTTATTTTAAAAAATGCCAATGTATAAGGAAGATACAGCCCAGGCAAGGTCTATAATGCTCATTGTTGACGTTTGACCTCTAAATGTGACCTTGACCTTAGTGCTAGAGACCTGGATCTTGCGCACTGCACACCGTCTCATGGTGTTTAACAATTATGCCAAGTTATTTTCAAAAGTGTCAATGCATAAGGAAGATACAGCCCAGACAAGGATCCGGATGGACAGACTAATTTAATTAACCAACCAACTAACTAATGTACAGACACACAACTGCCATTGTGGCAACTATTTTGAACTCACCGCAAGCAGGCTCGACAAAAAACTAAATACCCGATGACCTTGACCTGTTCTGCAGAGGTAGTCATGAGGAACCAACATATGAAGTTTGATGACTATTGGTGGAAGCATTTTCATTTATAGGCAAGGTTGAAGTTTGGTACTAACGAAAAGATAGACGGGCTAAATACAATGTGCCCATCTATCCATATGGAGGGCAAACAAAAATACAAATACGGACTAGGTTTTAAAAACAACCCACTTTTTATTCATGTTACATAAAAGCAGCATATTATAAACTAAAATTAAAGTCTTACATAATTTTTTTTTAAAAATGTAGCAAAAAATTAATAACCTAAAGGTAACAAAATAAGAATAAAATCCAATATGGCCATCAATTAACTTTTAGAGGCCAATCTCTAAAGTTATAAAACTTAAGGACAGTCTCCAAGCTCAGATCTCAATTCCATTCTTTTTTAAGTTTTATGTATTATAACTTGAAAGATAAACCTGTTTGATGTTTATATACTGTACTAGCATAACTTAAGTGTTTTTGAAACATGGATGCCACCTAAAATCCAACTGGATAGTATGACCTTGTCTTTTGACCTACTGACCTGAAAATAAATAAGGCTTACAGTTTGTATATACATGCGATGACAAACCTTCTAACCACACGGTGGTTAACCGGCTCGGACTTTTTTGGATCAAATCAGCGTCCCCAGACTATTTTTGATCGAGCAAAGGACTTTTAGTGATTAATTTCTTAAAAGCAATGGACAAACATCCTGATTCAGGCGCAAAAACACGTAAGAATTTTACAATTTCTGTACCATGGAACTTTTAACATGACTGTTCTTTCCATACATTCAAAATAATTAACAATTTCTTGTAAATTTATTCTTCACATCAAGAAAAAGTCTGAAGTTTCTCAAGTGAAAGTGCATCAACATTTACCTGAAATTACTAAGAAAGTACACCGATTTTTTCAGACTTCATGCATGTTTATTGCTCTAAAATATATGTATAGTACATTGCCAAGGTGTTTTAGTCAAACGTGGGTCTTTCAGATATCAAATTATCATTTTTTTAACGATCCAAAGGAACTGATCAGAACTAGTCCGTTTCCATGATCACTAGAAGACCTTCGCTGCTAAGTTTGTTGGTTTTTCTCTTTAACAACAACGAACCAAATTTTGACTGGATAAATACTCGATAAATAACCTTTGATAAATTGTTATTATTCAGTTCAGTTACGATATCGATTGAAAAACATGAAAACTTTGAAGAAATTGACATTTTCCGTCGCACATAAATAGTTAAAATAAAATAAGTAGAACATATAAAATATTTTGAACACACCTGTCTAAAGTTTTAACTTGATATTAATTAAAAGTCCTTTACTCGATCAAAAATAGTCTGGGGACGCTGACTTGATCCAAAAAAGTCCGAGCCGGTTAACCACCGTGAACTAAATCTAAGGAGCTTATGCCAAATAGTTTTCTAGTTATTGCCCAGACAAAGTTTGGTTATGGATGGACGGACTGACGGATGGACCGACATGTGCAAAGTAATATACCCCCTTTTCTTCAAAAGGGGACATAATTATTAGATCTGATCAAATCATCAATGTATTATAATATAACAATTGTGTTATCAAAAATAACCTAGAAATATCAAAACATTTAATTTCATATAAGAGCTTGGAGCAGATCTCAAGTTTTATAAACTCGAACATTAGGGCTCAACAGTTTTTAGGCTACTCATCCTAATGGACAAATTAGAATTTAAACTAGTTTTACAGCATTTCCAACTCGTCCAGCATTGATTTTTACTCATAATTACCAGCAGACAAGTTGATTTATAGAACTGTGATGTCTTTATTATTGCCTGATTAATGTAAAGCGAAATTATTATATACATTTGGAATACATTGTAGCAAACATATTACTTGAATTTGGTTAATTAATGACTATGTCTTAGGCTATTTATAGTCCTCTAATGATATGAGAGACTTACATAAAGTGGAAGTAGGCAGTTACATGTGTAGAACAAGGTTAATCAAGGAAAACAGGTAAATAACAAAAATACTGATCAAAAAAAGAAAGTGAAGAAAACAAATAAAAAATCAACTTACACCTATAATTTCACTTGCTTTTAAAATTTAACAGCTTTATAATCTCATTAACACTTAATCATTTTTCTTGTATTAACATTAAAAGGTCATGTGACCAAAAATAAGTCACATGATATAAAACAAAGAAAAATTGTGGTACAGCAGAACAAAGACATGAGCATACATAATTAAAGATACATGTAACAAGCTTACAGTCAGTATTGCATGCAATAAATGTCCCCTGCCAGCACATATCAGTTGAATGTAAGCTGATTTTTATAGTAAATTATACAGCAGCATGTCTAGATTTTTAATGATGATAATGAGCCAGCTTAAGTTATCATCTGGAAACCAAATTTCAGTGACTTAGATATTTGACCTATTGACCCCAAATGTAATTCCGCTCTAGGTAGTCCCCTAAGCTATCCATACACCAACTTTCATTAAAATCTATCACCCCTAACCGGAAACCAAATTTCTATTTTTAGTAATACATGTAGTTACCTAGCTAATTGACCTATCGACCTAAAATGCAATCCCACTCTAGGTAATCCCTTGACTTATCCATACAACAACTTTCATTGAAATCTATCAACCCTAACTGAAGTTATCATCCGGAAACCACTTCGGACGGACAGATTGACAGAGTGACGGACGGTCATTGACAAACACTATGTACAGTCCCCTATACTAATAATACAAAAACAACTCATTAGTAAATAAAACAATTAAATGATATAGCACAAGTTAAATGATATAGACTAGATCACACTCTACAAATAAAACCAGTATGTAGATAGAACAACTAACTATAGTATAACCCCAGAAAACCTGGATTCCCTGAAAATTGGACAATTTTTCAAGTCCCATTTTTTTCAAAATTCATCAACAGTTCTCTACAAACTGGAATTCTCAGAAAACCGGACAATTGGCTCAGACCGGATGATTGGCTCAGACCGGACGATTGGCTCAGACCGGACGATTGGCTCACTCTGGATGATTGGCTCAGACCGGACGATTGGCTCAGACCGGATGATTGGCTCAGACCGGACGATTGGCTCAGTCCGGATGATTGGCTCAGACCGGAAGGGGTTCGGTTTTCAGGGGTTTTACTGTATAATAAATGGAGTCAAAAGTGATTCATGATTAATATGTAAAGTAAATTAACAAAATATACATTAATATCATAATATGCAATATTAAAGCCATGTAGTAGCAATAAAATGTTCTAAATATCCAAGATAACAATATGAATATATACCCATTACATTCAGCTTCAGCAAGAATACTGTATATAAACAAAAACTACAGCAAAATCACACCAATTAATGGTCAAGCTGTAAATCTGTAAATTGTAATATGCTGTATAACTTTAGTATAAGACACTATATTCTTACTACATGTTAATATATACATTGAGCCTACCAACAGAATATTAACAATCATCATACAGTACTCATAACTGACTGTCCCATTTTACAAATGATAACTAATTCTGGTTCATTCTCGACTCTCTCATTGTAATCCTTTGGATTGTACTTGGTAACATTCCTGCGACAGCTGATAGAGACTCATACGCATGATCATCATTTGCTTGAAGGGGCATGGATGGCCGAGCAGACGTCAAACTATTTGGTAGCAGGTTGGTATGGTGTAAGGTATCATAACCTTCATCAAAAGTGTACACTTCTAGTTCCAAATTAGACCTGGCAAGACACAACCTTTGGGTTTCAATGTCATACGCAATCAATTTCGACGAAGCCGGTATCTTTAGAATATTCAAAAGATTACAGTGTAAATCGATCACATGAATGTTAGGCAATTTTCCATTTAGAATCAGAATATTTCCCGCTTGGTCTAAGGTAATATCTAGGGGATCAATCAGTTGATGTTCTGGAGATCCCAGATATTCACCAACTGGTGTGCCATCATGATAGAACACACTCACAGAATTCAATTTCCAATCAAGAACAATAATATTAGACCCAAACACTTCCACTGCCTTGGGATACATGAATGGCTTTGAGCTAGGAGTATGAGTAATTCGAGTTAAAACCTGTCCCGAAAAGTTGAACACATGAACTGATGGAGGTCTGTTCTTTAAGTCATTGACATATACCTCAGTACCAACAAGAGTTTGAGATTGAGGCCCCCGGCAAACACATGTGTAGAAATATTCTGTCTGTAGTCTCTTCTCAATTTTTATATTTGAATCATCAATGGATATAAACAACATGAGTAGATCTTTAGGGCATGGAGCAAAGTACAGTAAACGTCCTTGTCCCTCATTCAGAAATGCAATATCATACAATGTATATGACTGAAGTTCCTTTTCTCTTATCAGAAGACCAGAAGGATCAAATAACTTGATTTTTTTATTTGCCCTATCATTTATACAAATCCGTCCATAGTCCCAGGTCATTGCAACAACCAAAGGTCCCCTACCATCATGAGAATTACGAACTGGAAATGATACACACTTCCGTAAGGCTTCTTCAGGAGGCTTATTCATTAAGGAACTATCATTGTTTGGTAGCTTGGCCGGTGCACATGAGGCAGCTGGTTGAGGTTGAGAATGACCGACTACTTGCCAATAAGAAGGAGGAGGGTCTTCAACGTTCAGCGGCAGTGCTGGTGCTGCAGGTGTTATATGGTGAACTTCAGAATATCCAGTAGCTCCTTCTGTTTCATTCGAAAAATTAACATCAGGCTGCACTTCATAATTTGTACTCATTGTAGATACTGTGTCAGTCGATTCAACTGCTGTTTCTGTTTCATTGTTCAACTCACTGGTATCTGTTTGTTCACCACTTACTACACTGGATTGATGAGCATCATCAGTATTCTGTACTTCAGTATCATCTTGATTAACTTCACCATAACACAGACTCTTTACCACTTGCAAGGAATCGTTATTCAATTTCAAAACAGGAGCAGAAAACTCTTTTAAGACATCTTCTCTTTCAATAATTCCCTGTTGAAGGCTTTGATCTGTGGGTTCATCTCCATATTCCAGCTGTTGTAGTCTACTTGTTTCAATGGTTATATCTCTAATGATTGTATTAATTGTTTCAAACGATTTACTAAACTCAAGATTAACATTTGCTAAAAGTTCATTTTCTTTTACAGCCAAGACATCTCTTAAGGATTCAAAAAATCTTGTAACTTTTTCCTTCAACAAGTCCTTCTGTAGTTCAAGCTTAATTTTTTCATTCCTTGCAATGTTACACTGACGACGAAGTTTCAAGGCGATTCCTTCAACACCTTCACTTCCAATGGAACTATTTGATTCATGTCTTGTTAATTCTTGAGCATCATCATGCCTGTATTCCTGGGATCTTTGATTTACACTGTCCATCCTTGAAAAATATGAAAACAGGGTTTAGACTTAATACCACAGAATTAATTCAATGCCATCAGTTGTCAGCAGCTTACATGAATCACTTAACAAGAGGAAATTACTTATTAATAACATCCAATAATAATAACTATCGTATTTTTGAAACTCACTTTCTTAATTTCAGCGCGGAATGTTAGCTTTCCGTTGTATCACCAAAGATTTATTCAGGCTGTGCTGTGAGACAGAAAGACCAACTTCTTGTTAAATCTACAATAAAATAAAAAATGAAATGAAGTTCAAACAATAACAAATGCATTACTTTTTTATCAGCAATGAATACTACATTAATAATACTACATTAATGCATCTGGGGGGACTGACACAAGGGAATTTGACATGTCTAAAATTTTGATTTTAAAGACTACCATACTCGGCTAAATCCCCACCCTAGAGCCTACTTGGTCTATCTAAGTCTATTTCCTGGGACCCGGAGTCATTAAGTTTATCAAATTTTCACCTGTCAGAAATGGTCTTCTGTCTAAAGTTCCGTGCAAAATATTGACAGGTGCATAAGTGATGATTTAAATTCATTGCTGATTAATTTATTGGTATTAAAGAAAAAAAATTCTTTCAGCATAAACTGATTACTTAGTAGACCAAAAGAAATGAACACTTGGTTTCCGCAAACATTCCTGGAATTATAGGTAAGCAAATATTCTTAGTCCTGAGATTACAAGACAAGTTCATAGGAAAGGTTATCTAATCATTATCTATTATAAAAAAATGCAGTAATTTCAGACATGATTGTTTAATGTCAAATTTTATACAGTAATAGCATCATGCAAATGATGCTGCAAGTGATCTTTACTAAAAATCCCCTTCACAACAGGCCTTTTTATGCCATTTTTGGGTCCGATATTCTCCCCCATTCCCCAAGTAAAAGAGTATATATTTTTCCACTAGGAGAAAAAAATTCCCCATAATCGAAAAAAATCCCCAAATTTAATGTTTCACAAAGCAAATTTTTTCACAAGGCAAATTTTCCCCATCAAAGGGACCCGATACCTGTTCCCCAAAACAATAAAACTAGATGCCCAAGGGCAACACGTCGAGCCCGTTGTTAAGAAAGCTTGTGACCTTGACCTTTGAACTACTATTATGGGTGATGTTCAATTAAGACACATCATCTCACTGAAGTAAACTTTTATACCAAGTTATTTCAAAATCATTGAATGCAAACAGAAGGCACAGCCAAGACAAGGAAAATACATTTGACTGAAAAAGTAATCTTGACCTTTGACCTATGGATCTGGGTATTACCAAGGACACATCGTCTCATTGTATTATGCAGTCATTTTCAAGTATGTCTGTATAAGGGATACAGCCCGGAAAGGTCTATAAAACTCTTTTTTGACGTTTGACATCTAAGTGTGACCTTGAACTTTAGCCTTCGGACCTGGGTCTTGCGCATAACACATCGTCTCATGATGGTTTATATTTCTGCCAAATAATTCCAAATCCATTAAGGAATGACAAAGTTATGAAGCGGACACAATAATAGACCCCATCTTTGACCTTTGACATCCAAGTGGGACCTTGGCCTTGTACTATTGACCTGGGTCTTAAGCGTGACACACTGTCTCCTAGTGTTAAATAATAAAGTTATTTTAACGACAATGTATCCCCCACCATGGGTTCATTTTTTCGAAAAGGTAGTCAGAATTTTTTTTTTTTTTAAAGAGGAAAAACAAAAGGAAATATAGTGAATAACTCGGTGAAAATCATTTTAATGAAGTGTGGCAAAATGTGCATGGAAATGTACGAGACAAACAAAGGGCAATAACTCCCTAAAAGCAATTCAATCACGAAACCCTGATGATATGTGCTGCAGTACTTGATGATAAACATTCTGTGAAAGTTTGGTGAAAATTGCATAGGAAATGAAGAAGGAGTTCAGCACAGAACCATCTAAATGTGAAATTCAACAAAGGGCAATAACTCCCTCAAAAATAATTCAATCGCAAAACCCTGCCGATATGCGCTGCAGCACTTGATGATAAACATTCTGTGAAAGTTTGGTGAAAATTGCATGGGAAATGTAGGAGGAGTTGCGCACAGAAGAAAGTGTGACGGACGCACAGACGGACGGACAGACAATCACTATATGCCCCAACATCAAAGATGCCGGGGTCATTAAAACAAGAGAACAGTTATTTACAATTTGAGCCTAAAAAACAAATTGATTGGAACATTAGACATGTAAGAAATGTAAGTATTTAATAATTCCTATCAATTGCGTTTAGTTAACACACAATTTACAATTTAAAAAGGTTTACCAGCATCAAAACCTCATTTAACAAAGATGTTAAGCGTTAAAGGTGGGTGGGGTGAGGTAAAAAAATGATTGTAAATCATAAAAAGATTCATTAATCCTTAAAAAATTTGCTAATTTTACAGTATTTTGATATCTGGTTTCATTATATTCAGTCATACATTCAAGTGACATGATCATAATATGCATCTAACATACATGTAGTCATTGTAACATAAAACATATATCATTAATTATGCCAGAGACATATAATATATTGTTTTATACATCTCTGATTATGCCAACTGGCTAAGATTGTAGGAACCAGAATCTTGTTCTTTTTTAATTTACTTTCACACACCACATTGTAACTGTTACAGTCATAGTGTATTACACTATTATAAATAATCATTATATATTATGTTCAAAGCATCTGACAAAATTTAATACAGATCCATTTGAAAGATAGACTTGAATTCAGACTTCGCGAAAGGCACCAGACCGAAGGACTTGTCTGCTAGATTGTGTGTTGGTCCGTTAAAGAATCTTATCTCATCGGACCAGCTGTCTGGCGACTTATTTATCTTATGTGTATGCACTTCTATACTTGTTAACTACTTTCGGTCTGACAGATTACCTTTTGGTTCGACAGAATTTTCAGACTGAATGTCCAGCAGATTATTTGCCTGTTGTGAAGTCTGTGTGATACAGGATAGTTCAGGTGGTGTTTGACGTACAGATGCTTGTGGTATGAACCGCTGCTCACTGCCTGTTGTTATCCATGTTTTTTTTTCCATATATACCAGATTAATAAATACAAAATATCCAACCATCTGTGCGATCGACTATTTTTCAATACCATAGTTCTAATTGAATTAGACTCTCTGGATCTTCTATCTTGCCCAGTACATAGCCCCAGTACTCAGATATAACCTCCGGTAGGGTTAAATGAGTTCATGGTTAGATCAATAGGTGTCGGAGCAGTGAAAATTTATAAAATATGTCTGATTCAATGATTGAGCGTGTCTCCCTTTCATAATTGGGGAACTGGTTGACAAAACAGATGTTATCTCTCTGTACCTATAACTAGTTTAGCAAGATACTGGGCTCTGATATAGCACAAATAAATCTATCTGACATTCTATCAACTGACTAAATTGAGATCCAGTCTTGGAGATCCAGATTTGACCTCTTGACCAGCTTACTGTCCTATTTGTACCTTGTTTTTTATATTGAAAATAAGCTTGCTTTATGATTGATATTCCTATTTCAGAGTCTTTTGAAGCATGTGGCATTCATAGCGTTCCAATATTGGAAACATATTGTCTAAGTTTACATTAAACCTTGTAAGTATAAAAAGTATGTATGTAATAGACATTTATATATACCGGTAAGAATAAAAGGACTGTCAATTTTAAGAGTTAATTTTTTAATATATTTAAGTCTAGACTTGGGATCAAACCCATGCCACACATATTGCTGGTTTTAGGCCTAGAACAGGATGCAACATAATGAATTATTATGAAACAGCTTGCTTTCGAATAATTTAATGATGTTTATTTGATTATGAGAATTTTCATAAGTCAGAAGTAGCTATTAAACAAGCAGTGCTTCTCTTATTGTATATTTAAAACAGTGCTTTTGATAGAAAGCAAGTTAGTTGCTGTGTACTCATTGTTGTTACTTCTATTTCATAATGTATGCTAATTTTCTTTCAGAAAAAGAACATCTACTCACTTTGAAAGATTATAAGTGTTGCTTGCCTTAAAGCAGACCAAATGAATAAAGCATGTAGAGACAATGATACAGAATTAAACTGCCAATGAAGTGTTGTTATCAAAACAGTAACACTAGGTGACACATATTTCTATCTGAACCATGCCTTATGACCGAGTTCGTAAATCTGTGTAAATACAGTACAACCTCTGTAGAACAACACCCTGTGGGAGCTGCAAATATTGACCGTTGTTTAGAGGTTATGCTATACAGAGGTGAAATTTATAGTAATGAAGTATCAGCTAAGGGAAATTTTAAAGGTGTTGTTATAGAGGTTGTTGCTCTACAGAGGGTTGTACATAATTAAACAAGAAGATTCCTACATGTTAATACTGTTGTTTCGGAACAATGTCTCAATCAACTAGTAGGTTGAATTTATATTTACTAAATATGTTACTTTTTACATTGAGTTTGTTATTGAATGTTCCTCAGTTTAACTCTTAACCTTCCGGTGGCAAACACTGATGTCTTTGCAACCCGTGCAGTTCCTGATTTGTCTGCATCTTCATACACTCTGATCATGATTTCCACTGTTCCTTATTATGGCAGTGTATTTTCTCTGATCGCCCTATGAAACTAAATGGTATTACCAGAAATGCAAGTTAGACTGTCGGTAAATAGGAACCAGTTTTTGCTCTTCAAGTCACTGTGACCTATGACCCTAAAAACAACAGGGATCATTTACATAACACCAGTCAACCAGTGAGTTTGAAGACTCAGGGGTCACTAGAAGCCCAAGGGCAACATGTCGAGCCCCTGTTTAGCCAGCTTGTGATCTTGACCTTTGAACTACAAGTATGGGTGATATTCATGACACATCATTTCATTGAAGTAAACTTTTATACCAATTTATTTAAAAATCCTTGAATGCAAACAGAAGTTACAGCCCAGACAAGGAAAATATATTTGACCGAATGTGTAATCTTGACCTTTGACCTATAAAAATCTGGGTGTTGCCCAAGACACATGGTCGCATTGTATTATGGCAAGTCATTTTTAAATAATTCAATCCATAAGGGAGACACAGCCCTGACAAGGTGTATAATGATTATTTATTATGTTTGACCTCAAAGTGTGACCTTGACCTTTGAGCTAGAGACTTTGATCTTACGCAATGCACACTGCCTCATGGTGTTTTACAATTATGCTAAGTTATCTTAAAAAGTTTCTATGCATAAGGGAGATACAGCCCGGACAAGGTGTATAATGCTCATTTTTTACGTTTGACCTCTAAGTGTGACCTTGACCTTTGAGCTAGAGACCTGGATTTTGTGCACTGCACACCGCCTCATGGTGTTTAACAATTATGCCAAGTTATCTTAAAAAGTTTCCATGAATAAGGGAGATACAGCCCGGACAAGGTCTATAATGCTCATTTTTGACGTTTGACCTCTAAGTGTGACATTGACCTTTGAGCTAGAGACCTGGATTTTGCACACTGCACACCGTCTCGTGGTGTTTAACAATTATGCCAAGTTATTTTAAAAAGTGTCAATGCATAAGGGAGATACAACCCAGACAAGGATCCGGACGGACACACTCACTCACTCACTCACTCACTAACTAACTAACTAACGTACAGACACGCAACCGCCATTGTGGCGACTATGTCGAGCTCACCGCAGGCGGGCTCGACAATAATGAACTCAAGTAATTGGTAGGAAACAAAGTGTGACAGACTGGACGTTATGAAATGTCTCTCCCATTTATAAGTAGGGGGTAAAATTATAATTCAAAAGTAAGATTAAACTGAGTTATATCAATAAATCAACACTTTATTTTCTTGTCATTTCAACTGCAGTCTTATTGATAATATACATAACAAACAAGAGGGCCAAAATGGCCCTTGATCGCTCACCTGAGAACTAAGGCACTATAATTAATGACCAGGTAATATAGTTTCCATCTTATACAACCAATTTTTACGTAGATTTTGAGATCAAAACCAACAATGAAGGTGTAATACTGTTAAACAAGCTAAAACATAGCAAATTTTCTAATCCAAGGGCCCATAACTCTTGAAGTTGTGGTCCGATTCCACCCATAACTGAACTTGTCTAAGACCTAAAACATTGCTTTGAACCGGTGACCTAGTTTTTGACCCCAGATGACCCATGTTAGAACTTGTCCTACATATAAATATGACAAACATTCTGACAAAATTTGGTGAAGATCCAATCAAAACCATGAAAACTACAGCATAGACAAGGTTTTCCTAAGATTTGACCTCGTGACTTAGTTTTTGACCCCAGACGACCTATGTTCGAATTACATATCATTAAGACAAACATTCTGACTAGGTTTGGTGAAGATACGATCAAAATTTGACATCTACAGTGTTAATAAGGTTTTCCTAAGATTTGACCTTGTGACCTGGTTTTTTAACCTAGGTGACCCATATTTGAACTTGTCCTTAATATCATTAAGACAAACAATCTGACAAGGTTTGGCCAAGATCCAATCAAAACCATGACATTTAGAGCTTTTACAAGATTTTTACCTAAGATTTGACCTTGTGACCCAGTTTTTGAACCCGGCTGACCCATGTTCATCCTTCATCCACATATCATTGAGGCAAACATTTTGACAAGGTTTGGTGAAGATCCAATTAAAATTGTGACATCTACAGTGTTAACAAAGTTTTCCTAAGATTTGACCTGGTGACCTACTCATTGACCCCAAATGACCCATATTTATACTTGACCGTTATATCATTAAAACAAACGATTTGACAAAGTTTGGTGAAGATCCAATAATAACTGAAATCTACAGTGTTAACATGGTTTTTCATAAGATTTGACATAGCGACCTAGTTTTTGACCCAAGATGACCCATGTTCGAACTATTCCAAGATATTATGAAGACAAACATTCTGACCAGGTTTCATGATCATCCAATCAAAACAGTGACTTCTAGAGTGTTCACAAGGTTTTCCAGCAATTTGCCCTAGTGAACTAATTTTACTACAGAAATTACCCATTTTCAAACTTGACCTACATATTATTAAAATAAAGATTCTGACAAAGTTTCATGAAGATGCAGTCAAAACAGTGATTTCTAAAGTGTTCACAAGGTTTTCCCTTATTTGGCCCTGGTGACCTAGTTTTTGACCCCAAATGGCCCAATATCGAACTCGTCCGAGATTTTGTTGATATTAACGTTCTGACCCAGTTTTGCTAAAATTGGGCTACAAATGTGGCCCCTAGTGTGGTCACAACATAAAGTTTGACGACGCACGACTCCGGACGGAGAGTGATCCTAATAACTCACTTTGTCACTTTGTGACATGTGAGCTAAAATAAGAACATTACACTAACTGTTCATTAGGAAACAGATTCATTGTCAATATTTTTCTGCATCAAACAAAACTGAAGGAGCAAAGATACATTTCACTCTCATTTGTCTAATTTAATGGGACAAGCAAAATTGGTTCCAGTTTTCAGGAGTACTAGCCATCCAGAGTCAAACATTTTACTCCATCAAGTAAAGTTGTTTTCCTTGTGTACATGATATTGTGTTTATGTTGTTAGTGGTGATATATTATGATCATATGTACCACATGTACATAAAATATGCAAAACATAATGTGTGAAAATAAAAGACAAAGATCATGAAAAGCAAATACATGTATATTGCTGGGCTTATATTGTGAGACAGAAGTTTTTGTACATTTACATTGTGTACTCATTGTTGCTTTCTTTAAATTCAAAATCTCATTAACTATCATTTCAAACACATATTTGTTCAAAAATAAATAATGTAATATATCATTATCAAAGATTGTGAGCTACTTTGAAGCTATGAATATGTATTGTTTGACCATATAAACTATATAGATCATGGGGCAAAAATACACAACATAAAAATCCTCTGAGTAAAGGCTTTAGCTACATGTGTATCAAGGCGCCGTCAATGATTAATCATGACTAAACACATGGTGCTGAAAAACTGCTATGTTGCTAAAAGAAATGCTAATCTTGAAGTAAATGTTGCATTATTTACAAACACATGACCAAAAATGTTTGAAATATGCATAATTTATTTCTGTCTCAGAATCACACATTCCATGCTTACCCAGAAATATAGGAATTTATAGGAATATCTTGGAAATATTGGAATTTTTACTGAAATATAGGAATTTATAGGAATGACCCCAAATTATAGGAATATATAGAAATTTATAGAAAACTTGACGCCCTGAAAGTGCTGGTTGCTTTTTCTTACCAGTTATTCATACCTGTTGGTTTTGTTCTCAATTTCATATGATTGCACAGAGAGACAAAACAGCATAATTTGGTAGGCTGGCTTAAAACTAAAACACAAAATGTCCTTAATGTTTTGCAGTCTCAACTGCTTTGACCTTAACAGCTCTTTCTCCAAGTCACCCAACCCAGAATCATCTGCAGTCATAATCTGGATCTGAAGTGTCTGATTTAACATAATCAAAGTCCATGATTTCCAAAGCAGGTTCCGAGAAATGTAGTGACCACTGAACTTTCGGTCAAACTGGTCTCTCAGATGAGTCAGGAGCTCTTTCTCTTAGCTGACTGTGGTGGAGTCCGTGAATGTACACCTGGAAAAAATAATTACCAAACACAGATTTTGAAGGCCATATTAAATTGTTTGCCTAATTGTAGAATTAAAATATTGTTTGAAAAACTGAAATTATGAAACCCTAAAAATGAATGAATATTTCAAAACCTTAGAAATATTATAAAGAGGTGCATAATTCTGTCAAAATAGGAATGACATTTTGACTTTTGAAATTGGCAAAGTAAAGCTTCTGAATCTTGAAAATTTGTACCAAAGGGTTTAATATACTACTACATTAGTATTAATAGAGTAAAATTCACAATCAAAATGATAATTTACACAGTATTTATAGGACTTCAAGTATAGTCATTGGCAAAACACAAATTTAAAGTTGACACTGTAATTTAATCTCTTATCTTGCCCATACAATTAAAATAGAAGCAAGAAAGTCAGACAAACTGATGAATAAAATAAGTTGTATCATTCATTTGAAACATTTTTGACTAGCATTTAAAAATTAAACTAAAATAATTTCAAGTTGTTTTGTACTTATGTTCTTTGATGATCTTATCACAGAGGGCTATGCAAATTTATACCTCCAACAAAATGTGCTGAGCAGACCCAGGAATGAACTTTTAGCTCAAAAGGAATGGTTGTCCCATTAGCATTTATCTATATAGATGACATTCTGTCTTATTTGGTTCAGCCAGATTTTCTTCTGCTTCTCATCCTTCGGTAAAAAAATAACATGACAACTTTCGCCCATCTTGGTGCATAGCCCGTGCACATTGTACTGCCTGGCATACAGCAATGAGCCCTGACGGATCCACTGACCATTTTTGGTGAACAAGTCATGTCCATCCTCTGAAAAATATAGTTTAATGCTCAACATTTCACTTACTTTTTACAAAATTTCACACCATTTTCAAAGAGTCATAAAAATAATAGTTTGTGAAATGAGCACAGGCCAGAAGTCAAAGCCCACAATATTCAGGTTGGGCCTTGTATGTATACCCTTAACCTTTACAATTAATGCTATCTATTGTGCCTGCTCTTATGACTTTTTAGGAACAGAGTTCCTATAGGTATACATCACTTTTTGTAGCGACAAAATAGTGACGCCTCTCATCCACGTTGAAAAATAGTACCACTTTTTGTACAAGTATACATTGCAGACTTTGCAGTTCTGATAAATGTCGGAGATATATTGCAGGATTCTGTTGATTTTGAAAGCACGGAAAACATTTTGGCAATTTAAACTGTAAAACTAACAAGTATAATGATTAAGTATTCATCCACACTATATTAATTCATAATCTGTCCTGGTGACAAGATTTACTACATACTGGAAATAGTTTCATTCACAAAAGTAGTGCCACAATCACAGTGTAGAGAGTTTACATAATGACACAGGGTTAGAAGTTCAGTACAGACAATTTATTTCAGTGTATACAATTCAATGTGTGTATACAAATCAAAGCGCTGAAGGTACCGAATTTGTTTGGGTTTTCAGCTAGTAATTTCTCATTGTATGTCATGACTTTTAGAGTGTAGCTTTTCCTTGATAATTGTGGTTAATTGGCTTAAAGATGTACATTTTTTTCAAGACTATATACTTGGCCCTCAAATTATAATTCATAATTAAGATAACACCCCTGTTGAGAATGTGTCCATGAACTGATGTTGTTCATGAACAGTTTATGAAGTTTCATGAATTGTTCATCAAAGTTAATCAAAGATTCATCAATACAACTCATCAACAGTTCATGAACCTAAGTTTCATGAACTGTTCATCAACTGAAGTCCATGAACAAATCATGAAACTTAACAAACTGTTCATGAACATCGTAAGTTCATAATCCGTTCAGGAAGTTTCATGAATTGTTAATCAAAGTTCATCAAAATAGTTCATCAATAATTCATGAATCTAATGAAAAACACATTTTTTTATAAAGGTTCATAAATTAGTTCATGGACATTTGTTCATATCCGAGGTTTTTTTTCGGTATTTTGGGAATATGACCTATACCCTTGGAATTGGGAATTTTCGCAGTGTTTTAATCAAAATTGGGAAAAAATGTATAACTACAATTTTTGCAATGTTCAACTTATTCTTCTTATTCTCCCATAGAGCAGTAGTAGAATTAGGTATTTACTACCAATAGTGATGTTAATGAACTTATACATTTAATAAAAAAATATATAAAAAAAAATCTTTTTTTGGGGGGGGATTGGGAATTTTTGTCTGTGAATTGGGAAAAAAAGATACTATTTTCCATTGGGAATATGACCGAATTTCGGCTATAACATCACCCCAACAAAATCTGTGTTATAATCCACTTTGTAGGTCATAAATAAATTCATGAACAATTTATGAATAAACTGATGAACATTTTGTAAACTGTTCATCAAATTCTTGACAGGCCTTTGATTTTTCTAATTTTAGTCATGGGTACTAGTTTATTATAGTTGTTTGCGAGTATATAGTATAGTTTCTATTACTAGTTTGGGTAATCCTGACCATTTGATTGGCTAATGGTGATGACTGAATCTATTAATAGTTGATAGGTAGGATGGAGTTCTCTAACACTGCGGTACTAACAAATGAATTGAATGGCGTAATGAAATAAAGCCTTATCTGTTAATTTTCTGCAACTGAAAATGTGCATTTGCACCTTATTCACAATTCTACATAAATAAAATCATTTTCATCTGAATCTGTTGTTTATCAAAGATGTTGTAGGCGGCCATGTTTAACCTACTTTCAAACTTTCTGCTTCCAGTAATACCGCGGTATTTACATGGGGCGCTGCAAGGGGTTTGTCAATAAGGTTTATTGTCGTCAGTTTGAGCTTTTAACTGTTGATAACTATGAAATATATCTTTTATAAATGAATCATTAAATATAGCGCTTTAATAAACATTCCCAGCCTACTTATCTCGAGGTCGACAACATGTGGACAATGAAAATGATTTTAGTCCAGAGCCCTATTACGGGCCTCTTTACATTCGCGCATTTTCATGAAAAAGTGTCCGTAAGATTTATTCATGATGTATTCCTGCGTGTTTTGGTTAAAAAAATAAAAATCAAAGCAAATCCTTGTGCGTTATCAAGGACTTATATACATACATATAAGTCCTTGGCGTCATTTACAATATTTCAAAGAAACAAAATCGTCAGAGCCTCCTTATTTTTATGTCTATTTTTAGAAAGCTGTGACGTAATTAAATTGAGGCAATGCAACATTTACCAATGTCATCCATAAACTTCAGTACCAGACGAAAAAATATTACGATAATTCTTTGCAACTTTTAATTCATTTATGTAGTAAAGATCATGATTTTGATTTTGGGGATAGTGAATTTCTACTTCCGGGTAAGTTTTCAATGGATTAGATGAAATTAAGTTGCAAGTTATCATTTTACGCTGGGATCGATACAGTTTGTGGTTAAACAAAGTTTACTACATCTGTCCTTCAAACTTTCACGCAAGAATGGACGCTAGGTGGCGTCATAAAGCCTCATTTATGAGATTTGTAAATACCGCGATATTAGCGATACCGAGGTATTACCAGAATCGACTATAAGTAAATCATGGAGGCATTGCTCTAAATAAGTTGCTGTGTGGCATAATATCTGAAATGCTATTTGAAGTTCAATGTGGTTGTATCATATTCATAGCAGATTATGGTGAATTTGTTAACATTTAGGGTTTATTCTTTGTGATTGATATAGTGTATGATATTACCATGTGCTTGTGAACTATATACATGAATTAAAAAGACTGATTACATCATTCAATACCAAGGACTTATATACATACATGTATATAAGTCCTTGCAAATACTCATGATTATATGTGTATTACTCATATCATGTAAATATGTTATACTCTCCATAATGGAGGATTGAATAAAATATACAGTCAATATTTTTATAGAAGACACAGACTCTCATTAATAGTCTAATTACTAATAGGCCTAGTGAAAAATTAAATGCCGTTGATTTACGCCACCCTGTTTAAATGTAGAATTTGGAGACCGTTATTTATTGTTAAAACAATTGACAGCGAATTAAGTATTTAAACTGTAATTAATATCTATAACCCACTACTTACCTACGATGATAGTTGGTTCGTTATGTCATTCAAAATGTATCGTTTTTAGTGATCGTTTTGTCAACTGTAAAACCCGAGAGTAAACCGGAAGTCACCCCGCCGCAAAGGATTATGGTCTACTGAAAAGTCAAGGCCGAAACGGCGGGAAAAAATCACCAAGGACTTATATATATACACACATGTATGTATATAAGTCCTTGTTGTCACTGATTGGAATCCAAAATTCAATATCTGATGTGTAGTTGGACTCCTACCAATGTGAAAAATACTGAAAAACAATCAAACCAGCAAAACATGTTTTTATCGAAAAGATTAAGATGTCAGAAAACAGGATGTTAGTTGGCAAATGCGCACATACCTCAGAGTATACGCACAAGGTCAAAGGCCTATCAGGTAAAAAGTATGTCAAAGACATACAGATCCGCTATGCAGCACAGCACAAATTTTGAAATAAACCCGAAAGTTTAACTCCTTGTCCTCAGGGTCAATTAAAAGCATAACCAGTCTGCTTAATTGTTTACATACTGGACGAAGCATACTCCCATAGAAAACAGTGTAAGCAATGCAAACCAAGATTAAGATCGTTTGGCACTCACCAAATTTAACTCTTCGAAATGTTTAATCATAGCAGAACAAGTACAAGAAAGTTTGATGTGTACTTTCAAAGGAGCGCATCTTTTCAATATCTGGCCAACAAGCCATACTTGCGGTGTCAGGCCACTAAATTATTTTTATCTATAGATTTTAAAATATATTGTTTCTTTTAAGGTCTTTTTAATTACTGCGGCTATACTCTAACCCTTACGCTAACCCTGTGTTAGTCGAAATATCATGCTGTCTTAGTACATCTAAGATAAACAATGTGTACTGTGATATTTAGTGGTATGATACCTCAGGTATTTCTGGAGCACGTTTTGAAAAGAGTGTTTACCTTCTATCAGGAATAAACTGGTTCCCGTCGACTTGTGTGTACAAAAAAAAGGAATCACACGAGACCTTGCGCAATGGATGCATTTTTCGTGCGCAATTTGAAAAATGGAACAATATATGCATGATTATTTTCTGATATTGGTCGTTTAACACACAGTCGTAAATTTTGAAATAGAATAGATACTGACCTTTTTTTATAGGGTTAGGGTTATAAAGTTTTCTTTTCTCGACCGTGGCCGGTATTGGAGAAATACATTTTTTACACTTTAATTTCTAGATTCTAAAAAGTGCTTTTAACTTAAATTATCACTTTAAATCGTTGAACTGTACGATTTAGCATTAATCACCATACACAGTAATTTATATAAAACAACTTAATTGGACAAGTTATACGTTCAATTTGATTTTGGACTATATATATCTTTTAAAAACTGATTAATGCAAACAATATTGTAAATAATCAGCTGACCAGTATAACCATAGGCACTCGATTCCGTGATTTTTGTACGTTTATATAGACGTTATTTTTCAATTAAACTCATCAAACAATGCAAGTCTGTCAAAAGAAAAATCTTCAATTTTTCCGCTATTGATCGAGTGTATAAAAAACAGCAATGTAACTCACTCGTGAAACCATCATTGTTTAGTACTTCTTTCTCAAACAACCCGTATTCAAACATCTTACATAAATATAATGTAACCTAGCTTAGTTACAGTCAAATATAATCAAAGCTCTGAAGGTTCTGCTGTTGTTCGGAACTACAATTAAAGCAGTCAAACGTTATATTTCTTTGTAGGGTAATGTATTGGGCCAGGTTTTGGAAACCGAACGATAGTTCATGCATGAATTTTGATGCAGACCAAGGTGCAACGCTTTTCATTACCCGTCATGCAATTGTTAAAGTTGTTCCCGTTCCATGTAGTTTCAGTACTTTATGTTTCCCCATCTGATCACCAAAAGTAGTTCAGCAATTTCTTTGTAGGCGGAAGGTTAGATTAAGGGAAGCTGTTCGGTATGCAGGTTTTCAATGAAAACTGAGCGATTTCTGAAATACGGTAATAATTAAGTTTATTGTTCGTACCGAACAACAAAAACAGTTTCAGATAACTGCCATCGATGACTAGGGTACCATTCATGAAAATGTTGTACGCCTTTACAGAAACAAAGCTTAAATTATAGTTTACAATGTACGCAATGTATCCGTAATTCGATTACTAAAAAATTAAAAGCAAGAACAAATACTAGGGTTTCGCGGTGTTCCTAATGAAACATTTGTATAATTACTAAAGCTGGCGATTGAAAACGTTGGTCTACAACGACTAAGAGAGACAACTCGTGTTGTACAAACACTGATTCAATAGTGACGTTCCTTCCCTTTTGTATGTGACAAAACATTCGGTATGTACATGAATGCTATATATTGTAATATTGCATCCCTGGTATGTACTATGATTCATCTGGGTAAAAAATAAATTGTGTTTTTTTTTGATAACCCGAATTACCTTAATTTTCTCCGTGACCCTAGACTTTTTATTAGATCCATTGAACGGAACAACTACATTATCATTTTTTTACCTTTCAGCATACTTTCAAGAGTAATTTATAAAAAAAATGTTTATGTAAGATAAGACTGTAGTCATTAAAGCATAATCAAAACATACATCCAGCCATTTTCCTAAGTTAGTTTAAAACACTCTATTGTTTAGATTTTCCATCTTCTTAAATGTGACATATAATACAATTACAATCAAACCTGTGTTAGCCACCTCCGAATAAAAGGATACCCTTATAATAACTGTCATTAATTATAATGACCTCCGAAAAAAGGCCACCTGTTAATAAAGGCCACAATCTATCTTTCCCAAGGGTGGCCTTTGTTCACAGGTTTGACTGTAATATGTGTGTCATTCAAATAAAGTTAGATTTAAAATTGTTGTACAGCACCACTTGTTCGTGGAGTTAGGACAGCATGTGTTGGTGCAGTAATTCCACCACAAAAGAAGCAGACTTTGGTTAAAGCCTCTGCTTCAATCGTACTTCAGAAGTACTTCATCAGCGCTGCAAAATTTAAAGACCCACTTCATCTAAAGTCCCGGGGACTTCTTTCATACTTCTTGATCATGCTTCAGATGAAGTCCCCCGCTCCACTGAAGCGCACAGGGACTTCAGAAGTACTTCATAGACTTTGGGATGGATTGATTTTATCTATTTCTTATAAGGAGGGGGCTTCATAAGCGCTTCAGTATATTTAAAGGAATGATGATGTTTGATGACATCACAGGTCACATAGTGTAATTTCAAAAAAATGGCCGACTGTTATAATCAGAAAAAGCCTCAGCGCCAATAGTGAAAATGGAAAAACTGCTAAAACTATGATGTTAATACACTGGTAAGTGTTCTGGTTATTAAGTTCTTGTATAGATAAATGTTTTACGCCTGCAGTAAACCTAACATGTCAGTTTCATAATTATTTATTAAGAGACAGTTATGATAAAACCAAGTGGGTGGGGTGTGATGAAACATTTGAGAGGCTGCAATTTGACTGTGTTGTAGTTAGGTACATATATAATTAATCCCCATTTTATAATGAGATCAAACTGCTATTGTTACAAGTTAAGTTGAAAGACTGGCTCTGCATGTCTGAAAAACTTCTGAATATTCTGAATATAGTCTGAGTGAACTCAATGTGCAATATCTGAATATTAATTTTGAGTATTGTCTCAGAAATGTCTAAATTATATTTGAATACTTTTTCTGAATACTGTCTGATGATGCAGACATGGCATATCAGGCATTTCATGATTTAGCATGATGCATGGTCTGAACATAATTTCAAACAGGGACTTCAAATAAGTAGACGCTTCAATGATGCTTCTTTGAGGTGCTTCAGACGCGCTTCTGTTGATACTTCAAAGGCGCTTCTGACTAGGGACTTCAAATGCGCTTCAACCTAATTTGCATACTGAAGCACGTCTGAAGCGCTTATTAACATAATTGGGACAGGACTTCAAATGCGCTTCTCCATTACTTTTATACATGTAATTTTATCTGTGAAGTTCTCTTGAAGCAGGAGACTTTAAAAGTACTCCTTTGATACTCCAGGGGAAGCTTCATTTGTACTTCAGATATGCTTCAGATGTGCTTCTTTTGTGGCGGGGAATGCATTCAATTTTCTTCTGATAGCAGGCTTGGAAAAAGTGAAACTGTAACATTATTCTTGAAATAATCAGAATAAAAAGACAGATCATAATGACAATAAACAAGAAGGCCATGATGGCCCTTTACTCGCTCACCTGAGTAAAGACTGAAACTTCTTTCATATCATTGCAACTTCTTTCATATCAACGTTTAACTAGGTCAGAGCCTAACACTGACCAAGAAATCATCATGACAGATATATTGGAGGACATTAAAAAAAACACAATTACTGAATGGGTTTTAAAACAACCAATGTTTTTATT
This sequence comes from Lutraria lutraria, assembly GCA_964023205.1. Lineage (NCBI taxonomy): Eukaryota > Metazoa > Mollusca > Bivalvia > Venerida > Mactridae > Lutraria > Lutraria lutraria. Next base: position 47,373,612 of record OZ026833.1, on the reverse strand, counting down.
ATTGTTATACAAAAGCAGCATGCTATACTCTGAAGTTAATGTCTTACGTCATTTTTTTAAATAACATACCAGAATAACTAATTACCTTAAAGTAACAATAAATTCCAATATAGCCACCAATTGACTTTTAGTGGCCAATCTCTAATGTTAAAATTGTTATAAAACTTAAGGACAGTCTCTGAGCTCAGATCTCAATTCCATTCTTTTTTAAGTTTTATGTATTATAACTGGAAAAATAAAGGCTAAGAAACATTAAAACACTTCATTTCATATTTGAGCTTGGAGACAGATCTCAAGTTTTATCACTTCGAACATTTGGGCTCAACAAATGTTTTAGACTGCACCTCCTGATGTACGACACATTAGAATTTTAATTAGTTTTACAGCATTTTCAACTCATCCAGAGTTGATTTCTATTCTTAATTACGAGCCAACAAGTGGATTAGTAAAAAAAACATGAGAACAGTCTCCGAGCAAAAACTTCTATTCCATTCTCAAAGTGTTATGGTTGAAAAGATAGAAGTGATCAGTGTTTAAATACATATTCTGATTAATTAATAATTCCCTTCTTGTCTGATAACAGTTTGTTTAGAAATATTGAAAGACAAGATATGAGATTTGAGCTCAGGGATCGATCTCAAGTTTTATAACCTCGGACCCTGATGTCTTAATTGCTTGATTAATTACTGTAAAATGAAATTATTACATATAATTATGGAATAAATTGTAGCAAACATATTTGGTTGATGACTATGTCTTAGGCCTTTCATTCTAGTAGTCCTCCAATGATATGAGAGACTTGCGTTGATAAGTAGGCAGTAGCATGTGGGGAAGTAGGCAATAACTAACCTGTGGAGAAGCAGGCAGTAACATGTAGAGAACAGGGTTAATCTATACACATGATTCAGGAAAACAGGTAAATAACAGAAATACTGAACAAAAAGAAACAGATATAAAACATGAAAAATATAAAATATAAAAATCAACTTACACCTATGATTACCCAAGATTTTAAAATGTTTAAGTTTTATAATCTCATTAACACTTATTCAATTTCCTGGTATCATTCTAACAGTACTAACATTAAAAGGTCATGTGACCAAAAATAGTCACATGATATAAAACCAAGAAAAAATTGTTGTACAGCAGTAACTATAGTAAAACCACTGAAAATCTGAATTCCCTGAAAATTGGACAATTTTTCAAGTCCCATTTTTTTCAAAATTCACCAAAAATTCTCTGAAAACCGGAATTCTCAGATAACCAGAGGATTGGCTCAGTCCGGAAGTGGGCCGGTGTTCAGGAGTTTTACTGTATAATAAATGGAGTCAAAAGTGATTCATGTTTAATATGTTAAGTAAATTAACAAAATATACATTAATATCATGATATCATGCAGTAGCAATAAAATGTTCTAAATATCCAAGATAACAATATGAATATATACCCACTACATTCAGCTTCAGCAAGAATACTGTATATATAAACAGAGAAGATGTATACATTGAGCCTACCAACAGATATTAACATTTATCATAAAGCATTCATAACTGATTGTCCCATTTTACAAATGGTATCTAATTTTGGTTCATTCTCGACTCTCTCATTGTAATCCTTTGGATTGTACTTGGTAACATTCCTGCAACTGCTGATAGTGCATGATCATCATTTGCTTGAAGGGGCATGGATGGCCGAGTAGACGTCAAACTATTTGGTAGCAGGTTGGTATGGTGTAAGGTATCATAACCTTCGTCAAAAGTGTACACTTCTAGTTCCCAATTAGACCGGGCAAGACACAGTCTCTGTGTTTCAATGTCATACGCAATCAATTTCATTGAAGCCGGTATCTTTAGAATATTCAATAGGTTACAGTGTAAATCAATCACATGTATGTTAGGCAATTTTCCATTTAGAATCAGAATATTGCCCATTTGGTCTAAGGTAATATCTAGAGGATCCATGAGTAGATGTTCTGGAGATCCCAGATATTCACCAACTGGTGTGCCATCATGATAGAACACACTCACAGAATTCAATTTCCAATCAAGAACAATAATATTAGACCCAAACACTTCCACTGCCTTGGGATACATGAACGGCTTTGAGCTAGGAGTATGAGTAATTCGAGTTAAAACCTGTCCCGAAAAGTTGAACACATGAACTGATGGAGGTCTGTTCTTTAAGTCTTTGACATATACCTCAGTACCAACAAGAGTTTGAGATTGAGGCCCCCGGCAAACACAAGTGTAGAAATAATCTGTCTGCAGGCTCTTCACAATTGTTATATTTGAATCATCAATGGATATAAACAACATGAGTACATCTTTAGGGCACGGAGCAAAGTACAGTAAACGTCCTTGTCCCTCATTCAGAAATGCAATATCATACAATGTATACTTCGGAAGCTCTTTTTCTCTTATCAGAAGACCAGAAGGATCAAATAACTTGATTTTTTTATTTGCCCTATCATTAATACAAATCCTTCCATAGTCCCAGGTCATTGCAACAACCAAAGGTCCCCTGCCATCACGAGGATTACGAACTGGAAATGATACACACTTCCGTAAGGCTTCTTCTGGAGGCTTATTCATTAAGGAACTATCATTGTTTGGTAGCTTGGCCGGTATACATGAGGCAGCTGGTTGAGAATGACCTACTACTTGCCAGTAAGATGGAGGAGGGTCTTGAACGTTCACTGGCAGTGCTGGTGCTGATGGTCTTACATGGTGAACTTCAGAGTATCCGGTAGCTCCTTCTGTTGTACTCGAAAAATTACAATCAGGCTGTGCTTCATCATAGTTTGTACTCACTGTAGATGCTGTGTGAGTAGATTCAATTGCTGTTTCAGCTTCATTGTTCAACCTACTGGTATCTGTTTGTTCACCACTAACTACACTTGATTGATCAGTATCATCAGTATTCCGTACTTCAACATCATCTTGATTAACTTCACCGTAACATAGATTCTTGACTACTTGTAAGGAATCATTATTCAATTTCAAAACAGGAGCAGAAAACTCTTTTAAGACATCTTCTCTTTCAATAATTCCCTGTTGAAGGCTTTGATCTGTGGGTTCATCTTCATATTCCAGCTGTTGTAGTCTACTTGTTTCAATGGTTATATTTCTAATGATTGTATTAATTGTATCAAATGATTTATTAAACTCAAGATTAACATTTGCTAAAAGTTCATTTTCTTTTACAGCCAAAACATCTCGAAAGGATTCAAAAAATCTTGTAACTTTTTCTTTGGACAAGTCCTTCTGTAATTCAAGCTTAATTTTTTCATTCCTTGCTATGTTACACTGACGACGAAGTTTCAAGGCGATTCCTTCAACACCTTCACTTCCAATGGAACTATTTGATTCATGTCTTGTTAATTCTTGAGCATCATCATGCCTATATTCCTGGGATCTTTGATTTGCACGGTCCATCCTTGAAAAATATGAAGAGTTTTCAAATTAAAAACATGTCAGACAGGGCTCTCCTTTGACTCTTGAAATAGCATTTTGACTCTTGAAATTTGAAAAATAAGGTTTTTGACTATTGAGAATTGGAACCAAAGGGTCAAATTTATTATTACTTTAGTAGAAAATTATGTTGACTCTTTACATTTCTATCAGCTAATGGTCATTTTGACCCCCAACTTTTGAAATTTATGGAGTGCCCTAGCTGGGACTTTTTATCACAAAATCAATTCAATGCCATTAGTTGTCAGTAGCACACATGACTTACTTATAAAGTACAAAGTACTCATACATTAGTCAGAGAAATTACATTAAATGGTAGATATGTTACTTTCAACAGTAATATCAAAGACCTATACATACAGTATGTATTTATAGGTCTTTGGTAATATCATGTTTTTGAAACTCACTTTCTTAATTAGCACGGAATGTTAATTTCCGCTGTACCACCAAAACTTTCCATAATTCATTCAAACTGCTCTGTGAGACTGAAAGACCAACTTCTTGTCGAATCTACAATAAAGTAAACAATCAGATCAAATGCAGACAATAACAAATGCATGACTTTTTTAATCAGCAATGAATTTAAATTCTCATGTAATCATTAGTGACAAAATAACTTTAACACTCATTTCGCTGTGAATTTTACTTTTGTAAACTTGAAATATATAGAGCGTGAGATGTCACTTCATGCTGTGTGCATAAAATGACTGCGGGAAACGACAGCCGTTCTATAAATAGTATTTTTTCAATGATATTGAAAAAAATATGATAATGGTTTAAAAAACATTTTTTCTTGCTATAAAGTATGCACGGGAGGAAAACACCCCGGATTCCTCTGTTATAGAACAAACAGAAACTATTACAACCGATGAATTTATATGCTCAGTGATCGGGAAAGGCATGCGCCATGCGCCATAGTCACATTAAAAATCAAAATGTCACATAGTCTTTTGCACCTGATGCGCCCATGTCACGTTCCGATTTTTCAATATAATTTTCGTGTACGAAATAAAGCGAGTATGCAATACATACTGCTGCTCAGTGTCATCTGACGCTTAACGTTATTCTTTGCATTCGCATGCAAGCGCCTAATGATATAGACGCTCTGCTTCGTCTGACGCTTAGCATAGTTTCTGTTACCCCGGAAGCTTTACTCGCACATGCCTGCTGACAACCGGCTTACGCTTGATTCTTCGCTCTAAACGGGAAACCAGTGCATAATTAACATTATTGGTTCCCCTTTTTTCGACGAAGTGACGGCGGGCATGTATCCGCGTCACAGAAATAAAAGAGAAGCGGATGAATATGAGCCATTCCCAGCGAATCAAATATAATGCTTCGTAAATTGACTTCTTTGGGATTATTCACCGACTTCGCTGCTTGGAAGTATTCTAATACTGGTTTCTACAGCGTTTTTATTGTTAGTGATGAAGTACGGAAAATTTGCATGAACATGCAAATGTCGCACTCGGCCAACTAACGTTTTTATCGTGTTTAGACTTAGTTGTACTCATTTTAAAAGTGTGTCATGGCTATAACTGTGTATAAATTAGTAGCTACACAAATGGTGGTTATTTTTACGCCCTAGTTGTGAGAATTGTTTAAAAAATGAACGAGTTGGCAACTTGCAGCCTGTTTTCGTAGCAAGGCGTACTTTCAGTTTAGCGATGTTACCTTTCTATGAAGTATCATTCAAAATTTTGACAAACTCGGAAACGAAGCCAATGTGGTTTGGACATGTTGTATTGAGATGAGATTTTAGTTATGAGATATGTACCAGAGTTGAAATGCGATCTTATGGGATAATTGTGCAGAAAGCAGACTTCTTAGTCACTGACTTATTTGTTACTCAGTTATCATCTGCCAATAACAATGCCTCTCAAAATATTAGTTTGTTATCTCATTAAATGTCACATTGGATTTTGAAAATGTCACATTGATATCGAAAATGTCACATTGATTTTCCATCCGAAAGGGCCATTGTCCCATTAAGAAAATTTCTTTCCCGATCACTGTATGCTTATGGTAATTTAAAAGTTACACTTACAGCACAAATCGATTATACCAAAAGAGAAGTATTTTGTTAGTTCTGGGTCCCATAACTAAATTGGTCTTTTTTTATTTCATCTTGTTGACCATTTTAGTTATGGAATTGTCCTCTTACAAAGTCAACAGCTTAAAACGCTTGTTCATGCGTCTATTGAATCAGAACAATTTACATACTTTCCGGAATGCTACAGACTTAATCCAAAGCATTTACGAGGACAATTTTGAAACTAAGGGTAGTATGAAACATCGGCAATATATTTGATAACTTTCGTCTGTTGAAGGTATATTTTTGGTCATGTTGATAGATTATACTATAATTCATCAAATTATACACACGTTTTACAGAAATTTGTGCGTTAAATAGGAAAATGAACGCGACTCAGATTGAGTCGTTTACCTGTTAGCTTTTAAAGAACAAGTGGCTTTGACGATGAACTGCAAATGTATCATCGTCAAAGACCCTTAGACTAGTTATTGTCTAGTATTTTGTTTGTGTTCAATAAATAAGAAACATCTTCATACTACAGTGGCTATTCTGATACTCTGAGATGACAAGGTTTAGTACAACAGATACAACATAGTAGGCATGGCTTATCAGCCTGCACAATTATAGTATGATATGAATTATGATTTGCAGATAAATACCTGGTTTTCACAAACATGCCCAAAAATTATAGGTCAACAGATATTTTTTCAAAATTATTTCTTTAAATTCTGATATTATCAGATATTAAGGTCATTTTTATAAATTAGTAATCATTACATGTCAAATTTGATACGTTATTAGCATCATGCTGCAAGTGCAATAATGAGAGGTCCGAACAGGCCAGTTAATTTGGGGTTCGAAAAGTCTGGGGTCCGAAATGTCCAGCTCAAAAGATTTGACCTTGTCGGTAGTGTCAGCAAAGAATAATGTCATATCAAGTAAGCAAGGCAAAACAATATATAGATAGTTTGATACACACCAACTCTAACTTTGGAAAATGATCAAGTCGGTTAAAGCGTTGACCTAGTTCTTTCAGCAATCGTGTTGTTACTTCCGCGGTAAAATGGTTCCCGTTCCACGATGCAGTGCACCAAAGGGTCGCACTAAACTGCTGACGAGTTTAACTGACCAAATAGATTAAGAGGAAAAACACTGACGACATACACAAAGAGGGATTATCGGAAAACACTGACGATATAAACAAAGAAGGATCAACAGTCCGTATCAATTAAGCTGGCGTAAAATTTTACTAACGGTTATATTAGATTGTATATTTCAAAATTGTGAAAAGGGATATTTGTAAAACAACTTTTTGTTAATTTACGCATGTATGATTGAAATAAATACTTATAATTTATTCATATAATTCAGTTATTACACAACTGAATTGATTATTGACGTGTGTATTGGGTTATGTGGAAATGATATAATTATGGGCATTTGGCTATCGTGGATGCGATAAGTAGATGCTCATATGGAATTAAACATAACAAATTAATATGAATCAGATAATTTATTATTATAAAAATTTCATCTGACAAAAAATTACATGTATGTGAGAAGGATATGCAATCGAAATATACATATTATCAATGAGAATTAAATTGGTACAAATTAATGCACATTTCTGCGCAGACTGAACAAAAATATTATAATGAATAATATGATAATAATTTAATATATAATTACTGAAAGAAATTATAATATATCGTATCGATATTATAACCACTCTATATTCAACTGGTCAGTGAAAATTAACCGACCATATAGACAGTAAATTTAACTGACTATATAGACAAAGAGGAAAAACACTGACCATATAGACAAAGAGGAAAAACACTGACCACATAGATAAAGAGGGATCAACAGACCATATAGAATAACACTGAAGTGTATACAGACGAAATATGACAATAAATTCAACGATTATTTAACGCACCGATAATCACTCTGTATTCAACTGGTCAGTAAATTTAACTGACTATATAGACAAAGAGGAAAAACACTGACCATATAGACAAAGAGGAAAAACACTGACCACATAGATAAAGAGGGATCAACAGACCATATAGAATAACACTGAAGTGTATACAGACGAAATATGACAATAAATTCAACGATTATTTAACGCACCGATAATCACTCTGTATTCAACTGGTCAGTAAATTTAACTGACTATATAGACAAAGAGGAAAAACACTGACCATATAGACAAAGAGGAAAAACACTGACCACATAGATAAAGAGGGATCAACAGACCATATAGAATAACACTAAAGTGTATACAGACGAAATATGACAATAAATTCAACGATTATTTAACGCACCGATAAGCACTCTGTATTCAACTGGTCAGTAAATTTAACTGACCATATAGACAAAGAGGAAAAACACTGACCATATAGACAAAGAGGAAAAACACTGACCACATAGATAAAGAAGGATCAACAGACCATATAGAATAACATTGGAGTATATACAGACGAAATATGACAATAAATTCAACGATTATTTAACGCACCGATAATCACTCTGTATTCAACTGGTCAGTAAATTTAACTGACTATATAGACAAAGAGGAAAAACACTGACCATATAGACAAAGAGGAAAAACACTGACCACATAGATCAAGACCGAAATATGACAATAAATTCAACTTTTATTTAAAGACATTGAACATCTACTATATAAGTGTCCCCCTCCTATATTCAACTGGTCAGTACAAAAATAAATGTAAATTTAGTCAATACATAGTATACCAGCATTTCATTTGACCTGTGAAACAGAATTATAGAAGAAATCAACAACTGAAAATAAAGCTATTATTTATTTGATGAATACAATGATTATTAGCATCAAATATTTAGGAAAGTAATAACGTTATCAAATAATAAAAAAATAAGACGTTCAAGCATGAAGTTATATCAGAGACGTATAATACTAATAAATTGTATTATACGTCTCTGGTTATATATTACATACGTAAATTAATGACTGACATACGACATGGTTAAATAAAACGTTGTTTTAATTTATTGGTAATGCATTAGAAACTTTATATTCAACTGGTCAATGAAATTAACTGACCATATAGACAAACAATGAAAACACTGACGACATACACAAAGAAGTGTCAACAGACCATATAGAATAGAAAAACTAGCTCGAGTATATACTGACATAATTTGACGATGAATTCAACCCCACTTTAACGCATCAATAATCGCTCTATATTCAACAGGTCAGTTAAATTTACTGACCATATAGATAAAGAGGAAAAACACTGACGATATACACAAAGAAGGATCAACAGACCGTAAAAATGTTTTTATAAAATTATGCAAAATCTTATTTCATCTATAAAATTTGGTCACTGCATATATCTATAATCAATCTTCAATGTAATTAAATGACCACATATATAGACCAATAATAGTTACTTTTTTACACGAGATGTATTTATATAGTTGCTGTAAACTGGAATTCGATATAATTATCGCTATCATTTCAAAAGTTGTAAATTATGTCAATTAAATTAATAAAAAATAAATAAAAAAAACAAAAACAATTTGTTTGTATCAGAAATAAGTAAACAATGAAACTCATCAAACACTTTATTTTCTGAAGCATTAATTGTATTTCACACAACTGTAATTTATTTAAGTAAATAAAATGGATTCATAATTAACAAACTAAATGACCGAAGCTGTGCTTCAAAAATAATTATATGATATTTTGCAAAAATGTCTTTTCATATTTTCCTTATTATAACACTTCATCATCGGGTAGTTTATATTCTCCACCTTTACCCGTTTAACTCTACATGGTCTGTTGATCCTTCTTTGTTTATATCGTCAGTGTTTTCCGATAATCCCTCTTTGTGTATGTCGTCAGTGTTTTTCCTCTTTGTCTATATGGTCAGTTAACTCGTCAGTAGTTTAGTTCGTTGCAAGTCAACGGGAACCAGTTTACTTCCGCGGCTCAATACGAAAGGGAACGGCGCGAAACGGAATGTCAAAGGGAACGGTGAGATCAGAATGATATCTTGGTGAAGTTGATCTTGATGATATTGAAGTACAGAATACTGATGATGCTGATCAACACATTGTAGTAAGTGGAGAACAAACAGATACCAGTGAGTTGAAACGGTATCCTGTCAATTTGGCTCCAAGTTAGATTGCCCCCAAAATCAGTCAGATTTGCCCTAAAATCTGTCAATTTGTACTACAGGTACTTTTTTTTTCGATAAAAATAAATCTTTGAGTTTTTTTATAGTTGCTTTCAGCCAATTGACATTAACAAAATTATCATTATTCCACATGTACATTAGTCCACATTTGATAAGTATTTGTCCACTTTGATAAAACCACGGAAAATCCTTTTAAGTCAATATCATTTATATTACAAGTCTATAGTCAGGTAGGTCTAGTTAACTCATACAAATTTCTATAAATAAATGTAGACAATTTCACAGGAAAATCTTCATTATGAATTATACATAACCGAGTCCAGAAAGATATCATTCTATGTTCTATATCAATACTTAAGGGTGTACCTCCACTTTATCCTTAAACCATATATATATAGTTAGGTGTTGATTTTTTCATATTTAAATGTATTTAAGAAATCGTAATTAAACTCTTTCAACTACATCTAAATAACCATAGCCCCACATTTATGATCCGTAAAGAAGAATATGGCTTTAATTGTTTTATTGAAAATATCAATTTGTATATAAGTAGGTAAACATAATTAATCTATTACATTTTTTAATACACTATATACACAGCTCGGATTTCTTGTGCAGCAATGTGCTTTTTAGATTTGTGAAAGATCCAGATTTACAGAAATAAACACCCAAATATTTGTATTCATTAACGGTTTCCAGAGGCTGAACTTTAAATGTAAAATTAACTGGACGCTGTCTACCCTTTGATAATATTACAATTTTGGATTTGGCTATATTAACAGCAAGCATATAAAAACATGTAATGGTTGTGTAGGATCATATGTTGGTATTCATGTGTATTTAAAGCGATATTCGTAATGTGATATATGTATATATATATAAAGTTTCTTTTCTAGATCTGTTAGTTTTCGTATATATAATGACAAATTGTCTTTACTTGATTATTTGATTGGATTAGTGAAACAGGTGCGAGGAGTCGTTTGATTAATTGATCATATATATGCTCAATGTCACCAAGGACTTATATACATACAAGGACTGATACACATACATGGATTCACAACTTCCGTATTAACAGTTTAAAGTAATCAAATATGTAACTTTTTCTTTGGACAAGTCCTTCTATAATTCAAGCTTATTTTTTCATTCCTAGCTATGTTACAATGACGACGAAGCTTCAAGGCTATACCTTCAACACCTTCACTTCAAATGGAACTATCTTGAGCATCAACATGCCTATATTCCTAAGATCTTTGATTTGCACGGTCCATCCTTAAAAATATGAAGAATTACCAAATTGAAAACAGGTCTTAGACTTAATACTAGTACATGTATTACCAAAGAAATAATTCAAAGCCATAAGTAATGTAGTTGTCAGTAGCACCACACATGAATCACTTATCAAGACCAATTTATTACACATTAGTCATAAAATTACGTTAAACGGTAGAACAATATTATTCTGTTTTTGAAAACTCACTTTCTTAATCAGCAGGAAATGTTAGTTTTCTGTTGTATCACAAAAACTTTCCATAATTCATTCAAGCTGCTCTGTGAGACTGAAAAACCAACTTCTTGTCAAATCTAACATAAAATAAACAGTAAGATTAAATGCAGGCAGTATCAAATGCATACATTTTTTATCAGCAATGAATACCACGTACATTACGTGATAAATTAAGTCCATTGCAGATTAATTTATTAGTATTAAAGAAAATAACGTGTGTTTCAAAAACACATACCCCATCCGGGAGCCCTTTAACTTGAAAATGCACAAAATATACAAAGGGCCATAACTCCGTCAAAAATCGAATATATGTGCGGGGGTTCCTGGTAACAAAAAGTCTGTGAAAGTTTCGTCAAAATCCCATGAAAAGTGCAGGAGTGGTATCCTAAAAGAAAGGTACGAATTGTTTTAAACATAATGACCCCGAGACCTTGACCTTTGACTTACTGACCTGAAAATGCCCAGGTCCTGTAGAGGTTGTCATGAGGAAGCTACATATGAAGTTTGATGAATGTAGGTGCAAGCGTTTTGAATCAATAGCCAAGGTTAAAGTTTGGTACACACAGACAGACAAAAACAGAGACCAAAAACAATATGCCCCGATCTATCGATACGGGGGCATAAAAAATATTTCAGCTTCAAATCGATTACTTAATAGGCCAAAAGAAAATAAGTAAGGTCATCTAATCATCATCTATTATCAAAACTAGAAGACCAAGATGGCCCTATTTCGCTCACAAGAGAATCATTGTTTACTCATTAAAATATTGTTTTGAACCAGTGTCGTGAGGTCTGATGATATCATTGTTTTCCTACAATTTGACCTGGTGACCTAGTGTCTGATACCAGATGTTTGAACTTTCACATCATTAATTTAAAAAAAACACTCTAACAAAATTTTGTGAAGATCCAAACAAAACTGTGACACCTACACTGTTAACAAAGATTTTACCTAGTGACCTATTTTTTTACCCCAGGTGACACAAGTTCGAAGTTGTCTTACATAGCATTAAGAAAACATTCTGACAGGGTTTGGTGAAGATCCTATCAGAATTTTACATCTACAGTATTAGTAAAGGTTTTCCTAAGATTTGACCTCGTGGCCTAGTTTTTGACCCTAGGTGACCCATATTTCAGTTGCACTTAATATCATTAAGACGAACAATCTGACTAGGATTGGTAAAGATTCAATTAAAATCATGACATCTAGAGCTTTGATAAGGTTTTGACATAAGATTTGACCTGATGACATAGTTTTTGACCCCCGCTGACCCATGTTCTACCTTGACCCACATATTATCGAGGCAAACATTCTGACAAGGTTTGGCGAAGATCCGATCAAAACTGTGAAATCTACAATGTTAAAAGGTTTTCCTTAGAGTTGACCTAGTGACCTAGTTATTGACCCCAGATGACTAATATTTGTACTGTTGTAATAAGAATGCATAAGGGTCGGAGAAGAAGTTTGCTGAAACACAGTTTTACAGTGGACATGAAGGGGGGGTATGAGTTTATTATATGCCTTAATAGAGTTATAGGAGTATAACAACCTCTACAGATCCAGTACAAAATATCTTCGTTACCTTGGGCCGAAACCGACTCTTCCTTTTGAGGAAACTAGCCCAAACAATTTATATATATTGGTTTGTAACAATGCGGCCTAGATTTGGTTGATATTTTTGGTATTACACACAAATGTATCTAATTATTAACTTTCACTTCTGACACTACTCTCAGTACTTTGATTGTTACAGTAAAAATAGATTAGTGGCCGTGTTAAACTGCTAAATAGATATGTATACATGTATAACTCAAACTTATTGATTTATTCCTGTATAATGACATCTAAGTCGAACCCTTAAACAGGAAAAATAATGTAATCCTTGATATTTTTCATAAACAGCAACTATAAGTTTCTGTTTTCTGTCAAATTCGTAAATTTGTTGTTTAAAGTTTTTTTTCGGATTTTATACATTTTTTAACATGAATCATCTGTGTTTTTAAGTTATATTTGTGATCATAATCAGTTTATAATAAGAAATAAGCAGGTTTATATAGAGAGTGTTTTCCGGTATTTTTCGGTGTTTTCCGGTATTTCCATGGACCGCATCTACATAGGCATATTTAGGTTCTCTGCATGAAAGTTTTATCTCTCAAGATTTGGCATAGGAAGTGTCAGTTAAGAATAATGCCATAGGCATTTCAGGTAAAAAGCAGCACAGCACGTACAGTACTCATGTATAATAATTACAACATAAATAATAAAGGTCGCACTAAAATTCCAAAGAGTTTATTCGTTTGTCCAAGGAGATTACGATCGCTGCGAAAGGAAGAAAAGGCCTAACAAATGAATGGGTGGATGATAATAAAATGTAATGTAAATAGGTAATTTGTGATAAAAAGGGGAAAAACATGAATAGTTGTTTATTTATAATCTCCCTTATTGTTTGAAAATACGGAAATATTTTTCACCGGTTTACATTAAAGTAACAAAAGTCAGAAATGGCGTTTTTAACGAAATGTGAAATCACATATCATAATGAGGAAATATGTTATATTGTTTCTGAGCGATAATAGTTTTTTAATCTAGCTATTTCTTGAAACTCTTTGTACATGTACTGTTATTTGACAAGTCCAAAGATTTTCTGGAAAGTTTTGTAGACTTGTGTTATTTTTTTTTGCAGTCCAAAGAGTTTCTGGAAACAATTTCTAAACTCGTTATACGAGTATTGAATGCTATTTGACAAGTCCAAGGAGTTTCTGGAAACAAAATTTCATTTTTGCAATGTAAGTAACTAGGAATTAACATTCCAAAGACAATGAAACATGATATATATAACATAATATATTATATGTATACATTGAATAAAACAAAATGTCGCTCTAAGAATGCAGCAATTTAATGCAGTTGTTGGTAAAATAGATACTCTAATAGAATCTGGCAATTAAAATATGGAATAAATAAATTTGACATTTAAATACTGAATTATTTTGAAATTCTCTAAATTACCTTAACTATCGCCTCCCACACTACCTTCTGTGCTTTGATTTGTACTACACTCTTCGTCAGCCTTCACCAAGATTGTTAGCCTGGATTACCTGCCCCTTACACTACGTGATGGTACTATTACGTAGCATAGTACGACGGGAACGAGACTACAAGATTGTTCATTTTCACCGAAAGGGAACAGACGGACTATTTTCCCGAAACTCTTCACGCTTTTACAGTTTTAAACTCTTTGGATTTTTAGGGCGACAAATAAATAAACCGGAAGTTTAACTCCAGTCTGCTTGTTTATTTGCTGTCTCGTATTGAAAGACGAACTATACTCCCATAGAAAACAATGTAAGCAATGCAAACCCAAGATTTATATTGTTTGATACGTACTAACCAAATTTAACTTTTCAGAATGTTTAATCAGAACGGGTCAAGTCGGTTGAGTATGTACACAAAAGTTTGTTTACGTTCATTGTTACTTCCGGCGAAGTGTAAAACTCGGAAAATGTCCGGAAAAATCGGAAAAGTCTGGAAAACTTTAGTTACAGTACAACCTCTCCAAAACGGCCCTCTCTTGAGAAACAACCTCCCTTTAACGACAACATGATTTTTTGAAAGAAGTTTGAAACAAAATGCCAAAAAATCCGTATGATATCGCATATAGACAAGAGCAAAAGAGCGCTTAGGACGACAAGATCTATATAATTATAGACTGTGAAACACCAGCACCTGCTGGCCTAATTATCATATTCGTACAGTCAATCTCTGATTTTTGTCAAGAGTTTTAGTTATCGTTAAAAATTGACCCCAGGGTTGATCAAAATTTAACAATGATCAATATTCAACGACTTTCTTGATCAAAATTTAACGTTGAAAACCTGTCGGGGTCGATTTTCAACGTTGAGAAATGACTGCTTAAAGTACACTTCCGTCGGTATTTATCAGAAATTCTAGAGTCCCCCCTTCCCTCCCTCCAGTGCTCCTTCAAAACACATGCACACACAAATACGGAAGTATATACATGTAATATGATATACAATTTATATATTTTTTATTTCAACAAATTTCCCATAAAGTTTCACGAATAAACACTTGATAGTCCACGAAATCTCTTGAGAACCATTGAAACATCTTGTGTTGAATCAATGCCCGATATATATAATCACTTCATGATAACTTCACAAATTAAAATATCTTCAGTTGTCACGTTCTTCAAAGATTAACCTCAAGATTGTTAAAAATAAAATGTTCCGTGCATGCCGAACTGTCACCTTCCTTGTACGGTCAAACCTGTGTTAGTGGTCACCTCCGAATTAAGACCATCTTATGAATAAAGGTAATTCTTTTAATAACCGTCTTTGGCTATTAAAACAAAATACTTGTAACCTCTGAATATAAATGCATGTAAATGACACAACGGAACATATATCATAGTTTGCCGCTACCTATTCAATATTCTCCGGAAAAAAAGAATGCTAGTCATGTTTATTGCAAAATTATTTTTCAATTTTCAAACTTTCATGTGTTCACAATGTGTAATTACAAAAATATATTAAGATACATACATACAATTAAGTTTTAAACTTTCACATGCTTACAATATAATTACAAATTAAAATATAAGATGCATGCATTTCAAACTTTCATAATGTTTACAATGTGTAATTACAAAATATAAAAGATACATATTTTTCGTACATACAAGTTTCAAAATTTCATATGAAATTACAAAAAATAAAATACATACATACATACAATATAGTATCACCAAGGAAATGGTTGTAGATATGGAAGATAGCGATAGTGTAAGTTAACGTCTTGGAAATGCGTTCCGATTTATAACAAAACAATAATTGAGTCAACCAATAAATGTAATACAAATGTACTATTTCAGCGTCGCTCTTAGCCTTTCCCAGAACTCTCGCTGGTCCTCGGCGCTTTTCGGGTAGTCGATATAAGTTTGTGACCGAATAGTATCAATCATTTCTATAGGCATTTTATTTACTGGGACAGGGCATATCATGACAACACAGAGTATACTTCTGTTAGTTTCAATTCCTTCAAGTCTAGCAATATTCATTTCGTACATGCACCATTTACTTTCAATGTAAGCAGGCGTCAGGATCACAAGTGTTCGCCGAGTGGAAGATATAGCCTTTATGATATTATCCGTTACAAACTCTCCAGGTTTGAAGTCTCGTGTATGTATCAGCAAAGAAAGGTGCCCGTATTCTTCAAGCTGCGGAATCACGTGATCCAGAACAAATACACTGTCTGAGTCAGCAAATGATACAAATATATCCTTTTCATAGCAAGCCTGATCAAGCGGCAGATATCCACCAGTAACTTTAAATTTCGTCATGTAGTACATGTACCGTAGATTCCATCTGTACCTATAAATGAGACCACCAAATAAAACAATAATAAATGTTAAGATACACAAACTGGTTACTAGGATAAGTGTATCAAATATTGGTGGTTCACATTCGAGCTTCAGACGATCGAAGTCTAAATCAGGGATAACAATTAAGGTCCCATTCTTGAAAACACACTTTGTCTGGCTAATGCTTTCGATTGTAACGCTCGTAGAATGCAGCCATTGAAGAAAATGAAGACTATCTATATTGCAGTAACATTTTAGAACATTTCCAACAATATTAACAGTTACATTCTGTAAAATGTCCAATGCCTCTCTAACGCGCCGGTGTAAAATCTCTAACTGATTGAAACGCAAATCCAGATACGTTAATTTACTCAGTAAATGAAGATTGAACGTGATGTTAGAAATTTTATTATACCCCAAATAAAGGCGTTCGATATGCACCAGTTTGTCAAAAAT
Organism: Lutraria lutraria; assembly: GCA_964023205.1. Taxonomy (NCBI): domain Eukaryota; kingdom Metazoa; phylum Mollusca; class Bivalvia; order Venerida; family Mactridae; genus Lutraria; species Lutraria lutraria. Next base: position 47,356,573 of record OZ026833.1, on the reverse strand, counting down.
ACCACTTTGTAGTTGGATTATTCCACTCCTACTAACGTCTAATGTGGTCAATCTAACAAACGTGTCAAACAGAGTGCTGCTGTCAAATAACTCGTACCCTAAATAGGCTCCTGACATATTCAAGTACAAAAGAGATTCCGTGGCACCAAATAATTTAAATATTAGTTTGTATATGTCAGGGGGACAGTCAGAGATATCTAAATACTCTGTTTTGTATTGTTTCAAACCGGACACATATTTCTGACTTCCTACAGGAGTTATGTTGAATTTCATCAAGCGAGCGTCAATAACTTCGAAGTATGTTTTTATCTGATCCCTCGTAAACATTGTGCCGCAAGCAATGTAAGGATCCGAAGGTGATACGCCAGTGTCGTCATTGTCTTTAATATCAGGCGGTATATGACTTTTGAACATCTTACTATTGTCATAGTAAACTAAATGGTTAAGCAAGTGATATTTAATCATTAGGTCCGTATAAGCACCAAGCTTAAGTATGTTGTCACTCATGGATACATATTTTAATGTACGTGGGATATGAGACACTGTGTCGGGCTCCACGCTGATTATACTGTTTCCTTCTAAAGTTACCATTTCTACTGATGTGTTATTCAGATATCTAATATTGTCCACAGAGAAAGTTGTGCACGAGTCATATTTGTAGTATTGGTAAACGTTATTTAGGTTGAGTCGTTTAAATCGTTTTGAATGAAGACCAGAAGTTATGTTACTCATAGGTTTCAGAGTCATACCTGTGTTCCAAGATAAGTCCAATGACTCTAGATGCATTAACTGTCCAAATGCACCCATTTCCACCTTAAGCACACTGCAGTTCGATATATATAGTTTTCGAATATTGGTCAACTTATTGAAGATAGACGTTCTGACAAACGGGATCTTGCAATTTCCATATTGTCCTGATAGGTAAAGTTCCTTTAAAGTTGGAATAGTTGGAAACTGACAATCGATTCCATCAATCATAAGATATCGAAGACTCTTCAGATGTACCAGCGAATGTGGATACTCCGTGGTCCTAGAAATGTTTCTCTTTTGCTTCAGGTCCAAGTAAGTTAGTGACCTCAATTCCTTGAATGCATGTGGATTAACATTGTCGTATCGTATTTTGTTTAAACTCAGATCTAACCTTTCAAGAACTGTGAGTCCCTTAAAATCATGTTCACGTATTACATGTAAGGAGTTATCGCTCAATGATAAATTCTGTAAACCTTTGTATCTCCTTAAAACAGATTCGTTGATAGTTACAATGCTGTTTCCTCTAAGATTCAAAGAGGTGAGATTAAGGGGCAGATCATCCGGAATATGATCTAAACCTAGGCAACTGCAATCAGCATGACTTTCTGTTACAGTACATTTGGTCTTCCTGTTGTTTTCTTGGTTGTCGATGGAGGATTTTACATCTCTACATTCTGATTCTACACTAATTTCATCAGTGTTCACGAGAACCAATAGGAATGCCATAAGCATAAACATGACAGGTTCATGAGACCTGAAATGTATTTACAGATCTCTATTTTTAGCTCATACACATAATGCCCATTTTATGAAACTATTTTTTTTTAAAACAAAATGTTGATTTGCAGTAAGCTAAACTTTAAACAGTGGGCAAGCAGGAAAGCATTTTTATTATGGGTAATTTTATATTTTTGTACTGAAAACTGTTAATATAAAAACAGTATTGTCAGTTATTCTATTTGTTTCATATAGTTACTCTTAATGCTGAAATTTATTTACGACATATCTAGAAATTTTGTAAGAAATGTTGCCCATGTTGAAAAATAGAAAAACATTTTCATTTCTGAAGACTTTGCACGCTGATCTGTAGTTCGTGTTAAATTAGATTGATACTGTGTTTTTGCATCTGTTTTTACTGTGAAATTCCATTGACATGGTTATTTGTTTTCATTCATCTTTGAAAAATGACCTACTTCCATATACTTCAACGCAAATTTATAGTAAAAATAACTCAACATAATGTCATTGTTTTGAAAAATATCATGGTAGATCATTTCCTATCGTTGAAACCTATTAAGAAATGATAATGTCCCCTAAAATTATGAATATTAAAATTTTAGATAAAACATGCATCGTTCTGCATAAGATTCAAACATCTATAATTTAGCGTATGAGTGAACATAAATATATATTTATTTAAGACTTGTAATATCTTTGAACAGTGATTTCTAAATAAACTTGCGCTTAATAATTCTGAAATAATTCCATACAAATAATTAGAAATATTACCTCATATTCTCCGCGTCTTGTTTAACATATATAAATGTCCGAAAGCTCAAACTCTCATTAACGAAGTAACATCGTGCAAACTTGAGCATGATTTTTATTATCGTGGAAGATAAGTATGGAAGTACTTACAGTCATGTAAGAAATCGGATTTGTTGTTTTGGTTCATCTGTCAATGTGTGTTTATCACGCGCAACAAGATGTGAAGTGTCTACAATTGTATATACAGTGCAACTTCTGCTAAAGATAGAGGAAGCAGTGGTTCTGACATTAATGATACTAAGTGCAAAAAATCGAAAATAAGAGGCCAGTCAGAGGACGCTAACATATTGGTGAGTGACATTCTATGTGAAGCCAATTCAGTTTTGTATACGGATGAAACTTTAACTAATAGTGATACTAGTGAGAAGACATGTGATGTTTTTGATAATGCTATAGCCGGAAAATGCACTGATAACAAAATGGCGGGAGTGGATACCGTAACCAAAGACTGTGAAAACAATTCAAATGATATTCTAACATGCCTTAACAAAATAGAAACTAGATTATCATGTGTTGAGAAAAAATTAGAGTGGATCCATGACGTATTTGGTGCATTATAGAAGATAGAAACAGTAAGTTGCAAGATATATAGATTGATTACGGTAGAAGAGAAGCATGAATGTCTTGATTATGAGTTGAGCACGGTAAGCAGTAAATTATTGGGACTTCAGAAGGATAAGGAGGTATTACACGATGAAGTGTCGTACCTACAGACATAGTCTATGAGGAACAACCTTGCGTTCAGTAATATACCGGAGTCTCAGACAGGTGTCATGGAAACCACGTAGAAGGTTATGCGTCAGTTTATTCATGATAAATTATAGGTGGCAAAGGATTTAACTGACAGTATTGGGTTCGAACGTGTGCATCGTATGGGCAGCCGAATAAACGGAAACCTCGTAACATAGTTGCGAAATTTACGTTATTCAAGTAACGGGAACTCGTCAGGAAACAAGGGAGTAAACTTGGTGGAACGAATTATTATATGAATGAACAATTCCCCAAGGAGATCGTGGAAAAAAGGAAGAAACTATACACTAAATTGAAAGCTGCCTGGATCTCAATTGATTCATACTTTGTGTATGGCAAACCAGTAAAGGATAAGTGTTACGCTGGGGATGAACTTAATATTCTATCCTGGAATGTTCAAGGGTTCAGTCGGGCTAAGACAGACAATGATGAATTTACTTCTTGAATTACTTTCAATGATATCATCTTTCTATATGAATCTTGGACAAATTCTAAAAGTAATGTTTCTCTAAACGGTTATGTGACTCATAATTTTTATCGTATGTTTCAGCACCGCAATGCTAAACGGTGTGGTGGAGGTTTGATTATGAATGTGAACTATAACAATATATTAAATCTATTCAATAAACGTCAAATCTGATTAGAAAACATTTGTCTACTTTACTTAGGTGATTTAAAGATCGTGCTATTGATATGTTCATTCAAGAGTGGTCAGGTGGAATAAACCAAAGTCCTGCTCTGGACACATATTGTAATTCTAAATTAATATTTGGTTATGAAAACTACTTAGATACATTACCACGTATACTTAGGCAATATTTTACTAAACTTAAACCTTCCCTATTACCACTTCGTGTTACAACCGGTCGTTATGGTAGAGAAAGAATAGACAGGAACCTACGGTATTGTTTATGTTGTAACACACAATACTTAGAAGATACTTTTCATTTTATTTGCATTTGCCCCTGTTTTATCAAATTACGAAGAAAATATACATGTGTTCCTAATTACTATGTCACTAAGCCCTCCATCTTTAAATTTATACATTTTCTACAAAGTGAAAATGAAAACTACGTAAAATCTCTCTGTATATTAAAAATACATTAGGGTTAAGAGCAACCATCCTGTCTAATTAATTATATTTACATGTTTGTCCTCTTTCTATGTACATGTATTTCTTTCTTTCTTTCTTTTGTCTGTTTACCATGTTATCCATGTATGCAAATATGTTTGTTACTATGCATATGACTATGTACTTTGTACACGTCTTTGAAAATAAAATATGTTCTGTACTGTTCCTCTCCGAAGTAACACCTTTTGAGAGTACAATGTAACACAATTATGCTGTTGATGAGAGGTTGTTGCTCTGGAGATGTAATATTAATAGTTAAACCAGAAAAAAAATCATGCTGTTGTTGAACACTTTTTTCACATGTTTTAGTAACACTACTCAATAATCGGTCACCTAAAGATGTTGATACTTAACCAGTTTTATGAAACTATTAAAATACTAGGCAGTCCTAGACATTTGCAATACAAATTGTTAAATGTCATGTAATTTGAGTATAAATGAAGCTTAATTAGGACTGATTAACGTGACATTATACGCTTTATCTTTGAAGTATCAAATGAAATCAATGACTTGTATTGCTCACACAATTTTGTAGAATAGACCATGTTGATCGATTATAAAAGTTGAACAGTGTCGAACATGTTTATTTAGATGAATGTCGACTGAATGGATTAGCGATGTTTCGATGATAACTTAAGGGACTGACTACCTTTGCACAGGCCTTGGTGATCACTCGGTCTGTGGTACGAAATGTTATCGAATACATGTGAAGCTTGTCCTAATTTGTTTTTCCATATCAATACGTGATCTGCTTTCGTGTATTTTGACTTATGTGTCAAGTGAGTAACTGGGTTTGAACTTTATCATGCAGTAATACTTTTGATTGTATATATGTAGATACTACATAAATATACGTGTTATATATAAATTGTATCACATGTTATGTTCGTGAGTTTGTCGTTCTATATTATTGTATGTTATATTATTTTGTAAATAAATCTTATCGTCAGAGAAGAGAATTATTAATTCCGCGAGATTTATTACATTAAGTACACTGCATATAAAATTGCCACCTGGCCTAGAGTAACAGCAAATTCCTTATACAGTTTAAATGAACATTAACTGCAGTCAACCTTGTGAACAAAGGCTACTATAGGAAAAAACACAATTGTGGCCTTTATTGACAAATGACCTTTATTCATTTTGTTATCATAATAAAGGACGGGTTTAATTTAACCCAGCTTTTTAACGGTTGTTCAAATTCACATAACAAGAGAGATAACAGCATGTCTAAGATGATAGGCCCCAGACTGCGCATCTTATTTTGCAATATCTAAACATATATCTTTATTGCCCTGGTTTCCCCCTTATACGACTGAAGATAAATGAAGAAAACAGAACTGAGTGATATAGGGAGATTTTGAAAATAATAGGCTCATAGTAATTATACTTTAATTATTGAAAGAAGCCAGTGTTCCACACTATTACTTGTTCATTTATTGAATTTTACCAAATACAAGCTATACCAGAAGAATAAAGAATGAACTTCAAACACAGAATAATTGTCATAATACGTACAATAATGTTAATAATTATGCCGTTTCTGAAATTGGTACTGGTGTGATGAGCGGTTCGTCGTTTAATCCTGCAAGTATATTCCTTGCCGTAAGATCAGCCATAGCAATTGAACACGTTATCGAAGCACTTCCCAAATGTGGTAGGATGGTGCAATTTGGCAATGTCAGCAATGAGTGATTTGTTGGCAATGGTTCTGGAGTGGTTACATCAAGACCTGCGGCGTAGATTACCTTATTTTTCAATGCATTGTAAAGAGCATCTTGGTCGACGAGTGGGCCACGTGACATGTTGATGAATATCGCAGACGCTTTCATTTGTCTGAATGCATCAGCGTTGAATAGAAGCTTGTTATTAGGATTTAAAGAACAGCACACAATGATAATGTCAGACTCCTGTAATAATGTATCAAATGATACATACTCACCACCCACATCAACATCGTACTCTTTCTTTGATCTGCTACTGTAAATCAGGCGGGCTGGATCAAAAGCAATCAGTTTCTTAGCAACGTTCAAGCCAATACGTCCAAGACCAACAATGCCTACAGTTGAACTATGGATATCTTTGCCACACAAAAATAATGAGTCATCCATCGTAGTTCCCCAATAACCATCTGAAACCGCCTTTAAACCTGTGAATGTTGAATTATCAGAAAAATTATAAAAAAGGCAAAGGTTTTGTTTGTTATAGTGTCACCCCTTTTGAAAGGATATCAGCCAAGCTGGCTTTTGTGGCACCTACGTTTTGTTCGCATATTACCTCCCGAATCCCTTCTTTTTTGCCGGACGCCTGGCTGATATGGGCTTAAGATATGCATGTAGCTGGTGGCTCATCAACTGAGCGCATCAGTTATAACCAAGTCTCAACTGGGGTCGAGCCTTCGATTTCCCGCTCCGAAGACGGACACCCTAACCACTTGACCACGGTTGCGGTATATATGTTATATACAGTATAATGATATACATTGTGTACATTTGTATTGTTTTAATAAATCCGACTACTAACCATAAAGCCTACCGAAGGATGTACATAGTAACATTGGCCTTTCGCAATGCGGTGTTTTTATCGTTATCGTAAGTAATCTCTCACGTAACGGAGGCATGTGTTCATTTCTAATGCTATCGCGATATTTTTGTCATTGCGATGGCAATATAGTGGCACATATATTCACCAATGATACAATATTCATGTAAAGTACAACCTCTCCAGAGCGAACCTCTCGTGAGCAACAACCTCCCTGCAACAACAGCATGATTTTCCCCACTGCACGATTTAACTATTAATTTAACCTTTATAGAGCAACAACCTCTTAACAACATAATTTTGTTACTCCCGAAGGTTGTTGCTTTGGAGAGGTTGCATTGTACTATGTTATGCCTTTGGTACCTTCTTTAAAGTGACGTGCAGTGGCAAGCGTGAGAGCAATGGCAGCTTCAGCGACCATGTTTGTGCTAACACCCGGTGTGTATCCAACTTTGATCTTTCGTCGTGCACACTCATCCAGGTCAATATGCTCAAGTCCCACCGACTGTGTAGCAATAACCTTCAGCTGTGGCCCTAAATGAAATACAAAAATATATATGAGTTTGTACAACCCGTACCCGTACAACTACTCTGACACCCGAACAATCCACCAAAATGGTTACCCCCCCCCCCCCCTCTTCCTCAATTTCCACAACCAAAACAATCTGATCTGACTGATGAGTCATTTGAGGCGGACAAAACCATCGTTCCTGGGAAGAACCAGTCCTACACTCCCATCCTCCGTAAGCAACTCCCTACTTAATTTATGACATAAAAAATACGATTCAGTGACAACAGACAGAAAAATGAATAAAACATAATACGCAACGAAATTAATTCATTATTTATCAGTTAGAATCCCATACACCCAAATAAAACTTCAGAAGGTTCAACAAACCTCGAAATCCTCATTGATACCCTATTGATTATTTGACAGTAAAAACATGTAAACCAATTAAATGGATATTACAAAAACACACGAAAACATCTGTATATGTATGTTCGTAAATCATAGGTTATTATGATTTTGAGGAACTGTTGAAGTTAGAGCATATGGATCAGAAAACAAGTTAAACAAATTCTAATGCATCACCGATAGTCCTCGTGCCATATGACGATGAAAGAATTGTTTGGATATGGGCAAATTGATAGCCTACCAAAAGAAGTCTGAATTCTAATATATCTATGTTAGATCAGTAGTACCTATGACAGTGTGATGTACATACACACACGTGTCTGCGTTTTCTGTAAATTATCTATTGCATGTCAAGTTGCTACTGCATGTAGGACCTATAAAAGATCTAAACTATATGTATGGACCAAATACAGAAAGTTCATGCATAAATAATCAAGACATTATATCACAGAAGTGCATTACTAAGCAAGAAGATATTACCTTAACTTAATATTTTTAAAGAACAAAAACTGAAGATGGAAAAAGTTGAAAAATTAGAAAAGAAAGTGTATATATAATTCCTTGATAATAATAACAGATTGGGGAAAATGTAGAAAATAGATGTATGATCTATTGCAGCAACAATAAATGAAAACCGGTTTATCGATTTTTAATTGCATTAATCTCAAAGGAGAAGAGACAATTAGGCTTAACGGGGGGGGGGGGGGGGCGAAATATGCCAGTACGTTGGGTAGATCTATGCTAAATAGCTGTTATAGATTTAGTACCAACCTGCAATATCCAGAACTTCGGCGTCTATCTTCACAGAAAAGTTTTCCAAGTATATAGCATGTACACCTTTTATAGAAGACAAAAATTTCTCTCTAGGGACTTCTATTTTCTTTTCACGGAACATTGTCACGTGACATTTTTCCTGTAACATGCGCAATGCGTTCTCAGGAATTCCCATTATTATATAAACTTTTGGTCTAAATTCCATTGTTCGTCTAATTCAATGTTATAACAATGTAGTAGAATCTATCTAAGAAAATGGAATGTAATTTGTGTAAGCAATATCCGATTAAGGTGGAACCAAACGATTGAAATAACGTCGTTTTCGACGTCAAAACGGTCATTTTTGCGGTATTTATAGTACGTCTCTGAAAACACCTATCGCTCTGTCAATTTATTTGAATATTTAATGAAATAAAAGTTTAATAGCGGAGATTAAAATTACCTGCGCGTAGGTATAAATTTGATGTTCATGATTTAATTATAAGTGCAAGTAAAACGATTTTAAATGTAAAATTTAATGTTGTTTTCTTCTCACTTTCAAACTTAAATTATTTTTATTAAAAATCTGCCCGAAGGATTTTTTTTATTTCTGTCTATAATAAAGTTTTATGTGTCATCTACTGTTCTCATAAATTTTAAGAAAATCTATCGAGCCGTTTTTATTTTATCCAATCTTCACTATATAGCGTTACCCTACAAAACGCTCATTCGCCTTCAAAAACGTCGTTTGACACTCGCTATTCTCTCTGTTCCGGGTTGACTCTCGGTTGGTCCCGGAGGAGTGACTTGGCGAAACCCTGTCAAACCAGGAGTACAACCCTGGTGACACTGAAGTCATCCATGGCAGTCCTGGATGGACCTTGTTGTTCTGGCGCTATCGGGCAATCAGTCCCGTATTTGTTAAAATGTTTAATGTATAATACAACCATGGCTTACCGGGAAAATATTAAGAACCTGCTTAATCCTTAAAGCTACTGGACAGAACCGAGGTAGATCCGTTCTTGTACCTGGCTGTAGCATGATATACACAAGGTACTGTGGAATCATAAATTTTCGTTGGGGATTTAATTTCTTGGATTTCGTGGGTCAGCCCATCCACGAAATCAAATCCCCACGAATACAAATGTAGAGATAAGGTAATTCTTTTCAAAATTAAAATCCACGAATTTATGTCCCCACGAAATAGTCATTTTAATAAAAACCACGAAAATTGAACCCTACGAAAATTGATGATTCCACAGTATTAGTGTTCCGGATTATTGGACTACATGCGCGATTGACATTTAAAGTCGATATACCGGTTATATGCCACAGGGAGGCCCCGGTGTGACATTTTTAAGCTCCCCCCGTTTCAAGCTACCTCACGGTAACTTAAAAACGTTTTCAGATTACCCCCTCCATTTTCAAATACCCAACCCGGTAATCTAAAAACGTTTTCAGGTTACCCGGGGGCGCTTTGAAAACGTTTTCAGATCACCCCCGGGGTTGCTTTGAAAACGTTTTCAGATTACCCCGGGTAATAATTTGAAAATTCATAATGAGAGAGAGAGAGAGAGAGAGAGAGAGAGAGAGCTTGCCACGAATAGGGAGATTACAAATGCATAAATGCAGTTATTTAGCAACAATAACGTGAATTCGATCCCTATCACAGACGATTTGGATTTTGCTTTTGCAAAATAAAGGAAGTTTTCAGGATTATTTTGGATTGTAGCGATACTTTTTATTATTCATCTATGTTTTTGATATTATTGCATAATACAGTCATGTGTTAAAATATGAATATTAATGTTAAGTGCTTAATTTCCTCTTATGTGTGTGTTTGGGATGTTCTGTGAACCTCTAGTTTTACCAAAAGGGGTCTGAGTTTAATACATGTGCTATGAAAAAGGCGGAGCTTGAAAACGCTACACCGGGACCAGCACTGCGACAGTGAGAATCGGGCTTACACGTGAGCGTTCTAATGACATCAATTCTGAAACAACGGACTCGTCTGTTGTAATCATGTATGTATTTGTCACATGCTATAGTAACCATCTTCCCTTTTATTAAGTATCTATATCATAAATCGCAACGGGGTCGTAAATCTGTTGTTATGAGTCATAATTAATATTTACCCCAAAAATAAACATACATAGAATGCATATCATTAAAACAACACATCTAAATAAACTTCTGAATCATAATATAATAATTACTTATTATGTAAATCATGGAACCTTGTTTTTATACCCCCCAAAAAATGGAATTAATAATCAAAATTATCTTCCATTTTAGTTCACTAGAGCAGCCAATTTCTGCAATTTTGTCATATTATTTATTTTACGCATATGTACACAGAATTAAGCACGCTAAAATGATAATGTAATGTGTTTATTGTTATCTGAAAAGAATGGCAATGTTAGGGTTACTGACAGACAATGTATCATTAATTCCAGAAAATCTTTTTAGATCATTGTGTACAGTAAATAAAATAGATGTAAGTATGCATTAGATACCAAAATCAACCGTGTGTTTGAAACGACGTTCTTGAAAGCGAATGAGCGCTTTATAAGGTAATGCTATCATTTAAAGCTTTAATAAGATAAAAACGGCTCGATAGATTTTCTTAAAATTTACGAGAACAGTAGATGACACATCAAACTTTATTCTAAAGAAAAATAAAAAAAATCCCTCGGGCAGAATTTTAATAACAATAATTTAGGTTTAAAAGTGAGAAGACAAAAACACTAAACTTTACATTTAAAATCGTTTTATTTGCACTTATAATTAAGTCATGAACATCAAATTTATACCCACGTGTAGGTAATTTTATTCTCCGCTATTAAAATTTTATTTCATTAATTATTTCCAAAAACTGATTCAGCGATAAGTATTTCCAGAGAGGCACTATAAATACCGTAAAAATAACCGTTTTGACGTCGAAAACGACGTAATTTCAATCGTTTGGTTCCACCTTAAATCCGTATGCAAACTAGTTGTGCAGTTGATCGATATGAGACTGCGTACATATGCAAATGCAAAACGTCACGGTCGATGAACACTTAAACGTCCATTCCCAGTTAGCTAACAAAGATCGACAGATGAAACGATAGTAAAATATAAATGTAAGAAATATCATTTATTTGCTCTAAAACAATATTTACATAATGCCTTTCTTTAGTCACATCTCGTAAAAATGTTGTCAGATGTTTTTTTCTTATTTTTTACAACATCATCGAAAAAAATACAGTGCTACAATTCTACACGTACTTCGTGATTAAAAAGAAAATTTCGGAATGTTTGTATTGCAAGTAAAAGTGAGTTTCACTGATAAGACATCTTTCCCTGTAATATAAGATTTACTTTAATGTTAACATCAAAAACGGTAATGGGGCTTCTTTAAACTTACGAATATGAAATTATGAATACATGTACATCTGTAGTCGAGATTTTAGGTTTAAAACTTTTATCTGCTATCTGTATGCTACTACATCTATACTGAAGAAAACAAAAATAACTTATATAAATACATGTATATAAGTCCTTGCAAGAAAATAAGATTGTTTTATGCAGGTACTTTACTAGCTGTTTTTAGAATTGTAAGCAGCTGTGGTAGCTACTAAGTTGTGTCTTGGTGTATATTTGTATGTTACTGCTGGTTTAACACCGTCATTCAACGATATTTCCGTTTATATACTGTTTCCGGTTTTCCTGGAGTGTAATCTAGCCAGTACTAACAATACAAAGGAGTCAACAACTTCTCCACTTATGGAGGAAAATCGACATTTTTATGGGATAATAAACAAATTGACACCAGCTGTGGCCTTTTAATATATGCACGACATTATATATAGTTAATACTTTCCCAATTTACTGTTCCATTGTTTGACAAATCTACATTTAAAGGGGCATGCCCAGGAACTGCTGTGTCTTTTTTTTCGTACACCAAAAATGCGTTTATCACTTGTAAAAACAATTATTACCGAAAAGTCAAAGAAGAATGTGCCTTCAAAAATGGCCCTATAACGCACGCGTGGGTATTTGTATGTCGGTTTAAATAAAAGGCTTACAAGCCTTTTATTGACGACAACGATATTTCCGATTCGTCTGAGAATTTAACTTAGCGTGCGAGCTGCCTTTCAAACAGCAAAACAATGATATTTACCTATAATTGATCGATAGATAAGCTTTATGTCGCAAACAATGAACAGAGAAATTTGAAATAATATATACATGTATAATGAAAATGTCCACTTTAAATTTCTCTGCAGTGCTACTAGTAAACATACATATTAACGATCTATACTATAAAATGTTATTTTTATATATACAGTTTGTGTACGTAGTATAAGTCTTTGTATACAAATATACTGCATTATACAGAAATATATTATTTATGCCAAAATAAGCATGATTTCTACAGAAATCCATTACTAGATTGCTTTATTAAGTACCAACCTGCAACATCCAGGACTTCAGCGTTCATCTTCACAGAAAAGATGTCCAAGTATAAAGCATGCACACCTTTTATAGCAGACAAAAAATCGCATTTAGGGACTTCTCTTTTCTTTTCACGGAACATTGTCACGTCACATTTTTCTTGTAACATGCGCAATGCATTCTCAGGAATTCCTTTTATTATATAAACCTTTGCTATAAAATCCATTGTTCGTCTTATTCAATATTATAACAATGTCGTAGAATCTACCTAAGAAAATAGATGTACAATGTAATTAAATCTATGTACTGACTGGTTGCACAATTGACCTACTTACAGCATAATTTGATATGAGAATGCAAACGTACGTATGTACATGCAAACATTAAGGTCGACAAACACTTAAAGGTCTATTAGCTTTTCGAATTTAGTATTACCTGGGACCATTATACATATTTATATAATGGTTACAGGTAATTCAGAACAATAGATGGAATCACAGTAAAATATATGTTTTGGTCTAAAACAATATTTACATAATGCCCTTCTTTAGCCACACCTCGTAACCATATTGTCAGGTGCTTTTCTTATTTCTTTGCAATATCATTGAATAAATACAGTGCTATAAAGTACAATTCTACATGTACTTCTTGAAAATTTCGGAATGTCTGTATGCAAGTAAAACTCAGCTTCACTGATAAGACATCTTTCTATGTAAAATAAGACCTACTTTATAATTAACACCCAAAACGGTAATAGGGCTTTAAACGTATCTGTATGAAATTATTTTTTACGAATCACATTGAAATATACATTATTAATACAAATTCATCCTTGGACGCCTATTGTTTCTCCCTTATTACATAAAAACGGGCTGGACGCCTCTGGGCGCTAAATGGTGATGAATATATCTGTAGTCGAGACTTTAATCAGCTACCTCTATATGGAACGCCATAGCTGTCTTTTGTAAACGCATGCCATGTTGTCTTATCAATAGAACATTCCAACTTCTCTAAGCATCAAGTTATATTGTTAAACCGGGGTGTTGAATTGTCTAAATACTATTTGAATATGTCTATTCGTAATGTTAAATTGTCAATATAGGTTCACATGTTCTTTTGACAGTTTAACATGGCAATTAGACATATTCAAATGGTATATTGACAATTTAACATTACGTATAGGCATATTCAAATGGTATATTGACGATTTAACATTACATAATTATAGACATATTCAAATGGTATATTGACAATTTCACACTTGGGTTTAACACATAATGTCTAGAGAGGTTGGCATGTTCCATTGACAAGTCAACATGGCATGTGTTGACAAAAGACAGCTATGGCGTTCCATACCTCTACGCTACTAACTAGATACTGTTTTCGGTTTTCCTCGACTATAATCTAACCAGTATTAACACTTCCGATTGCGAGTCGGCAACTTCTCCACATATTGAGGAAAATCAACATTGTTGTCTAATTTTCATGGAAGGGTATGATCAGTTCATTAGCAACTTGATTTCAGCTGTGACGTTTTTATGTATGCATGACATTACACAGTTAACACTTCCCCTGTACTGTACCATTGTTTGACAAATTTACATTTAAGACATGTTTGCAATTTTACAGTAAAAAAATGAAGCGGATAACTAAGCAGCCATGATGGATTTGAAAAAATCATTGTAAATGGGTTACTACTCCATCATCATGTGGATTGTCAAGTTAAATCATTACTTAATCTACATACTCGTTCCTTACTTGTATATTAATTTATATAAAGGGAGGTTATTTGAAACAAACTAAGCAGAGTTGATGTTCTTGTGCAAGCAATGTTCTTACTCCATTTCATATACTTCCAGCTAAAATACCGAGCTTAATCTTTGTACAAAGATGTTTACAATGGCTGTCTACATGTCGTTAAGAGTACTATGTTGAAGTTGAAATTACTGTGGAACCAAAATTTTGTCATAATTATTTTTTTTTTCACCTACTGAGGGAGTTCGAAAGCATGTTATTGGTTGAGAGAATCTTAAGTGTCCCATATCACAGTTGCCAAATATTCAGCTCTTTACTTTAATGTCAATAAATAATAAGTAATGAAGAAAACAAGATATTTATCATATTCATATTTTTATTTGTTACTATCATTCATAAAACACCACATGTACAATCAATCAAATCAACCAAAATAAGAATGCATGCATATCAACAGATCAGGCAAAAAAACCTGTCACCCAATATCTGCTAACACCTCAAAAAAATATTGGGTCCATGGGTTGGTATACTTTTTTTGAAATACTGGTTCTTTTTTAGTTCAGTCATATACTTCATATAAAATCGACAAGAAATCAACAAAACTGAAAGAAAGTTGAGGGTCTGCAGAAGTTTGAGTCAGTTGGCTCAGTGGAAATCAGGATTTTTTTTCCGACTAACACATATACTAAATACATCCATCAAAGACTTATAATCATAACATACAATAACCACCTACTTCCTGAGTGATTACTTGGTCAGATGTTGATACTTTATCATGGCATTACTTTAGTACAGTACTATTCTACATACATAATAAAATACATTTTATACAAATAAATACAAATTCTAAATTTCAGCTGGGAGATTTGTCTTGAGAAGAAAATATTCTAAGTCGATTTTTCAGTAATGATATTTCAACAGGCATAGCTTCAAATGGTTCCCCATCAATAGAATACCAGACTTCTGTGTCCTGAAATGGAATATTACCAATAAGTGTATACAGTAACACACAGTTAAGGTATTGGATGTTATGAAGTATGTACAGTGCAACCTAGTGTTGTAAAATCGGTCTTGAAAGAGAACCGATTATCAAATCGAATTGGAAAGGGTGTTTTGATTCACAATCGGAAAATAATCGAAAGAAAATTTGTATCCTTATTTGACAAATTTATTTGGTTGTTACCTGTTTGTCATGCAATATATAGTCATTAAAATCTGAAACATAAAATACTTCCAGACTGATGGCCTGAACTTCCCTGGATATGGGAAAATTTCACTCAAATTTCACTTAAATAACAGTGACTACCCTTGTTTGAATACACACAATGCCCGAAAGTAATGGAAAGAAGACAGTTGCTCAAATAATGACGGCAGTCTCCCTACTTGTATATACAATGTACATCGATTTAACACTACTAACATTGATAGTTGCCATCCTCCATGCTTCGGAGAGGTTGCACTGTACTTTAATAGTTCCAAGACCGGAGAGGTTGCACTAGTGATGTAACGATAATCGATTATAATCAAAAAATCGTTACATCAATAGTGCAACCTCTCTGGTCTTGGATGTATTGAAGTACAGTGCAACCTCTCCAAAGCAACACCCTTTGTGTGAAGCAAAATTATATTGATTGTTTAGAGGTTATTTCACTAGAGATGTTAAAATAATAGTTAAATCATGCAGTGGGACTGTGGGAATAAATAATGCTGTTGTTGAAAGGAGGCTGTTGCTCAAGACAGGGTCACTCTGGAGAGGTTGTACTGTATAAAATATGATAAAATAATTATTTTCACTAAACAAACCTTTCCTTATTCCAATGAAATGGGTATAGTGAAATTAGGTTTAATTAAGTGAATATTCAGGTTCCAGTCCTCGAATTTAGCACCGAACCTTGCAGCCAGTCCACCAAAATGGCCTCACTGCCAAAATTGGCCCAGTAAATTTGAAAAGGTCAGTGGTCCGAAGGTCCAGTAAATTTTCAGTAATCATTTTACCATGATTCAGAACAAAAAAACTGAAACGCTTTAGTCTCTCTCGAAAAATATGTTTTTTAGCCAATTCATATGAAATTCTGTGTGTACTCTTTTTGGTCTACTAAAGTTCATTCAGTCCAGTAAAGTTTGCATTTTCTCTGAACCAAATGTCCGGTGCTTAAAGTAGTTTTTTGAGTTTTAATGTAAATGTATATCAGATAGTAGACCTTTAAATTTGTCAGCAATAAGAAACTTGATGATCACATTGATTTAAAATGGGCCTTCAGTAAAATGCTCTGTTAAAAGGTTAACACTGATATTTGTCTTTTTTTTACTCCAATTCTTACGATGCACCAACTGACATTTGGAAACTTTTCAAGTATGAGGGAGTACTGATGACTAGTCAGAGACCATAAACATCGGACCACTGAGTACCCAGATATTTATCTTAACAAAAAGAGGTCATAATACAAGAAAATTTCAGTTTCAGTCAAAACCATAAATAATAAGCAAATACAGTAAAGAAATACCTCCTTTACTTCCGGGGTAAATTTGATTTTTCTACAAAGTATATCTTCATTGCTATCATGGCTAATTTTCCACGATGGTGACTTTATCCTAGACCATCTGTAACAATAGATAATCCATTATATAAATATCACAAAAGAACCTTTGTGTTATTTCATTAATATGTCTTAGCTAAGGCTTAACTTTTTTTATCAAAAAGCCAAGAAATTATCATCATTACTTAAAGCAAAAAAAACACTAAACATTTTGAAAAAAAACACTAAAAATTTTGAAAAAAATAAACACTAAAAATATTGGGAAAAAAATCACTACAAATTTTGAATGAAAAACACTCCAGATTTTGAAAAAAACAACACTAAACATTTTTATGAAGACTAAAAATTTTGAAGATTTTTAAAAAATTAGTTACTCAAACTGCTTACCCTTCTGAGATAAAATCTGACTTGGAAATGTCATCAGGACCAATACCTAGTCGCAGACCATTTATAGGCTGTGATAAAATAAAACATATAGTATGAAGACATAATATGACAAATAGGAGTTCAATTTAATAGCGAAAAATAGTGGAAAATTACCTAGTTAGTAACAGATGAGTTAGTATGCTTACCACTGATAACTGAATAATAATGCAACACAACATTTATTAGACTTGAATATACATGTAGTTCAAGCTAATATCATTAATCAATGACCGTATGATCTTCAATTATTCAAATCATACAAATGTTCAACTTCAAATTAAAGCAATTTAAATGATGATACCTGATTTGGTAGGTCAAAATTTGAACTTATGGTTAATTCTACATTATCAATATCTTTCTTCACAAATTCTTCATTTTCATAATCTTCTTCCTCTTCTTCTTCAACAATAGCTGTAAAACATACACACCAAGATGTAAGAGACATACTAAATACTTTATTGACAAACGTGGCTTTTATTTACAGGTCATTCTCTTAATAATCAGTGAGAAATAATCTAAAAGAATGGCCTTTATTGACAAGGTGGCCTTTATTGACAAGGTGGCCTTTATTGACAAGGTGGCCTTTATTCACAAGGTGGCCTTTATTGACAAGATAGCCTTTTACCTCAATATCAACAACATTTCAGTATACTAAAGACTAAGTAGGATCTATTTTCATTAATTCTATAATTCAACTCTATAATTAATAAGACCACCCTGATATGTTATTCCTTTTAGTTTGGTGGTCTGAATGTCAATGTTTTATTGTAGCTATGTTTGTTTGTTTTGGATTTAACACCATTTATCAACATTACTTCAATTATACAAGGTACATGTAATGTGTTGTTCAACTACCCTGTACTTAACTAACTGAACAAACTACAACAGAAATACATGTATAAAGTTTTAATGTGACAGAGAGTCAACAGTTTTGATGTGGAATTAAGTAAAAACAATTTTGTTTGTTTATATCAGGTTTTATGCCCCTTTTCAACAGTCAGAGTCATATTACGTGGACAGTTCACTTAACCATCATTCCTGGAAAGAACCAGTACTAGACTCACATCCTCCATAAGCAACTGTCAATTTTCTCACATAAAGAGACATGGTCGGTAGCTGGGATCGAACCCACAACCCTCTATCAGTGAGAGGTTACAGTGATTTGAAGTCGGCGACCATAACCACTTGACCATGGAGGCGGAGTAAAAACAAGATGTATTTTTAAAACACAATGCCCCCTCCCAGTGACATTGACCTTTAACCTACTGACCTTAAAATACACAGGGTTTTGTAGAGGTTGTCATGAGGAATCAACATATGAAGTCTGATGATTGTTGGTGGAAGGGTTTTGATTTTATAGGCAAGGATTAAGTTTGGTACAAACAGACAGACAAAACTGACAGGCCAAAAACACTATGCCCCCAATCTATCAATACTGGGCATAAAAATGTCCACGCATAAACAGACATTCTTTATATTATATTTTATTTATTATTTATAACACTTTTTGGTTGAATTTGGGTGATATAGATCATTCTGATAACAATTTAAACTATCACAGGTCAGTTCTGACTGCCTATTTTATAGCTTTGGTGTAACTAACAAGTACTAATAAATTAACTTCACAAAATTATGCATAACCATGTACAGTACTTACATAAAGGTTTCATCCTAGGTTTAAATAATAATCGCAACAGACCAGTTAACCAACTTTGTGAAGAGGGAGCTTTAGGTTCTTCTGTTTTCTTGTCCTTTCTTTTTGGTACATCTGTCTCTTTTGCTTCCATATACTCTAGTTGGCCTCTTATATTTGGAGGCCATTTACTCAAGGTAGATCTAATATAAGTGAATTTGTGCTTTAAGCCACTCATGTACCAATATCTAAAAATGGAATACCATAAACATATGAACAGCATCAAGCACTTTACATTCAGAGATTTGGTCTCTACAACATGAATCGATTCTTTGCAAATAAAGCTTAAGATGTTGATACAATCAAACCTGTGTTAGCAGCCACCTCAGAATAAAGGCCACCCTGTGAATAAAAGGTCATTCTGTTAAAAAACATAATTTGATATGTAAAACAAAAATGGCGTTCGAAAAATTTCCATTGATTGTTTAGTACAAAATGACTACCGAATAAAGACCACCTGTCAACAAAGGTCACATTTTGTCTTTCTTGAGGTTGGCCTTTGTTCACAGGCTTGACTGTACTTAGATATTAAGGGAAGAATCATAGAAGTTCTTCCTTAAGCAATATTAAAGTCACTTACTTAGGAATTTTTTCCTTCGCATCTCTAAAGCCTCCAACTTCCATCCCACACAAAGCGAATGTCGCCCTTCCATCTTCCCCCTAAGTTAAGCATGAATATAAAACTTTCAGTTCATTTCCAACATACATTTACTTGAATAATTGAAAAGCCGTTTTTGTACATAATTATATACAGCACTAAAATCTCAATTTTATTGTAAATTATATTAATTAATTCAAATTTAATCAAAGATGTTTCTTAATTTTGAAAGGCAAGCTTAATTGATCAATCTAGCTTTTTTAAAACTTATTAATACATGAAAAGCAATATGTTAAGATTCTAACATTTTTGTAAAATTTTAAAGCAGAAACTGAGCTAATTTCTCCCCTTTACAACAGAATAAACATATACTTACTCCAGACTTAGTATACTTGAAAATACAATGTAGTTGACATATTGCACACATGCAATTTTGAAACAGATCATGAAGTTCATCACTTCATGCAAAGCCTCATTATCAACATGCCAGAACTATAGTAAAATGTTATTAATATAAATTACCTGTATTTTGATCACATCAATTTTTTCTGTCACCCCTTTCACAACAGCCATGGCAGCATCTAGCATTCTCCTACAATAACAATAGACAGTCTTAAATAATTAAATCAGTATTACAGTTAAACTCTGACATTAAAATCACCTCTGAAAAATGTGTTTAGTTATGTAAAATGAATAAGTTATACCAGTTCTATTCTTGTGCTTTCATCAATAACACTAATTATTCAATGAAACGCAATGTTGAAGTACGCATGGCTCCAATGTGTACCATATGGTGACGTCACGCTATGTTATTGTTTATAACTTCCATTTTGTAAGTAGTTCCTGCAAATACCCATAATGCCCCGAGCAGAAGAACACAGGTCAGTGTGTAGCGCTACGGTAGTGTACACATTGATTATTTGACAGATTTGTTCACTTTAGGGATAGAAGATACAGGAGAAACAAGCATCCATATTCCTACTCTCTTTTCTAATAGTTTTCCTGGTTCTTTATGATGCCACACGTAAAGCACTGACTCACACCTAACATGTTATTCTGTGATTTTATAGAGTGACACAGTTCTGGGCTTGGTAGTTGAGATTGGGACACTACAAAAGCATCCCTGAAATATCGAAAGGCAGAGAGCCGAGTTTTGAACCCACAAACTTCTGATTAGTACTTATAGGCTACAGAATTTCGTTGAAGTCAAATATCTAATGAATGAAGAACATCATAAAAAATCTGAGGAACAGATCACGGCTTGATACAATTCTTTTTAATTTAAGACTACCAGTAATTGTTGTAATATATTCTAATTTACTAAACAGTTATTGTTATTCAAAATATGTAAATTCCGTGTGATATGGGATTTTAGAAGACCAACCAATATCATGGACTCACTTTAGTGGGTTTAATCATTTTATATGTATGATTATGGTTCAATTTTTAAAATGCTGAATCTAGTAATGACCAATTAGCCAGTTACATTGTACACAGTATAACTTATACACAGTGAGTAAAAAATGTTAACAAAATTATTTGAAAAATAGCAAAATCAGTATAATTAAACATCCTAGGGGAATGGAATATCATATACATCATTACATAAAACAGAACATAATAGTACACATATAACTGTTACATACCTGACTTCTTCTTTATCTGAACCAAAGAAGAATGAAGCAAACTTGTTAGTTTTTCCTGTAGGTATTATGCCAATGGGTGTCTTCTGTCTGAATTCCTGTAATTTCATGTATTATCATATATTAACATTATAATTATAATAAGTATATAGAAATATCAGTCCACAAAAATGACCTCAGACCTCAAGGAAAAAAAATGATGAGGGCTTATAAAATTAAGAGACTTAGTGACTTTCAGGTCCAGTAAATTTCCTTTGATTTTTAGTGAAACTTTAAGTCAATGGCTAATGGACTAGGTGTAACAGTGTAACAAATAGTTTTGATACAATCATACAGCATTCACCAGTAAATTGAATATAATCAAGCCTCAACAACAGTTGCATTTTTAATCAGTGTATTATCCTGAGTCATCAGGTTTACGAGCCATATTTGTAGTAAATCAAGAAGATTGCTTCAACAAACAAGACATTTTAACATATCAGACCTTGTCTTCCTTTCTCATCATTCCAGTTATCATCTAAAAATTAAAGACAAAGAAATGATAAGATGTCATCACACTACAGTTGAAATTCAGGTAAATGAGAAATTTTAATAATTAAAGTTTGATCAACCCTAAGTCAGTAATAGTTAATGTGACACGGAGTGATTTAAAATTCACTTTGCAAATAAAGCATAGTGTATTAGAGGCCATTACAGACAATCAATCTACATTAATTAATTAATCATACATGTAATTGATAAACCATACAGATGTCTATTAATTGGAAGGTAAAAGAATGATATCACAAAATGATTAAAATGAAACTTGCCCAAGAAAGTCATGTAAAAATTAGCAACAGAACGAATACATTTAGTTAAATAATTTAACCGAACGAAATCCAGAAAGAAATTCAACAAAAGAAGCAAAGGATGCTCAAAAGATGTATTCAACAAATAACTTTAGACAACTAAGAGCAATAATCAAATTACTAATTCATAAAAATGCTGTAACATCATAATAATCAGTTTCATGTTTCCATGACAACAAGATAAAGTTTACCTCTACAACAGATCCATTACCACCGGCAACCACTACTCCGTCAGTATGTTTTGCTTCTAGAAACTTAAAGAATTCTTTTATTTGGCCTTCATACTCAGTCTAAAAAAAATTAAGCAAATATTCAAGAAAATAAGAATATCAATTCAACTTGACTGTACCTGGTCCTGAGGTTGTTAAACTTGAGAGTGGTCCTTGAACCCATAATACAAATCTCAAGTCCATTCTCAAAGTATCATGGATGAAAAGATAGAGCTGATTAATGTTTAAATACATATTCTGAACAATTATGTTTTCAGACTAATATATCAATGATATCATTATTGTAATTTGTCTGATCACAATAAACTTAGAATCCCTGAAGGAGAAGTTATGAGATTTGAGCTCAGAGACTGATCTCAAGTTAAATAACCTCTGATCCGGTAATAATAAACCTGAGTTTATAGACAAATCTCAAAATGATGTATAACAATCAGGCCATGTTTAGGTTATGCTCAGACAATTTTCTGGCAAATTCCAGTAAATGTCTAACTAATTTAAGACATCATCAGAGCTTTCATTTGACCTTGAAAATGGTATTTTGACTCTTGAAATTACCAAGTAAAATAAAGCTTCTAACTTTTGAGAATTTGTACCAAAGGGTCAATTTTACCAGTTCTGTAACAATTCAACATGCAACTAAACATTGCATCAAGTATTTGAAATTTTTTCAACAACTGGCATAGTAGTTGTAAACAATAACTTTCAAGTATAATTACTTAATAAATATAAAGAATAACTCTACCTTGACAACATTAACTTCTAGTCCAGCCAGATACAAGACAGGAGCAGCATTCTTCTCAAACAACTTACGACTTTCTCTGTAAAACAAATGGAGAATATTTAATATATAATTATAATAAACAAAACCAAAAGATAAAAATATTCTGCGCATTTGTTTTCATACCAATACCAAACTATTACTCTCAACATGTATATATAATTGCAGATGAGAAAACACAGGATGGTTGCAAAAATGTATGTATATGTCAAATAATTATAAAAAATTAAATAGTACATAAGCTCAAAATCACAAATACATTTCTTTTCAGAAATATCAATACTTTTCATATAATCGAGTGTTATCATTCATCTACATCAACAAAAATCATATTTAAATAAAAGTATGACATCAAGACATTTGAAGATGACATTAAGCAAGAAGGAGTGAACAAGATGGTAATACAAATAGTTACCAGATTTGGCTAGAATGCGTCATTTAATGGTGGTAATTTGAAAAAAAAATCCCGGGGAGATCCCCCTACCCCACACTCAATGGAGGGTTTGTAAGTGAAGATAGCACAAAGATTTTAACAGAAGAGTGAGAAAAATATTCAACAGATTGAAAAATTTGGTCGGAAATAAAAAATAAATACATACGTAGTTCTTGCTGCTGGATTCAAAAACACAGTTATCTTTCTATTTTTGCCACCAAACTGTGATATTTGTTCACCATAAACCTGTCAGATAAACTTTATTAATAGAACAGAGCAAAAACAATAACAATTCATCATAAATGTTATAGTATGTTAATATTAGTCCTATTAGTGGGATGAACATGTTCGAATCTTTTAAAATAATGCAGTCAAATTTTGGTCTTTCAATTTTGGATTTTTTCAGGGATTTTATTAAAATTGTCACTATTTGGGAATTTCTGGGAATGGTCCATTCTTATGGTTATATATAACATAAAAATACCTATGATGGTATAAAGAAACAAGAAAATATACCTTTGCTTCAGCACAGTACTTTCTCCTAAGCAAATCATCTCTGAAATTACATTTGTAAGTAAAACATTTATATAATTACTTAAGGTTTTATAAAATGTTTACCATACAGTAAGAGGCCTGTTAAAATGCTAGCCTACCTGACTGAATATCATTTTTTATGAATAATCAGATGGTCAGACACATTCAGAAGTTCTGTATTTATACTGCTAGTCAAAGGATAAGGAACTTATGAGGGGCCCAATTAAATGCATGACCCTTGGGCAGAGCTTGTTTGGTTCATCAAAAACAAGAAACTGTCAATAGTCACATACATCAGAGCAATAAAATGTCTAGAGCTTCAGTAATTTGAGTAAATTCAGTAAATTTTAAAATTGTACTGTACAACTGTCAGTGTACTAATGTACGTTGGGCCCCTAAAACATCAGAATCGAAAGACGAAAGAGAAAAAAGTAGCTGCTGGTTTACATGAGTATTTCCCTCAATCAGTAACTGGCAAGGAGTTTCCATTTACTGCAATTTTGACATTACATTGGCCTTACTCAGTAAAGTCAAGACTCAAGTTAGTGTAATAGGAGGAAAATAATGTACCAGATGCAGGGCTCGAACCCGCGACCTCAATAAGTCAAACTTGCAAGTCAGATGCTCTACAAACTGAGCTAATCAGGCTGGTGAATATACCAGCCAATTCATAATACAATACACCTCACAAGTACATTCCTTCTTCCTTTTTATTCAAAGTAAATTAATCGCAACAACAACAGGCTCTTTAAACTAACCCAGCCATTTGCTTCACCCTAGATCTAGGATTCCAAGGTTAGTCACACACTCACGGCACCAAATGTAATAGGAGAGGACAATAATGTACCTGATGCGGGGCTCGAACCCGCGACCTCCTGTTTGCAAGTCCAAAGCTCTACCAACTGAGCTGGTGAACCAACTGAGCTGGTGAATATCCCAGCCAATAAATAAATTTATATCAAAGACCTATATATCACACCGCTACATAGTTCTGGGTCCCATAACTAAATTGGTCTTTTTTATTTCGTCTTGTTGACCATTTTAGTTATGGAATTGTCCTCTTACAAAGTCAACAGCTTAAGACGCTTGTTCATGCGTCTATTGAATCAGATCAATTTACATGCTTTCCGGAATGCTACGGACTTAATCAAAAGCATTTACGAGGAAAATTTTGAAATTAAGGGTAGTATGAAACATCGGCAAAATATTTGATAACTTTCATCTGTTGAAGGTATATTTTTGGTCATATTGATAGATTATACTATATTTCATCGAATTGTACACACGTTTTATGGACATTTGAGCGTTAAATAGGAAAACGAACGCGACTCAGATTGAGTCGTTTACCTGTTAGCTTTTAAAGAACAAGTGGCTTTGACGATGAACTGCAATGCAAACGTATCATCGTCAAAGACCCTTCGACTAACTGCTACCAAGGACTTATATACATACATGGATTCGCAACTTCCGTATTAACAGTTTAAAGTAATCAAATCCCGCGATAATAAGACGTGAATCAACGGGAATACAAGCTATTGTTTACAAAAGCGAAAATACGAAAAAATCCGTGATATCCGAATGATAATAACAGCGAAAATATCCGTGGTATTCCGAATGTTTAATCTCGGAGACGAAAGGATTATAATAGATGTCTGCCATCTTGGAATTTAAAATGTTCGACTGACGCCTTTTTCGACGCTTATACTTAGACTTTGTGGATTATAATTGTATCTCAATATCTTTAATGAATTTTTTGCATCCTTTACCAATTTCCCGTGCCCAATTGCCAGAGTTTTATTAGTATAATCAAATTCGTAAACACCCAAATACAGCTGTCGGACATTGCCGAGTATATAGCAATGCATTGTGGGATCGCCGAACGATATCGTTTGATCTATTTTTAGCAGTTGCGAATCCATGTATGTATATAAGTCCTTGCTGCTACATTAAGTTTACAAAATCAAAATTATTGCTTTTGTAAGGTGTCAACTGACGTTTCTTAAAATATAGGATACTTCTAAAAGGGGCAACTTTCAGTTTAACAGCAAAGTAGAATTGTAGAAAATATAACCTCAAAAAAACTATTTTGTCCGAAAGGTCAACTATCCGAAATACGGAATTCAACGTTAATACAAATGGGTTAAGCTGACAGTCGGATTCATACTTACTCGTATCTATGATAACCATATCTAACAGCATATGCACCAACACCAGTGAAAAATACTGACTTTTTCCAGTTATTTCGCACTGTTTTAAATGCGTTGACAATGACTTTCATGGTTTTATTTTCATGCGGATAAGGGCGCGGCCATCTTGGAAATATGTATACAACACGGCGACGCTGCATACATGTATTTGCGCTACAAAAACCTTTTATTGATGTCTCATCTTGATTATGTTCTATAATGAAATAACACATATAATAATAAAATAACCGAAAACAGAGACCTAGTCATTTCTTTGTATTTGAGCAATTCTTCATTGTATCTTTTTTCAACACTCCGTCTGTTTTGTGTTGTACCAGAGACGTATACATGTATTATAATACGTATCCTGCATGTTGTACATTTATACAGGGATGTACAAAGGGAGTATTAATATATTGCGTTCTTGTGCCCTGCATGTCTACCAGTTTGGTTAGTACCAATGTATATAGTATATATACATGTTGTATAGGTCTTTGGTTTTACTAGATCTACGCATTCAAGTTCTAATTATAACCTGCTAACTACTTGACACAACATAATTACATGTACTTGCATAATGCATGTACAAACAGCACATGTGAATATACATGTATACAATGTTAATACATTCATATTATTTGAATGCAATATAGAACGTTTACAAATGTAAACATATTATAGCACGTGCAAATTCGTGTATACGTATTCCAATTAAAAGCACATTTATAGCGCGTGAAAATGTATACTTATTTCAA
Source organism: Lutraria lutraria (assembly GCA_964023205.1). Taxonomy (NCBI): domain Eukaryota; kingdom Metazoa; phylum Mollusca; class Bivalvia; order Venerida; family Mactridae; genus Lutraria; species Lutraria lutraria. Next base: position 47,329,327 of record OZ026833.1, on the reverse strand, counting down.
TTGGGCGCATATTTAAAGCATGTAAATGTATATATATATCTAAATATGATGTGCGTTAGAACGCAACATATGTAAACGTATGCATATTAATTATGTCTCACTGTGTAGTGAGATTAAACGAACGACAATGCTAGGAGATTGATATTTCGTATCGAGCGATACGGATCTGTCGGTCTTTATCCTCGAACATTAAACTAAAGGGAGATAACCAGAGGTGACTGAGCTTGCAGACTTGCAGTGAACATTAAATTGCGTATTTTTCACATGATCATAGTTTACATCATCCAAAGGTTCAGGCGTGTTCGCTTTCTTGAATGAGGAAGGTTATAGGTATTCTGAATTGCCATTTCAGATAATTGTTTAACTGTACCATCCCAATATAATTGTTTCAGCCTCAAATTTCGGTCCCTAACAGTAAAACAATCACATGTCAGATTTATTCATGCAGATGATGCTACAACTGAATTTGGACCTTGCATGATTGTGACTTACTAGGAGAGTTAAATAGAATATGTTTGTGTCCGTATCTTTACTGCCATTGTTTTACTTAATAAATTAATGCATACATGACCTGTTTTCATTTAGTCGAAGGGGCTTTGACGATGATACGTTTGCATTGCAGTTCATCGTCAAAGCCACTTGTTCTTTAAAAGCTAACAGGTAAACAACTCAATCTGAGTCGCGTTCGTTTTCCTATTTAACGCACAAATTTCCGTAAAACTTGGGTACAACTCGATAAATTATAGTATAATCTATCAATATGACCAAAAATAGATACCTTCAACAGACGAAAGTTATCAAACATTTTGCTGATGTTTCATACTACCCTTAATTTCAAAATTGTCCTCGTAAATGCTTTGGATCAAGTCCGTAGCATTCCGGAAAGCATGTAAATTGATCTGTTTCAATAGACGCATGAACAAGCGTCTTAAGCTGTTGACTTTGTAAGAGGACAATTCCATAACTAAAATGGTCAACAAGACGAAATAAAAAAGACCAATTTAGTTATGGGACCCAGAACTAGTTTTCATTCTGCAATAAGAGTTAAGACTAGTTCTGGCTTCCAAAACAAGTCCGCTCTTTTAATATATTTTTGCTTTTCATGCTTCCTGCCATCGTATAATACAGGTACCCTGAAGACCTTTCATGACGGCCTGCCTAATTGAAGACCTACAGAAGACCTACGCAAATACAGTACAAATAGATCTACATGAAATTTAAACTAATGTTATTTTCGGATTTAGCATCATGAAAATATGTATAAATGACTAAAATACTTATTAAGAATTATCTTCGAAAGTGATCTTGAAAGTTTTTCCTTTGGAACTATTTTTTCCCGATCGCGCGGGATATATAAAAAAATCGACTAGAAATAAAAAATTAAACAGTATAGGGCCGTAAAATCATTATCTTTTTCTCTTGATTTACCGGACTAGGTCCACCAAATACACAGTCCCAAATTCTTCTACATGTTCGGTAAAAGTAGTTCCACGTTTGCAGACTTTGCGAAAGTTGCCGGACCGAAGGATATGTCCGATGGATGGATTGTGTGTCGGTCCGTTAAAGAATCTTATCTCATCGGACCGGTTGTCCGGCAACTTATTACCCGATGTATACACATTTATACTTGTTTACTGTTTTTGGTCTGGCAGATTTCCTTTCGGTCCGACAGAATTTTCAAGCTTGTTGGACCGAATGTCCGGCAGATTTTTTTGCCTTTCGCGAAGTCTGCGTTTGTGACATCATGTTTTAAAGCTTATTTAAATCACTTTCGCATAATTTTTTATAGTATTTTTTTGTAAATTTTGCATATATTTTAGATGGTTCTGAATCCAAAAATAACTTCAGATTTTATGTATTTGTACTGTATTTGTGAAGGTCTTACGTTGGTCTTCAATTACCCGTAGATTAGGCAGACCCATTCATGAAGGAGTGAAAGACATATTTTTCAAAGGGTGCCATCTTGGACAGTCCTGTGTTTTAAGCTTAATGGCAGAAACTGAAAATAAGTATGAACTGAGATTAATTTTAGATTATAGATAGACTTCATTAAATACTGAAGTAAGTACTATTGTTTATTTAAAGAATGATGAATATCTACTTACCTATTTTCCTTCTTGTATTTCAGTGACTTTTCTCTTTTTCAGTAAAAACTTAAGTAATTATTGAATAAACCTAAGTCACCAAGATGCGTCTCGAAAATCATGGCCGGGAAATTAAGAAAGGTCTCCTTGAAGGAACGAAAATGTGGAAGTACAGAAATAGTATGATTGCAGGAGTTCTAGCAATTACCGTTATGGTTGATGTCTTTGTAATGTGAGAAGTCATTTTACTTACCTTTACAGTCAAACCTATGTTAGCAACCACCTTCGAGGAAAGGCCATTCTTTAGAAAAATTGTCTTTGATTATTTAGAGCAAAATGACCTCCTAATAAGTGTCACCTGTAAATAAAGGCCATGTTATGTCTTCCCCAAAGGTGGCTCATATCTACACACTCACACACTCGAGAATATATTCACAGTAAACACTCATTCAGCAACTACCTCAATCAGTCAATGTAATGACCAATTTTTTTTAGATAAGTTTTCTTTTTGTTCCAAAGGTCAACTTAATTTTTCTGTTCTACTGTAAAAGCATCTTTCCAGTTGATTGGCATGGAATCATTTTGTTGCAGGCTTTTAGAGATAAAAAGCTTATGCAGCACTTTTGTATTTCATACTGTATAATAGTGTATGACATTTTTTCTTTTGTACATAGAAATCCTAAATGATGAGTGGTATTGAAATCCATTGAAGGAACATCACAGGGTTAAATTAAACAACTTATTATACACGTAACAGTCAAACCTGTGAGCCAAGGCCATCCTTGGGAAAAAAATAATTTATTCTGAGATCTTTTTGTTCTAAATAATTAACACAGTTTTTAAAAGAATGGCCTTTATTCACAGCTTGGCCTTTATTCATAGGTGACTGCTAACACTGATGTAACTCACTGTGTTTGATAAAACATGGGAAATCAAACACGGATCAACTTGATTCATTATCACTGAATTTAATGATATCAGATTGTATATCTCTTTATCACATGTAATAGCTTTTATTATGAGATGTATTTATTAAAGGAAAATTGGTTTATGCATTCAGAGACATTATACTGACAGTCTAACACTAGATGCAGCTAACATTTAGTACAAAAATGTATTAAGTTCTGTCTAGTATTTGTATGATAAATTAGCTTATATATCTCTGTAGTAATCAAAGCCTGTGTTATATTTTTAGATCCTATTGTAATTCTCACAAAGAAGAAATGGAATTGAAAAGACGTGAATCCGATTTTCAGCAGAAAAAACAAAAAGAAGATTTACAAATCAGAATGAAATACTATGAAAAAATATTGGCTAGTGGTACTGATATACCTGGCCGATAATTCTTGTAAAAAAGTGTTAATTAAGATAATATATTCTTGAAGAGCATTTCAGGACTCATTTATACAGTTTTTAAATGTTTGTTCACGATGAATTTTGATGTTAAGTTATTGAACAATTTGTATTGAAATCATTGTCATGTAAGTGTGTTCATTTCAATTTATGTCTAATGACTTTCATAGATTTTGTTTTATTTGATAATTGTTTTGATCATTGACAATAAGGGTTGGGATTTGCTTCCATATATTTACACTGACTGTGAACAGCCCTTGTGAACTATATGTGTTGTAAACTTCAGTGAGAAAGGTCCCTATTATATATTTATAATCATGTCTGGCCCTAAAGAAATTGAACCTAGGAAGTTTACAAAGCTCTCCCTGTCAAAAAAACTTCAGAAGTATGAAAGGGTTAAAGGCAAGTCGAAAGGAAAACTTCAAGATGTGATTGTTGAGTCAACAAATCTCAATGAAACCAGCGAGTTTAAGGATGCGCACTCTTTCACTAATGTTGTAGTTGGTAGTGCCAGTACTCATGGTGACAATAGAAAAAACACATCAAAGAATAAAACTGCAGAACTTAACAAGAATAAATGTTCAGTTAACAGTGCTGGTAAGTCATAGTATTCTGTTAAATAACAGTAATAAACTTGACATGCTATAGACATTATAAATTGGACAGTCTGGTCCACACAAATGTAAAAAATTCTATTTTGCTAAAAAATGAATGTGAAAAGGTATAGGTTTATTTGTCCTGTACGTCACATATTGTTTAAAAAACTTTAATCCTTGTTAATTTAGTTCTTGATGTTCATTTCATTGACATACTGGGTAAGAAGAAATTACTGACATTGCTTCAGAATTGACACTGACAGGAACCCAAGAATAATGCCATCGACAAACTAAATTGTGATTTAATAATTATCAAATCGTGATGAAGATTTTGTATTGATCTTTATTTTAATTCATGTTAAACATTGTTTTTAAGCTGAGAGTGATACAGACAGTTCTGTGTATGAGTGTCAGGTGTGCAACAAAGTCTTAACTCACATGTCAGTTCAGCGTCGACAACAACATGTCAACAGGTGAAGCAATAAGTACCATAAATTCAATGTAATGTCAAGCAGGGCTTTCATTTGACCCTTGAAGAGGCATTGTGTCTGTGTGTGAAATTTAAGCTTGTTAAAACTTCTGACATCTAGTGAGCACCCTGATCAAACAAGCTTTTGTTTTGGTTTAAGCTTCAATAATTTGTTGATTAACTATTTAGATACCTACGGATATTTTATTACAGTACTACAAGACTCATTGTCAGATACCGAGGGTTGCTGACTCCGCTCCGCTACAAACATACATTGATTGTGAAAAATCTCACGGGTGATGTATACATGTAGCAGAGAGGAGTTAGCAACTGTGGGTATCCGACGATGTACAAGATTAAATGGACTTTAATTGAGTTTGAGATTTAGTTTTTGTGGTGATCCAAGTAGCATCAAGTGATTTTTTTTTATTTCACAAAGTGATTATAGACCAAAGTTTGTACTTATAGTGGGTTGAATGTTTTTAAGTTAAGCCCACTGTAGGTAATTGGTTAACATCCCTCTCAACTATCTAGGGCAATAAACTTAAGAAACAACATTCAATGTAAATTCATTTTCATAGACTTATTTGTTTTGCATCGATTGTAGAGCAAGTTCTTAAAACTTAATTAATTACTCTCAATGACTGCTTCATGGATTCTAACTAGTACTCATGCCGAAAGAAGGGATTGTGAAGGTTACGGTCAAATTCCGCCACTGATGGGATTCTAACCCGCAACCTCCAGAGTCTGACTCTACCCCTACACTACTGCTCCTCCAAACAAGCCAGTTGATTGTGTATGTATCAGTCTGCTAACTTCCATTCCACTGTATTACTTCATGCTGTTATATTGATTGTTACCTATTTGTATTACAGATGTATTGACAAGGTTGAAGATACTGATCGACAGAAGAAAGAGGAAGAAAGGCTTCTAGAAACTGCCAGAAATTCTGTGCTTAATTGTCCTATATGTGGGAAAAACTTCAAATCTGAGAATGTAAGTTCTGTTACTGTGGACTTTACCAAACATTTTATTATCAATTTATGTCTGTATCAATTTATTATAGAGCAAATTAAGTTAACAGAACAAAAGGAGTTAATGTTCAAGTCCTTGTTTATAGAATTTTATGGACTAGATTGCTTTCTCAGAAAATTTGATTATAAAAATGCAAGTTTTGATATTCTGTTAATGTCCAATTTTAATCATTGAATGTTGCTACTTATGTGAATTTGTAGAGCTAATAAAATTCCATACTCATTTTTATGTTTCTTTAAAGAATAGATATTTCAAAGTGTTAAGTCTAGTAGAAAACACCGGTATATCAGGATATCCGATATACCAATTAGAAATTTAGCATTAAGTTTCATCGTGAGGTATTAAGCTAGACAAAAATGTTCATATTTTAGGTTACCTGACAAAAATTTTGATTAAGTAGATTAAAATATTTTTTTCCTTTTGTAGTTTTTTGTCTGCACAGTCGATTGAGAATATGAATTGCAAGTCATTCTGAAGTATTTTGTAGTTTATATTTTCCACTAGAAACAGAGGGGTTTGTGCCAAAATAAGGATTTATTTAATTTATTTTCTGGCCTTACAGTCCATTTATTTTTATCATCAACAGGCAAGAGTTGTACATTTAAAGAAATGCTCTCGTGATAATGATGTTACCACAGATAAATTGATACAGTTAGTTAAGGATCAGGAGAAAGAAAGAAGTGACCAATTAGCAGCAGGAATAATACCACAAGAACTTAAGTATGTGTGAAATTATCTTCATATATTATACATATATGTATATATCTTCTTCAATGTACTTCTGATATCGGTTAAACTATCATTGTTTCTTACTTTAGCATTGATAATGAAGACATGAGTGAAATATATTCACTTGTATGTACAAATTTATATGTATTAATCCGGCTTTTTCTCTTAACACATAGCTTAAATTCATTGGTTTTTTTACAAGGCATAAGCTTGGTAGACTTTGGTTGTAAATGCATTACATATTTAAATATAATACAGTCAGGTTGTTTGTTGAAGAATGATCTCACTGTTTGAAATATATTTTCAGGAAAAAGATATCAAAAGCAGTGGCACCAAAGAAAAGGAAGATCAAAGAACCAAAGAAGTAAGGATTACTTCTGTTCATAACTTGAATTACAAAGACATTATAATTATGTTACAAAATTATGAACACAGAACTTTATTATGTATGAATGGTGTACAAAGAGACGTTTTTTATGATTATAGTCAGTATGAAGAAGATGTTTTGGTTGCCATGGCAATGTCATCGTCCATTACAGAAGAACAAGAATCAGCACAGAGTACTGTTACAAAAACCAAAGGAAAAAAGAAAGGCAAAGAAATGTAAATGTTTCTTTTTAAGTAGGAATTTGTTGTATGGAAAACAAAATTGTAGAACATACCATGAGATAAATACAACAGTTACTGTTTATCAATATGGTTCATAAAATGCTAGTGTTTGAACAAATTAGCCTAAAGCACTCGTCCAAACTATGGATGGGCTTTTGAAAATAAAGGTGACTCAGATTCATAATTTTGAGGAAGTTCACTAGCCTGAATAGAAATGTTTTAGTCCCAGTCTTTGGTCTAATTGAGTAGTATGAAGACTGTTACACAATATCTACACATGCTTAGTGTTTTGTGTGAAAATGACATTATTTCCATATGCCAGTGCATTGTGATATTAAAGTTTATTTAAAATTTGTATTCCCATTTACAGACTAGAAGATGTATGCTTACTTACAACATTATCAGATGGAGATAGACAGAGAAGAATTGAAGAAAAAGTCAGCAATATTCTTCATATGGTTGGTACACTGTTTATCTGTTTCACATTTTACCATAATTGTAGAAATTTCTAATACTTACATAGATTTGTTACCATTGTTGTGGAAAGCAACCTCACATGAACAGGTATGCTAGCAATATTACAATATCACTGTTTGGTAATTGAATTGGTGTATGTCCTATGGCTGTATTTTACCAAACATAGTATTGTTTCAAAAATTTAGCATACCTGACTAATTGATACATTTAAAGGAGATGTCATAGGTCTGCAAATAAAGCACCATACACCTGATTCAATAGCATTGAGATTAAAAAGCACAACTGTGGGCTAAGTTGAATCAGGTCTTCTTTCTTAAATAGTTGTGAGTACTGGTATGTAGCATGATTGATATAAGTTGTAAGTTTGTTTCACAATTATAAGTTGATGGAAATGATCACATTGTGTTGTTGCATATATAAACAAACATGTCTTTCTTATTATTCTTTGTTATTAATGTTAAATGTGAACATTTATATTTTTTAAGCTGGTCTAAATACAGTCATAGCTGTCTTATCAGCAATGTCCAATAAAGGCTACCCTTTGAATAAAGGCCATCCTTTTAAAAACTGTCATTGATTACTCAGAGCAAAATGACCTCCAAATAAGTGCCGCCTGTCAATAACGGCCACATTTTGTCTTTCCCAAGGGTGACCTTTGTTCACAGGTTTGACTGAATATGTTCACTTGACAAATCTCAGACATGAAGGTTATATTAAGGTTTAATTTATGTCTTCAAACTTTCTATTTTCAGAATAGTAATTGTCAAGCAGATTCCTCGGATGTTCTCTATGAATCAGAGTTAAAATCAAGTCACCAACATTCTATGAGTCTATGGGACATTAGTACACACGCACCTGATTCTTGTTCTACTGAACAGTTTTATGTTGAAGCTTTGGTTCCCCCACTTAGTGTGTGTGGTAAAATGGAGCCAGAAAGAAATTTCAGAAGATTTTCATCCATCCCTGGCAGAGAAAGATCTTTTGTGGAAAGAAATGATGAGTCAATAAGAAAGGTAATGTTCATTACATAGTTTTTGTGTATTGATGTTGATAGGTTATGTTAATTCACTCGAGATCATCTGGTGTTAATGGGTACAAAGTATTTATAATATATTGTATTGGTATCAGTTCATGATTTCAGAATAAAGAATATTTACAGTAAAACCTTGATATGAAAATCGACCAGAATGAAATACTATTTGGATTATCTGTGGTTTCAGAAAGCACAATATGGATAATGGAAGATATTTTATACATTGAAATATATAGGGGAAATCAGGACTGAAAATTCATTTCGGATAACAACAGTGTTTGGATTATCCGAACTTTCAATAAGGCTGTAATACAATAATACTTTAAAAAGTCTTACCACATTATTTTGCATTGCTGACTACTTATCCAAGTCAACAAAAAGCAAACAATCATTGTTTTTTAATTAATTGCTATTATAATGATTTTATAAAGTATTATTTTATCTTATTGTTCAAATTGTGTTTGAATTGGATGTATGTACTAAAGGTTACATAATTATTCAGGACTTGAACAGTACATTAGAAAATAATGATGAAGAAGTTATAGCTGTGTCAACTCAGACTGCCGTAATTTTGGCTGAACTAGCAGTGGATGGTATAGAAACTACTGGGGTACACGATATGTCACTGAAATCTCCAACAGATAACTCTACCAGTCACTGTGATGTGTTAAAAGCCAGTGGATTCTGTGTGCAAATGATGACTTTGAATGTAAGACCAAATGTATTAATTTGTTGATTGCACAAGTTATTCAATTTTTGGAAAATGAAGTTTTTCTATATCCACCATGCTGGTCATTAAATTTGTCTGCTTAGGCGAAAAATCGCTCTACTTTGGATCTATATGTGGAAACAAAAACACATACATCTTTACACAGCATAATTGCACAAAATTTGATTTATTAGCTTGTCTGAAGAAAGTCAAGCTATTGTGATCACTGTGGCATCTGCAGCAGCAGTCTGTATTGTGCAAAAACTTTAGTGAAGCTCATAATTCAGAAACTAAAATAGGAAGCAGCATGAAATTTTATAGGTGGAAAGATCTCACGATGCTCTTGTTTTAGAAAGATTTAAGCACATAGTTGGATTAAAGATTTAAAAGGATGTAATATACACTTGTTTTGCAGACAATTTGTTACATATTTATTTCTATAAATGAAATTTGACAACAGATCTATCAAAATTGTTCCAGAAATCTTTACAAGAGGAACTCTGTACAAACACATTATCAGACTACAGGAGACTTGTTAATAACAAAGATTTTAGTGACATAGTCATCATCACAGCTTCAGGTGATAAGTTGTATGCCCACAAACTGATATTATCTATCAGATGTCCCACGATGCTACAGGTGTGTATTCTTTAGAATAATCTTAGAAAATCTGCCACTTTCATTTTAATGTAATTTCCAATGTTCTTCAGCTTAATACTTTTGATAATATTTTCAAACATGTATGCATAAGAATTTATATAAGCAAGTTTTCTTTACATATTTCAAAAGTAGATCAAAATTTAATGGATTTTATCAAGTTTAGTTAAAAGTACTCTATTTTACTTTTGTCCAGATGCTGCTGAAAAAAATCAGGTTCATTGTAATGTTGTTAAGTTTGTGTTTTTATTTCGAAGTTTTATATTTCTAGGTTATGGAGGAATCCAGTATAAAGTTAAATTACCCATCTGATGTTGTAATGAGTGCTCTGAAATACCTTTACACAGGGGAGTTAACTGTTGCTGCATCTTCACGGAGTGAACTTAAGAAACTAGCTGAACAATTTGAGTTAGCTCCTCTCTTACCTTACTGTGACAAACTTGAGCTAAGTAGCTCTACAAATAACACTGAAGAAGCTGAAAATATAGAAGATATGTATGAAAATGAAATTACTGAATTAAATATGAAGGAAATTTGGGGAGAATCCGACAGTGATACAGATGATGATAATGTTGTAGAAGTGAATGATGGAGAAATAGATGATGCTGATTACAGGGACGTACTTGCCACTCAGAGAAAACAGTTGCAAAATTCTGGGAGAGACTACAAAGCTAATGATTCAGAGTTAGGGCCAGTAGAAAATGAGATAAATGAACGTTCAGTCACGTACAAAAGAAAGCGAAATTTTCATTCTGATTCTAGTGGTGTAATTGATGCTATTTCAGGACAGCCAAGTGATAAAGAAATACCTGACAAGGAATCAGATACAGTTGAATTGGCTATTCCAGTCACTGTTGACATTGATACATTGTCAGATGCTGATAAAGATACGCCAAAACCCAAAAGACTTAGACTGAGTGATGAAGTAGAAAATAATAAACAGTTAGATGAATGTAGCATTAAGTCTGATCAGAATGAACCTGTTGTTTTATCTGATAGTTTTGATGATGACATTTCAGATAATCTGAATTGTGTTACTAATGTAACTAACACTGTTGATAATGATATTAATGATAATAATGAAAACAGTATTGATAGTGCAGAACCTGATGATTCATATGATCATGCCAACTCGTCTGCAGTTGATCTGTTTGCTAGTCCTTCACCTTTGAGACCAGATTCCATTTTCGTAAAGTGCGATCAGTCAGTTGCTCAAAAAGAACAACAAACAGATATGCCTAACCTCACTTCTAGTAGAGTATTGCAAACAAAGGACAAAGATGAAGTGTCTGATGAGAATTTGTCAGATTCAGATCATTCACAGTTATCACTCATTGTTGAAAATCTTAATCAGACAATTGATGTTTCTGATAAAAGTAAAGATGATGGTGAAAAAATGGAATGCAGTGAAGACTCTGGAGATGATGTTGAAATAACGGGAGATAATTTCAGTGTTATGGTCACACCATCACCAACATTCAAGTGCTCTAAGAGTAACTGTTCACAAAGGTTTGAATCATCTGAAAATGTTAAGATTAAATTTCTAGGATTAGAAAATAAAATATCAACCGGAAATTCAGGATTATGTAAATCTGGAAGCATTGAAGGTAACGTAGTAGATACTTCAGATGATAATGATGAGGTTATTTTAGTTGGAGCTGAAGATAAGACTGAGTTTAAAGATGATTTTGATGAAAGCCTTAAAGATGTAAATAGTGAAGGAGATCATGGTTTGAGTGAACATGATGAAAACATTGCTGATGAAGCTTTAAGTCCTATACTAGAATATTTAGATGGTGAGAAAGGAGGCAATAAGAATCATGTGAATGAAGTGGTTGAAAAAAGTGAACACAGTGATCTAATATCTGAAAGTCTGAACAAAGGATCTCCTGAAATTCAGAATGAATCTTTCCAGTCCTACCAAGCAGGTTGGTTTACCAGTTATAGTTCATTCTTGTTTTAATGCAGCATGATTGTTTGAGAATGAGTTCAGTTCTATGACTCAGCCACCAAAGTGATTCAATACTTAAAATTAATATTGCATAAAAGTGTATTAAACTTCAAGTGTTATATATGGCTTCTATAGGATAATAGTAAGCTTGTGCCTACTCTTACAGTAAAGAAAGTTATGATTATTATTTACTGTAAAGTCTATTGCCACTAGTGAAGAAATTAGCTTAATTTACAGCTGGTCTGTATTCAGAGGTCAATCAGACCTCGGGAAAGGCAAAAACATCTGTCAGACTTTTGGTCTGACAAGCTTGAAAATTCTGTCGGACCGAAACAAAATCTGTCGGATCAAAAACAAAAATAAACAAGTATAAATGCATATGCATCAGGTAAATAAGTTGCCTGACAGCCAGACCAATGAGATAAGATTCTTTATCAGACCAACACACAATCCATCTGACAAGTCCGCCGGTCCAACATGTTTTGCGAATCTTTGTTAATTTGAACAGTTGTATCAATAGATATGTCCTGAAGAATGACTGTTGTTTACTTGGTAATGGACTTGAACACTGGCCTCATTGTTGTTAATATACAAGTATTGCATTGTTTTTACAGATGTCTGGGATGACTTTGATGATTGTGGTATGGGGTATGATCCACTTTATGTAAGTCCAGAACCACAGTCTTCTCCAGTACCCTCATGCTCAAAAGCTAAACAAGTAAGTGAATACACATCTCAAAATGAAGACATCATGAAAGATTACAGTTGTCAAAAAGAATACTTGATATAATTCCTTCTATGAACTTGATTTTGTTTTCAATTTTCAAATTTCCCCTTTATGTATATATATGAGAATGGAGTCATAATAACAAATTCTTTAGGTGAATTTCTTTTAAATATTGTATGAAATTTATATTTGAAAATACTTTTTACATATCTCCATGTTTACTATTATGGACAAGCCTGAAGGCTTTAAGTCTTGTGAGTTCATTGCCATGGTTTCTTTTAAAAACCCTTCTGGTTATTCTGTTTATCCTAAATCTAGAGTAACATCATTGATTTGTCACAAAATGAAGATGACAACAATATCAGCAACAGACAGTTGGAAGATAATTTAGGCTGTGACTTTCTGCAAGATGGTGATGATAGTTTTGTGTTTAAAGTTGATGAGGAAAATGTTGAAGGGGAAAAGCCAACTGTTAAAGACTCTGATGACAAGGTGGGTATACATAAATTAAAATTAATGTTTGCGTTTTTAGATGCAAAAACCTGTCGTCTAGTGAGAAAAAGTTAGTGAAAAAATTGAACTGACGAGGTTGAACTTTATGAAAATTCACTTTATGTTGCTTTATTACAGATGTTGAGTTTTAAAACACCTAAAGTGGCAAAGAAAACTGACAAGAAAAAGCCAACATTGGCTGTGCCTTCTCCTTTTACACCAATGCCAAAATATAAAGAAATGGCTACACCTGTACTTAAGGTAAAAAATGTTCTAAACATTGAACACTTTCCTTTATAATCACAAAACATGACAACTTTATTAACTAAAAGTCCTGCCTCCGTGGTAGAGTGGTTAACGTCACTGTAACCTCTCACTGATAGAGGGTCGTGTGTTCGAGCCCTGCTACTAATCATGTCTCTTTATGTGAGGAAGTAGACAGTTGCTTAGGAAGGATGGGAGTCAATTACTGGTTCTTCCCAGGAATGATGGTTAGGTGAACTGTCTACCTCATATGACTCTGACTGTTGAAAAGGGGTGTAAAACTCAATATAAACAAAATTAACGAAAAGGTTTCATGAAAATTCAATACCGTAATAATAAATTGGTTCATTGCATTGTGATATAACACTTACAGTTGTAATGTTACTCAGGTATTCTATATGATTCTAGCTGCTTAAATTGATACTGATGCACATGTGTTTTGAAATAACTCTGTTGTTACCTAATAGAGTTATGCAATATCTTCAATGCGTTATCAGCTAATGAAATGAATATCACAGTCACTTATTGCATGCTTCACATTTGTCATTTTCATGGCAGTCTACAAAATTAGCACTTGTCCGGTTGTCCGGGACAAGTAATTATTGATTCAGATAAGTAACTTTTGCAGTAATTATGTGTAGAGTATAAAGGAAAACAATCCACTTTTGGTGATTGGGACAAGTAGTTTCAAATCCTAGATTCACAGACTGTCATGGTTGCTTAACAATCGACATAGAACTTAATATTTGAGCATGTTTGGCATCTAATCCGTCTAAGACAAGAATGCACATAATAAAATTTGGCTAATACACAGTCAAACCTGTGTTAGCAGCCACCTCCGAATAAAGCCCACCGATTTAAAAGGCCATTCTTTTAAAAATTATCATTGATTATTTAGAACAAAATGAGCTCCAAATAAAGGCATCATTTTGTATTTCGCAGGGGTGGGCTTTGTTCACAGATTTGACTGTATATTAAATGATTGACTTAAAGAAGAATAACTTTGACAAACCTGGTATATTTTTGTGTTGGTGTACATTATTTCATTATTTCTTACAGAAAGAATTACAAAAGTATGGCGTGAAGCCAGTAGGAAAAAAACGAATGTTGAAATTACTTGCAGATATTTATGAAAAGACACACCAGTGTAAGTTTATGTTAATATTCAATTGCTAAAAATAGCCAAAATGCATTACCGGTGGCCAAGATGTATAATTTTAGGAGCCTCCGTGGTCCAGTCGTTATAGTCACTGTCTAGAAAGTATTAGCCCACACTACAGTGATTTTACATCCCTGGCGGGACCCTGTTGAAATAATGTTGCCAGTCTACATGTAGAAACTATACTGGCGATCTATATGTTGACAGTCTGTATGTTGACAATATGTCTGTTGACAGGCTATCAATTGACAATCCCTCTGTTGACAAGTGACCAGAGATTACTTTAAGATGTGTTTGATTGTGTTGTCTAGTTGTATTTATTGTGTAAATGTATACTGATTAATTTGATATTAAGAATGATTCAGTAGCATTTACTGCACAATTTGTTCATTATAGATGAAACAGACAGCGAAGTGGATGATGGTGATGATGAAGATATTAATGATGACGATGATGAAGCTGTGGATGACAAAACAGGTCATGTAGATAATGTTGAGCATGATTCGGATGTTGACACACCATGTAGCCAGGGTGCAGAGGAAGATGAATTCTTGTATAGCCAACAGGACTCACTTCAACAGTATGTACAAAACTTAGTCAAACTCCTTTGATAACGAATTTTGTCTGATAGATTTGAACATGAACTACAGTCACCTTCAGTATAATTATTATTACTAATAGTCATACATGTACATGATGGATTATGGTTTTAACATTTACGAAACTTTCTGGTTAAATTTGGTTACTTTTCAATTATTTTTTTTTGTTTTCTGGAGAAACAGGTCGGTAAGCTATCCAGTTAACTTTTAGAATGTTGCTTGTTCTACACAGGTTTACACCAGGGTCCGTATTCACTAAGCATCTTAAGATTTTCTTTAACTAAAGTCGAAATTTTTACTTAAGTGTTAATTCTTTTCATGGAAAAAGTTTGAAAACCAGTCATCAAAAGTGTGAAAATGAAATATCATTTTCATAATTGGTATCTTTAGAACAAAGATAAAATCATATTATTGTGATTTCCTCCTTTATATTAGTACAAAAGAGTTAAGGAAAAGGTCGAATTTAAGGAAAAATATAACTTAAGTTAAAAAATTACTTAAGATGCTTTGTGAATACGGACCCAGAGGTCTCTCTCCATCATTACAGCTGGAAAAGTCACCAAATGATCCTGGCTGTTGGTGAAAAAAGTGACTTTTAAAGTTATAGCTATAATAATTGTTACTTTTTCAGTGATGTTTTAGAAGAAAGTTGTCTACATATGACATCCAGTGACAGTGACACATCATTAACTTCCTCTCCTCAGGTAGGCTACATGTAATAGAGTTAATAGAAGCTTTTTCATTCCTCCACCACACCCAATTCTGAGAATTATATAAATAAAAATGTCAATAGTGTATCTTATTTTCACATCACTGTTGCCTTATGACACTAATGTTGTAAATTGAGTAGATTTTTTATTATGTTTCAAATTTAGACTTCCTAAGAACATTTCTTACGGATATGAAAAATATTGTGAAAAGACTAAATTGGAGGCCTCCATGGTCAAGTGGTTATTGTCTCTGACTTGTGATCGCTAGCCCGCACCACTGTGAGTTTGAAGCCTACCTGGGAGTGTCAATAATTCTACTCAATTCTCCATCTGAGATCTTGCTCCACAGTTAAAGCAGGAAAAGTCACTCAGTGATCATGTATAAGATATTTTCTTATAAATGCTCCTTGAGTGATACATTTTACCCATTTTTTTCATTTGTCTTAAAATAGTTATAGTGTGTTATATGGACACATTTGATATTAGTTGAAGGTTTTTCGTTTTTCTCATTGCAGTTAAATATTCTGGGAATACTCAGAGAGTTACAGATTTATGTCACAATTCTGTTTCTCAAATTGCTCATTTGATCGTCACAAATAATGTATTCATGTCATCTCAACATAAATTTCAGAAAAATATTGATGTCACCAAGAAATTGTTTCATTATTTCAAATCTCATCCAGAGATTCATATGAAAGTTCTCACATTTGAGGTAAGTATACATCGTTCCACTATTCTTTGAATCTTTTAAGCACTTGATAATCACCTGATAGTTCCAAAGATGATTAATCCAAAGATGGTTAATTTACACTTCTACTTTGATTGTGTTTTTACAATTCTAAGTACTGATGTCCTAATTATATTGTTTCATTATGTTGTACTGTGATATATTTATCATTTACAGCCATTAGAACTTGATGTATTGAAGAAGAATGTGAAGGAATCTGGTATCAAATGTTCCATGGATAAATTGATGGACTTCTTGGATGAAAGGGTAACTTTATATAGTAAAGACAGTAAAAAAATCAAAATATGTTGTTAATTTTGTTCCTAGAAAGTGATTATGGTCAACTGTTTTTACTACTCATTTACAAGTATATACTAAACTAATGATGCTTATTGTGTTTACAACATGGCAATAATATCAATGTTGGTAATGTTGTATAGCTAAGCTCAGGAATGACATTTAGAATGTGAACTTTTTTTCAAATGTTATGTGACAAATATTTATAATCCTTTCCTAGCGTCAAATTCTTACTATAACTTGTATGTATAATACTGCTGTCTTGTGGGGGCCTTGTGGTCCAGTAGTTATGGTCTCTGACTAGTAATCACTAGCCGGTCATAGCTGTGAACTTGAATATTACCCTGGACCAAATTTCACATGTGAGGAAAATTTCCAGCAGGCTTACATAAGGTGGATGGTTCTACCCAGGTGTTAGCCTTGGGGTTTCTTTCTACTGTTAAATCTTGAAAGTCGCTAAATGACCCTGGGTGTTTTGTGTGATGTTAATCTCCAGTGTACAAAAACTGTTATCTTACTTAATATGCTTTAATTTTCAGTGTATTGCTTTCACTACGAAGAATTCAAGGAAGAACAGAGTACAGAAGAAAAGAGGAAGGAAAAAAGCTTCAACATCTAAACAAACTGGTGGTACCTGAAAATATGATGCAGACAATAAACAATCATTCATCAACCTTAAATCTACAACTTATGTATTTAGCTATTGTTACAGTAAGTTCCAAAACTCAAGCCTCTGAATTGTTGATTCAGAGAGTGTTTGAACAAAAAAATGCTGCATTCGAGGACTGGTTTTTAATCTCTGTTCTGTATGGACCTTAGTGTTGTGCATTGTTTGAAGAAAATGGAATCATTTTTTCCTAGAATACCAGTGATCATTAATGACAATATAAACCTTAGATGTGGTGAATGTTCTAGTTGTATTTAGGATGTTACTATGCAGCCTAGGTTTAACGCTTAATAATTCAGTCTTTTCCGACACAGCGGACAGGATTGTCTTCTCCAGATAACTTACTGATCTGAGAATGTTTTAGCAGTTATATTCTTTGTTATGTATATAATGATTATACTACATGTACATACATAAAAGTGCTTATTCTACATGTATGTATATAAAATATAGTATTGTACAATTTTATTAAACTATCAAAGCTGAATAATTATATGGTCACTGAATACATTTATTTTTAGTTTCGTATCACAGTCGATGCTTGCAGTTTCTTTAACAGCATGGGGAATAGCCTGTAACTGGTTTAATGAAAATTATATTTTAACAAACGAAAGTTATTGAATCACATCGAAGGTAAAAAAAATGCTTGCATGAACCATGAAATTATTTAGCTTTGACAGGTAAATAAAATTGCACAATACATGTATACATATAAGTGTTTAAACTATATGTATATAGTGTTTATTCTAGATGTACATAGTGTGTCAGTATGTCTGTACTACTTGTGTATGGTTCATACGTGTATTACTAATATATGTGAACACTATTTAACAAATACAAATTTTATTTAGAGTCAGTAAAGACATAACATACAAACAACATTAGCAATGTATCGCTATTGACCGACATTCAGTTTTTATTACTTTCTTATGTATGTATAGTAATCAAAAAAGGAGATGATGACGTGAAGTTTGTCAATTTTAATACAAAGAATAAATCATCTTTATTAAAACATGATGACAGATTACCTACGATGTGTCTGCTAAGGCGTAAGAACTGTTTGCTATTTTTCTGTTATAATAACAATGTTTGTTAGGGCACCTTTTAAAACTTGTAGTTAGTAGTTCATAAACTCACCTGTAAATAACAAAACAAAGAGCATGCTTGGTAAATTGCTCAACATTTACTTTCTGGTTTATTTTGTGTTTAACTTTATTTGTGAACGTGCTTGAATAATTTTGTTATTTTTCTGTATAATTTAGGTATTGTATACCTTGTGCTATTTAAAGACAATATCATGTTTTACTATTTTGTGCACAACTTATTTGATAAAGAAGATAAAAACATACAATGACACTATTTGGTTTGTTTGTTATTTTCCCTGCATTTTATTTGTTGAGTGTTAAGTTAATACATGTACAGTACAACCTCTCCAGAGTGGCGCTCTCTAGAGCTGCAATCTTTCAACAACAACATAATTTGGCTACTCCCAAATGGTGTTGTTTTGGAGAGGTTGTACTGCATGTAGTGAAAAAAATAGCCTTACAGTGTTCTTGGGTTACACTTGCAAGTTGTGTGAATAAAAGGCAGGGCACAGATAATCTTGTATAAAGTATCATACCTGAAACATTTCAAGAGTCCTGTATGTGAATGAATTTACTTTGTGGAGTAGTAGTCACTCTGTTTCACAGATATGATGTCAAACTGGAAAAAATGCATATTTTCCTAACAGCTGCTACTTTGGGTATAATTCCTCAAAAAATTTCATGCCATTCTAACAAACTTTCTTTTTTACCGAGCAACACCGCGAACTACCTTAACCATTATATGTAAATCAACGAGCCTTGGTTTTTAGCTCACATGTCATAAAGTGACAGGGTGAGCTTTTCTGATCAGTCTCCGTCCGGTGTCGTGCATCGTCAAACTTTACCTTGTGAACACACTAGGGGCCACATTTTTAGCTCAATTTTAGCAAAACTGGGTCAGAACGTTAATATTGACAAAATCCCGGACGTGTTCGATATTGGGCCATTTGGGGTAAAAAACTAGGTCACTGTAGATTTCACAGTTTTAATTGGATCTTTACCAAACTTCGTCAAATCGTTTGTTTTAATGATATAACGGTCAATAACTAGGTCAAATCTAGGAAAACTTTGTTAACACTGTAGATGTCGCAGTTTTGATTGGATCTTCACCAAACTTTGTCAAATCGTTTGTTTTATTAACGATATAAGATGTCTTAATGATATGTAAGACAAATTCGAATATAGGTCATCTGGGGTCAAAAACTAGGTCACGAGGTCAAATCTTAGGAAAACCTTGTCTATGCTGTAGTTTTCATGGTTTTGATTGGATCTTCACCTAATCTTGGCAGAATGTTTGTCTTATTTATATGTAGGACAAGTTCTAACATGGGTCATCTGGGGTCAAAAACTAGGTCACCGGTTCAAAACATTGTTTTAATGAGTGAACAGTGATTGTCATGTGAGCGATATAGGGCCATCTTGGCCCTCTTTTTTATACAAAAAAAATGGAAATAATCACAATTATCTTCCATCTTAGTTCCATTTTAGAGTGGTCAAGTTTTGAAATGTTGTCACATTATTTACAAAGACCTATACGTATAGGTCTTTGTTGTTTATATACGCATACGTACATAAAATCAAGCACGCTAAAATGATAATGTAATGTGTTTATTGTTATTTGAAAAGAATGGCAATGTGATTAGGGTTACTGACAGAAAATGTATCATTTATTCTATCAAATCGTTTTAGATCGTTGTTTACAGTAAGTAAGTAAAATAGATAAATAAGTACGGGATAGATATCAGAACATGACGTGGGTTTGAAACGACGTTCTTGAAAGCGAATGAGTGCTTTATAAGGTAATGCTATTATTTAAAGCCTAAATAAAATTAAAAACGGCTCAATAGATTTTCTTAAAATTTATGAGAACAACAGATGACACATCATACTTCAATCCAGATGAAAATAAAAAAATCCCTCGGGCAGATTTTTAAGTTTGAAAGTGAGAAGAAAAAAAAACACTTAACTTTACATTTAAAATCGTTTTACTTGCACTTACAATAAAGTCATGAACATCAAATTTATACCTACGAGTAGGTAATTTTATTCTCCGCTATTCTTCTACTTTTATTTCATTAAATATCTACATAAATTGACAGATCAATGTTGTTTTCAGTGAGGCACTATAAATACCGTAAAAATGATCGTTTTGACGTCGAAAACGACGTTATTTCAATCGTTTGGTTCCACCTTAATTAATGCACTGGTTACATTAAGCACAAAAATAAGACGTGGCAATTACCGCCATTATGACGTCACGTTGTTGACGTCGTAACCATGACTTCCATGGCTGCAGCGGCATTTTGAAGTATGAATCAGTAATATAAATGAATTAAACAACATAAACCAACGTTTACAGTTATGTAAATATAATTTTTGTTGTGCTAATGAATAAACGACATGAGTTGGGCCAAGCAAAACAATAAATAAAAGATCAGCATCACGCTATGTTTTGTATTTTCATTTCACAAGTATGGTGAACATGTACATGTATTTCATTTATATAATTTTTTTTATATGAATTGACAATTCTTAGGAGTGTAATCATATCGAAAACAATGGGGTGGCCCTAAAAAGGGCCGTGGGTGTTAAGCTACGTCTGTGTAGCTTACTTGGATTTCATCGCTCGGCGTCTTTTGCTTGTTCTGCGAACGGATTTCCTGGCAACTTTTCTCTTTGGGGACGCACGCCTGCGTGCTTTTCTTGCCTTCCTTGTTGCCTTTGCCTTCCTCCTTTTGGTCTTCTTTGCCTTCTTGGTGACCTTCTTTGACTTCTTTGCTGCCTTCTTCTTCTTAGGTGCTGCCTTACGCTTAGCTACTCTCTTACCTGCTTTTTTAGGTTTTGAGGCAAGAACCCAACCTGCTGAGCCTTTTGGATGGGCTAATGCGCCCGATTTCAGACCAGCAGCTAGGGCTCTCCTCAAACGGAAATTTAAGACAGCACCTTTCATAGAACTATGGGCAGCAACATATTTGCGGATACCTTGGGCGGAAGCACCCTTCTTGGTCATGTTAGTAGCAATGGCTGCGGTGACCATGCTCATCATGCCCGACTTTCCTCTCCTCCTGCTGCTACTTCTCCTTTTGGCTTTTTTAGATCCAGACCTCTTCCTTGATTTTCTCTTGGAAGCTGATTTCTTTGCAGACTTCCTTGATCTACTGCGCTTTTTGGGAGCAGATTTCTTGGCGGACCTGCTTCGCCTCCTTCTTGAACGAGACCTTTTCTTAGATCCCTTGGCAGACTTGCTTCGCTTCCTTCTTGAAGAAGACCTTTTCTTAGATCCCTTGGCGGACTTGCTTCGCCTCCTTGAACGAGACCTTTTCTTAGATCCCCTGGCGGACTTGCTTCGTTTCCTTGAACGAGACCTTTTCTTAGATCCCTTAGCAGACTTGCTTCGTCTCCTTGAACGAGACCTTTTCTTAGATCCCTTGGCGGACTTGCTTCGTTTCCTTGAACGAGACCTTTTCTTAGATCCCTTGGCGGACTTGCTTCGTTTCCTTGAACGAGACCTTTTCTTAGATCCCTTAGCAGACTTGCTTCGTCTCCTTGAACGAGACCTTTTCTTAGATCCCTTGGCGGACTTGCTTCGTTTCCTTGAACGAGACCTTTTCTTAGATCCCTTAGCAGACTTGCTTCGCCTCCTTGAACGAGACCTTTTCTTGGATCCTTTAGCAGACTTGCTTCGCTTCCTTCTTGAAGCAGACCTTTTCTTAGATCTCTTGGCGGACTTGCTTCGCTTTTTGGAAGCAGACCTTTTCTTAGATCCCTTGGCGGACTTACTTCGCCTCTTTCTTGAAGCAGACCTTTTCTTAGATCCCTTGGCGGACTTACTTCGCCTCCTTCTTGAAGCAGACCTTTTCTTAGATCCCTTGGCGGACTTGCTTCGTTTCCTTGAACGAGACCTTTTCTTAGATCCCTTGGCGGACTTACTTCGCCTCCTTCTTGAAGCAGACCTTTTCTTAGATCCCTTGGCAGACTTGCTTCGCTTCCTTCCTGAACGGGACCTTTTCTTTGATCCCTTTGCAGACTTGCTTCGTTTCCTTCTGGAAGCAGACCGTTTCTTAGATCCTTTGGCGGACTTGCTTCGCTTTTTGGAAGCAGACCTTTTCTTGGATCTCTTGGCGGACTTGCTTCGCTTCTTTTTGGAAGCAGACCTTTTCTTAGATCTCTTGGCGGACTTGCTTCGCTTTTTGGAAGCAGACCTTTTCTTAGATCTCTTGGCGGACTTGCTTCGAGCCTTTGATTTTGACCTCTTCTTTGATACCTTGCGCTTTTTGGGAGCCGACCTCTTTGCTGACTTGCTTCTAGATTTACTTCTTTTTTTGGATTTGGTTTGCTTTGGCGCAGGAGATTTGCTTTTAGGTTTAGACATGGCTGCCGCAGCTGTTGCTGGCGACTTGCTCCTCGACTTGGATCGGGAGCGAGAACGGGACCGCGATCTTGACTTGCTTCCAGGCATCTTCGGAAGAGAAATGGAGAATAATTATGTTTCATCTTGTTTTTATATGACTATGACGGACCGGTGAGAGAGCGTCATTTGTTACGTCATCGTTACAATATGATAGCTCAAATGGAATTCATTTGGAAAAATCGTGTTTCATAAATTTAACAGTAATTTGTTTGACATTTATGCGGCTTTTAGTCTCTACATTTTCATAGGTACTAACTTGACTTCAAGTTTAAATCATTTGTTCTAAATCATTAAATATTTTCATCAAAGTTTCTACTATTAGGTATGCTACAAAACACAGTTAGGTTTGCCATTCAACTTACTGTGTAAACCACGGAATGATACTATATTGACTATTTATTCTACATGCATTTTACCTTAAATTATATTCTGAAATTCGTATGTTAATTCGAATTCATATAAATTATAACTGAATGAGGAAATCAATGAACCCGCAACCTCCTGCTTGCAAGTCAGATTCTCTTAAGATACCAACTACATGAGTTAATCTGGCTGGTTAATATTCCAGCCATTATATTTTATACCCACATGTATACTACATGTATATAAAATACTGCTACAAAATGTTGATCTACAACAACTCTATAAAAAATGGTGTCCTTATTATCGTAATCAATCATTTGTACGTGATCCTGTTCTGAAGTTCGCTTGTTGGTGTGAATTCGAATTCATATAAATATTTATTATCAGTATATTATATGTTTATTTGTAGCATAATGTTACCATTATAGTTTAGAGTAAAATCAATTAAACACACAATAAAAGTAACTAGATCTACAATTAAACAGACAGTTTTCATCTAATAAACCATGTTTTTTAAAGATGATATTTGTCGATCACTGCATGCATGATCTGGAATACACGAATGCACATTTGAAATCATCCTGTAGAATTAGTCACAATTATGAATTAAACTCGATCGTTATAGATCAAGAGTTTCTCTACATGCACCTCTTATATGCTTGTAAATATGTAATTTGAAGCTTTGTAACATGTATTTTTATACACTGCCTAATGTTACATGCCATCAAAGACCTATACATACATTGTATGTATAGGTCTTTGATGCCATGGATCAAGTAAACATTTAAATATTGTACAATTTCAAACTGTTTTTCTGTTCCTGAAGTGATGTAGTTTTGTAAAATAGATTGTTTAAATATAGAAATTAATTTAATTAATCAATTTATAATAAGGACTTATATATGCATACATGTATATTTATTATAAGTCTTTGGGGGAAGTATAACCGTTATAATAAATTGTCCCTAACTGTAACAGGCAGTAGGTATATGGTCGGATCAGTTCATGATATAATATATAATGTCATTCAAATTTCTAAACGTTGTGAAGTTTATATAACGCTAAAATAACGCGACTTTGGTATGCAAGCTGACTTTTCGATTCAAATTAATTACAATGTACATACATATAATTGTATTCTTTAAATTTGTATTTCATGCAGTTTTCATTTTCTTTACTTAATTTTAAGCCAATGCATGTGTATAGTTAAAATTGATAATATGACAACAATTAAGTAGTTTAATTGATTAATTTAGTCTATAAAACTACCTGACGAACATAAATATAAATTTACAACAAGAATTAAATTAAGTGAGTCTCATCAGAAGTCCCAAGCTTAAATTCGTGAGATATCGGTCTCCAATCTGAAATCATATTTCAATATTTTGAGAATGAAAGTGAGCTACATAAGCCACAATATTTATATTATACTGAATACATGGCGAAACAAACGGGGCGAACTGTTTTGATATCGTTTGTTATTTAATTAGTGACGTCACAATCCGCTAAATATATTTCACTGGAGTCCCGCCACACAACAAAATGAGTCTCTGGGTTGATAAATATCGTCCGAACTCGTTAAGTAAGCTCGACTATCACAAGTCACAGGCTGCACATTTGAAGAATCTAGTAAGATATCGTTATTGTCGTATTTACGTTTTTTACTATAAAAACAATAGTGAATCAAATTTGTCACGTTTCGGATAGACTGAATTTCGGATACGATTATTATAATAAATGTTATCTCACTGTCAGTATTTATGTGAAGACCTAAGTGATGCATTATGGCTACCAATGAATAACATGCATACATTTCCATTGTACATGGAATACAAAACACACAAAAACGTGGATTTCAACCCCACGACACCCTTTCACCAGCGCCAAGAAGTCTTCACATTTTCCTTAAGAAAACCTTTAGTGTCTTTTACCAAGGACTTATATACATACATGTATGTATATAAGTCCTTGCTTTTGCTAAATTTTAGTGTGAATTGAATTTTTTTCTCAACTTCTAAGCCTTATTTTTGTAGGTATCTGGAGGAGATTTCCCACATTTGCTGGTGTATGGACCATCTGGGGCTGGCAAGAAAACAAGAATTATGTGTGTGCTGAAAGAATTATATGGATCTGGTGTTGAAAAATTAAGAATGGAACAACATCATTTTACAACACCATCCAAGAAAAAGTTGGAAATTTCAACAATATCCAGTAACTACCACATAGAAGTTAATCCAAGGTTTTTAAGAATTATTTCTCTCCATGATTCCTGTATTTAAATGTGATAAGTGTTGATCATTTTATACTTGCAGAGAATTGTGTTTTACATCACAACAGAGTCTTTCAAAGTCGCAGCTTTTATATGACCCAAATGCTCACTCAATTTGTGCGTGATTTCATTGATTTTTTCCTATGGAAAACTGCCACCCCCCATTTTGCTTCTGAGTTCATCATCCTTGAGATATGCAAGTGCTCACCTTACACATGATATTTCGGCCCCTAAATCAGCGTAAAAAATATAAAATAAACTACATTCAGACCATCAGTGTCTCAAAAGCAAATTTCTGTGAAAAGTTACACAAGTTGATTGGATTATACTTTTGAAATGTAGGCTGAACATTATGTAATGTAACAAATACTGTTTGATCATCAAATATAATAATCATTTCAGTGATGTTGGAAACAATGACAGAGTTGTGATTCAGGAACTTATCAAAACAGTGGCTCAAGTTAATCAATTGGAAAGTTCTACACAAAGAGATTTTAAAGGTAACATCAGTCTTATAATTAAATTTTCAGGTTTAATCTGAATGGTATAGCCAAACTGATTTTGCTTGAAAAAATAGTAAAGTACTAATGATAAACTTATCCAACAGACCTTATATTTTCATGCCAAACCTAAAGTTTCTGATATCAAAATCCAAGGTACAAAATATAAGTACAAAAGCAGGCCTTTTTTATGTCATTTTTGGTCCAGTATTCTCCCCGTTCCCCAAGTAATAAAGTATATATTTTTTCCATTGAGAGAAAAATTTCCCCATAATCGGAAAAATATTAGTGTTTCATTTTGCAAATTTCCCAATCAAAGGGACTCGATACCTCTTCCCCAAGAATGGTGTGTTGTAGATGACCCATCTTGAAACCATGTTACTGGTATAACAGTCCATGCCATAACTGTAGACCCTCCATTTATTACTTGACAAATAAAGATGCAGACTGGCAAGATTTGGGCATTATCTTCATCTTTAGGTATCTGTAAGTCTGCTAACTGACATTTATAATTATTGTTAAACCTTTCCCAGGCACGGTTTTAGACTTTTGACAGTTAGACTGCCTTAAAGAGTCTTTTCATTAATTTAATTAATATGGTGGACTGCAATTTTTTTACTTGAGTAAATCTATTTCAGTCGTGGTATTGACAGAAACTGATAGATTGTCAAAGGATGCCCAGCATGCATTACGTCGTACAATGGAGAAATATATGGCAACATGTAGACTCATACTATGTTGTAACTCTACCAGTAAAGTGATACCAGCTATCAAGAGTAGATGTCTGGGTATCAGAGTTGCTGCTCCTTCAGTAGATGAGGTATTTCACCATCTATCATCATCTATATTTTATTATACTATAATTTATAGTTAGCATACAGTAAAGTCTCTACTTTGACCACAATGAAATACGACCGCCAAGCTTTAAAGACTGGAATATTTTGTTATAAAATTCGGTGTTCATTTGTCTGGAAATATGACAACTGAACCCCGCTATTTCCAGGGCTCTCCTTTGACCCGAGCTCCCGGGTTTTGACGCACGAAAATTTCAAAATACGCTTGTTTGACCCGCAATGTAAATACTCCATGCGTCAACTTTGACCCGGGGGTATTTCCCGACGCGCGTCATTTCTGACTGATTATCAAAATCAGTGAAATATCGAGGTCAGAATACTCGTTGCTGATTGGCGCTAATGGGTTTTGAGGCGGAGTCAGTCCAAAAATAGACGCCGAAAACAAAACGCATGTCATTACCATGTCGTTGTTTACAGCGTTCGTAAGGACAAAGTAGAAATATAATTTGAAAATTTTGGCGTGAAATCATTCAACTAAATACTTTCCACAATTATAAGACTGCAATTGCAATAAAGCAATCGTTTTGAGAGAAGTTTCGGTGATTTCTCGTCTATTCGTGTAGATCTACACTTTACACAAAATGGCGACGGGTTTATGTTGTGTAACCCGCGGAGATCGAACGTTTAAACTGCAGACCTACGAAAAACAATTTGAGTCGCTAAACATGAACGTGAAACAATACCAACACCAATTCTAATTGCCACAAGCTATGATTCATAATGCAAATAACTATTCGATCAAATTAATCGCGAGTTCTGCCTTTCTGCATAATCAGTGGTTATTGAGTAAAGTTCGTACCATACGGTACACTCCCGAGTCGTATTTTCCGAAAATTGCTACATAGACTACTTTATTGGTAATCATATGTTTAGACAGTATTTATGGACTATTTAATACAATATCATGTTGCATTTAGAAGTATGGCCAACAAAATAGCATTCGCTCATTAATTTTCAAAAGCATTATTACACACACATTTCAGTGAAGTATACGAATTTTGGACAACAAATTTCGGATAACAGCACATGATACAAGCATACGTCATCTTATTAGTATTTCATGTTAACTTGTTCTTGATATTTAATCATGTGATTGACTATGTTTACGAATATTAATCATTGAATATCAAATATTTGTTGATATTTACAGGGACCTACGGATTTATGTTCAATTTGTGTATTGCAATGTCAGATTTCTTCATGCAAATTTAATTAATTGTCTTAGATTAATGTGTTTTTAATCTTTTCAATGTTCTTTCTCTTGCTAAAAGACTAGTAAAGCGTAATAACTATGGCCCTCCGCAGCGTCAAATAAATTGTTGACTCTTGAAGTTTTACAGCTGACTCTTGGAATTTTGATTTTGACTCTTGAAAATTTGACCCCAAGAGTCATTGACTCTTGACATTCAAAGTCTAAGGAGAGCCCTGTATTTCACCAAACGACCACTTTGGGATAGGCTTCCTTTAAAGGCGCCAACTACATAATAAAGAAAACCCCTGCATGTGGTTTATGGATCTAGCTAACTTAATTTAACCTTTAAATTCTGTTGTAGGTATGTAATATACTACAAATGGTATGTAAAAAGGAAGGTTTAAATCTACCATCTGATCTGGCCAAGAGAATTGCTGAGAACAGTAACAGAAACATGAGAAAAGCTTTACTGATGTGTGAAGCCTGTCGGGTTCAACAGTAAGTCTACAACAGTGTTTGTGTCCCTTCAGTTTTAGCTATAGATTTTGAATTTAGCTGTTCTAGTAATTTGAGATCACGTTTAAAAGTAAATGACGAGTAGCATCTTCAATTTAGAAAGATATTCACTTTAGTAACATTCATGAATGGGCTGAATCTTAATTAAGTGCACTTTCTGACTAGCACTTTGATACTTAACCCGGTCACGGTAGGTCATACCCTTTTATGAAAACTGACTAATAAAGTTGATTTTCTTCCATAAATTATGTGGAGAAGTTGTCAGCTCCTTGTGGAAGGGTAAGTTAGTACTGGTTAAAATACAGTCCAGGATACCTGGTTAAGTTGAACTGGACGCTGTATGTCACTGAAAAATTGTTGAAAAATGACGTTGAACCCACTGATGTGATTGAGACAAATATATTAGGTTCACCTCATGTAACTTACATCTAAATGTTTTCTTATTCTGGGTATTTTATATTTTGATTAATATATGAGCTATTTTCCTTCCACAAGTTTTTTCATGCTGTCAATCACTGCCTTGGCTCTCCACTTATCACTATTTAGTTTAGAAGCAAACTGTTTCATCATAGACTGATTCTGTGATTTTAGTTACTTAATATTACACTTTCAGATATCCATTTAGTGGCGACCAGCCTGTAAGTGAACCAGACTGGGAGGTATATCTCAGAGAAACAGCACACATGATTGTACAACAACAAAGTCCTAAGAGGTCTGTAAAGAATTTACCACATGTTTATAGTTGTTGTTGAAATAAGAAAAACCTTCAGTTTGAATTAGAGCTAAACCTGTGTTAGTGGCCATCTCTGAACAAAGGCCACCCTTTGTTCACACGTTTGAAATAGATTGATGAATTAAATGGTGATTATGAAAATGCAGTCTGTTTGGAAGTTTGACATTTGCTGACTTGAATCAGTCATGGAGTAAAAGATCTGCAATCTTAAGTTCCTATACTTCAATCTACAACTTGAAAAATATTAATATAACAAGACATTACACTCCTGAAACTAATTTTAGTGTTTTTGATAAACTCATTCATGTTTTTTTGATACAGAAACTAACATACAGTAAATCTTGCTCATGAGACCACGTGTACTAAGCGACCTTTTTCTTAAGCGACCACTTCAAAATCCCCCCGAGCGTTTTTGCACTATGTTTTTAATGTATTAAGCGACCTTTGCTCAACGCGACCAGCGACCGCCAATATGTCGACAAAATCCGCCAGATCTTTTCATTAAGCGACCGTTTGACACGTCAAACCGTTAATTCCCATAGATTGTGAAATGTAAACACAGACATAATTAGCACCTGACGAACGTGTGAAAAACATTACCATAATCACTCGTGTATGCATAGAGCACTAGAGTGTAGGACTTAGGTAAAATACATGTTGTATCATTGGAAATCCTTGGGAAAATTATTGTTATGAATGTAAAAAAATAAGAGTTTTTAGCAAAATAAATGACGAAAGACATTGAAGAAAACCGCGCCATTTTTTGTTTACAGTAACTTTGCGTTACGTAAGTTTTACGAAAGCGTGACAATGACTTTTCTATCAAAACACCAACTAATTTCTCAACCCAAGTATTCATACTTCTCAACATCATGAGGGTATCGTAATTAACGGCACGATCAGCAACATTTGTTGTTGATTTTCAAACTCGCGTCCACTACAGACGTCTTCGACAAAGAAATCCATGAAAAGTACGGAATCGTACGGGTTTTTAGACCATCGCTATGAAAAAGATTTATTTCCCTTGTTTCACGTTTGACAAATTTCTTCTCCGGTAAAAAAATAGATTTAATTTGTCTGTATTGTTTTGTCACGGATAAAATGGACCGATCTTTGCACCATGTATAAGACAGACACGATTTTCGAATTGAAATGAAACAAGGCTGGGACTTTAGGTATAGTTCAACTATTGGAAACTTCAGGTTTTTGTGTTAAGAGACCGTTGTGTTAAGAGACCACTTTTTAGCTTTCCCTTTGGCGGTCGCTTAATACAAGATTGACTGTACATAGATCTAATGATTGAAACAACTAAATTAGGATTTGTTGCATTTTGTGCATACTGTTTCTATCATTTTTACATGCACTGAGTAATATGGTCAGATTTTTTGTTTTCAGATTAGCTGAAGTGAGAGAACGTTTTTATGAACTTCTGACACACTGTATTCCAGCTGATGTAATTATGAAGGTAATAGATGTTATACTTTTACTTAAGTTTTATGATATAGTTAAAAACACATTACATCAAGAATCAAGTCTTTTTGGTTACAGGTATTAATCTCTTTTTCCTTACACACATTTGCTGTCTGTTATGGTTCTTATGTTTCATGTGTTGCAGACCTAATTATTGTCCCAGTCAATCACTAAGATAAATTGCATTCCAAGACATATGAGCAGACTTTGTGAAAGGCACTGGACCGGCAGACTTGTCCGATAGATTGTGTTTGTCCTATAAAGAATCTTATCTCATCGGATCAACCACTTATTTACCTGATGAATATGCATTTACACTTTGTTTACTATTTCCATTCTGACAGATTTCTTTTCGGTCCGACAGAATTTT
Organism: Lutraria lutraria; assembly: GCA_964023205.1. Classification (NCBI taxonomy): domain Eukaryota; kingdom Metazoa; phylum Mollusca; class Bivalvia; order Venerida; family Mactridae; genus Lutraria; species Lutraria lutraria. The sequence continues at coordinate 47,298,220 of OZ026833.1, read as the reverse complement.
CAAGTTCGTCAGACCGAATGTCTGGCAGATTTCTTTGCATTTTGCGAAGTCAGTATGAGTACAGTGTGCATGAATTGTTTTTTTTACAGGGCTTACTTCAGAATTTGATCAGTAGTTGTGATGGAGAATTGAAGACAGAAGTTATACAGACTGCGGCTTATTACGAACATAGACTTCAACTAGGACAGAAAGCTATCTACCACCTCGAAGCTTTTGTTGCCAAATTTATGGCAATCTACAAACGGTTCTTAGAAGAAGGCATTGCTGACATTTTCTGATTGTTATTTGGATAGTTAACATATAAACTGGCGATTTTTTTCATATATTCTTGATAGAAATTGAAATGTGGACTGTGTGATGATCATTGGAAGTTTGGGATATGTTTTAATGTCTTAAGAAGTGCTATTTCATTAAAATCAAGGTATTAACTGACTAAGTTGTTGAAGTATTCAGGGTTTGGATTTGTATGTCTTTAAAGAGCAATGGTTTCTGAGCAAATTTACAAGTTATTTGATGAAAATATCTCAAGAAATGGTGAAGTTATGGTCAATTTAATCTACTCTGAAGGATTTTCTTTAATACAAACTGAGTTGAATATGGAAACAATGTGGTTGAAGGCTTCTTGTTTGGCAAAAATGGTCGACTGTGTATGATTTTCAGGATTTTTAACTTGGCTCTATTGTAGGATTAATGGGTTTATAGAATTATTAACAAATTGGGTAGAATTCATTTAGGACTGATATACTTCCCATGTTTCTAATACTGTAAATCACTACTAAGTGTTATGATTGTAATTTTGTATTTAAGTATTAAATAAATATTTGAATTACTCCGGTGTTGTTTCATGTTAATTACTTTTTACTGTTGGATTTCATTGAACTGAATTTTACAAGATATGAAAAAACCTGATTTATTTCAAACATTTATTGTTAGAAAATAGATACATCTTAAAAGAACAGAAATCACAAAATTGTACACAGAAAAACTGATTTTAAAAGCTGAACCCAAATCTCACTTTGATAGTTCCTGGTTGAGCTAGGGTCACATTTAATAAAAATTTTCATCTCTTCTTAAATAGGTAAATAAAATCATTTTTAATATGAGTTATTTTCATTATGATTTTTTTAATATAAATGATAAAATAATAAAATGGTTAAATTGCATTAACACATCTCACAGTATTCTGGTTATATTTAAATACAGGGAAAATTATCAATCAATAAAAGCATACATTTTTAAAGCAATAATTTTACATATTTATATAAACAAATGAGCTAGCAACTGTACATAAAACATTTGTGCAAATCTGGGACTATTTAATGGCACACAAAAAAATATACATCACACTGCTCAGCACACACACTCTGTATCAATTCAACCACTTCCATACATTCAATATTTCATTATTCAGCTTCTCTAAGGCATGTAAATCAGGGGTTACAGATGGGACCAGAAAATAGCTGTATGTCTGGTTACTTGACTAGACAAGTATGGTAGGTAGCTTGCTATTATATTAAAACATCTTTTCCTTCTTTTTCTTAAGCATATCAATCATACTTTTGATTCGTCCCTACACGTATATACTTTCAAAAACTAGCATTGGTTGTATTTGTTTACATTTTGCAGTCAGGTGAGTAATCAGAAATATGCCTATTTTTTTCTGGCCTAAGATGGATGAAAAAAAAGTAAGTGAAGTATGTACCGCAGCCAGATTTTGAATTGTGACCTATATTTACAGTTTTACTAAGTTTATCCACTGAACTAAGAAGCAAGCAGAATAATACAGAAAATACAGCTATAGTGAACTCCGATACAGTGAACAATAAATACAGTGAAGTCTTCCCCTGAACATACACATCTCATTCTTATGGATGGATATAGTTTAATATGAATATAATGAAATAAATATCCTGGACCCGAGGATTTCACTAGAATTGTGTACTACTGTAGTCAGTATATTAAACATGAAACAAATACAGTCAAGTATCAAGGTATAACCAGGCATGTTCACTTTACAGAAACACTTGGCAATGAATTAGATTCAACATTAACAACAACAGTAACATAACATAGTCTGTCTGCAATGAACAGTGCCATAGGAACTGGAGGGCAGGGGGCAGGGAATTACTTTGGCTGTAATGGTAATCGTTAAGGGTTCTCCCATTGTCAGCCTAACTCTAAAATTAGTGCCCCCCACACAATCTGAAATTACTTCCTTCAAGTCTGTTCTTGCATTACAATACTTGCAGTCCATGTAAGAAATATAAAGGAAATAAAAAGTGTAAAGTAACATTTCACAGCTTTTAAAGACACACTGTGCAAAAATCGATAAATATTAACAATTTCCATAAAATACAATTGGTCTAGCTATATATACACATTATAAATACATGTACGGGAACAAAATGATTTCATACCACAAAAATGTTAACAATCAATTATAAAGCATGTCAGGCTTGTATTGGATTAAAGATTTAGTGAAGTAATAATCTATTTAGATATGAAATGTTTCAATAAACTTTATTTAGAATATCCCGTCCATCTACCTTATAGAGAGAGGAAGTTCTGTAGTCTAGTGACTTAGAATAGGGTGGAATCTTGACCTGATCTTCATAGTTTTGAGTGATAAGGTGTGAAAAGCAACAAGAAAACAGTACATGGGATTCTTTGATCTTGTTTTGACCTGGTCCTGAGGTTATAAAACTTGAGAACAGTCTCATAGCTCAAATCTTAATTTCATTTTCGAAGAATTCCGGTTGAAAATGCATTACTGTTTAATGTTTAAATAGATTATCAGATAAAATTAAACTGATAGAAAAATGCCTGAATAATTATAATATCGCTACTATTTTACAGCACTTGTTTTGTAAACACTAAACAACGAAATATGAGTTTGGAGACTGCACATCATGATCTCAAGTTCAATAACTTCGGACCTTTTTCTCAATTAATGTAAAGACGAGTAAATATCAACTTCGACATTATTATCAAAGAATTGAAACTAGAAATCAAAATGAAAAATTAACTAATATGATGAATGCAATTACTTCTCAACAACACTGAGGACTAAAACCTAATCCTGTATTTTGCATAACTAAGCAATGCAACCCTACGCATGCAGTGTCACCTTTTCAAGTTATCTCAAAATTGAAATTCTGACCTTCAGACAGTTTCAAAAACATCAATTCATTATAAATTTTAGTAATACATGTATTTTAGTTATGATAATTCTCTTATCAAAGTTAATTGGTATAAAACTGATGTTGAAAAGTCCATTTACCTATGAAATGATTGTGTTTTACATACAGTATAGAATACACTTTAGACTGGACATTCAATGGCAGTGATAGTAAGCACATTAATGCTTTATATACCTAACACTTGATTATTAATCATAAGTCACCTCTAATTCTCACGAAAACTTACATGCTAACAAAATTAATATAATTATTTAAGAATTCCAATTTTTCCTAAGGTTTTCATTCTATCACCATAAGTCACAAATTTGAATCCATTTTTATATCAACAGTCTCTTAACATTACGAAATTATTCCGAACAGTCTACTCTTGTTATACAAGAAAAACAAACAGAAACAAGAGGGCCAAGATGGCCCTATATCGCTCACATGACAATCACTGTTCACTCATTAAAACATTGTTTTGAACCGGTGACCTAGTTTTTGACCCCAGACGACCTGTGTTCGAATTTGTCTCACATATCAATAAGACAAACAGTCTGACTAGGTTTGGTGAAGATACGATCAAAATTTGACATCTACAGTGTTAATAAGGTTTTCCTAAGATTTGACCTTGTGACCTGGTTCTTGACCCTAGGTGACCCATATTTGAACTTGTCCTTAATATCATTAAGACAAACAATCGGACAAGGTTTGGCCAAGATCCAATCAAAACCATGACATTTAGAGCTTTTACAAGATTTTTACCTAAGATTTGACCTTGTGACCCAGTTTTTGAACCCGGCTGACCCATGCTCATCCTTGACCCACATATCATTGAGGCAAACATTTTGACAAGGTTTGGTGATGATCCAATTAAAACTGTGACATCTACAGTGTTAACAAAGTTTCCTAAGATTTGACCTGGTGAAGAAGTTATTGACCCCAGATGACCCATAATTATACTTGACCGTTATATCATTAAAACAAACGATTTGACAAAGTTTGGTGAAGATCCAATAATAACTGTGAAATCTACAGTGTTAACATGTTTTTTCATAAGATTTGACCTAGCGACCTAGTTTTTGACCCAAGATGACCCATTTTCGAACTCGTCCAAGATATTATGAAGACAAACATTCTGACAAGGTTTCATGATCATCCAATCAAAACAGTGACTTCTAGAGTGTTCACAAGGTTTTCCAGCAATTTGCCCTAGTGACCTAATTTTACCACAGAAATTACCCATTTTCAAACTTGGCCTACATATTATTAAAATAAACATTCTGACAAAGTTTCATGAAGATACAGTCAAAACAGTGATTTCTAAAGTGTTCACAAGGTTTTCCCTTATTTGGCCCTGGTGACCTAGTTTTTGACCCCAAATGGCCCAATATCGAACTCGTCCGAGATTTTGTTGATATTAACGTTCTGACCCAGTTTTACTAAAATTGAGCCAAAAATGTGGCCCCTAGTGTGGTCACAACATAAAGTTCGACGACGCACAACGCACGTCGCCGGACGCCGGACGGAGAGTGATCCTAATAGCTCACTTTGTCACTTTGTGACATGTGAGCTAAAAAATAGAAAAAAATAAATGAACAATTTTTAGGCAAAAGAAAGAAAGTGTTTAAATTCTTTTCAAATTTTGAAAGAGAAACATGCAAAGTTAGCACTTCTGTATATTTAAATGACATTATTGAGTCAAAACAAACATAATGTGCAAATACTCATTAAAGGCCCATTATCAAATAATTTGGAAATATATGAGACAGGCTGAACAATTAAAACTAAGTAGTAATTCATTCATTAAACTCTAACATATGATATCAAATATTCCGGATACACCTGTGTTCTGTCATAAACAATAAATTCCCTAAAATTCCAACTACCATCTGCGACTACTGAATCATAAAAATCATTGTCGGGGCACGAGCATTTATCCTGTGTACAGGTCACGCACGGTGCACGAGCTAATTGTTTGGCGTTTTTCTGGACACACATTCTTCCGAGACACATCCGGATCAGAAACATTTGTTTCTCACTGTTGGTTCTGTTGGACTTTGAATCTGCAACAAACAATAGTGTTTGTGAAAGATGGATGCCTCCTAAAGGCCAAATGAATAGTAATTTAAGACCTTGATGTACTTGATATTATTAATGTCATCCTATGTATTTATATATGTCATTTGTGTATAGGCTGGAGGCACAATAAACTTTGAAACTATGACCCAGATCTTTGACCTAAAAATCAATATGATGACCAACCTCTCAACCAAATCTGAGGACCTTAGGCCAAATCATTCTCTATTTAATTGTCTGAGAAGGTTTTTGTGCTGAAGGTCACTGTGAGTGTGACTTTGACCTACTGACCTCAAAATCAATAAGGATCATCAACATATGATGACTGGTTTGCATATATTCAAATTAAGTTATATCTTTCATAATAGTGAGGTAGTCTCCTTAAGGAAAAAATAGTAAAGACAGAACTGTACATACCAGCATACTGATCTGATTTTGTACAACTCTCGGCTGCATATACACCTTGACCAAACATGGCAGCAGATCCTCCCAGACGGCAGTCAAGACCTTGATTTACTATAGTATTAACAACATCTCTCTGTGTACCATGAAACATATAATGTTCATTAATTTCATCATAAATGTCTGTTTTCAAAACAGAAGTCTTTGGTATGCTAGCAGACGTAAGGATTTTCCCGCTGGAACCTGGAATGTTTTGAATTCTTGGAAACTCGCCAAGTTTTGCGGCTTTTTGAAAAAGTTCTTGTCTTTTTAAAGCATATTTTTCAAAAAGTTCACAATTTTCAATCCGTTCTACTTTCGTGACTTGTATATTGGAGTAGTTTAAGCTACCTAGACCATGTGCATCACGACCTTGTCCTACATGCTGTTTCTTCCATGTTTCAGAAACAAGCTTCCTAACAGCATCGTATGTTTCATGGTCGACAGTCATTCTGTCTGGTTTTATATCATCAAATTCAATAAGCCAATCCTTCAATGTCTTCACATCACTAAATGTTCTCCAGTAGTTTGGAGGTCGTGGATTTGAACGGTAAAGATGTTTGTACCAATCATTCGTCCCTCTAGGTGGCAGCATAGTACGCTCCAATGAGTTCTTTGCTGCCATTTCAAGTAACATATACATTGTACTTTTAGACTCATCAGAAGCTTCTCCATCTGAAATGATAAGTATAGATATTAATAAATGGGGATTCCAATCAGTCAGTCAGTCGGTCAGTCGTTCAGTCAGTCAGTCAGTCAGTCAGTCAATCAATCAATCAATCAATCAATCAATCAATCAATCAGTCAGTCAGTCAGTCAGTCAATCATGGATATTCATATAGTGCAACACTTAATGCAGTCAGTCATATTCTGTTACACTTTACAAGGTCAGACAATGTCAAACTAGATGTAATAGATGAAATAAACTCAGCTAGGAACTAAAACTATTATATATCAAGAAAATCAATTTCTATGAAATAATGTATTTAATAAATGTACATTATCTCTTAAAATTATCATCAGTTTATACACGAAAGAGGCAAATTTGAAAAATATACACAACACAAATAGATGAAATATACTTCTTTGGGGGAAAATAAGGCCTTTTCTTTAGGGAAAGACACTGATAGTCAGTGTCACTATTTCAGTGAAAAAAATCTGACATGCGAATATACATGTAGTAAAACTTGTGATAATTATATTCTGTTTATGCATTACTATGTGATAAAACATGTATATGAAATACAAAAAGGATATAAAATGTCTCACCATTCTCATGTAAAGCTGTGTTTAACTCCTTATCAAAAACCTGGAGAATAGAAAATAACAACAATAAACATGGATGTCTAATTGTGTGTGAAACATATAGTAAACCTTTGGGAAAGACAAGTTGCAGCCTTTATCAACAGGTGGCCTTTGTTCTGATGTCATTTTGTTCTAAACAATCAAATACAGTTTTTGTAAGTTAGAATGGTCATTATTCAGAGGCAGGGTTCTCAATAAGATTGTGGTCAACAGGCCCAAAAGCTACACTAACAGGCCTGCTAGGGGGTACAGGTATTTTTCCAGTAATATGTTTTAAACTTTGAGATTTCTAACCGGCCCAAACTCATTTCTAAGCGGTTAAATTGGCCTGTGGCCTGTTGCTATTGAGAACCCTGCAGAGGTTGGCCTTTATTCAGAGGTGGCTGTAAACACAGGTTTCACTGTACATGTAAAAGAGAATTGAATGAAATCAGAAATAGGATATTTAAGCATATTTAGATGAACACCCAGTATATAAAATGTTGCACTAGATGGAAGCTCCGATCCAGACTAAGTTACATTAATTTTATGCTCAGTCAGGCACATTTTCAGCACACAGTGCATTGAAAAGGGGATAACACTGTACTAATAATCACTGTACATCATTAACAATAATTAGGTTTCTTTATCAAATGGTTTGATGTCTAGCAATTTTGTGGAAATGGAAGAACAACTACACTGTAACCTGTACACAAAGGCCATAGTTAAGACAAAATATGGCCTTTAATGGCAAGTGACCTTTACTTTGTCCTGAATAATAAAAAAAGTTGTTAAAATGGATGGTTTCTCACAGACCATGGAACTATCACAACATACCTCTTTTATTTCACCAGAATCCTGTACCTGTTCATCAACCACAATCAGCACTTCAGCGGGAAATTCATCAGAACTGAGCTGGTGTTTTTTGATACATTTAAACATAGTTGAAGCACACAAGTCTACAGGGTAGTTAAACTCTCCTGTGCCTAGAGGTGGAAAAGCTATACATTTCATCTTGTCTTTATCTGCTTGCTTTAGACACTTACATACTAATTTGCATAAATTCTGAAACAGAAAATAATTGAATTCATGACACAGTTTTTCACTAATACTAAATGTATATGAGACAATAGAAGGCTTAATTACACAGAAATCTAGAAACCCTTTTTTGTTCATTCACAACTAAAACTTACAGTACACATAGTAGAACAGTGCTCCAGCTAGACTTTGGGAAGAGTATGGCGCTATAAAGGACATTAGGGCACTTACATTATTCTGACAAAACTTAGAGTAAAACAAAGTAGAACCATGGCATTATTGAAGTAACATATACACTGGCTCGCAAATAAAGTCTGAAACAATTGACAGGTGTTGATATTAATAAATTCAGTTTAATTAATTACAAAAATAGGAGAGTATAGTGGATCACACGACAAGACGACGGGTATTGTTTTCAATTTATTGTTTCCAACTAGTTTCGACTAAAACATTAGTCTTCAACAGGGATTCAGTTTAAATTACCCGCTCAGACAGCTTAGTGTGTAGAGGGATGGTGGTACTGTAGAATGCTTTAATTTCGCGAGGTCAAAATTTCGCGTTTTTTGTTTAAAATCAGCTTTTTTCTTTATTCACGTATTTATGAATTTTCGACGTCATCAGGCAGAATTAAAGTGCGATAAAAGACACGCTGTTGTTGCTTTGATATTTGTGTGTCACACCTGATTTGTTAGACAATTAAGTTTTGATACAGTGTTTTATATCTAATAAAGTATAATAACAATAGATTGATAATAGTTTGGGATTGTTAAGGAAGTTATGTTTTACAAACAGTAGGTAAGTGTGAAAAACTGTTACTAGTATGCTCAAACAATGTCCAAAATTGTTGAAAAAACGATAGTTTAGTAAAAGCAATATCATAGAATAATTAGATTGCAATCACTAAAGGTACATGTTTATTGTTGATATAATTGCTTTCAACAGATTAACTAAACTCAGCATTTATTCGCGACATTTATGAATTCGCGAGGTATTCGATTCGCGAATATTAGTGAAAATAAAACTAAGGCAAATAAAACCAGTTCTACAGTAAGACAGGGGTCAGGTACATACCTCTCTGTCACTTGGTCTGAAGACATTTCTAATAAGAAAGAACTTACACCTAGCATGGTAAAGATGTCAGTTGTTAAAATCCCAATACCTTAGATCAGTTCCTTCAGCCCTTTTTTGTTTTTAGGAACAGGTATCATGTCCCATTGATAGGGAAATTTGCATCGTGAAATTTAAATTTGGGAATTTTTAAAGACTAACACACTTTCTTTAGGTAACATCTGAAATGACATTTTTAATAATGGGGAAATTTTTGTTGTAAGTGGGAAAAATATTTACTTTTTTACTTGGAAACAGGGGAGAATACCAGACAAAAAAGGCCTGGTTCCTTAGAGCAAACCCACTGCATGAAGACCAAGCCTTAAATAAGTCCCAAGGCCCAGCATGTAACCAAGGACAATAATGCAAAGTTACTTTACCTTTTTTGCTGATATCATTTTGTCTTTATTCCATTTTTGCAAGGAACCATGATAGACATGACGACATCTGAGATTGCATCCAGTGGTTATAGCTATGTCACCTGGTCGTAAACCATGTGGGTACTTCACTCGATATTCCTCCTGTTGTTGAACATGGCAAGTATTAGCACAGAGGAAATATGGATCAAATATCAAGACTAAATAATTTAATAATTACAGTCGTTAGTACAGATAATTAAAACCCCTTCTTCCAGTCTTAAATGTTATTTGACCCTAAATTTATATATAACGCATCAGGTTTGTATCACTTGCCTACTGACTCATTATATATAAGTTGCCAATTCAAAACCTAAAAATCTATTCATTTTCTCCCAAAATTCAAGTCCAAATCTATATCACATAATGTTTTCAATTAATTAAAACTATATCATGTGTATTTCATTTGTTACAATGAATCCAATTTACTAGAATCAGAAAAATTGCGTATCATACCTCAAGCTCAGGTCCTGCTTTCTTCAGCAATAGATTCGACAGTTCTCCATTGCTTAAATCAGCGCTAGGCTCAATGTTGTTGACTATCACATCAGCCTGATGAATAAACGAATAGATAAATGAATATATGATTGAATGAAGTAAGAAATTAATTAACTAATTAATAAATGAATGAATGAATGATTGAATTATTTAACGAATGAATGAACTAAGGAATGAATGAATAAATGAATGAAGTTAAACAATCAATTAAACATATTGAAATATGTTCAGTTTACATAAAAGATATGTTAAATCCATGATGTTATGCTATTACTACTGGAGTTGTTTCCCTTTGCCAGTACATGTTTAATTTATATTTTTCATACAGTGCCAATTCAACACTACAGCACAATTTATGCTTGATAAAACTTCAATTAAAGAATGAAATATTTGGGTCCAAGGTACAGTTAGTTACTATAGTGACAAATTATTCATGCAATTATTCATTTTGTACCAATTTCTTCAGAGATGAAAATCATATTTTGATAGTTCTGCAATAAAGTAATGAAAGACAATATTATTCCATCCACAAAGTTCAACTCACAACATTGGTCGAAGTTTCGTAGCAATTATTTTACTTAAGGTATCTGGCTTGGATGTCAAGTCAAATCAAGTTTCACCAATTTATAGATTTAAAAACTAAATCATAATTATATATTAAAATAAACCCACTGTATAAAGTGCATTGCAAGTAATTTGAAACAAATATTACATTTGATTGGTCTTCTATAAACCAATATCGCACATAATTTACAAATGTTTGAACAACGATAACTACTCGGTATATAGGAATATATTACAACAAGTAGCCTTAAAATGACTATAAATGTATAAAGCAGGGAACCGTGCCTCAGTTTTTTGATAAAGTCCTCCGTTCGTTAGATACTTGACTTTAAAGAAATTCCGTACCCAGAACCCCGCTGTTTATTACGTAATACTCTATAGATAAAAAATGAAAACAAGTATCAAAATTCCCTAGATTAACATTTCCGCTACAAAATACCGAAAACTGCTTTGAAATCCGTCATCAAATAAGACGGCAATGTTAATTCGAAAATGACACCTACTGTGTTTTTTTAAGCTGAGCAATAAACAATTAAAGTGTCTGATCATTATCGTCGCATGAAATCAACAAATTCGACACACCCCATTCAATTTTGATAGCCAATCAAAATCGCTTATGTTTGCAGTTCAATAATTGAAACCACGCCCAGGTTGGATGTCTAGTAAGAGATATTATAACAAATTTTTGTCATTAATGAATTAATAGTATCATATCGTACCGATACAATGCACATTACGTTAGAGATGTTTAATGCTGATAAGGAAAAGTCGATAAAGGGGTGCAGTATTGATCGCAATAAAACACCATTTTTGAGCGTTCGGTTAGAACTTTTTGTTGCTTGGTATTAAAGTATGATATTTAATCTTTGTAAATAATGTAAAATATCATTTTATGTTATTTTAGCGATTATAACCAAGCCAGATACGTTAAGACAAATAACTTTTAAATTAATAACAAAACTGAAAAAAACTTACCAATGTATTTGCGAAGTTTCCACTTTCAATATGAACTTCTATATTTCCTAAGCTTGATGAATCTTCATGTCCATTGGTAACTGAAAAATGAGACAATAAGTAAGCTAGTTAGATCTATTGTTGTTGGGTACTTTCAGAAATATCTATGTCAAGTTGAGATATATTGTGTATGATTGTTCTTAACAACTTGGTTACTAGTATCTCAAGAACATTAATAACAAGGTGTTCATGAAATACTGACAACTGGATAGAACTTAAATCAATAAGAATCATCTGCATAAGATGACCAATCTCCAAACCAAGTTTGAGGACATAAGGCCTAATTGTTCTCTAGTTATTGCTCAGACAAGGTTTTTATGTCAAAGGTCACTGTAACTGTGACCTTTGACGTACTGACTTCAAAATCAATAGCAGTCATCTACATGACCAACCTCCCAACCAAGTCTGGGGATCTTGGACCTAATTGCCATCTATTTATTGGCCGGACAAGGTTTGGTTATGAACTGACAGTCCAACCATCATGTACGAAGCAGCAATATACACCCACTTCTTTGAACAGGGCATAATAACAAAAGTAACTCTAAATATGATTCCAGACGACCATTTCACAGGCATATCAAAGCTAACTGTTCAACAGTTGCAAGAGCTTTCAATTCAGAATTTTTAAGCTGCTATCCTAGTTAAGATATGTCTATGAAACAGAACACAGGATATTCTGTAATGTATCAAGATATACATCATGTACATTGCATCGCGAGGGGCATACTAATGCTATGATACATGTACATGTATATGGCATACTTACTTGGTTTACAAATTATAGATCTGACACCAAAGTTTTTTGTTATTTTAGGTTTTGCTCCTCCAGAGTTTGGTGAACGACCCTGATTATTTGTAGCAGCACGATCTTTAGCCTCGGTTTCAAATGCCTGAAATTAATTTTTTACTTAATGATGATCAATGATTTGCCTAAGACAAATATTGAAAGAATAAATCATAAAAATTAATAGGGCCATCCATAAAAATGTTGGTAACCTGTTACATGATTAACTTATTTAAAAATTCACATCAAAACTTTTTATTGATTTTTACAAAAAAAAATCAGTCTTCATTTTAACTTTTTGTTAACAAAAATGTCAACATAACCAGTCTTAAATGTTCGGGTCATGTAACTGAAAAACAACACATCTTGAGAGAATCCCCCAGGATTCATAATTGTGTGTGGGTGTGTTAATACGGTAAGTTAAACTATTTCTGAAAATATCTTAGATATATATCAGTGTATAAATACATAGTAGTAAGTAAGATATCATCATACCATTAATTACATTATACATTGTACTGAAAATGAAAAAACCAACCAGAACAATAAACTCAGTACATGTATATTACAAACCAGTATTATGTTTTCATCTTGTCTGGATATTAACATTTTCTTTCTTAACAAATTGGAGAACAACAAGTGTATGCATAGAACCTTAAGGAGAACATAACAATTGGATGCAAAAATCTCCCCATTGGAAGAAGTTAATTAGTACTGCCTATTTTAAAATCAATTTACCATATTATGAAAAATTGACGACATTTGAATCCATCATATAATTATATTATAAAAGCTGCTTACATGTAATGACTCGGAATCCTTATGAAATATGATAATATGTATATGTTTCAGTGGTGTTGTTGGGTACTTGTTACTATGGTCCTCCACACATTGAAACGTTGTCTTGGCAACCATGTCATTTGGATATTTCAACAAACCAGTGCCCAAGGCAGGAAGAGCTACAGATTTGTACCCTTTTTTACGAGCTTCAGCTAAACACATCGTGATCACTGTCTCTAGAACCTAAAATGGACACAAAGAGAAGTACAGTGCAACCTCTCCAAAACAAGACCCTTTGGGAGAAGTAAAATCATGTTGCTGTTGAGAGGTTGTTGCTCTAGAGGTTAAACTAGAGCTGTCACAGAGGTGACTAATACCCAATTAGCAGTCCATGACTGCAGTGGGTTTGAATCTTAAAATGGACCAGAATAATATGTGTGAGAAACTGCTTAGATACCTTATAGAAAATTAGGGGAAGCTACCTAGGTGTATGCCTAGGGTCTCCCCCCACCATTACAACTGGAAAACATTGTCTTGTGACCTCAGCTGTTGGCATGATTTAATACAAAATAACAAAAATTCCTTCAGATTTTACTTTCTTACGTTTTGTTCATCATGACCAGTGCCACACACTGGGAGTGCCAGGAAAAACACTTCTTTACATCGCAGGTTACCACCATCCACAACAGCAATCTCCCTGTATTTTATACCTTCTGGATAATTCTCTCTACATTCAGTTAGCATCTCCCTGCCAGCCACATCCAGCAAAGCTTTAGATGCTCTTCCACGTTCCAACGCTAAGTTCTTACTGGTGGCACAAACTATAACATCCGACTGAAGTGAAAGGAGCGATAATATAGTAAGAAAATATACATCTGTGTTATTTTATAACATTTACATTAAGGGTGATCAGAAGTCTAGTGGTAATGTGGTGGGCTACAAGATGAAAGGTCTAGTGGTAATGTGGTGGGCTACAAGATGAAAGGTCTAGTGGTAATGTGGTGGGCTACAAGATGAAAGGTCTAGTGGTAATGTGGTGGGCTACAAGATGCAAGGTCTAGTGGTAATGTGGTGGGCTACAAGATGAAAGGTCTAGTGGTAATGTGGTGGGCTACAAGATGAAAGGTCTAGTGGTAATGTGGTGGGCTACAAGATGAATTGTCTAGTGGTAATGTGGTGGGCTACAAGATGAAAGGTCTAGTGGTAATGTGGTGGGCTACAAGATGAAAGGTCTAGTGGTAATGTGGTGGGCTAGAAGATGAAAGGTCTAGTGGTAATGTGGTGGGCTACAAGATGAATTGTCTAGTGGTAATGTGGTGGGCTACAAGATGAAATGTCTAGTGGTAATGTGGTGGGCTACAAGATGAAAGGTCTAGTGGTAATGTGGTGGGCTACAAGATGAAAGGTCTAGTGGTAATGTGGTGGGCTACAAGATGAAAGGTCTAGTGGTAATGTGGTGGGCTACAAGATGAAAGGTCTAGCGGTAATGTGGTGGGCTACAAGATGAAAGGTCTAGTGGTAATGTGGTGGGCTACAAGATGAAAGGTCTAGTGGTAATGTGGTGGGCTACAAGATGGAAGGTCTAGTGGTAATGTGGTGGGCTACAAGATGAAAGGTCTAGTGGTAATGTGGTGGGCTACAAGATGAAATGTCTAGTGGTAATGTGGTGGGCTACAAGATGAAAGGTCTAGTGGTAATGTGGTTGGCTACAAGATGAAAGGTCACAGGTTTGAATCTCGGCTCCATCTTTCTCTATTTCAGGGGTGCTTTTATTGTGTCCCCATCCCAACTACCGAGCAAAGTACTGTGTTAATAAAATCAAAGGAAAACGGTAAGGCCTGTATCGGTAAAAAAACATTTGAAACAAGCTTACAGTCCCCTGCCAGCACATACAAGTATCATTGGAATGTTAACGCACCAACTGTCTAGATTTTTTAATGATGATAATTAAGTTATCATCCGGAAACCAAGTTTCAGTGACCTAGATATTTGACATATTGACCCAAATGTAATCCTACTCTAGATTATCCTCTATTAAAGCTATCCATACACCAAATGTTCTTTGAAATTGATCACCCCTAACTTAAGTTATCATCTGGAAACCAAATTTCTATTTTTAGTAACTGTGACCTAGATGTTTGACCTAATGACCTCAAATGCAATCCAACTCTAGGTTATATCCTAAGCTATCCATATACTAACTTTCATTGAAATCTGTCACCCCTACCTGAAGTTGTCATCCCAAAATCAAATTTCTATTTTTAGTAGCAGTGACCTAGATATTTGACCTATTGACCCCAAATGCAATCCCACTTCATGTAATCCCCTAATTTATATAAACACAAACTTTCATTGAAATCCGTCATACTTAACTGAAGTTTCTATTCTATTCAAATCTCTATTTTTAGCAACACTGACCTAGATATTTGACCTATTGACCCCAAATGCAATCCCACTTTAGGTTATCCCCTAAGCTGTTCATACATTCACTTTCATTGAAATCCGTCATCCCTAACTGAAGTTATCATCCGGAAACCAAATTTCTATTTTTAGTTTCAGTGACCTAGATGTTTGACCTATGGACCCCAAATGCAATCCCACCCTACATTATCCCCTAAGCTATCCATACACCAACTTTCATTGAAATCCATCGCCCCTTACTGAAGTTATCATCCGGAAACCAAATTTCTATTTTTAGTAACACTGACCTACATATTTGACCTACTGACCACAAATGCATTCCCACTCTAGGTAATGACCTAAGCTATCCATATACCAACTTTCATTGAAACCCGTCAATTCTAACTGAAGTTATCATCTGGAAACCACTTTGGACAGACAGACGGACAGAGGGATGGACGGACGGAGTGACAAACACAATAGTCCTCTTCAGTACGGATGGGGACTAATAAAAATAGTAACTTATAAATAACAATTTACCTCTGCAGAAGCCAAGTCTCCTTTAATGACAGACACATTTATGCCGGCACGTCCAAGTGAAACTCTCTCTTGATCATCTGCCATCTTGCTGTATGATTTTATCAGTTAATGAAGAGTATAGATAGGCACCAATAGCTAGAGTTGGAGTTCTTTGAAAATTTCACCGTAACTTTTTTAGACTCTGAAATAAGACGAATACACAAGTTACACAAAATTCCAGTGACCTTTGTTCACAGATTTGACTGTACACTGCTCAACTTTTATAATAATTGGTTGTCTAGATTTTCAAATATTTCATAAATATATGACACTATTAAATCAGATAAGGCAATTAATGGCCTACAATGTCATGTACTAAACAAAATGTAAAGTGACATTATACACTTCATCAAATAAAGCCAGTGATCAGCTCAGAAAATATTCAGAATTATCTAATTATAAAAGTTGAGCGGTGCATTTACAGTGAAACCTGTGTAAGCAGCCACATCCAATAGAGGCCTACCTATGAATAAAGGCCATTCTTTTGAAACCATCATTGATCATTTAAAATGTCATTTAACAGCATGCGTATACAGGTGGATATTCCCTTCCCCATCTTTCAGCATCTGTTATTGTAAAATTAATGTTTATTACTTTGTGGACATGTTTAAGCAAACTTGTGTTGGCAGCCACCTCCGAATGAAGGATAATTCTTATGAATAAATAAAGACCAGTCTTTAAAAAAACCATCATTGATCATTTAGAGTAAAATTACTCCCGAATAAATACCACCAGTCCTGTCAATAAAGACCACATTTCATCTTTCCCAAGGGTGGCCTTTTTCACAGATTTAACTGTATTTGTATAACAATAGAGCTTGTCAAGCAATGAATGAAAGAATAAAATATTAAATGTCCTGTGCTTTCAACGAATGTAAAGGCATGACTGAACAACAATAGAGAAACCTGATTCTTTGTCTATACAACTTTATATTCCTTAACAAATTTCTTCAGTTTTAAAAATTTAGAACCTTAGGCCGGTATTATTTTTATTTATTGTTTATCTGCAGATTTCTGGCCAGACCTACAAAGGGCTCAACAATTTCTTTCAGGTTACACGTCCAGAAGGACGACCAGCATAGAATTTTAACTAGTTCTACAGCAATTTCAACTCATCCTTAGTCAATTTCTACTCATAATTAGCAACAAATGAGTGCATTTGTCGAGACTTGCTACATCAAGTGGTGGTGATAAAAATCAAATAAAAAAATCAAGACAAAATAAACAAGAGGGCCAAGATGTCCCTATATCGCTCACATGACAATCTGTTCACTCATTAAAACAATGTTTTGAACCGGTAACCTAGTTTTGGACCCAAGATGACCCATGTTAGAACTTGTCCTACATATAAATAAGACAAACATTCTGACACGATTTGGTGAAGATCCAATCAAAACCACAAAAACTACAGCATAGACAATGTTTTCCTAAGATTTGACCTCATGACCTAGTTTTTGACCCAAGATGATCCATGTTCGATTTTGTCTTATGTATCATTAAGACAAACATTCTGACAAGGTTTGGTGAAGATCCAATCAAAATTTGACATCTACAGTGTTAATAAGGTTTTCCTAAGATTTGACCTCATGACCTAGTTTTTGACCCTAGGTGACCCATACTTGAACTTGTTCTTAATATCATTAAGACGAACAAGCTGACAATGTTTGGTGAAGGTCCAATTAAAACCGTGACATCTAGAGCTTTAACAAGGTTTTTACCTAAGATTTCACCTGGTGACCTAGTTTTTGACCCCAGCTGACCCATGTTGGACCTTGACCCACATATAATTGAGGCAAACATTCAGGTTTGGTGAAGATCCAATCAAAACTGTGACATCTACAGTGTTTTTACCTAAGATTTCACCTAGTGAACTAGTTATTGACCCCAGATGACCCATATTTGTATTTGACCTTTATAACAAATTTTGGTGAAGATCCAATTATAACTGTGAAATTTATAGAGTTAACATGGTTTTTTATAAGATTTGACCTAGCGACCTAGTTTTTTACTCCAGACGACCCATGTCCACTCGTCCAAGATATCATAAAGACAAACATTCTGACAAGGTTTCATGATGATCCAATCAAAACAGCGACTTCTAGAGTGTTCACAAGGTTTTTCAGCAATTTGCCCTAGTGACCTAGTTTTTGACCAGAAATGACCCATTATCAAACTTGACCTACATATTATTGAAATAAACATTCTGACAAGGTTTCATGAAGATCCAATCAAAACAGTGATTCACAAGGTTTTCCCTTGACCCTGGTGACCTAGTTTTTTACCAAAAATGGCCCATTATCGAACTTGTCCGAGATTTTATCGATATTAACATTCTGACCAAGTTTTGCAAAAATTGAGCTAAAAATGTGGCCCCTAGTGTGTTCACAATGTAAAAGTTTGACGACGCACGACGAACGACGCATAGACGCCGGACGAAGACTGATCACCAAAGCTCACCCTGTCACTTTGTGACATGTGAGCTAAAAATTAAAATACAATAATTGTAATAGACTGCCTGTATTACTTTATAAATGTAAGAGAATAGACAGTAAGAATTTAGTTGACCTCATTGTGTATGAATGGTTGATACATACATTGTATTTGAATCCTAGTCCAACTACATTGTATCAGACTGATTGTGATGGTGAGACAATCTTTTGACTTGGCCCCAAGAGGATGGCCCTTCCGAATTCGTTCAAGAAATCGGCCAACCACAAAGGCCGAATAAGTAAGGCTAATTTGAATCCATACACATGGCAGGTTAAACCACAGGAAGTCTACTAGAAAATATACCGGTACATAAAAGACTTAAAACATCAAAATCTAGCTTGTTGAGTTAAACACGCCACCAATTAATGTAGAGATAACAATTATAAACAACCCATACCTTAAAACCTAGAATTTATTCTGTATCAAAGTATGCCATTCTCAAAGTAACAATTAAAACTACACAATAGGCACTATGAAATTTGCACAAAAATAACAATCCTAAGAAGCTACAGATAAAAATAATCACGCTTAGTATCCAAATACCTTGAACTGCTGTTAAATGTATCATAAAACAAGCATGTTTAACTTTAATACACGGTTACCAGACAGAGTATAACATGTCCAATATGGTTTCAACAGAAAGATTATCAATTTTTGCCTTGATAAAAGGGTACGCTTAAATTTTATACACCTCCACTGAAGGACATTTATTGTCTGTGCTGAGTTTTGATAAACTTAGCAGTATTATCAGTACAATCAAGGTCAGATTCAGGAAGAGATTCACATGTGCAATACTTACACATGTAAACCATTTAAGTTTAATTAAGATCTAATAGGAACTCCATCAAGGCCATCCTTAAAAAAAAGATTTGTTTGCTGTAACGCTACATACTCACCAAAAATAAGCCCCTACCCAACTTTTTTTTGGCCTCTAATAATTTTTATATATTTTTTTGTCATTAAAAATAGCATTTTGACATGTATATATTTTGCATTAAATATATAATAAATTACAAAAACGTATCTTACCCACTGAAAATTTCTGGGTTGGGTTACAGCAAACAAACAATTTTTAAGGATGGCCCAATCTGCAACTTAAACACAATAAAAGTTTTATACATGTAACATTAATTTCTTACACTAAATGCAGTGCTTTAAAAGAAATAGATTTAAAACAAAAACCATGACTTGACTAAATCAATGAAGACTATCTTATATTACAGAGTAATTATACACAGGCAATTACTTCCTGTATACATGTATGTACAATATTCAACACTTCATGTATCCCAAGAGAAGAAGACCATGAGAGATGTACCAAGACATAATGGATGGGGAAATATCATTGATGTATATCAATCATTCACTTAAATGACTACCATTGTTTTTCAGTTCTTTCTCCTCAGTCAATCATAGCACATGAATCAGAGCAATAGAGTTTTAAACTTTTTTTCCAAACGAAAATAAATCAGTACGAGGAGAAATCCTGAATCTGACCAAAGTAAAGTTGTGTCTAAAATTCATGATTATTCATTCTTGAACCCAGGCCTAAGATTTTGTCTATTCTGAGCTGAAATAAAGATTATGAAGTAACTTCAAATATTCAGTTTTAATGAAACAAGGTAATGTAAATCATAAACAAGGCCTCCATTCAACAATCCACAGTAAGAATTTCTCTGGCTAGCTCATTCAGTAGAGCACATTTGCTAAATCAAGAAGTTGTTAAATCTTCAAAAAGAACTTTCCATCACCAATGTTACGGTCTTCGAATTTAGCACCGGACCTTGGACCGAGTCCACCGAAATGGCCATCAGTCTGGTAAATTTGAGAAGGTCATTAGTCCGATGGTCCAGTAAATTTTTCAGTGATAATTTTACCATTTTTCAGAAAAATAAAATATTTGAATCACTCTTAAAAAAATATGACAGATAGCCAAATTACATATTTTGGTCCACTAAAAGTTCATTAGGTCCAGTTAAGTTTGCATTTTCACTGGACCAAATATCCAGTGCTTAAATTTTTTTTTTTATGAAGACTGATGTTAGACAGGACAATTAACACTCAAATGGTTATAAATGATATGCTAGCTATTTTAGTAACAGCCTTCAACACATGGCACACAGTTCTAGCATGACATACTTTTATCAATGCATTCTTGTTTGAGTCCATTTCAACATTGATATTCTGCAGGTAGAAGAAATGAATTTCCCAACAAATGACTGTCAGATTGATAAAAAGACATTCAATATTATCAGGTTTTTTTGTAGCATTACAAAAGTATACATTCTTCCATCCTGAACTGTACAAGCTTCATACATAAATTGTGATTAATATATGACTATCAAAATGGAGGAACAGTGGACTCCTTAATCAAAGTTTGTGAGTTTGATTCCCGTCAGTGGCAGAATTTGACCGAAACCTTCAGAAATTCCTTCTTTCGGCTTGAGTACTGATCAGAACCCAGGAAGCAGTCATTGAGAGCAATTAATATAATTTGTAATAACTTGCTTTACAATCGATTAAATTATCAAAATGATATAATGTCCCAGGGTGATCGAATGTCTGTTAGGTATTTAACATGGCACTATTCCCATCTGTCATTATTTACAAAGCACAAACATTTGAAAGATCTAAATCTGTATGTTGATCATGCAGTTGAAGTAACCAATGCTGACTTTGTATCATGGTATAACTGAAGACAGCATGAGATGGGAGTTCTATCATAACAGAAACTCACATTTAAAAGTGAATAATTGAATCAGTTATAATTTCTAAACCACAAAAGTGACACAGTAGTAGTGTAACAGGAGGAGGAATGTACTTGACAGCAGGAAACTTCAGATTGGCACAGTCCTAATCAGGCAAGAGGATGAGGCTAAAAGTATCCTATCATGTAAAAATAAAAAAGCTTGATCTTTGGTCAATTGATGATTGAGGGTGTAACCATTTTCATAAAGCAGTCATCGAGAGTAGTTAATATGAGTTGTACAAACTTGCTCTACAATCGATGTAAAATGAATAAGTTTGAATTAAATCAAATCAAACTAAATAAAATTTAGAAATGTTTTATTAACTTACTTCAAATCTGCAAATTAATTTAGACCACAGCAAGGAATTATATTTGACAGCAATGAATGCATTCTCACTGTGTATTTGTATAATGAATTTCGAAGACAGGTTAAAATATGTAACAAAGGACTACAAAATTTATATTCATGAACAACTTGACGTGACTTGATATCTTGCAAACATCAGATGGGAGATAACCAAGGAAGATTTTTCAAACAAAGTTTACAAGAAATTAAAATTCTCACATGACACGTCTTAAACATGCATTTTTCATTATCATTGGAAACATTAAGAATATCGAGAATGCAAAGAAACGCTTCGGTATCTGTAAATACTGCGTTAAATAGGTAAAAAACAACATAACACGTACCTTGAAATCGAAAGAGGAAGTAGTAAACAAGACGAATATGGTTTGGAATAAAGTCCGTTTGTACCGTTCTAAAGGTATCGATTTCGTGCCGTTCTGTTAACGTTATCATGCAAACTATGTATTTTTCATTTAATTTCCCCCTAATTTGCCACTGTCTGTTTATATTTTTTTACAGTGTATTTGTAATTTATGTATATATGTTTTCGTAGAAATAGAGAGAATTCAAAGCTTATTACAGAGTGTTTTTCTTCCATTTTTAGACTATAATCATATATATATAACCTTTTTTCTCAATTAAGTGCTCTTTATATATATAGCTATATACTTATAGCCGTGCTGTCTATACTGCAAAGAGGAAATTTATAAAAAAGCAATACAAACTGATAAATCAATAAAGTAAGACATGCATACAACAAGATAAAAAAATATTTCTAACATAAACAATCGTGGGTCCAGGTCCGTAATATGGAAACTATATATATGGCCCAGTATCTTATTTTTTGGTGTTCATCTATATAAACGAAGTAAAATGTACGATGTGACAAACTGGTTCTCATTTCTTTGAAAAACATGTACGTATATAATATACATATACGTACCTGTTGAAAACTGAGTAATCTAAACATTTCGTGGAAAAGGAGTGATCATCTATGTAAAAAGTAAGTACCAAAGATTTCACGTCATTTCTGATAACGGTAGGTAAATTATTACGAGTATATATAAATTGTTTACCATCCATATGTAAAATCAGAGACGTATAATTAATCACAGCATGCATACATTAATTTTTCTTTCGCGTGCCTGGATGTATTCTCTGTCAATTGTAATGCCTGTACAAATTAAACCTATGTCTCTGTACAAACGTACGATTGGTTGGACACATGTGCATCGCTCGAGTTTCATTCACCTGACCGTTTAGATAAAATGCTTTGTGCTCAACCGACTGAGAGCGAACAAGACAGACACGGCTCAAACTATGTCTTAATTCCTGAAACACTCACTTATTGGCAATAATACGAATTTCGAATATCGGAAGTCGAATATAATGATTGCTCAAATTTTTCAACCAGACTGTTACTGACACAACCACTACACGTAAGCATATAAGCTGGCGAATATTGACTGTAATAGTCAGACCGCATGAAGAAGATGATCGACATTATTTCTCTTCAATATGCTAGTATATTTGTACAGTGTATAGTTTTTGAGTTTGGACTGTTCAAAAAATGCTTGTGATTGTGGTCCAATATACACTTCAATATTCGCATCAATACGGAATTCAGATAAAGCCACAGCGATCTCGCCGGCGCCTTTTTGAATGCCCCCGTCCCTGCGATATTTAATATTACAATATCGCTTCATTTTTTTCTGGTCAATTTACACTCTAAAGCATTAATTGCGATTATATATATATATTATGCTTTAAGAGACGAAAAAGCAATACATTACAGTGTAGATCGGCCAGAAAATGTAAACGTAAAATGTAAATCTAAGACTGAAGTCAATTCACTTTGGAATACATATACAAACCGTCGAACTACCGGATGATATTGGACAATATTGAATCGATAATTAACAGGCTTAATCGATGTTGTTATCTCCCTTGAAATGACTAGATAAACACTTTAACATGTATTGTTCTATTGCCCAACTTAAGTTTAGGAAGATAAAAGTGTAACTGTCTAGTTTTACACTATCGACCACTCTTGTGGTCTTGTGATATCGCTGTTTGTTGTTTAGATCGGTCATATATGACCGTTTTGGAACGGGATCGATGCGAGTGACACTTCATTAAAACAACGCCGTTTATTTATGTTACAGGATGTTTGATATTTTCCAAAACATTTGATTACTAAACTTATCAGTCAAATTCTTACAAAATGTTATTTGCGAACCAGAATAAAACTGACAAAAACATGCATATCTATCATTGTTCGTAAGTCAGAAGGAGAAAATAAAATAAGTATAATAACGCGCTCGAAAAATGAACTGGCTGTCGAGCGGGTCCTTGTATAGCCTTTTTCTATTGTACACACCTCTACATAATTCACCATTGTGTTACACAAGCTCATAGAGTATTACCAAAAGGGTCTAAAGATCACAATCTAACTCTATGTCTCATGCAGGTACGTTTACCAGTCTATGTACGTTTTTCCCGTGAAAAGTCCGATATTAATTGTTATACCTTCATATCTGACTTGGATAGATATATACATATAGTTATTTACACAGGTGCATCAGTCATCAGAAACAGTAAAACATATTATACAGGATTTAACAGGTTTATCCAAGAAAGTTCAAAGACGCTTTTAAAACCTCTCCGGTTTTGTCCAGCTTCGCTTCCACCTCAAGTTCCGTTCCACCATACTTCATGTGTACCGAAATATTTCGATCTTCGTATTTTTCGATATGGGAAAGGTCTACCTCAAGTTTTCCCAAGAAGTGACACCCTTCATCATCAACAAAGTTTGGTTTTGTATTTGTTGATGTGTAAACCTTCAAGGAGATACGTTTCGTGTCTCTTGTAGCAGGGCGGTAGCCTTTCTCTCCAAAGGACTTACCAGCGACGATTTCTTGACCAATCGACACGTGTATATCGAAACAGTCATCACATTTTTCTATTCCATCTAGCAGGACCTTCTTTGATTCGGGATGTTTACCCTTAATAAAATGAGTATACATCGCTATTCCATACGTGTACTTCATAATCCTGGATACAATCGCATTAGGATTATGTCCAAATATAACAGCTCCTTTCAGTACAGCTAGTCCAGCCTCTTCTGGTATGACGACAACCAAGTCAGGGAACGATTCTTTCACGAAGTGTTGTAACATCTCCGACTCTGAAAATCCCCCAACCATTAGAATAGTCTCAACTCCAGCTACTTCAGGTTTGCTAAGGATATCTTTAAGATGATCAACGATTTTGTTACATGTTTCCTCGAACAGTTCCTTGACGTTTTCTGGTTGAACACGAAGTTTGTTACCAGTGAAAGTCACGTTATCTTTCAATTCTTGTTTCATCATCAAACTCCGCCTGAAGAAGAACAGGTCATATGAATTTGCAGAATAACTAGAAAACTATTAAGAAAAAGTGTTTTCTTTGTACATTTGATGAACATTTATAAAATAATAAACTACCGGAAAGATGAATTACTTGAGCAATTTGTCTGAAAATGTAGCATAGCTAATTGAATTCAAAATGAAGGTGGATTGAATCCCACCTGAAATCCTGTCCATTGACGAGAGTGTAAGCTTCATGCATGCTAATTGGAATTCTGAACTGAACCTTACTGCTTCCAAGTTGTGATCCAAATGTCTTCTTCTTCACTTCAAACTCTCTTATTAATGTAAGATAGTCTTCTTTGTATTCTCTAAAAGTAAACAACGAGTACGATATGCGTATATAAATTATGCATCCTTTACGTACATGTAAATGAAAATAAGTTATTCATCTAAAGAGATTATTAAATTATTTCTTATGCATTGATTAAGGATCACCTCTTATTGCGCATGAAATG
The DNA here is from genome assembly GCA_964023205.1 of Lutraria lutraria. Classification (NCBI taxonomy): domain Eukaryota; kingdom Metazoa; phylum Mollusca; class Bivalvia; order Venerida; family Mactridae; genus Lutraria; species Lutraria lutraria. Next base: position 47,272,608 of record OZ026833.1, on the reverse strand, counting down.
GCATATATCGTTCAGACATTGCCAAACATACAATGTAACATTTATTATAGACAACTACATGTATAGTCAATAAAAAGTTATACTTAATGAAAACTTCCACCGTATCCCGTCCAGCGATGTCATCAAGCAATCTCATAAATGATTCATCTACACTTGTGCCTCCCCATGGTCCACCATTAGCCTTGTATATCTCTCTGACAGTGGAATCTTCCTGTGTCTCATGGACCGTTATATCCACTGTTCCTCCTATGTGAATATTAATATTTTACTTAAGATTATGTCAGGGATCGCCTCTATTCAGAGCACAAATTTGGCGACTGAATGACATTGTGTTCAATTTGAAAAATGTGGTATATTTTGTATGTTTTTTTTCTTGGTATCCTTTTATTACCTATATTGGGTTATTTCAAGTGCTATTAACAAACCAGGAACGAAAAGTATTCATTTTGTAAAGAAGCTCACAAGAGTGCTGAGTAAAGTGTTATTTACTTATTTACAATATTCTGTGGGATGTAACAATCTGGTTCTTAACAACAACTACTAGTATGTCGTAGTATACTGGCATCCAAAGAAGAATCGCTGTAATTAGTAACTGTGGTCTTGTCAACAGGTACTTGCTGCTGTTGGAAACTAGAAACTTTTGAATTGGTCAAGATACTTGTGTTAAACAGTAATTTAAGAACAAGAAGGCAACGTAGTCATGGCATGCTCACCTGAATAACTAATTATGGCAATATCCCTTACAAATTTGGTTTTACGTTGCGCTGCATTAAGTAAAACATATTGGAAAATAGACCACAGGGGTAGTATTTTAGTAATTTTGTAAGAGAGCATCTACGAGTACATGTTGCTAAATGCAAAATAACCTTATGTGTTCAGATAAAAACAATTCGTTTCACTATTTTCCCAGGGACATCATTTTAGTTACTTTATTAGAGGTTCTCTACATGTTTCTCCACGCCAAATATCTAAGCTTTTAGACAAAACGATTTTTTCATATGATATTTTCCTATATAAATCGATATAAAACGTGACACCTGGGGAATGGCCGATTTTGATCACAGGGACAATTTTCCCTGCCAATTATCGAAGTTTTAGACCATGTGGTTTATAAGACTGGACTATTTTTTTCTTCCTTATGGTTGCCATGGAAACCAGTGATCTGCTCAAGTTAACTGAAAATATAAATATATAAACCGCCAGCATCCAGAACAAGGTATCTTTTTCCAGGAGCTAAATTAGATATCATGTCCACATCATCATCTCCGGTGACCTTTTCTACAGGCAAATATTTGCAGAACAAACTTGCTGCTTCTGGTTCCAAAGCCAAAGACAAATGGTTGGTGTCAATGCCAGCCTGAAAGTGGGATTTGGAATACAGTTTTGTGTAGTTTTAAAAAGTTATTAACTTAATATTAAATATCAGAATGCATCAAATGCTAAGATATGATGAATACGAGTATATATAAAGATATGTTCGTTTATACTTACAACTGTATGTTATAAACACATATATTGGCACTCAAACATTCCATGCTGTGTGTCACGAAACTTGTTTATAGAAGCAATATCACCAACAAAGAAAGGACATTTTGCAATTACAATTGTGCTTAATGCGGAAATAAGTATATTGTAATAGAATTCTTACTTGAATTGCCGCTTCTCGCATGAACTGTTTTGCCGAATCCTCCCATATGGCAGGTACAGTTAGAACCCAATGAATATCATCGATTGATACTTGAGGGTATTTCTCAGATACATTTTGTTCAAGATGACCTTTTAGGTACCGTATACAATCAGAAAACACTTTGATTGCCAGCATTTTATGGTTCGTATCGTCAGACAGCTTAATTTCTCTTGTAAGACTCTGAAGACAGATGAATTATACATGTAATATAATCTATTGATGGTGAAAGCTCAGTCAGTTTTCATTTATGTAAAAATATAGTCGATTGTATATCAACAAGACAATTTGCACTGAATGCAATTCCTTCAGATAAGCCGTTATCAGGAAACACGTCTTTAGTAGTTTTCAACATCAGCAAAAGTACGAGTATTTAGTATTACGGACGTAGTTAACAGGTCGTACAACAACAATTTTAGAAAACAAATATCAGTGCATTGCGTTTTATTGATTAGATTAAACTTGATTAAGGTTACTTTTCTAACATATTTGTTCAACACTACACACAAATATTAGAATTATAAAACTAGCACTGACCAGTTATCATTATTTATTTAATTTATAATTACCATAGATATATCAGTTCTTTTACGACACATTTTCAATTTTTTACGAGTTTTTGCCCTTGTTGAAAAATATCAATTTCTGAAGATATTGCGCGGTGACCTATATAGCTTTTATCAAATTACATTGATACAGTGTAAATGCATCTTTTTATCGTAAATTGTCATTGAAAAGGATCTACATTTGTCTTTAATCTTTGAAAATTGTTATCAATGGTATTATCAATAGATTTAATTATTGATTGGGAGATTACAAGGAAGACATAATATCACGAGCAAAACATCATTAACAGGATTCGTTCAACACTCTGAAACATATAGGCCGAAATTAAAGCATACCTTGTTATTATATAGATGCATTTTAAACCGTTTGAAATAAAACCAGTCACTATGTCGTTCTTCGGCTGCAAGTTCTGCGTAGTAATCTTCTGCTTCATATCCGAAACTGTGGAACTTTTGTTCAGGGTCGAACAATACACACGATGAAGTTTTCAGCGACATTCCACGAGTGTCATCATGACCAATATTCCAGTTGTTAGTTGTGACATTGAGTGGATTTTTCAGGAAGTCTTCGCGGAACGAGTAAGCATAGCCAGAAAAAGTAGTTCCAAAATCTATGGCAGCAACAAGCGTGCGGGTTTTAACCGCCGTGGCGACAATCGGTTGAGCTGCCATGATTTCTAAAAGGAAATCATATTAATGTATTGTACGAAGGGTTAATTAACATCATTATTACCAGTTGTGTACATAATTCTACACATTAATTTATGTCGATCGTGTTAACTATATTTACAACCAATTTGCTGAATTTGTGACTTGACTATGTACTCGTGTATGACCAGCAGTTCATATCTATGGAAACTTTAATGTACATGTACTTATAAATTGTATTTTGTTTGGATGCACATAACAATTCACACAGCAAGTCTGGACTCTATAATTGTTCACCCCTTATATTAATCTATACACGAGTGCATACAATTACAGATTAAACAAATAGATAGATAAACTGCTAGCTGTTTAGTTTGGTATATAGTACTATTTATAATACATTTAAAACAATACACACTGATACTCTACAATATTGAGATGTTATTAATTATGAAGGGTATGATCAAATTTTAAACTAGAACTTTGTTACAGAGGTGACTAATACCCCCGCGCCGCTTTGATACTATTTAAAGTGCGATAATACACTATATGGCTCAAGTTCAAGAGCACATGCATAACTCTGAAATGACTGGATCACTGGGCATGGCAATTGTGGTGTGGAAGTAGTTCGCTCCACAAACTAGTGATATTATTTGCGGACGGACCGACCGACCGACAGACCGACACCAATATACCCCTGCTCAAACTTCGTTTGCGGGGTATGATAAGATATTGGACAGACATACATATATTAATTACCCGTTACGTGTCTTACAATCACCTTGATGCATATCACATGTATATATGTATATTTCTTAACCAGCCGTTTGATATTGTATATTAAGTCAATCACTGAATACTATTGACAATCGCAATCTAGAAACATGTAATATAATATATAATCGAAAGAAGTCAAGTTACTTGACCCATAATTATAGGTTAGATAGGTTTCTAAACATAAGTTTCGTACTTTGGAGGAACGATTCGTCCCACAATATGTTCGCACTTCCGGATTTTGCTGTTGGAAACTTTAGGATCAACCGAGTAACCATTAACACGTTCTTTTTTCTGACTTAATATAATTTTCACTTACTTATCCAAAATCTCCTCAAATCACCTGTTTATTTCTCACAAACTTTTCACTGACATTCCGATATATTCATCTAGAGAGATAACGGTTACTCAAGTATTAGATAATAGACACACTGTATGTTGACATTGGTTATTATTGTAATCTAGTGCAGTAAAGATCCAGTTGTTAACAATGTTTATTATACTTCGATCACTCCCATTCCCAACGTAAAGTCGCCTATACCTTAGCGGGCATTACTATTTTGTGACTCATTGTATAAACACATTCGCAGAAATGATACATGTACAGTTCAAACAAATATTCGTTTATTAAATCATTTTCCATTTATTTGACGATAAGGTTGTAGATTCAACTTGAAAATGCTTTTATTTAATCCAAAATTTCGTTTTTCTACTACTTTTAGGCCTTGATGACAAGTAAAGATTCAAAGAGCACAAAAAGACGTAAAGCTGTTCCGGGAATTTTTTGGTACCTAAAATTGTGACATCATATTTTTCTTTTCATGTTTCTATAAAATCTTCGGTATAATAAAATAAATAACACATTTCTGAAAGGGCGTTATTAAAAATTGTCAGCCCGAGAAAAATAATGTTGACCGAGGCAGCGCCGAGGCTGCGGCGAGGTCAACATTACTTTTTCGAAGACTGGCGGTTTTTAATAACACCCTCTAAGAAATGTGCTATCTATATATTACATAATGTTGTGTGACAAATCTTGAAAATAATTGTCATATTCTTTAATTGACATATGAACATCATCCAGTATCATAATTTCATTGACAATAATTATGTAAAATGTGGGTTAATGTCAATATCAAGAAATATCTGGAATTGAAGAAATCAAAACGTTACTTGGTAGAACTATTTAGATTACGACTATGTTTGTCAGTATGAATGTTGTAAACTTGAAAAAAGTACTGGCCCGTGATATCTAGTTTCGATTTCTTTCCCTTCATGGAACACATTAAGTACTTACGTTTAGCACAAATATTGATACAATAAAACAAGATGAAATTGAATGGACAAAAATGCGAGTTTTGTACATTTAGCTGAAGTTACACTTGTTTCCAAGATTCATTTCTTTCTCTTGTATTTTCACCCTTTACATCAACAGCCATCTTTTATATACAATGATAAAGCTTTTATATCCTCGAGTCCTTAAGTCAGAAACCCAATTATTTATTGAATTATCATTTCCATGCATTCAAGCATACACTAAATTATCTTAGAACTACTGGTCCTGAATTAGAGGCCGCGGCCTCGACCCAGTAGTTATTGTGCTTGACTTGCAACCCGGCTACCGTGGTTCGGATGTTATGTTATTTACTATGCTATGGAGAGAAGACAAAAACAGTGCTTATGTATTTGATTTAATTAGATAATATACATAAATATTTTAATACATATTAATGATAATAAGTAAATATTTCAACTTATCGTGCAGGTACACGCGTATTTGTATATACCACCCTTCTTAACAGTGTATATGTGTTATGTAGGATTAACGTACGTTTTATATTATGTGCATAGACAGGAAACTTCATCAATTTACCTGAATACCATAATGTTGTTAATAACACAGATATAATACTTGTATGCAATTATCAAACATTCAACTCAATGCAATTGGATTTTCATAATTATTAACCTTATAATATCCTACTAACAGAATAACATCACGAAAAATAGAAAATAATTTACTTGTTATTAACAGAACGTATAGTGTGGAAATACTAGTCATATAGCGTATAAGAAGAAACTAATACTCGCATGTTATACCTGTTCGATATTATTTTATGTCATTTTGGTAAAAAATAACACGATATTAAGGCAACAAAACAACAAATTGATGAAATATAGTCGTAGTATCATAAATAGATATATGCAAGTGGAGAGTACAAGAAAATATTGGTTAGCTAATCCTGGATTTATATCCAAACTAAACGATGCTCATCTTCCAAAAGCCTTTTCTCTCTTAAGTTTATCTAATTAATGAGCCACAGTTTTTGGTTTTCTCAAACACGAAATTATTAATTGATGATATTCAGTAGTCAAGCTAATACTGATGGATGATGTGCTGTTTTCTAAATCACATAAAAAATAAAAGAAGCGACAAGTTGACATGACATCAATTGATGCTCCAGTACAACAAGTTTAACATTCAAATGGTAATTGTCTTAACGTATTCATAACATTATTATGTGACATTTAACCAAGGCAATTCAGCCTTGCTTTCAACACTTGTCCTGTTTTGACAATCTTTGCTTCAACGCCAAGCTCTGTTCCTCCATATTTCATTTGTACCAATATATTTTTGTCCTCGTATTTTGTGATGTTGGAAAGGTCTACATGGATCTTTCCCAAAAATTTGCAATCCGGTTCATGAACAAAAATTGGGTTTGGTTTTGTCGACGTATGCACGTCCACGGAAACCGCAGATGTAGATTTCAGAACAGGCCAGTATGACTTTTGCTCGAATACCTGGCCGACGGTAACTTCTCGGTTAATGGGGACATGTATATCAAAACAGTCGTTACATCTTACCTTTCCGCCATCCAAAACTTTTCTAGATTTTGGATGGATGTCTGGGTTAAATTTCTTGCGTGTTTTTACTCCATATGTTAACTTGGAACATCGCGATACAATGGCTTTGGGGTTATGACCGAAGATAACAGCTCCTTTCAGTACAGCAAGTCCAGCCTCTTCTGGTATGACGACAACCATGGAAGGTAAGAATTCTTTGACGAAGTGTTGCAACATCTTGGATTCTGAAAACCCACCAACCATAAGAATTGTCTCAACTCCAGCTACTTCAGGTTTATCAAGGATATCTTTAAGATGATCAATGATTCTTTTACACGTTTCCTCAAACAGTTCCATGACCTGTTCTGGTTGAACACGAAGTTTGTCACCCGTGAATGTCACGTTATCTTTCAAATCTTGTTTCATCATCAAACTGCGTCTGAAGAAGAAAACGACTTACATGAAGGTAATGGAACACTTCGAGTCCTAATGCATTAATTAGTAACGTACACCGTCATTATCAAATACATGTATATAATTGATTGAAGAAAGTAAGTCGATATCCCTAGAACGTGCATTCGATAATAAGTGAGAAAAAGCTATTGGAAAAATGAGCCAAAGTGTTTAAAAATTAGAAACACCTTTGTTTGTTCTATTTGTCAATGCTGTGACAAATGATTAAGACGTAGATTCTACCTGAAGTCTTGTCCATTGACAAGGGTATAAGCCGCATGAACGCTGACTGGAATCCGGAACTGAACCTTACTTCTTCCAAGTTGTGATCCAAAGGTCTTCTTCTTCACTTCAAACTCTCTCATTAATGTAAGATAGTCTTCTTTGTATGCTCTAAAAGTTACAAACAAGTATAATTATGTTATACACATGTATTCTCACAGATATTAGTCTAATTCTTAGATTATTTTTAACGAATCACAAACTACAGATGCTATCATGATAAAAACTAGCAGAATATAAGTGAAGTAGGTATCAGTACATGACAATCATTTAAGTTTGACATAATTTCTGAACAGTAATCAATGTTAATTTCCAAAGCAACAATCATTTTGCAAATGGTAAGCTAAATATCGATCGTGTATGAATTAAGATCATATGATAATCATCACTTCGTGTAAACACAGAAAACATGTTTTACTTAATGAAAACTTCCATGGTGTCATGTCCAGCGATGTCGTCAAGCAATCTCATAAATGATTCATCTACTGTTGTACCACCCCATGGTCCACCATTAGCCTTATATATCTCTCTGACAGTGGAATCTTCCTGTGTCTCGTGAACCGTTATATCCACTGTTCCTCCTACAAGAACAGTACATGTATTTGATTTTACGTGGCTATTATCAACAGTACTAGCAATGTTATTGCATCACAGAGGAAATTTTTTATTCAGGAAGAAATGGATGTTGACATAATGTATTAAATTTTTCAATTTAGTTATTGAAAGTGCCATCAATTTTGAAACGAAAGCTACTCAAAACCTTACAACTGTCTTTTATAATGAAGCTTACTAGAGTGTTGAAAAGTTTTTATGCAGTATGATTTATTTTGGCAAAATGAAAGCCGGACATTTACTACATGCAGCTGACATTCGTTTAAATCATTCCGTACCATATTTGTACAAAGTGGCCGGCAAGAATTCGCAAATGAAAGTTTTATCTCTCTGTCGTGTAAAAATAACATCAAAAGAGATAATTTCAGTTTTGTTTTAAAAATTATTAAAACAAACCTTGAATTCATTTGTACGAATGCACCTAAAAATAACTAATTCAACAGTAGAACTATATACCTCCAGCATCGAGAACAATGTATCTCTTTCCAGGTGCTAAATTAGATATCATGTCCACACCATCATCTCCGGTGACTCTTTCTACAGGCAAATATTTGCAGAACAAACTTGCTGCTTCAGGTTCCAAAGCCAAAGACAAATGGTTGGTGTCAATGCCAGCCTGAAAAGAAATTTTCGCCTTTAAAACCAATGAAAATTAATTATGGAAAATAACTTAGTCCTATGTGATTATTATGTTTATAACGAATAAATCAATTATGAATTCAATGGAGAAGACTAATAGGATATACTGGAGAGGTGCAATACCAAATGGTGTTTTATGATAGAAACCGTATGCACTTATACAAACTGAATTATTCAAATGTTCGAATATTATGACCATGTGTCGATATTTGCGATACTAGTATGTAGAATACACACACACAAAACAATATTTCTTTGTGAATTGACGCACTAAAACTATGCGATCACATAAATAAATCGGCTTTACGTAATTCATGGAAACAAAGTCAGCAGCCTATATAGTGCATTATTCCTGGGAAAAGGCACTGAATGTCACTAGTTTGATGGTAATATTATATGGACAAATAAACACCATTCTTACATGAATTGCCGCCTCTCGCATGAACTGTTTTGCTGAATCTTCCCATATCGCTGGTACAGTTAGAACCCAATGTATATCATGTATTGCTAATTCAGGAGCTTTCACCGAAACACTTTGTATAAGATTATCCTTCAGGTACCTTATACCAGCAGAGAACACCTTGACTGCCAGCATGTTATGTCCCATGTCATCAAACAGTTCAGTCTCTCTTGTAAGGTGCTGAAGAAAAGTGAGTCTGATATAACTTGCTGATTACTGCCTTTAGACTAGAAGTGATTTACATACAATGACATATCAGCAGAGAACATCTTCAGCCAACCTAAAAAAAGGCTCATGAAGCGCCAGCAACGTTAAGTTCTCTAGCATTAGACAAATACGTATCAAACAACTTCCAAATGTCATTTGACATTCAGACCTCGTGGTCACAAAGGATATGGTTTGGAGATAAAAATATGATAAAACTATATATTTAATATAACCTTCACAATTTTCCTCTGGAATTTAATTTATGTTGAAAACATTGTTATGGTCTTGATATAACATCAAATCGATGAGTTTCTAGTGGAAGAACTTGTTCATTTAACCCTTTTTTGAACAAACTGTTATAGCAAAATATGCGCCTTGCCATTAGATAGCAACTGTTTTGCGCTCTCCTAGTTTATATATACTTATAACGTTTTGAAATAATGAACGTGGATATTATGCCGATGTGACCTTATATTAAGTCAATGTGTCCTACATTTTGTGTAAGGTTTCACTAAATATACTGATAACTGGGCATAATATGAATTCCAGACGACTCCATGTAATGATTGGTTGGTTTTATATCAGTACACTACCACTCAATATAATGACAGGTCGACATAATTTAAGATCGCATCGACATGGTAAAATGTCTTTGACTCCATATAAGGATGGTTTGACATAATATATTAATAAATGCACATCATATAATGACACATTGACTTAATAAAAGATCACATTGACATGATATAATGTCTTGTTGACTCCATATAAGGATGGTTTGACATAATATATTGATAAATGCACATCATATAATGACACATTGACTTAATAAAAGAACACATCGACATGATATAATGTCTTGTTCACTCCATATAAGGATGGTTTGACATAATATATTAATAAATGCACATCATATAATGACACATTGACTTAATAAAAGATCACATTGACATGATATAATGTCTTGTTGACTCCATATAAGGATGGTTTGACATAATATATTGATAAATGCACATCATATAATGACACATTGACTGAATATATTGACAAAGTGGCTAAATATATTGCTATTTGGACACAACAACGTTCTTCTTGTACTTATAAGACAAGTATTTATAATAAGATAAGTCAAGTCTTTCCATACGTAATGGTGCCAAACAACATCATCTGCGACTGGACAGTAGAGGAAAATGCTATATTGAGATAAGTTTATTGCAAACAATGAATTGAATGATACATGACATCTCGAGGGCTCAGCGCAACACTGTCGTAACTTGTTCTTATTTCAATATGAGTTACGACACTGTTGCGTTGAACCCACGATCTGTAAGTAATGACGTAACGTGAATTGAGTTGTTTATGAGTAATAATTATAAACGTCTTCATTTTTGTCACGCACCGCGTTTATTTATGATCCTTATATTGAAATTAAAACATACCTTGTTATTATAGAGATGCATTTTAAACCGCTTGAAATAAAACCAATCATTATGTTCTTCTTTGGCAGCAAGGTCAGCGTAGTGATTCTCTGCATCATATCCGAAACTGTGGAACTTTTGTTCAGGGTCGAACAATACACATGATGAAGTTTTCAGCGACATTCCACGAGTCTCATCATGACCAATATTCCAGTTGTTGGTAATAATCTTGAGAGGATTTTTCAGGAAGTCGTCGCGGAACGAGTAAGCATAGCCAGAAAAAGTAGTTCCAAAATCTATAGCAGCAACCATAACGCGCGCTTTAACCGCTGCTGCAACAATTGGTTGTGCAGCCATAATTTCTGGAAAGAAAACATTGAAGTCATGTACAATACTTAAACAGAAGTAACCGTTATGATTTTATCCTTAATGTAAATTGCCATAGTAGTAAATATGTGTTTGAAAAATATTTTGCTGAGATGAAGGCCTACTTAAAACTTATAACTAAAATATCTCCTTTTTATAGCAAAGTTCACATTCTTAGAAATACAATGTACGTTGGTATCGTATAGAGTGGATTGCAAGTAGCAACGGCGATTTGAACAAAAGAAGGCTGTCAGTTTAAATTGACTCATATGGCTTTGGTCGACCAGTGGGCAATTATTTCGATTTTCAAGCTTGGTATTAGAAAATTGCTTACTAAATATGAAATGGAGGCAATGATAAAACTTTTGAATATTCGGAGGGAAGATATAACCAAACTTTGAGCATAGGAAGGTTTCACATTTTGTCATAGGCAACATAACTTAATCGATCGGATTAGGAAGCAATCAAATATTGGTAGCGAAGAACAAGGCAATAAAAAAACGGATTCATCTACAACAAAGTAAACTAGATGACTCAAAATGCAAACTTTGAGTGGCGTTTTATGTGTTCCTCAAGTAATCTAAACACCAGAATATGTATTCGGAGTTCAACTTTGTCTAAAATCAATTAAAACGTACAAACTTTAAAAAAAGTTTTTGCAGATAATTGTTCAAAGAAAATATCAGACGGGTGTCATTACTATCAGTATTTTCTTACAAACCGGGGCTACAAACCTATTGACACCACCCGAAAGGCTAACTCTTAATTAGATACACTATTCAGGAGCAGCTGTCGTCGTTCATTTGATAAACATTACGCAATAGGTAACCAATACTTAAGTAGTTTCAACCATACGAAATATAGTTTTGTTCTTATAGTCCAGTTAAATGTATATACAACGCTACACAATTAAACACTTTTTATACACTTGACTATATATGTACAACATTTGTAAACTGTAATAGGCCTGCATTCATTTCACAACGCCGTTATCGGAGTATAAATCATGTTTTACAACATTATATTTGGCTGTTGTAAAACTTTAAATTAAACCAAATAAATATTTTGAAAGACAATCAGGCGTTCGGTGAACTACATTGATAACACTCTTTTGAAGATATATACTCGACTTATTGATTCATGATCGGTTCATATCTATGGTCACGTGATCAAGATCAAGGTTCTTCAGTTCAATTATTGTACAAATAATGTCTTAGAAATGCAGACATAAAACATATAATTTGTAATCAGTCTGTTCTCTCAAAGTCGAGGAGAAGTAAACAACTAAACAATACATAAAACATATTGGTCGATACAAATACACGACAGATAATTATAAATAGATTCTTTATACACTTGAAATTTATTACTACAAATGAATATTCCACATTTTCTATTATATTCTTAACTAAGTGAGTGAATTATCCCCTCATCGAAATGAAAATAATTATAACTTAATTTTGTAACTTCCCCTCCGTATTTAAGAAATTATTCAACATAATTATAAAATGACTACGCATCTACTTCCTGTTTCGTCAAATCTTATGAGATATGGTCGAAATGATATTAGATTTAGTAAACATTACAATGTTTTATTTGAGATAAATAATTGACACTTACTGTCTTGTAGTAGCTGTACAACTGATTAAATTTCGTTCGTCGGAAAATTCTAGTTTCGATTTCTCTTCATTGAATCGTGTGCCTACTTTCGTTTTCGATAAAATCGATAATTCAACCTATGTTCGACACGTAATTTTTCATAGGCCATGGCTTTATTTTTATTATTTATTTCATTAGTTGACTTCATCTTTTGATTTAATTGGTTAAAAATATTTTTTAAACCTTTAACTTTAACTGAAACACAACGTACGTACATACGCCACAAATGTATTAACGTTACATGTACATGTACTCGTATATCATATCATATCATATCAACAACACTGTACTTTTTTAACATACGAGTATCTGCTAAGTGCTACACAAAAATGGAAATATTATACAAAATAGTATAGCCCAATTATTGTTATTCCATTTATAGTTGTCATAGTTACTTAAATTAAGTTTATAGCAGATTTTGAAAATTTAATCCTTGTTGAAAAATGACACTTCCTTGAAATATTGCATGATGATGTATATTTGTCTTTATTAATTAAAAAATTAGATTGATATTATGTGTGTGTTTTTTAACCGTGAGTTTTCACTGAGATGGGTCTTCAATTTTCTTTAGTTTTTGAAAAATTTAGCTCTATTTATAAGTGTAGGCGATTCCAGCGGCGCTTTCGATGAACTAAAGGAATCAAGAATACTGGAACAGAAATTGCAAATATTTTTTCGCCAGGATATAGCCGAACCAGCCTTCACACTCATACAATCTGACCAGGCTGTTTACAATTTTTTAAATTTTAATTGTGATATCGCCTTAACTGACAATGGACTGAATCAAATCAAAATGGAAGTTTGACGAGTCCATTGAGAGAATTCAACAGGTGAAGGATTTAGTCTAGATTACCTGTTCCTGTCACTACGTGGTAATCGAAGGAATAATGTGCAGGGAACCAGACTAGTGAAGGGTTAACTATTTAAGTTATATAATATACATATATATATAATATATATGAAGATATTCATGGGACGAAGTGATACTGTAAAGATTGCCAAATTGTTTATCACCGTCATTTGATTAATTATCTTATTGATAACTAATAATCAGATATCTTGTTGTACAGGTGTGCCCTACTAGTAGGATCTTTCGACAGAAGAAAACCGCTATAGTATACAGTAAAACCTCCCAAAAAAACGGAACCTTCCGGACTGGGCTAAAATCCGGGTTTCTTAGAATTTGCGAACTAATAAATGTATGCATGCATCCGGATAAGAACTTGACTCTATTTGATAAAACAATGTTACAAAAACGTTTATTGTGTAAATGTACATTTATTTAATAAACTGAACATATATAACATTTTAAAATTCATCATTAAATTCATAAAAACATAATATAAGGAGCATAAACAGCAAATACGATAGAAAATTCATTAACCAGCATGATTCAATTACAAGATAATTAATTTATAGAAAAGTTTTGATTGCCATTTTCATCCTGATAAAAAAACTGTTCACAATCCTGATCAGATAATTGTTGTAATTCATACATTTTCTCCTATCCTTATCCATAAAAATAAATCCGTTTTCGCTAATTTAATTAGTTAAGGTTTAAATACAAAGCCAGGTATTCTGAAGATTCATTCTAAAAATATAAATATTGGTTATGCGAAATATTCGCAACAAAATTAAGGGTCGTATAATTCTGATATTCATTTTTTCTCTGTGAACTCGTGGTATGGTTTTTTGATGGTTCACTTGAAAATTTCTCAGTCATGTTGTATCTAGAAATATCCTTTTAATACAAAATTGGTTTCAAAACTCTATTTATGTGATTATTGACATTGAAATAGCCTAAGGGCTCAATGATAATCTGTTTAATATATGAATAACAAATCTAAAAGTAATAACATGGATGTTTGTTTGTCATTTCTATTCTGATGAAAAGCAGCATACATAAGGATATAGAAGATATAGATATATTTTCACTATTGGGCCTGCATTTTCATACTCACTACGTTCGTATGTTTATCTGTAACATCAATTTTCACTCTTGTGTCTTTTGTGTCATTATGTTGATCTTAAGATTATATAACATATAACTCAAATCGTCTTTTTTTCACAAACACGAACAAAATGACTGTTTAATGTGACAAAGGCAAACACATTTCAAATAAAACAACAAGATATACGATTCTAATGTGTAAAGTATGTTAAGTTTGTTAGCACAGCTAGTATATCATACATGGCTATGTTTAACACAAATACACATGGCTTGTAAATACATCTTCAATTTTCTTTTATCCGAGAAAGTCGAAAGATGCTTGCAAAATCTGGCCTGTCGTCGGAACTTTTGCTTCGATGCCTAGCTCTGTGTCGCCATATTTCATTTTCACATCGTATGTTCTGTCTTCATATAGCGCAATATTGGACACGTCAACGACGATGTTGCCAAGAAAATTGCAACCTGGCTCGTCGGTATAGCGTGGGTTTTTCTGGTCAGATGTAACAACTTGTACCAAAGAAGACTTTTGCCATCGCGATGTTGGTATATAAGACTTTTCATCAAACGCCATTCCAACATTAACTTCTTGTCCCTCTTCTACATGTTTGTCGAAACAGTCATCACAGTACTCAATGCCGTCTATAATTACTAGCTTGGATTCTGGGTGACAATGAGACTTGAAAGGTTTCACGATACCAATGCCATATGTATACTTGGCCACTCTTGAAGCAATCGCCGTAGGACAATGACCAAATATGACGGCGCCTTTAAGGACTGCTAGTCCCGCCTCGGCAGGAATAATGGTCCTCTTGTTAGGGAAAGCTTTCTTCACTGCACCTTGCAACATCTGTGACTCCGAGAAACCTCCGACCATGAGAATGGTATCGGTGCCTTTCACCTCAGACTTGTCGAAGATATCAGTTAAATGATAGATTATGTTGTCGCAAGTCTCAGTGAAAAATGCTTTCATTTGTTCAGGTTGAAGACGTAACTTGTCTCCAGCAAAAGCCACTTTCTCCTTCAAATCTCCCTTGGATGATACTGAACTTCTGAAAAGGATTGTAAATCGAACATTGTTACCATGATTCTGTAATGCACCAATATTAATACGCTTACTCAACTTTGAAAATGGCATATCAAATACCGTATTTTCATTTACTTTCGTTGTACTCAATTTTCGTGGATTTTACTAAAATGGCTATTTCATGGGTACATAAATTCGTGGATTTTGATTTTTGCATTTAAATTCGTGGGAATTCGATTTCGTGGACAAGCCGACCCACGAAATCCACAAAATTAAATCCCCAACGAAAATTAATGATTCCAAAGTAATCAAGCGGACAAAATGTCGTCTGTAGCAAAATTATAAACAATGTTAACGAAACGATGAAGACTGAAAGACTTGGAATTGTAAACTCAAGCGTCAAACACCACTTTTTTACCTGAAATCCTCACCATTCTTATCAAGATGAATCTCATGAAGAGAGATCGGCATTTTTATTGTAACCTTCTGATCCATATCTGGTGTAATACATGTCTTCTTCACTTCAAATTCTCTTAAGAGATCTATAAAGTCATCCTTGTGTTCTCTATGTAAGAAAAAACAACATCAAATAAAAGTTACCTGGGTTGTATCCAACTTAACAACAAACACTTTATGTCCTCTATATCACCAAGTCAATTTAATGATCGCCTTTCAGCCTCTGTTATCGTAAAAGTAAAGTTCACTACATGTTTAAGCATGCGTTAGTAGCCACTGAATAATGGCCATTCTTTTAAAAACCCTCATTGGTGATTTAGATCAAAATGCCCTCTGAATAAAGGCCACCTGTGAATAATTTTTTGTGCCATATTTTGTCCTTCCTATGACCTTTGTTCACAGGTTCGAATGTATATATAATATCACGTATAGCGTTTGGTTCTTTCCAAAATGATTATCATGTTGTACAATACCATTATTTGATTCAATCTATTTGCTTATACATTAATACACCGTATAGGAGGAACGTTATTACAATGTCATATAAATCCTGTAGACTTTTATATTCCATTGGATGGGGGGAAATACATACAATGTATTTACAAGTACAACCAAACACATACCTTTGGAAATCTTCCATTGCTTCATCACCAGTAATGTAAGTCAGGAAGTTAAGGAACGATTCGTCTATTTTAGTTCCTCCCCATGGACCACCGTTAGCTTTATACAACTCTCTAACATTACCGTCAGATTGCGTCTCATGCACTGTGATATCAACGGTACCACCTGTATGTGATTGCAATAATAATATAAATGTGCATAGTGGTGTAAACACTTATTCATTTGTGCCCATGACATGTAACATACACTTTAATGTATTTTCAAATAATTCTCTAGATAATTCCTACATGTTAAGTTACTCAATACTGTGTTAAATTTGTATTGTTGTTGAACTCGTGTAATATTAGAAGCTTTTACTACTATATCATATGACGTTTTGCCTGTAAAGAGTAATTTGATAGATCTTATACCTTATTTTGTATCACTGTTGATACAACATATGCAACAAGAGTAGTCAGTATAATTTCATAAACCTTCACTAAACTGCACTAATGTAAGCTTACGAGGAACACAGCAATTAATAAAGAAAGTTATGACATAGAAATTAATTTTAATAAATTTAATTCAAAAGTCGCAAAATTGTGTAAATGAAAAACAAATCGGCAACGAGTAAGTCTTGTATCTAATTTAC
Organism: Lutraria lutraria; assembly: GCA_964023205.1. Taxonomy (NCBI): domain Eukaryota; kingdom Metazoa; phylum Mollusca; class Bivalvia; order Venerida; family Mactridae; genus Lutraria; species Lutraria lutraria. The sequence goes on along the minus strand of OZ026833.1, from coordinate 47,255,316 downwards.
AGAATCACGGGTGAAACATTATGTACAAATGGTTTAAATCGTTTTGACAAGAACAGGACTTAAGAAGGAAACCAATTATTCAAACCTAACCTCCAGCATCAAGGACCAGATACTTCTTCCTAGGAGCAAAGCACGAGATCTGGTTACCAGAAACACCATGTACTCTCTCTACTGGTAGATACTTGCAGAACATTGACGCAGCCTCGGGTTCAAGAGCAAGTGATAAATTATTCGTATCTATACCAGCCTAGCAAAAACAAACATAGATTACATCATATTCGTGGGTTTTGTAGCATTCAAAGATGCGCATTGACAGGGTAATAATGACTTCATTTACAAATTTTATAAAATTATCATGTATAACCTATGTCGTACAAACATATTTTTCAGTTTTCACTCGTTATCAAACTTCCGAAGAAATGACAATCAGTATTCCTATTTAAAATAAATATATTTTTAACCTAGTTTTGATTACATACTTGAACAGCGGCTTCCCTCATAAACTGTTTGGCAGAGTCGTCCCAGATAGCGGGTACTGTGAGAACCCAATGTGTTTCATGTACTCTTAGACCATAATCCCTGTCTTCACACGTTCGAACAAGATGTTCCTTAAGATACCGAATGCTTTCAGAAAACACCTTCATTGCCGACATCTCAAGTCCTTTGTCATCCTTCAGCATGGTCCTCCGAGTTAGTTTCTGCAAGTATGTTTTCATATGTGAGGTTCTAAGTTGAAACCGACAAATTTATATCTCAAAGTAGAATTAAGTTCGTGTGAACGAACTAAAGTACAGTACAACCTCGCCTTTGTGAGTAGCAAAATTATGTTGTTGTTAAGAGGTTATTGCTATAGAGAGGTTAAATAATTAGTGAAATCGTACTGTGGGAAAACCATGCTGTTGTTGCAGAGAGGTTGTTGCTCAAGAGATGGCCGCTTTGGGGAGGTTGTACTGTATGTTAAAAGTATTATACTAAAGAATGTGTCATTGTCATTCTTTTGAGACGGATATTTGAAAGCAGGTTGACAGAAACTGACAGAATAACGATAAAAAGTTAAACATTTGTATCTTGTTTACCAGTTATTTGTAATTGAATTTACGAGTATAAACACAAACCTTGTTTTCATATAACAACATCTTGAATCTCTTAAAGAAGAACCAATCTTTGTGCGTTTCGTCCATAGCCAGTGTGGCGTACTGGTCCTCTGCTTCGTACCCGAAACTGTCAAACGATTGATCCGGACGGAACAGGATGCATGATGACGTCTTCAGGGAGGAAGGACGCCCGGCTCCAGAATTCCACTGATTGGAAAATATTTTTAGAGGATCTTGTTCAAACTGGGTGTGGAATGACATCGCATATCCGGAAAAGGTTGTACCAAAATCAATGGCTGCGACACACAAGCGAGGCTGCATGGCTTTTGCCACCACCGGAATACCTGATTTAGCCATTTTATTCTACTCTAGAAATTCTGCAAAAAGAAGTTACATAATAGTAATGACTCAAGAAAAGTTAATTTCTGAACCATCACATGCAGTTTATTTCATCAAAACTATAACCCAATATATCTCTTTTTCTCATTTAATCTACTTGCATCTGAAATGTGTTAAATTTCATCAGTTCATTTTGCCGACTATTTTACAGCGGTGTTTGTATAATTGCTTTCTGAAATGCATACCAGCGCAGGCACTTGCTACATAAATATAGAACCAATTCAGAATTCAGAAACTAGTGGTTGTTTTTATAAAATCTTTGATTTGTCATTTCAATTTCAGCTGTTGTTAAGATACAATGATTTATAAAACAACATAATTTGATGTAACTGATTAATAATAATTGAATACTTACTGCTTATATCAAATTGAATGAACAATTAAGGATTCATAAATTTAACAGAAATCGTTTCCATTTAAAACCTGTTTAAACCACATCGATCGACGTAATTTACTTCCTCTTTCGTTCTTAAAACACCTAGGCCTGTACAAGGGGTTATTTTGGCTACTCTTATGAACTAACGTTTGGCTTTTTGCCAATCGTAATATTGCATTCATATTTCGCTTAAACTGTTGAGAAAATTAATATAAGCGGCAAATATAAACAATGCAAACACGGCAGTTATTTACTTACTTTAAGTAACTATGCCATCCATATAATCAACTCATCAAACTTATTCTAAATTTACCTCTTTCCTCTCAAGATTGTTTGAAGTCATTTACTGTCAAAATTTATTTCTGCATGATAATCGAAGTATGTTTGGAAGGTATATCGCCCTAACCGGTTCCAAAATCACGTGATAGGACGTACAGACTGAGTCTAATTTTAAACAGCGATCCGTTTTTCTAGGAACACACAGTCTTAATTTACTTCCTCATTCATGACCTACCACGTGATTTACAGCCATTTATAATCACATCGAGGACAACAACTTAAACCTATGTTTCTAAGGTTAGCCGTCACGATACACACACTTTTTCTTTTGTATGTATTTTGCATGAGTCTATTATTACATTAGTATTAAATTAGTATTTCGTCATCATTATCGCTGTCGTCATCATCATCGTTGTCATCGTTGTTATAATCACGATCGGAGTTATAAACAAAGGCAAAAACAGAAATACAGGAGAAGGAAACTTATCCTTTACGCTTCATGAAATCCAACTGTCACAGAAAAAGGATGGATTTAGAGATAAACATGTGTTCCTAAATTTCCAATGATACTGATCCTACATGTATTAGTAAATATCCAGAACTTTTCCATTCGCTGAACTTACCAAATAATGTAGTGTTCTTATACATTCGGTTATTTATGACATATATGTGCATCACTCTCAAAGTACGTACTATTCATTGATTTGAAACATTTGATAATGACTTAAACTTGTTTCGCACAAATACAATAACTATGAGTAAATGAATATGACAATTTATTATACACACAAATTATGGCTTGGGTAAGGCATGGCTGTTGGTGCAACGATTTCTGTTCACGTTGCTTGTTCTGGATGTAATGCTGTTCAAACTGCATGCGTTGCACCAAACATAAATTCAATGTATCAATTGGCTACATAATTATGGTCTTCTGTCCATTTAACTAAAACAACAAGAACAACAACAACAAAATAAATAAGTACGTCGTGTGTGTGTGCTTATCCATGTGTACGGACATAGTTTAACGTAGAACCAAATTCTGATACCACGCCTGCAAACCATGCTGCCTTGAATAATTCTAAACGATTGTCTTTTTATTTATTGTTATAATTATGTTTGGACACGTCTATCATTTTGAATATGTAAATTATTAAGTTTGGCCCTCTAAACTAGTTTAATTCGCCCCCTCCACTGTAGCTTGTTGCAGATTGTTTTCTCCTTTTTTCAACGGTTTGAAATGTTAACGTTAAGAATTGCTGTAGTTAGGCTCGATAAACAAACTGAACGGACTTTGTCTGAGTTTATAAAACATTCTTTATCTAAATGTTAGCGAGTTTACTTTGGATCGTGCACTCGTTTTATCTGCAATGTCGATTTTTTTGTATTTAGCTTTTTGTATTTATTTACATGTATTGTATTTCTCTTATAGCTCATTGAAATCTGTATTGTACATTAAGATACAAGTATTACAAACATTCAATGGCATATATACATGTGTACGCTGACTTTGTGACATGCATTACATTCTATTGACCCCCTTAAGTTGTGTTTAATACACAAATCACTAAATATACTAAAAATCGAAAGGAATTATATAAAATGGCCAATGGCTACGTTTTGTACAAATTAAGCCAATTGCAGACTTTGGAACACTTTTAGTCTTATGAAATGCTTAATGGCTCCCTGTATGCCACACTCACGTGTATGGAAAGAATATGAGAAAACAATATATTTCCCTACCTCTATAGCTTTCTACAGACCGACCGTTATAATGCCTTAATATACCGTCTGGGAGACTGTGTTTTATTCTCCAGTTTTGTATCGTCCTGCGCTGAGTGTGTTTTGGGCTGGGAATTTGAGGGAAGTTAGTATTATACGAAAGGTGGGATGTTTTGTATGGGTATTTTGTTCTAGGAATCAATTTCCTATCTATGAAATGCAATCCGATGTGCATGTTTTATTATATTGTATAGTTTGCAATTCTTGCCAAATTCTAACTACTAGTAACTATTGTATATGCTTTTATTTGTTAAACTCGCAGACATTTTTTTCGTACTGAATACCGAAGCTGAAGAGACTGACAACTAAATAGAATGGAACAAAGCATTTTTACATGACTGTATTGATTTATTTGTATTCTCTGCAAAGATTATCAATGTGATATTGTATTTAAATATGAAGACATTGGCAACGGTTGCAATAAATAAAAATACACAAATGGAATCTAGATACATTTTGAGCCACTTTCATTTTACTAAAATATGTTAAAGTTATATAGCACAAAATTATAGCATATTTAAAGCTGTATAAAATCTAAACATCGAACGTTAAATGCTATTCTATATAATAACCATGCTGTAAATCTCACTAAGTAAACAAGTACATGCATATAATTCATTTCTTGACTGGTCCTATATATTTTTACGTGCTACCTGTAATGAAATTGATGAACTCATTGTCCTTGTAATAAAATGCCTCTAATATGACAATACATCATTATATAGAATACATGATATAAATTGCGTATAGTACTAGTCATGTGTTTTTTTTTTTGATGTACAATATTATGTACACTTACTGTCAATATGCTTAACTACTGATTTATCACTAAATATACAGTGTATATAGCAAATGTACATAGAGTCTACTAAACATATTTTAAAAAGTGTCTAGTTCAATTACATTCCGAGCATTACTGTCCAACTCTCCAGGTAAACTTTTCAAAACCATTCATGTCGTTGGTGCCTTGGGCAACACCTTTAGCAAGGGTTGATCCACCTTTGTGTAACAACATCACAGGCCATACCATATACTTCAGGTATTGCCCACGTTTTGTATACTCCTTGTAAAGATCCTTGGTAAAAGTCTTCAAAGGGCTGATGGCAGCTACATCGGACCCTGCATCTTCATATTTGACTTCTTGGAATTCTTCTTCATTCTTCATTGCTAAATCAGGTTTGGTCATGAGTTGACTACATGGTTTCCAGCCAGGACAAATAATTATTACCGGTGGATCATTAGCTGTCATCAGTAGACATAATTCAACACATTTGTCGACATAAATCTCAACATCTCCATTATTCAGCAGGGATTTGATACTTTCATCACTACACAAATCCAGTAACTTCTCTTTGAATATCTATGGAATGCAAATTTAAAATGAAATATTTGAGAAACATTTCGTTCGTACGTCACTAAAAATTCTCCAAAACACGATATATTACAATTTAGCATGTTTCTCATATATCTCATCTTTCGTTTTAATAACTCATAATACCCTGCCCTGTTATGTAAATTACAATAATTAGACAATTTATGCTTCCTGTTCGGATTTTCACAATGTCTCCATGTTTGAAAATGGACCATACCTAACTACAGATAAATTGAAACAGATTGTGGGAAAGGTTGAGTAAACCCCAGAGACATAAATGTGTGTGATAAAGTAATGTGAATTGTACTATTCTAATAATTTAGAACTAAGCTGTTAATGTACCTTGGATTGCTCTGGAACTTTCTGTGTAATACTTGCTTTTCTATTGTCTTTTAACCACTTCATGACTTTCTGTTGTTCACTGGACGGCTACAATCATAAATGTTTGTTAAGACACGTATACATATATACAAAGGGATTTGACTTCATCTAAAATAGAACTGATAGGGGTCAGACGTATATCGATGTTTATCGAACAGTTCTTGTTGACACAAACGTTCATAGTATGATTTGAGACAAATTGTACATGGAGTGTGGTTGTAAAATATACTTGTAAGCCATTAATAACAATGGACTGTGCGTTGGAACTTGGGTTGTCTTAGACTAAAATGCATATGCGCTCATAGATATCTTCCACGAACTTGCACGAACTGTTGATGCCAACATTATCATGACAAATTCTTACAGCAAATGGCATTTTCACAGGTGATCATACGCTTTCACTAGTTGACTTGTATACTAAATCCGAAGAGATCATATAAAAACTACTATTGTAATAATGACTAACCTTCACGTCTTTATCAAAGAACCACCGTTCAAGACAATCCCATGAGCCATTTACTATCAGAGAACAATACTCATATGCCTCCTAAAATATTCCATTATAGTTGTTTTAACTCACATTACTTTAGTTAATTCATAGATGATTTGTCCGTTTTGAAAGAAATTTAATAATCATAGAAAATTTGATTTTTATCTTATAAATGTCTGCCAGATATGTTAACAGTATTATAAACAAGTAAAATCAGGAGTTTTATATCTAGTAATTAATTACCCTACAGTGCACAAGGGCGTTCCTTATTGTCTAAAAGAGCGCTGTTTTGATTTAAGAAAGTAAAGACATAATTACCATGACTATGTCTAGTAGTATCACAATAGATTGTTCTTCAGTGAATTTCTCTGCAATAACTGAATATGCGTTAGTCCATTCATTGTCATACAGCTCACTAAACATTTCTGCTAGTTTAGTTGGTCTACACTGATCATTCAAATCCACTATGTTAGGATTATTGTCCCTGAGTTTTACAGAGATAATTTCGCTCAACCTGATCGGTAGAAATAGAAAACATTACTTTGCCATATAACAAACATTGCAACACCGAAATAGCATTTTTTCCTCCAGCGACCTTGAATAATGACTTAATGTTTATGAAAACAAACAATTGAAAACTGATTACACAATTTAAATGTACTCGTCTCTGGGTTGAGATTAGACCATCACACTTATTCAATTTTACAAAGACATTTTGAGCTTCAGGGCCACCTGCAAATGTTTTATTAGTTTATACCAGTATTAAGGATGAGAATGATAGAAAATTCAACCAAATCAAATGAGAATATAGCATGTTGTGATGAATAAATGCATCATCAACAACCGAGATGCTTCATTGCTTTATTTATAATTTACAGTTCTTTGTCCATGATTGACATGTATCATATGAACAGTGACTTCTAAATCAAAAAAGTTCTTTGACGAACTTGCCTCCTGAGAGCTTCTTCCTTTTCAATCTCAGTCTTACGTAGCCTTTCATTCACACCATGCATATTTTCAGCATGCTGCTGTTGGAGAACAACATTTTGCTGGTGAAGGTTGCGATACTTAGCTTCGAGTTCTTTGTTTTCGTTTCGCAACATTTGTATTCGTTTATTCGTGTGTGCGTTTTCGTCTTTGATGTCTTTGTTTTCGGTCTTGTTTCGAAATAATTCATTTTGCAATGATTGCATTCGTTCATTTAAGCGTGCGTTCTCATCTTGTAATTCACCCAATCTGTCGTTGTATGACAATATCTGTAGATTTGGTAGTCTTCCAGCTGCTCGTCTGAACAAAACACTTCATATTTAGTTAATTACTTTATATATGGATGGAAATTGTACTACATTTATACCATTAACATTATGGAGCGCACACTTGATCTCAGTTCTTTAAACGGTAACGACGGTGACAATATTGATAATGCCAACGACAGCAATAGTTTTCATTTGGCATAAAAGCGTTACTTGGGACAATCTAGGAACAACAGCCTAACACAAAAGTATAAAAACAAAATTATTCAGTAACACAATCTTGTATACGTACATTGTATCTTTAAAAGTGAGCGGCTTTAAGTGACACAGTAATTGTTAAAAGTGTATATTTACTTCTGTAAGTGGATTTTATTGTGTTATTAAACTTTCAAGTCAATATAAATGAAGTCATAATCATGACCAACAAGAATTGACGTAAGAAAATGGGATAATATAACATTGTATACTAACTTGTAGCCATAGAGTTGAAGGTAGAATACAAAGGTTATTAACCAATCGATGGGTACCATTAACGTACGAAAGCCCGATTTAAATCTTCTCCACATTCTGCTCATAGTTCCCACAAAGACTGCAGAAATAAGATCATAATCAAGGTTAGAACTTTTATTATATACCAGGGAACGCCACAAATTAATTCAATTAATAAGATTTCTAGTTGCTTTGTCGTGTTAATAAAACAGTTATACTGAAAAGTTGGGGATAATTTGTAAGAAGTTATCTTTAATAGAAATATTACATATTTGATTAATATGTAAACGTGTTTAAACGACTAAAAGTAAATAACGACAAGGCAGCATTTAGAACAAAAACAAAATTAATGCTTATCATAATATATAGGTTAATCATTTTTATTTATTGAAAACGATCTGTTTCTAGTTAGGATCTGTACTGCATAAGTTATACTTAAGGTAGCTTACTACTAGATATTTACATGTGCGTTTTATGCAATAAGATTTCAATATAAACTGAATCACAGCATTTATAAAAAACTACTATACCCTACCCATACTCTTATCAGAAAATATGTATTTAATGTACCTTCGTATGAAGAATCAGATGTAAACTGATAAAACAATAACAATGAGGATAGCATTAATTTAGGCAACATCTTTACCCGGATCTCTGAATGAATGCTGTGGATTAAATATTCGCTAAAAGTTAGACAGATTTACATGAACAATGTTCATCTTCTGAGAGTATTAATTATAATAGAACGAACTAATAAAATCTTACTATCAAACTGATCTGGTTACTATCAGTTTTCACTTTAATCCACTTTCTACATTGCTTTTTTAAAAATAGCGTAGAGCGGTAAACCAGCAAATGACATAATGACACGTAAATCATAGGCATAGTGTAATTGATACAAATAATGTACGCGAGTTGTGTATATCATTGCAACGAAAACGGAAACTTTGTACTAGTGCCTTGATCCTAAAGATTAATGCAATCCAAAGTTAACTTCCGATTTCACTTTGATCATAATGTTTGCACGATTCGTTTTTATTCCTTTTATTCATTGGGGTTAAACGTCGCACTAATAGCCTGATATATTTGGCGACTGTTCAGCTTTAACGGCGGATGAAGACTCTGTGCATAATCACGTGGGTAGAACCACCGACCTTCCGTAAGCCAGCTATACAGCTTCTACACATGTAAAATATGGTCCAATGTGGGACTCGAACTCACAGAGATGAGGGGTTAGTAGTCACTCATCAGATGCTCGTCGGATGCCCCCCCCCCTGTTTCTTATATTTCTTAATATCTTTACTGAAGTAAACTATTGCATGTTTATCTTCACTTAACAAGTTACCGCTTCGATATCTTATTACCAATCTATCACATTTTGTGTACAAAGTAGTCGATATTTAACAAATGCTACAGTGACTCCCAAATGCAAATGACTTCTTTCTTAATTAATTTTTTAAGTTTTTAAGAACTTCTTTGTTTTAACGGCCTGTGTAACGTTATCGAAACATGACCGATGAGTACAGACTTCAAGATAATCTTGAAATTCAATTTGGTAATGATAAAGATATAAAATCATTTAAGAGGTTTATCATTGTGAATCTAGCAACTAACACCCACCCAGATATTTCGATCATTGTGCATGTCTGCTGGCATGTAGGATTGTCCATTTGAATAAAACCAAACTAACTCACACATGAACGAATTAAATATCTGAAAGAAGACCCATTGTATGATGAGCCATGGTACAATTCATTTGATAAAGTGTCAGTTCTGTTCTGTTCCACATACATATTACATTTCTTCTCTCGAGTTCACAACTTTTCTTTGCCTGTTTGACTGTACAATTATATTGGCGCTAGTTTGTTTATGATTTAACATGACATAATCTGTTCAGTTTGCCTAGCTAAGTATGAATAAAAAATAGAATACGGTTATCTACATATACATAACGCCATTTACTATGCATTAACCTAAGACAGAAAACAATTAACAGTATTATCATACTTGCGTCATCCCCTCGGTTTTCATTTGGGATAGGTACGTTGCAGTCGTCAGTTGGCATTGAAAGCGGTCGCTGCTTGTCTTTCTGTTTGGACTTGAAAACGAAACAGGAAGTAAATTAGCGAGTGTGACTAAATTTCCGACTACAGTACAATCCGTAAAGTAGTGCAGCAGTTTAACTTTAACTTATAATTTTTATACAAAAATAGATAAATACATAACCGGAGCATATATTATTATAATGTATTACATGTGTAAAAAGAAAATATAAAACTCACTTTAGTTTTATTTCTTCTGTTACCAGTCATAGTTTAAACCCGAGATATCACGAGAAAGAAGGAGACTTGTAGTTCATAGAATTACTGTTTAAACCAGGAAGCTTTACATTGTAAGGCAAATCTAATACGTACACATGGTTTACACCCGGTCAGCATAACGTGTACTCCATGAATTCACAAATTATACAATGATACAAAACCCTAATAAATGTTGCTTGTTAAAACTCATTTACACTTGATCGACATTTGGTTTCAATGAAAAATTACATGAATTAACGAAATAATATAATCAAATATTTTTCTACATTCCTTTTAATCATTATGAACTTTGAGCAATAGTGTTATCATAACAAGATGATGATACGTACAATACTAATCATGTTTGGTGTAAAAATATTAGCATGATGGCTGAATTAACCAACAAATTAACAGTTACTGACTGTGTGTACACACATTTGTATATTATATGTGTATTATGGGACGCTATACCAGAATTATGTAAGACGTTCATGTTAATTAAAAACTCATAGAACACGTTCCCCAATATGGATGAACCATCATTCATAAATTAGAATTCTGTTAACATTTTAATCAAACTGAATTACGGGCATTTTACGGTTCTTCTGCTGTAAAACCTATTCATGATATTTTAAATGATACTGTAAATGTTCTCTCAGATTTGAAATTAAAGATGTATTTCATGAAGTCAATCCCTTTTAAGTCGAATCAATAAGTTAAACCACTAACTACAATTGTATAGTCTTTCTTTCAATGGAGTTTAACATCGCACCAACAGACAGGTCACGTTGGCGACATTTCTAGAAGGCCCATTGCCAATACAATCGTTGCTATAAAGAAATAATAAAGTTGGACAAGCATGGATTGTATCACAAGTGCATAGGACCAATTGACTAAGTGATTATTTGTGCATTTCACTCGTACAAGTATTTGGCTCGCCTCGTAACCGATCGATTACCCATACATATCAATTGACAAAACGTGCGAAAATTGTGATCTCGTCAACTATGACCACAAAGATATTTGGCCTTTTATCGCAATTGTGTAGACATTGTAGTATGCCTCGACACTGATATCTTCACGTGCATGGGGAATGTGAATTTTCGTGCACAGTTTATCTTGTAAGTCAGTGCATGTGTGGTTAAAGTCCTGCTTGAGGAGTCGATGTTTTGTACACTATATTCTAAGATATATCAATCAAATATTATACATGAAGGCGATACATTCAATACGCCCGGCCGATAATTATGAGAGTAATGTACGACTTCATGATTAGAGTATTTAATTACTTTCGAATTTACATGCCATAAACATCGCACTTAGTTTAGATGATACAATAAAGTGACAGTTACTTTTCTGATCGTTTTTTTTTTCTAAACATATTGTTTTACCTTTGAGGCATGATTTATGTGTCAGATTGATTTATGTTTCATACATTGGAGTTTGCTGTAAGTCTGACACTTTAGGGTCGGCTCCAAATCATAAGGTCAGTCTAGGAAACCGAATTCAAATCCTCTAATATAAAAAAACGGACAAGATATAAAGACAAAAGCACACGATGAAGATAATGTACAGCATATCTTCTATGTACAGTATATAAGGTAATGATACAATAATGTGATAAAGTTTGGAAATAATAAGGTAATGTGCGAACATCTGAACGTCTGCATGATGTACATACGTACATACATTTCCTTAATGTTACAACATGCCACAATATAGGTACAAAGACATTACACATAGATTTCAATGGGCCGTGATAACAATATTCCAATGTTCAATTGTGTTTTATTACTCAGCATCTTTTAAGTTTGCCTCTCTATGTCATGCCACCATTTCAAAGGACCACAATGGAAACAAGCGCGTGTGCATTTTTGTTACCCTTGGTGTTGGACGCATGTCATGGTTTAATTTTGTCTTATTTCCGTCTTTCTTTCTATCTTAATATTGCTGTTATTTTAATTTACATGTTTTTATATGTACTTATTATAAGCCATGCTTCCCATACCGACATAAATGAATCAGTCAAAGTAGTGATACACATACATACAGATACGATTTCACAACATGTAAATGAATATATAAATACACTGTAGAGTAATGAAAACACTTATTTATGACTACAAGAAACAGGGCTACACAAAATTATGTTGCAGTTTAATGTGAAAAAACTAGGTTGGAGGACACGACACAAATTCACGTTATTAGTATTGACATTATTATTAGACAATAAATGAACTATTGGAAGTCAAAAACATTTATAAAACTATTTTTCTCAAAGCACACAAGGAGCTTCCCGCTCGTATCATTGACTGCTACTGACAGTGGTCCCGGTAATTTGGATGCGATTATTCTGCTTTCAGAATCACTGGCAGCAGGCACTTGAATGATATTTTGCGAACCTATACAACAAATATAGAGATTCCCATCAGTGTCTGTAACAACATCGGTGATTGTGTCGATTTGTAGATCAGCACAACCTTTAACACACCACACGTGTTTTAGTTTCAATTCGCGTTCTTCAAAACAATGAAGTGCATGACATTCAGATATCAAGATTCTGCGAGGTGTTCCTTGTGCCACATGAATACGAATGGGATCAGTTAGACAAATGCGCCTTCCTGGCGCATTCTGAAAGGCATTCATTACTGAAATAATTTGTCCATTACTGTATTTACGTATCTGAATTTCAATTACGTTTTTAACACTGTTCTTTTTATGATTAAGAGTTTTTGTAGACATCAATATTGCCATTCTCCTGTCACCTGCATTAAACTGAGAGATACTTAGAGGAAACAGGCTTGTGAAAAACGTTCCCTCATTGATTATGTTATTGTCCGTGACAACACACCTTGTAATTCTGAGATTGTCACAAAAGACAACGGCAAGGTGATTGGGATAAACTTCACACATATCAACAGGGGCGCCATCTAACCTGCGTAAAATATACAACTTTAAGAACTGTTGATCCAATACTTTGATACTTTTATTAGTCATATCACTTAATACAATACGCCCATCCTGTAAAATGATAATTCGACTGATTGACACTAATGGCAGATCGTCTTTATGCGGAATGTAGTATTTTATTCCCGTTTCTCCTACTTCCCGTTTTAATAGATTGCGTTTCAGTTGAGGGCTAGGTTGAACAGCCATTTCTGCGTCAGGTATGGGTTCCAGTGAAATTTGTTGAGCTACCTTTGTATCAATAAACTTTTCATCACTGGCATCGCTTGTCATTTCGGGTACAAGATGACAGCTTTTACTTCTACAATCAGTATTAGCCTGCTTTGTAACGGTTCCAATCGAAGTTATATTTTCACATAAGTCGATCTCTTCAAAATGTAGTCGAACATTGCCAATACTACTTTGTTGCAGAAGTTCATTTTCAAAGCCGATAATTTCGTCCGATAAAATGTCTTGTACAACGTAATTTTCGACTACGTTACCGTACTGTTTTGCAACTCCGAAAAGTTCTTGCTTTTCTCTAAGCTCTTTTTCTAAAGCTTTGCATTTATCAGCACACACACTTAACGTCTTTATTTCACCGTCAGCAATATAGTCTAACTCTTTTCTTGACTTCCTCAATAAATTGTTAAGGTGCTTGTTTATTTTTTGAATGACATGCTCTTGTTCGCATATTATTTTGCTTTTGTCAGAACATAAACTTGTAATATTGTCTTCCTTCGATGCGATTGTTTCAAGTGTCCTCTTCTGTAAAACGTCAATACTTTCGATTAAATTCTGTTCGTTTTCTGTACTTTTCTCTGAGTTTACCGATTTATCAATTTCTGTCACGTTTTCACAAGTACGATGTTTAAATACTAAGCAAGTTTCACAAATATATACGTCATGTTCAACGCACTGCAATGTCATTGGTGTATCAGGATGATCAGAGCAATGAGTCAACTTTTTCATCAACATAAACGGCGATGGGTCGCTTGGTAAATCAACTCCTTCTAGTGTTTTATGTTGTCGAGTCATTTTATTTCGACGATGTCCTTTTGTACAATCATTGCAGAAATACTCCAAACATTTTGTACAAAAAGATATAGCACTGACTTGTATGTTATCTGATAAACAAGGCTCACAAAACTTTTCATCCATTTTACCGTTCATTTTGTTAGCCATGATTAAAATCCTGAATGTTTTGGTCCTATGAAAACGTTAATTTGATACATGAGTGCTAATAATCCAATGACAAACAAACACATCATAATTTAAGATTCCACTACTGAAACACCTATTACAGTGTCATTTGTGAAATCACTGCTTTAAACCGTTAGTGTGTAAAACTTGTTGTAGCTTAGAATTTTTAATATATTGTTTACTTCATAGATCAAAATGTATTATAATGATTTAACGCTTTCGTTGCAAACCGTTATGATTCATTTGAATGCATGTCAGCACACTGTTTTATGTTCGAGGTCATATCTTCTTACACTAGGTTTAACCTCCTCGTCTCGTTCGTTGATTGTCCCACCAAGCCCGTGAAAGACTACTTTACGATCAATAATGACAAATCGTATTGCGAATCGTTATACAATAACACAGAAAGTTTTTTGTGTCACAAGTGTTACACAATTCGTGTGTTACACTCACAAAAAAAACAAAACAAAATAGCTTGTTCAGTTTGATCAATGTTTAATTCAGTATGTATGTAAACATTAAGTTGTCAAACTGTGTTTCTGTATCTGCGGTACAAGTACTAGTACAAGTTTAATTGCAAGCTCAGTACAAGTTCAATATCCTGTATGGAATAAAGAAAAACAAAATAAGTACATGGTTCAATACATTAAAAAAAGAAATGCACCTCCACTCAATGCAATGACGGTACTCTACTTAAATAAGGAATTGCAGATAATTCATACGAAAACATTAAAACAAGTGTAATAGTATTATTGCACAGCAACATAAGATATATAGAAATGCAATTCCTTCAAATATCATTTCACAAGAGCAAGAAGAATGACTCAATAGAATGAAGTAACTAAACTTAAAGGAAAAAAGGCTTACTTAGTACACTTCACCATGGCCCGCCCGGCTAGCTCAGTGGTTAGATCGTTTGTCTGATGATCGAGAGGTTGTTAGTTCGAACCCCGGGCGAGGCTCACACTGTCCGTGACAAATTTGACTGAAGATATTACATCCTATGTTAAATTGTCCTCCACCTCTGAATTTTGTCGGGTAGCTTGGCAGAAGCATACGGATAGAATGTGGTTAGTACTGATTAAAGCCTAACTGAAGTCCAGGAAAGCTGGTCAGGATAACCACAGGTAACTGTATCATGAATAGATAATAAAAAATAAAAAAAAAATTAAAAAAAAATATTTAGTAATATATTAACAAGGTATATTTCAACGAAAATTCTCTGGACGATCACTGAGGTGACTTTTGTTTTTCAATTTCATCAAGGATTCCGGTGAATTCATGCAAATGAATATACTTTTTACGGCCGTAATTGAACAAAAACATATTCCTGCATTGAAAGCTTTATTTATTTACATTATTTTACCTTCATAACATGTAATTCAACGTTTAAATTCCGATTTTATCTAAATATCAACGTAAAAACTTCATTCTGTCGATGACTCTAGAGAAATCCCAGTGTATTTTGTAACGTTCGTTTTCATTGGCCGGGAACCAAATACGTCATTTCACCTGGGAAAACCCCTTTGAAATCGGCCAATGAAAATCGTTGTCACAAACTGGATAGCACGCGCGTCATATGAACCAAAATGGAGTCTATCGGGGATAAAAATTAAAGCCGAAAGTTTGTATATTGCTTAAACATTCACATGTAACGAATTTACAAATTGTCATGGGGGTAAATGTGTTCCAATATTTGTGTTTTCTAAGTGTAGCTGTTCATTATGTTTGTACACAACGGTTAAGACTAAATATCGTCTATTTTATGTAAATTTAGTGGATGTCAAAATCACCTCAGTGATCGTCCCGAAGCATTGATTTACATTTTGTGGCATAACTCGTAAACTAGGCGACGGATTTCTCTGGGATTTTGCATGAATGTTGTTTTAACGATATGTTTTATGAATATAATCGATCACTGGAAATATCTTTAGCCAAACATTTTTTTTGATGCTTTAAAAATCTTGGGATTTTTGTTGTAATATACCTTGTTAATATATTAATAAATATTTTTTTTAAATTTTTTTTAAAATTTTTATTATCTATTCATGATACAGTTACCTGTGAGGATAACTGCCTGCTACGATATGACTGCAATAATGTTGAAAATGGCGCAAAACCCGATGAAACAAACATCACCATCGCTAACGCCCTCGAGGTGAAAATGAACATGTTATAAGTTAAACCTGATACATGGAATTATTCCAGCCTGAAAGTGAATGTCGAGAAAGTAGAGCAGACGAGCTTTAGAATAAACCATGAAAATTATGAAAGCGAGTACAACGATTTAAACTTCTTACTTTCTAATGAAATACATTTTTTTCCTACAAAACTTATGAACAATTTAGTCAACTCGCCGCCACACCCTACAACAACTGGTTGTACGACTGTTTATAATACCCCGCTGTGATTGATTCACATTTAACCAAATGCTCCAAACTTTAATCAAATTACTACGGTAATATACACTGTGTCGTTTGTTTTTGGTTCAAACTTTTTAAATACGACGCCTCTACACAATAGTATACATCAAATGAAAGAACTTTAAAACGGCAATGGGCGGCTAATAATCGTTTTTTATTTCACAGAAACAAGCTATTCATTGACTGCTCCGTTGCGTACAGAGTTTTGACTAAAATTGTTGCTCCGTTGCGTACAGAAATTTTTTACTCCGTTGCGTACAGTACAATGTTTACACTTAGCACCGTGGCGTACAGTATGTAAAATTTAAAAGCTTAAACACATCTACTACAAGGGATTTTGATGAGGAAATAATGGATATACGTGAGGAGCTTTACATTCTCCATACACGTGGACAAGTATTTTTGTCGATTCATTCATTTTAACGGAATAATCGTCGGTTTGTTCAGTTTCCTCGTTTCGTTTTTCAAAAAACTCAACACGAGATGTTCAGACACTGATTTTGTGAAAACGGCGTGGTTTGATAAAAAACGATTATTAGCCGCCGATTGCCGTTTTAAAGTTCTTTCATTTGATGTATACTATTATGTAGAGGACGTCGTATTTAAAAAGTTTGAACCAAAAACAAACGACACCTACCTCACAACATTTATCCGTCCGCCATCTTGTAAACACCGTTGATTTTTTGCGTACAGTGCTACCACACAGTGGTTATGTGCAATACGATAGATAGGCAAATACATGTATGTCTTTTTGAAAATAAAATGTCGTTATTAAACTATCTATGCTATACTTTTATGGCAAATGAACTTGATATGTTTTTTAATCGATATAAAATTCCATGTCACATAATAAAATATTTAGGTATTGAGCACCTAGGTTATGTTCTAAACGTTCTCCTGTGCTGTACTAAGTTAATATTTTCAGAATGCTAATAGTTCTAATAATGTTGGATGTTCATTTACAAATTACTCCTAATATCACGAAAATTGAACAGTCTGTCCTCAGCATGTCATCTTCATTTCATGTGAAGAGAAATTTGATTATGACTTCATGAGACCTTTGACTGGAAATAAGAACACGCGCAAACCGCTTTGAGGATAAAAGACCCTAATATAAAATTTCAATGACAATGAACACAAGTTTAGAGGTATATGATCCTTATAAATTGTGGCATTCAAACATAGTTGATTAAATATTAACTTTCAACCAAACAACGTTTTCAGAAGTTGGACCTGGGTCAGTAATATTTGACTAAAAATTTATCATTAAGGGAGGTAATATAACTTACTAGTACTCTCCATTTTTATGATTACATATATACGAAAGACCAGTGGTGACATTTCAACTTCAAGATTTCACAATTTCAAAACATGAAATAATGAAGTTGAAATCGTGAAATTGTGAAATCGTGATTTTTCTTGAAAAATCGTGAAATCAATTTCACATTTTCACTATTACACAATTTTACGATTTTTCTTGAAAAAATTACGATTTCACAATTTCACGATTTTTCTTAAAAATTCACAATTTCAACATCATTATTTCATGTTTTGAAATTGTGAAATTTTGATGTTGAAATGTCACTACCGGTCTTTCGTACATATAGCATATTTAATTTCGTGTTCACAAATTCCAAAATTACACAATTCAGAAAAAGCTCATGGTACATTATTTACAGATGTTTCATTCTGCATAATCAATGGAAGTAATTAAAACAAGAGTTTAATGGTTAGAAATGAATATTTGTATTATGGTCTGTAATCCTCAAAAGTGATTTAGAAATGGATAGTTCACACTGAACTATAAAACGCTCACTTAAACTTATTAAATCTTGCTTTATACATTGCTTGACATCAGATTATTACCATTGAAATACTGATAGTATACACCACCAGGCTAGGTTACGATAATAAACCGTAACACAACAATCATTGCATCATGCAGGGAATCTTGCTTCAAATTTATGATAACGTCATTAGTTCGTGAAATATTTGACGTATTCAATACGACATCTACTGTATTTTTTCTATGCGAGCAAATAATGATAAAACTGGCAGATCAATATCGTCTCATGTGTGTCACAGATAAAAACAATAACAAGACAATGTCAAGACGTTTTATTAAAACGCAGATGAAAACAAAAGCAGGACAATGTCAAGACGTTGTATTAAACAGATAAATCAGTAAAAGCAATAACAGAACAATGTCAAGATATGGTACTAAAACATAGATAAATCAATAACAATAATTATACAAACATTCAGATGTTTTAAAATATTTACATAATGGAAAAAATGTTATTTAGTGATTTCGTCCGTTCGATTTCATTTCAAATGGTGACATAAATGTACAGGAGAGAACGACATAAATACGCATGGAATCATTTTTATAATGTGGTAAACCTGTGACATGTTCCGCAAAATGAAGGATAACAGGTGATATGTTTAATATACGAAATTGAACGCAAAGAACAGAGAACAATGCAATTACGAAATCTATATTCTATCAACAGTTATCGGCCCTTCATCCACCATTACCGAATTTGTTACACAAATAACCGACGTTAAATATTAACTCTGAGTCTATAAAATTAAACCTGTACTGATGGATATCGAAAGCTCAAGGATTTGTGCAGATTGTTGTAAAATATATACTTCTCTACATTGAATTGTAAATTGTTCGCATAAGTCAGTTAAATGTACTAACTGGTTTGTCTTCATCGGATCGTAAACCTATTTGATTTAATTGTTCCATGGTCATTTAAAGTCATAGACATCAATATGACTATTATCCTCAGAACATACAAATAATTGCCCATTCTCCTCATTGATTGCCACTGAGAGTGGTCTTGATGACGTGAAAGTGATTAGTTTGTTCCTCAGAAAATTCTTTGCAGGTACTTGAATAACATTTTTTGAGCCTGCGCAACACATGTACAGATTTCCTTCAGAATCACTAATAACATTGCTAATATTGTTGACAGTTACATTATCAATAATCCTGACATACCACATCTGTCTTAGTTTGGAATCATGTTCTAGAAAACAACGGAGAACATCACATTCAGATATCACAAACCTTCGCGGTTTCTCTCTTGTAGCACGAATACGCGTTGGATTATGTAAGCATATTGGTTGGTTTGATAAAGTTTCATAGATTTTAATGACAGAAATTACCTGTCCATCACGGTAATTCCTTATCTGTACTTCAATAACATCTGTATCACTGGTTTTAAGAACATCAAACCTTTTGTCAGAAAACAATATCATAATTCTCGCAACGTCGGCTTCATATTGTGAAACACTTAAAGGATACAGCTTTGTTGGAAATTCACCATTGCCTACAAATCCATTTTCAGTTACAATAAACTTGTTAATTCCTCGATGATCGCAATATGCAACAGCCAGGTGATTCGGAGATGCTTCACACATATCTGAAGGAATGCCATCCAAAGTATAAATTGAACAAATGGAACGGTGCTTATCCACAAGTTTTAATTTCTTGTTTGATTTGTCACTTAGTACCATCCGCCCGTCCTTCAGAATGATCATTTGATTGATTGAAGATTGGAATGTATCATCTTTATGACCAGCATTTATTTTTGATTCAGCATTTCCTACTTCACGATTCGATAAACTTCGTTGTGGTTTATTGGGTAAACAAGTAGTTTTTACTACACTTGTCTTTCTTGGTATCTCAGGTATCGGGTGTTTGTTTGTACACTTTTCAATATCTACGTCGCTTGAAAATTCTGGTATATTTCTAGCTGGCACCATATCCTGACTACTAGTTCATTCATTCGCAGACTCTTTTGTTATCGTTCCAATTGAAATTATGTTCTTATAGGAGACATTCTCTTTAAACTCTAGTCGGACATTTTTAACTTTGGTTTGTGACAGAATTTTTTTTCTAAGCAATTTATCTCTTTCGATACCGCTTCTTGTATTATGTGATACTCTACATCTTTACCATATTGCTTTGCCACTTCTAGAAGTCTACCTTTTTCTTTTCCGTCTTTTTCTATTGCTTTACATTTATCATCACATGCGCTTAAATTCCTCATTTCAGAGTCTGCCAAATTCTTTAGCTCTTTTCTTGACTTTTTCAATAAATTATCATAATGCATTTTTATTTCCTCAATCACAAGTTCTTGTTCAGTAGTTATTCTTTTTGAATCGGAACACAAACTTTGAATATATGCTTCCTTTGATGTGATTGTTTCCGTTGTCTTTTTTTGCAAAACGTCTAAACTTTCAAGAAGCTTGGTTTTAGTTTCGATCTTATTTTCTGAGCTACTTATTTCTGAGATGCTTTCACATTTACGATGTTTAAATATTAAGCAAGTTGTACAAATGTACACGTCGTGTTTGATGCACTTAAATGTTATTGGTGTATCAGGATGATCAGAGCAATGAGTCAACTTTTTCATCAAGATAAACGGCGATGGGTCGCTTGGTAATTCAACTCCTTCTAGTGTTTTATGTCGTCGAGTTATTTTATTTCGACGATGTCTTTTTGTACAATCATTGCAGAAATACTCCAAACAGTTTGTACAAAAAGAAGTAGCACTGACTTGTGTGTTATCTAATAAACAAGGCTCACAAAAATTTTCATCCTCTTTACTGTTCAGTTTTTCAGCCATGATTAAAATCTTGAATGTTTTGGTCCTATGAAAATGTTATTTTGTTACACGAATGCTAATACTCCAATGACAAACAAACACTTTATTTAAGATTCCACTTCTGAAACACCTATTACAGTGTCCTTTGTGAAGTCGCTGCTTTAAACCGTTAGTGTGTAAAACAGGTGGTAGCATAAAATTGTATCTCATCAGTTAAACACAATTATTCTTCACTTTATTTTTACTTCCTAAATCAAGATGTATCGTACAGATTAAACAATGTCGTGTAAAACCTGTGCAATTTATTTGAAAACATACTCGCACACTATTTTTATCTTCGAGGTCATATCTTTGTACGCTATGCTTAATCTCCTCGTCTCGTTCATTGATTGTCCCACCAAGACCATGAAACGGTCAATACTGTGATTCGTTATGCAATGAAATAGGAAGTTTTTGGGCTACAAGTGTTACATAATTCATGTGTAACAACCGGCCACTTTGCCAGAAACAACCAAATAGCTTGTGCAGTTAGTTCAATGTTTAATTCAGTATGTATAGGTATGTTACTCTATCTACGTTACAAGTACCAGTGCAAGTTTAACTGTAAGCTCAGTACAATTTCAATATCCTGTATGGAATAAAGAAAAACAAAATAAGTGCATAGTTTAATATTATGACAAAGAGAAATGCAGTTCCACTTAATGCAATCATAGTATGCTACTTAAATAATGATTTACAGATTATTAATATTAAAACATTGCAACAAGTATAATATAATTATTGTACAGCAACATTAGATATATAGAAATACAATACCTTCACATATCATTTCACAAGAGCAAGTAAAATGGCTAAATAGTATGAAGTAACTTAACTTGTAGGAAAAAGACTTATAAACTTAGTACACTTTACCACCGCTTACTCCCTCATACTACCACTGAAAGGTGAACATGCACATGTTATAAGTTAAACCTGATACATGGAATTATTCCAGCCTAAAAGTGAAAGTAGAGAAATAAAAGTTGAAGAGCTGCAGAAAAAACTACGGAATTACAAAAGCGAGTACAACTAAAACGATTTACTTTCTAACGAAATACCAGTGTCTTCCTACAAAAACTATGAACAATCTAGTCAGATTGTAATGCCACACCCTACAACAACTGGTTGATAGGTAGTACGTCTGTTTATAATGCCCCGCGGTGATTGATTCACAGAATGTTTAAAAAATTTAATCAAATAACTACGTTAACATAAGGCATCACTAAAATACTAAATGTGTGGACCGTTACACAATATACTGTCATGTATAAATAAATCAATCCTTCTCCCGAGATAATCGATTTTGTTCAAGTTTCACAAGGTTCAAAATTCAAGGTATGTTATGTGCAATACGATAGATAGGCAAATTGATGTATGTGTTTTTTTTAAATAAAATGTCGTTATTAAACTATCCATGCTATACTTTTATTGCAAATAATCTTGACATGTTTTTTAATCGATATAAAATTCCATGTAACATAGTAAAATATCTAGGTATTGAGCAACTAGGATATGTTCTAAACGTTCTCCTGAGCTGTATTAAGTTAAAATATCCATGCCTAATAATGTTGCATGTTCACTTAGAAGAAAGTACCCCTAATATCACGAAAATTGAACAGTCTATCCACAGCATGTCATCTTCATTTCATGTCCAGATGATTATTTTTATCATAATGATAAATTACGTTATGTATTTTCCAAATCAATGTTTTTATTTTGTTCTTACTCTGGGCCATTGCGCTTGATAGACCAACTCTTATTACGAAATATATCGGGAAAGCAAAAGGCAACAGTTCAGTTATCATTACCAGCTTTCCTGGACTTCATTTGGGCCTTAACCAATACTAATCACATTCTATCCGTAAACTTCTGCCAAGCTATCCCACATAATTTAGAGGTGGAGAACAATTTAACATAGGATTTAATATCTTCAGTCAAATTTGTCACGGACAGTATGAGCCTCGCCCGGAGTTCTAACTCACAACCACTCGATCATCAGATAAACGCTCTAACCACTGAGCTAGCCGGGCGGGCCTAAATGTTTACAGCTGGGAACCTAACTTATTTGCTTACATTCCTTTCCATCATCGGCGTCTCGTGGTCTTTTCGCCTGTTCGAAAAACGTTCCACTGCTTTGCTAGAGATACTTCTTTCGCTTTATCAGATATTTCGGTCGAAATCATTTGCACCATCAATGGATTGAAGGAGTCAAAAAGTGATACCCTTTAGTAATATATGTACTCTGCAATGTCATGTTTGTACAAATATTTACTTGTATTTTTTATGGGAAAATCTTTTATTCAGATTCTGTGAACCATAAGATATTTTGTTTTGTTCAATAAACCTATCAAATATGTGTGTCTAATGTCTATTATGGGAGGTGACTCTTTCTGTGTTGACCTTTTCAAAGGAATAATGCATATCAAATAACAATGCATGTAGTAGATTTTATTTTATTTTTTGTAACAAGTAGAGTTTAAGAATATATTTCAATTTTGTCCAAAACGTGTATGTTCCACTTTTAGAAAGTTATTTTAGAGTTTGACTGTTTCACTCATTGATATTTCCAGGTACTAGTAATATACCATGTTCATTGTATTTTGTTTTCATAATTACAAAATAATTGGTTATGCAAATATTACTTAGTTTTATACTTTTTACACATTTTTATTCAGGTTTATTAAAATGGGACTTCTTTCATGGAACGTTCCTGTCAAATGAAAACGGTGTGGAATTCTTTTTTATTTTTCATGCTTTTTCACTTTCAGTACATTATATATTTCAATTTGATTATGACTTCACGAGACCTTTGACAGTAAATAAGCACACCCGCAAACCAATTTAATAGTGATACAGAAACTCAGTCTGATAATTTTGAGAAACAAAAACATTATTAAATTGTAGCATTTAGTCTGATAATTCTCACTGAACTGTAATACCATCACATAAACTTATTAAAGCTTGCTTTTTGTTACTTATGCATTGATTGACATCATCAGATTATCACTATTATAATACTGATATAATTGTAAACCACCAAGACAGGTCACAATAATAAGCATTTACATAACAATAATTGCATCATGCAATTTCTTACAAAATATCAAATAACGTGTATACTTCTTTACAAAACCTCCGCCGGTTTGTTTTTGCCGCGCCGGTCTTTGGCAAATACAGCCCCCACTTTTACGCATTTTTGAGAAACAAAAACATTATTAAATTGTAGCATTTAGTCTGATAATTCTCACTGAACTGTAATACCATCACATAAACTTATTAAAGCTTGCTTTTTGTTACTTATGCATTGATTGACATCATCAGATTATCACTATTATAATACTGATATAATTGTAAACCACCAAGACAGGTCACAATAATAAGCATTTACATAACAATAATTGCATCATGCAGGGAACCGTACCTAAAATTTATGGTAGCGTCATTAGCCTGAATCCGTTGACAGTTACGTAATACGCCTAGGATTAAAGTCAGACAGAAATATGAACATCATGAGGCACGCTTCCATAGTTATCAACCATGCTACAATATACCGAAAACCGCTTTAAAATCCATCTTTAAATAAAACAGCAATCTTTATTCAAAACGACACTTACTGTGTATTTTGTTAACGATCAATTATCAATACAACAGTCTGATCATTATCATCTCATGTAATCAAAGATTATTCGATTAATGGATGCACCCACTCAATTTTGATAGTCAACTCGTTAATCGTCTACGGCTCTATACATTGAAACCACTCACAGTTTGTGATATTATGTATTTCCAAAGGTCAGAATCACAGATAAAAACAATAACAAGACAATAGTAATACAATGTCAAGACGTTTTATTAAAACACAGATGAAAACA
This sequence comes from Lutraria lutraria, assembly GCA_964023205.1. Lineage (NCBI taxonomy): Eukaryota > Metazoa > Mollusca > Bivalvia > Venerida > Mactridae > Lutraria > Lutraria lutraria. The sequence goes on along the minus strand of OZ026833.1, from coordinate 47,229,999 downwards.
AAAGCTGGACAATGTCAAGACGTTGTATTAAAACACAGTTAAATCAATAAAAGCAATAACAGAACAATGTCAAGATATGGTACTAAAACATAGAAAAGTCAAAAACATCCTTGTAATATTACATTCTACAACCAATTTGAATTAATTGTTATCCTGATTAAAATAATCACTATTGATTGACAAAACTGGTTTATGCCAATAATATAATGTTTATAAGTAAGTGTTTTTATAATAGCCTTGTTATTGGGCTGAAGACTGTTATATTAGTCTGAGACAGATTTCCGTAGGCTAATGTGTCTGTCTGAAGCCAATAAAAAGGTCATTATGAAAACACTTACTTATTGATAATTCTATTAATTAACTTTAGAATAATAGCAGTGGATTCATTATATTCGAGCTGGACGACAGCCAATCAGAATGACCGAATCTCATAACAGCCGAGTTTTTCATAAGACCGAGTTTGTGTTCGTAATGTCGTGGTGAACTTCATATCGGCCCTGCATTTGAAGTGAAAACGCGCCAAATATTGAATACATATGTAGTTAATTAATAAGGGATTAAAATAACCTAATACAATAACCTGAAAGAAGTAATTTCTTATGAATTTATTAATAATATGGCATAAAACATAAGACAACTATGTTTTTGTTTGTAATTGCCACGAATCCTTAACAAATTACTGCTGTGCGCATTAATTAATATACAAACATTCAGTTGTTTTAAAATATTTACATTGGGAATGAGAAGACGGCTATCCTAATCTAAGGCTTTTTATTTAGTAATTATTTCCGTTCGATTTCATTTCAAATGGTGACATAAATGTACAAAAGGGAATGACATAAGTACGCAAGGATGCATTAAACGTGTGACATATATCGCAAAATGAAAGATAACAGGTCATTGTTTATACGAAATTAGACATCAAGAGCAGAGAACTATATATAACGTAATCTATATTATATCAACAGTTATCGGCCTTTAATTGCTATACAAATACCCGACGTTAAATATTAACCCTACAATATTAAACTGAGTGTACTGATGGAAATATTAAAAGCTGAAGGATTTGTGCAATTTCTTACAAAATATCAAATAACGTGTATACTTCTTTACAAAACCTCCGCCGGTTTGTTTTTGCCGCGCCGGTCTTTGGCAAATACAGCCCCCACTTTTACGCATTTTTGAGAAACAAAAACATTATTAAATTGTAGCATTTAGTTACTTATTAAAAAATTGTAAGTCCCATGTTTCTATCTTTACTAGTTTTCTTGAAAAATGCAAAGAAAAACTGTCTTTGCCATGGCAAAAGGCGTTTTGCCATGGCAAATCGGTATTTTGCCATGGCAAAATGCCTTGCCATGGCCGCCATGGCCTTGCCATGGCAAAAAAATCAACACTTTTGCCATGGCAAAATTGCCATGGCAATTTTTTTTTTAATATCTAAAGAAACACTATGTAAGGGTGTGTAGGTATCATAATTAACACAATTATTATGGTTTTGATCAATAAATATGAATTTTTAAATTTTAATTTTTGCCATGGCAAAAGTTTGCCATGGCAAAATTTCCATGGCAAAATATTGCCATGGCAAAATTTCCATGGCAAAATATTACCATGGCAAAATTGCCATGGCAAAAAATTGCCATGGCAAATTAGTCATTTAGTAAAATTAACATTGTGAAAATTAATTTCTGTACGAGATACAAAGTCAGCTGTGATTTGGCTTAGACCAGGGCTCGCATTTATGAGGCATCATATTTTTTTCTTACAATAAAAAATCTTATCATAAGATTATTGATATTTAAGCATGCACTTATTTTATCAAAGAAAATTAATAATTTTTATTTAAAAAAAATGTTTTTAAGATATGTTGTTGCTACAGAATTTCCGGTTTTTCATTTCTCTTAAATTCTTAAAAATAAAAAGGAAGTGTTTTCTATGACGTTCGCGTCCATGCATGTGTTTGAATTTAAGAAATAAATCAATAATTCAGCGTAATACCATTATATATTTCCCTCACCATGCAATATATGTGTTAAAATTTGCAAATTTGCCATGATGTCACTGATAATGATAGCATTGTAATACCAACAATGAGTCCTATTAGTAATTATCATATATGCAGAAGGGGCGGATCCGTGTTTTCAAACTAGGGGGCGTAATATTTGGGAACTGAATAATTGAATGCTATTTCATTAAATGAATGAATTAATTAATGGTATTTTATGTCTATATATGATCGAGAACTTTGAGGGGGCGCCCGCCATGCAGGCTACCTTCCCCCGTCTTACAATAAAAAAATCTTATCATAAGATTATTGATATTTAAGCATGCACTTATTTTATCAAAGAAAATTAATAATTTTTATTTAAAAAAAATGTTTTTAAGATATGTTGTTGCTACAGAATTTCCGGTTTTTCATTTCTCTTAAATTCTTAAAAATAAAAAGGAAGTGTTTTCTATGACGTTCGCGCCCAGGCATGTGTTTGAATTTAAGAAATAAATCAATAATTCAGCGTAATACCATTTTATATTCCCCTCACCATGCAATATATGTGTTAAAATTTGCAAATTTGCCATGATGTCACTGATAATGATAGCATTGTAATACCAACAATGAGTCCTGTTAGTAATTATCATGTATGCAGAAGGGGCGGATCCGTGTTTTCAAACTAGGGGGCGTAATATTTATGAACTGAATAATTGAATGCTATTTCATTGAATGAATTAATTTTAAATGGTATTTTATGTCTATATATGATCGAGAACTTTGAGGGGGCGCACGCTATCTTCCCCCGTCCCTTGAACCGCTAGTGCACAGTGTTATATTATCGTTTTGTGAGCTATGTCACATGTTTCGAATATAATCCTTCAGGGAAGTTCTATCTGACTGATAGCCTGGACAATTCCAAATTTAAGGATTTCTCCAACCAGTTATTTTAAATATCCAACCAGTAGGGAACTATAGCGAGCAGCGCAAGTGATTTGTTTGTTCATTATTTTAACCAACAATACTCCATTTCCTCGGAATACAGCATTTAACCCCACATGAACAGAGACAACATCAAAATGTCAAATGATCTGGGCATGTACACAGTCTTTTCGCTAACCCAGTCACAGCCGGAACCTTAGATAATGTCTATTTAAGCTAGTAAACTTTAACACAATTGTCTATTCCGGCTAATTGTAAATTGTCTATTGTAAATTTTCAATAATCCATTAACAGCTGCTTTAATGAAATCAGTCCAAACACTGTGTACATGAATGACAGGCCAACAAACCCACAGGCATTGGCGAATAGCCTATTGTTTCAATTCATACATGCATATTTTCTTGTCATGTCTTTATATTTAAAAAAAATTATCATGAATAAAAAATTAATTAACTTTATCCTGCATCGGACAATTTGGGATTTTTATTCTTGAAAAGCAACTGCTACTCAGAATACAGCTTCTAATTTTAGAACAGGAGATACACTTGAATTGAATAGAGTTTCCCAGGGAGCTGTATACAAAAGCTTTTTGCAGATACAGCTCTCCAGGGAGCTATATTTGAAAGGATCCCTGTAGGGGGTGTCAGTTATCAGATCTAATGAAGTCCAATATAGAATCTAGTTCCCTCTGCAGCTGAACTTTTTACAACTTATGCAGAAAGTAATTTTGTTTCTGCCCTAGCTGTTGCCAGTGATTTGGTAAATATGAGACTCTTTAAACATATATAAGTGGTACTAGATAACGGTGAAGCTAAATTTAGAATGTGAATTTAGAGTGTATATAACGGATATTTTAAGATACACCGTTATTTGGATAACATCGGTAAATGGGGTACTGACTATATAAGATCCCTCTTTAATAAACTTAAAATAAGTTAATATTTAAGTTACAAATAAAGTTAACTTACCTGAGACCAAATAACACAATTATAACAAGACTTTTAGAAGGATAAATGACATTCTACAGAGCTATTTTCCTTCTATAACAGGCGTCTTCCCCTCAGGATAATCCTTTAAAATCATGCAGTTTTCCCCTAAAATTTAGTTTACATCCAAGTTTTTTCTTCCCCTTTTGCAAAAAAATATGAGTTATTCTTTCCCAAATTTGAAGAAAATGTCACTTTTCCTACCTGTGAAAAAAGCCCTGCACTACAATATTGTAACACACTGAGTGCATTACAGATTAAAGACATTGAACAGCTACTATATAAGTGCCCCCCCCCCCTCCCAAATCCACATGAGGTCTAATCTCTTAATTGTTTTATTGCCCCTAATGGGATTAATCCTGTCTTTTCACAGTCAGCTAAGTGTTTGTAGACTTGACACCTAGTCATAGAGGGTCATAAATTTTATTGGTTTTTAAGGATAATTAGTTTATGGATAACTTCCTGTTGTTTTTGTAAGCATTTTATGTGATTAATTAATGGTGTCCTTTAATTACCAGATTATGTAAGAATAGTTAATGCATGAAAAATGCAACTGAATGCTTCTTCTATTTCTAAATCAAATCATTCTATTTACACATGAAATTATTTATTACAAGATAAATATTATAATCTTAAAAATAACTTGCAAAGAAACTATGTTTATACAGGTACTGCTTGAGAAATTATATTGGTTAGAAATATTTAACAGGTATAAAGGTGTTAGGATACGTTAGTATTAAATTCACAAAATGGACGTTTAATTTATCAAAATCATCCAGACCTAACTAATTGGTGTGAGATACATGTATATTTGCTAATGTGTTTGAAGCGTTGAGCATTTATTTGAGTAATTAATGTCTTTAATCATATTAAATTTCTTAATATTTTGCATTTAATATAAACATAATTAAATAAAGAATATATATATACTTCAAAAAAAAAAAAAAATTATATCTATATTTTCAATTAAACATTGAATCAATTTAAGTATCTATACAGTAGCTATACTTTTTATTAGCCATAAATTTAAATGACTGATTATGTAATTAGAAGCTAGTCTATCAATGACCCTGTCAGTTTTATTGGACTCCCTACTGTGGAATATACAGGACTGCTGGGTCTTAGTCACATGCCTACGTCCCCGTGAGGGGTTTGACATTAAAGGAAGATAGATTCCTGGTTCAATGTCTTTAATGTAAAATTCACTTACAAGTCTACTCCTGTTTAGTATTTAGAAGTTATGTAGAATTATTCTGACAGTTCCACACGAATCTTACCGTTGAACCCTTTTAAATTTACAGCCCAACGGATTGACTACGTGTGTCACGCCAGAGATTATCATTATTTTACTTCTGTCTTAAAAATCCCATCCTTATGTCCTCAGTTTGCGACTTGAATACTGTTCGACAATGCATATTATTGATGTGGTCAATATCTCTAGTTTGTCGTTTTTATGCCTGTCAAAACTATCTTTTTCAGAACTGTTTTCGTCCGGTAATCCCTTTAATGGTGTGCACTGTCAACAGAAATTCACATTATTCCTCAACTTAAAATTTACATTAGTAAACAGCAGCCATCTTGCGTGCACTATGCGACAGTTATTACGCGGCCGCCATTCTAAAATACACGGCCAGCGCTTTTTTAAGTAAAAATATTGTTGAGTAGGCCTAATTCAAACATTTTTAGAAGAAGAAAAGGTCAATATGAGGGTATCGTTATATATTTTATCGATACCATTCATGTTTTAATTAGAGATAATGAATACATTAAACTTACATCAATTCAAGTTTCTCAGTAAGAACACGTGCTGTCACAAAAATTATACGAAGACGGCCTCACTATTTAAAGGATACATAAGATCTACACAGAGCCTTAATGTACATTTAAACACTGCTTTAAATTGCAGTTTAAATCAGTCAGTGATTAATATCATTTTACCATTGTCACACATTTCGGACACACACCACACACCTCCATTTCATTGACGCAGCGTCAATAAAAAAGGTTATAATATATTTGACATTTTCCTTTTGAAAATAGATGACAGATTTTGTATTCCGGAATAAAAATTAATAACTCTGATAACAACAGCACAAATTTAAGTATTAATAGCCTAATATTAGTATCGTGCTATTCCTGTCGCTCTTATTTCTGTTGTCTCGAAAAAAAACAACATGATAACTGTTTTTAATTTAGAAAAAAATCTAACGTTACTTAACATGATAGATCATTGTTTGTAGTAAATAAAAAAAATCAGCATGATTCAGTCATTATTGTAAGTACACATAGGCCGAAGTGTACCTATAAAAGTGCGTACTCTCTCTCTCTCTCTCTCTCTATATATATATATATATCCATAAACGAAACGCATGTTCATGGATTATGGATTATATAATCTGTCATCAACTGAAATTGTACAGATTCCGAAAATCGGTGTATTTCACATCAGCATGGGGATTTATTGAACAGCTCCTGTGTAAGCGACTAAAAACCACAGGAGGTCTTATCTCTCGTTTCATCTCCCATTGTGTCTGATCACGGTCAGTTTGGAATTTAGTGAAGAATAGGGTCATACATTTTACTGATGTATGGTGATGAGACATAGATAACAGAGATAAGCTGTTTCAGCTATCGCCTGTATAAATGCGTGTGTGGCTATTACTTTTCCCAAAATTGCTGATTTCACATGCGTAAATTTTTTATTTTCTGAAAGCTTATTATATAAACATTTGCTGCTGAGTTTTACAATCACTAATTTTGACTAATAGCTTTATTACACTAGCTCCTGCTACCATTTAATATATATATATATTTATTTACTCGTACCATTTTTTTTCAGGACGATTACTTTTCTAGTGGGTATAGCAAAGATTAACTGAGAAAATATATATCTAGCAGATGTCTCATGTTTAAAACTTTCAGAAAACGGTATACAACAAATTTGACAAATCCTTTAATTACTTTTCATGTTTCAATAAAAGGTTTATTAGATCATAATCGAAATAATTGCTAATATTAAGTATTTTGTTCGAAAATTAAACGCGAGTTACAGGCCAGGTGTAAATATTTCTTACAAGTTTAGTCAATAGTATTGTCAAACATCATGTTTAATTTCATTAATCATTGTTAATAAGACTTATTTCAAGCAAATGATAAGCGAAATTCACAATCGGGCGAAACCCGTCTCCGTGGTAGCTGACTTCAAATCACTGTAACTTCTCATTGATAGAGGGTCGTGGTTTCGAGTCCCGCTCCCGACCATGACTCTTTATGTGAGAAAGTAGGCTGCTGCTTACGGAGAATGGGAGTCTAGTACTGGTTCTTCCAAGGAGCGATGCTTAGGTGAACTGTCCGCTTCATATGACTCTGACTGTTAAAAAGGTAAAACTCGATTTGTATGAAGAGCCTCTTAAATTTCTTCCGCAGACAAGCGTGCCCTGTTTAATGTTTTCATTATTGCTTACAGAAAACCGTACCGATTAAACAATATGCTGGTCATGTTGTCATTGAATGCACGGGATTCACGAGCAATATGATTAGTGAAGTATACATTTCACATTGAGAAATTTCAGCTTACGAACTTCCTGTCAGTAAACGGTACTCCAAACTACATTTTACAAACGTCCTTATGTTGATTATGTGTCGCGCGTACCATTTTATTGATACATTTTGTGCATGTAAATATAGTGCTTGATTAAGTTAAGTTATCATGAATACCTCACTCCCATATAAAATATGATGTCGCGGGTATTAATTTTTGATAACACATGCGCAATGATGCGTGTACAGTTGAAACAGGTTTTCGGTTATTACTAGTATATCTTTTTCCATTTATTTGACGAGTTCTTCCTTATAAAATCTGCTCTAGATTGTAGATTCAACTTGAAAACACCTTTACTTAATTCAATGTTTCTGAGGCAGACTTGAATGCTTTGATGATAAGCAAAGATTCAAAGAGCATAAAAAGCTGTTCCGTGATACATTTATAAAATTAGGTGTCATTTTGTACGGTCGCTAATTGTAACTTCACCTTTTTCTTGATCCACGTCTCACTTTGATTAATATTAACAGTTCAATAAACTAAGCAGTCTATACTTCGGCATTGTTGTCATAATAATTGCAGAAATTGTACAGTTTATGCACCCGTTCTATAGTCACATATTATTTGTGATTATTGGATTTTATTCCGTAATATGGAAGTGCATATTTAGATCAATTCAATTATTTGAAATACAAGACTTGTGACCTGGTGCATGTGCATGCCACACTATATACGCACACATTCTGGAATATACATAAGATGAATCATAACTTGCTAAATTTAATACTGATTTCAGTTGAGATAATAGATCTCGTCTCTGACGCATGGCTGACTTCATGTTATGAGCCGGGTAACAATCGATAGACTGCGTGAAAATCTTCAACTGGTTCCCGTTGACTTGTTTGTTCCTTTGGTGCACTGCAACATTGCGGGAACCAGTTAATGTAAACCGTTAAATCGATCGGACACCCGATAAGACCATAGATCCAACAGACGGAACGTCTTTAATGATTTGGCCATTTCTTTTGCGTCAGTAAATACATTAATAATCTCATTAGAACCTTTCTAAAATTAGTACGAAGGTGTTTTTTTAATGAAAGAACACGTATTTTGTATTTAGTTTGAAAAGATTATTTTGTAGAACACATTATTTTTTTGTTGTATTCATAAAGCTTTGAAAATGTAAAAAGTGTTAAAAACTTTATATAAATTATTATTATTATTATTCATTATTGTTTCTGTCTTGAATACAAAATGTATTTATACAAATTTACGTATCATTGATCTGTCGATTAACAGGTGTAATATTCAATTAGAATTTAGAAGGTCTTGTATTAGATTTTACATAAAATTATCTTCGAGTATTCGTGCTGTAAAACACTAATAAAACCCGAATCGATAAAAATACTCGTTTAATCGTGTTTTATTTTCGTTTTAAAATGTGACAAGTTATTAAAATAACATTTGCTTCATAAATCCATTAGTCTTTTACTTGCCCGCTACTCAAGCAATTCCTCTGATACATATATTTTACTATCGATGAAGATATATGTATTTTATATACAAACTAGTAAAATGCAAATCTGCAGTATATACATTTACCACCCGTGGTGTTTATTGACTATCGATCTATGTACCAGGACTATATATTAGCGACGCGGCAATTTGACCCTTCCTTAGATATTTCATTGACAGGCCGTTGACCAATCAGATAACGGCATTTCCACTGACCTTCTGAAACCGACAGTACCATGTGTGAGATCAAACCGTTCAGTTGTTAAAAGATAAGAAAACAAACTAATCGTAACCAATAACATAAACGTTCTCACTTATAATTTTCTGGTACTGCAACAATCAATCAAATACAATGTGTCAGACCCATACATAATTTTCCTATTTTATATACAAAAAAGCCGAGCGTCAATCTTCCTCGAAATAGCACCGAGATTACGTAACATTACACATTCTAAGACACGTATAGGAACATGATTTTATTTAGTAACTTATACAAAACATAGTATCTCGTTACAAACATATGTATAAATACAATAAAGTTTGGATCATGTGACATCGTGAAGATTCAAAGAGTAGAAGAAAGACAGATAATTAATGAAAACTAATAGTTCAAAAATTAAAGAGATTGAGCTATGCTTAAAATAACATGAATCAAGAAGCACGATTTAGATTTGTAAACTGCAAGTTACTTATGAAAAAAAAGCATCATATAGATTAGAATCTGGGTAATAATTTTTACCAAAAATAATAATTTCTATGTTTCGGGGGCGCGATTCAAATAATGATTGTACCGGAATTTATCAAAGTACAAAGTTTGATCGATATTATATCGTTATGTCCATGAGGACTTTTTCATTATGTCATGAACTCTTTGTGCTGTCTGACGTGTTTATCTATTTACGCAGTTGATTTCGTTTTCCCCAATAATCGGTAAAGGAACAAGTTTAACCTCATGTAGCGTTGTTCTGAGACCTGTACCACTTCGAAAGGGAGATTCGATTTCGCCCACTATTGTTTTGTTTCCATGTGTTGGATGGCTTTTGGGCTAGTTGGATTCAGGAAAGGAGTATCAATATGAGATAAGATTATTTGAGATAAAATTTATGTATTCATTGTGTCTGTATGTATATATGTATATACGTGTACGTTAATCTGTATATTGTGTATACATAAGTTGAAATTTTTATACTTACTGATGTCAACTTATTTATCAAGGGTATGTAGAATTTGTCATAATTATGTTATTGGTAATTTTACTACTTTCTATTGTGACAAAATATATGTATATATTGTGTCTGTTGTATACCTATTTGTATATATACGTGTGTATTAATCTGTATGCAGATTTGTTTGTGTATGTGTGTGTGAGTGTGTACATGGGATACACTGAGTTTCTGTATGCATCAATATCATGATAACTAATTTGATAACTTTGACAAATACATAAGATGAAATATAAATATTGACAACATTTTACACTGTTTTATCATTTATACTGTTTAAAGTCGAAATATAATGTTAAATCATCCCACCCACTAATGGTAACATAGAAATTAGACTTATCTCAAGTGTGATAGAATTTTACAGATTCTTACAAATATTTACAGATTTAACCTCAAGTAAGTTTCCAGAAAATCTAGTTAATCTATTTTGAAGTCTGGTTGCCATTGCAACCAAAGGCAAGGTTTAGCAACTTCTGAATTTTTGGAGGAAACTCGACGTTTTTCTCAAACTTTCATAGAAGGGTAACCTGTCGCGACCGTGATTGTAACCTCGATCGCCGGGTTATACGACCCGTATACTTCAATACTGGATCACGACCACGGCCCATTGGTTCTATACCTAAATCCGAAAATTCAAACCCTTTAGTCCAGAATTACTACATCCCTAGTCATTATTTGTTTCATATTGAGTTTCTCAAGAAAATTGCATTTTTGGTAGCAATGAAAAGTTCTTTTTTCCAATCGAAATCCTTCAATTTAACTGGCCACACTTTGTAAATAACTACAGGCATAAATAAACTTGAAGGCATTTCTAACCCGACACCATATAATACCATCTAGTTTGATTAACAATATTTGTTAACGTATTTTGTTTAAATTTTGAATATAGATAACTGAACACATTAGTCTTACTTCTTAATAATTCAGTTTCACTTCATAAACATATAAATATAAACCTTAACAAATAAAAAATATAACTCTAAAATTCGATTTCACCCAACGGCATATATCGCAAAAATTCTAACAGTCTGCAAAGTCAGTTAATCACGGAACAGTTTGTTTGTCCGTATGTATATAATGATTACACTTATTTACTGAAAGGCATATTTGCCTATGACCATTTATCTACCACACACATTTATATAACATTGATAATTATTCATATAAATAAACAAATAAAGTTTCCTTTTAAAAAGGAAAGGCTTGGCTGGTTGTTGCTGATAAGTTAGTTGTGATACAATAACTAAATTGGTCTTTTTTATTTCGTCTTGTTGACCATTTTGGTCATGGAATTGTCCTCTTTCACAGTCAAAATGTAGTCTGAAACATCGGCAAAATATTCGATACCTTTCGCTCGTTGTAGGTATATTTTTGGTCATGTTGATAGATATTGCTATAATTCATCGTACCGTACACAAGTTTTACGGAAATAAGTGCGTTAAATAGGAAAACGAAAGCGACTCAGTTTGAGTCGTTTACCTGTTAGCTTTTAAAGAATTTAAGCAAGTGGCTTTGACGATGAACTGCAATGTAATGCGTACTTTTCATCGTCAGAGACACATACAAAAACGGGGGGGGGGGGGGGGGGGTGCTAGCAGGACACCACTAGAAGTACTAGAATGTATAAATAGAGGGCACTGCCTCGGAATTCATTTACAAACTAACAATCTAACATCGAACAAACACATTGATGCAACGTGTAATACAGCATACAGGATCAACACTAGGATTACTTATAAGTTCATTCGTGTTGAGAAGAGCACAATGTCATACAAAAAGAAAAGAAATCTCTAGACCCATGCGCGGTGTAAAATTGGCCGTACTAAATATTTTCCTAAGATTTATTGATTAAATAAATAAATATCCGTAATGAAAAACGTTCCGACCTGTTCCGAAGCACACGTAAATATCAAGAGAATTAGCGGCAAAATTGCCTCAGAGACAGCGTTTCGCAAGTTAAATTATAGTAGGGATGTAGTTCATTAAATTAACTAATCCTCCGCTTATTACTTTCAGCAATGATGTTGATAATTAAACAAAGAACTAGTAAAGTTAAAAAATTGAGACTGTGTTAGAATATCTTACCTTTTCGTGTCATAACGGTTGATGGAACAAGCCGATTTATAGTGAAACACCCCGATTTCTCAATGGACTCGCAAATGTGTACACCCAGATCACGTGACAAAATGAATGGCGGTAATAGAGTTTCGCAGGTTACATTATAATAGGGGTTTCCTTAAATTCTTTTGAACAATCCTCCGCTAATATGTCTTTCAGTTATGATTAAACTAATTGATTTAAACATATTGTACATAGTAACAGAAAAACAATATTGACAGTTTTAAAATGTATACCTTCACGTGCAATTAAAGACATTGAACCAGGAATGCGAGGCATGTAACTTATGGACCAGAAAGTCCCCTAATTCCACAGTAGGGGGTAATAAAACAGACAGGGTCATTGATAGACTAGCACCTGTTTACATAATCTGTTACTCTATGCTTATAAAAACAAAAGCAATTTAGTCATAAACTAATTATCACTGTAAATCAATAAAATTTATTACCCCACTTTTTGACTAGGTGTCAAGTCTACAGACCGTGACCAGACTGGTTTTATCTGATTAGGGGCAATAAAACAATTAAGAGATTAGACCACATGTGGATTTGGGGGGGGGGGTCACTTATATAGTAGCTGTTCAATGTCTTTAAGGTTACAGAACAAACCGATGTATAGTGAAACACCCTGATTTCATAATAGACTAACACACTGAAGCTGGTACACTCAAGTCACGTGATACCGATTCACACAGTTATTGTAAACCAATCACCGGACTGTTAACATATAGCTCTCAACCAATCGCCTGACTCTTAACATGTTTGTGCACTTGTACCCAGCTTTCGCATTGCACCTACCAGCATCTAGGGAACAAACGTAACCGAAAACAATACATAGGCTTGTAGCTCCAAGCCAAAAACTCTTTGTATATAATGTAGTTTGGAAAGCATATTTACATACAATTAAAATACATGTATTGATGTTATTAGAATAATGTATTCATATACATATCTATTCAAATTGAGAGACAAGTGTAATCGGAAAACGAGATGAATCTCTATACACGTATATGTACTAACTTAAATCAAGTCATAATAAACGAACCATCGTACGCGTTGTAAACAGAAACGGATGATATCACATTGAATGAAAGAGGAACTATACACAAAATAGCATAAAATCTTCCACTGAATGACATTACAATGAATGTAAGAATTATGCCAAAAATGTAGAATAACATAAATTCTACTACCAGATTACTTCGCTTTGAGGAATTATGTAGGATGCTATATACGCTGTTTCAATACAGGGCTAATTAAAATGGTATCATAACAAATCGAGTTTTAAGCAAAAAATTAAACTGATAAAACTTCACTGATATATGTTAGAAGAATTCACTCATGTACGTTGTAGCTATTTTTAAGTTTCCGTTATTCAAAATATTTCACACAGATCGTAAGATCAAGGAAACTCTGTAAGAGTGGTTTGTCTCATAATACTTCAACTCACTGAACTTTATCCTGATCAATTTGATTTTAGGATAGCAAAGTCGATTATCTTTGATATTCTTGTCGACGCGTATGACGTTTAACGTCCGTACGGACATGTGGGGAAGTTAATGTTACAAAATGTAGATACATAACTTATCTGTAGAGGAATCTTCGGTGTTTGGTTAGCGACGACAAGTACGAAGAATAGCAAGAAAAGATACGAAACCAATTCAATACAATGCAAATTTATTAAAATACTTTGCAAACTCCAGTTATAAACAGTTAAAGGATACAACAACGCATAGTGAAATTATCCGAAAATGAAAAGCTTATTTATTTTGTTAAATCTGCTCAGAATTTGGCCAATTTATTTTTGTATGTATGTTATATTATTACAAAATATATTCTATACTATTTAGTCGTACCCCCTCTATTATTTGACTAGACTATGTATATTAGAATATCACTTATCTAAATAGGTCAGACGAGAGTAAAAATACGAATAAGGCATAACAACTTCCTGGTTTTGGCTAACCCGACTGTCCACCCTAGACATTTTCTGTGTCGTTGTAGGTTATTTTTCTTGAAGGTATCGTTATTTCATTAACTATATATCCACCTATGATATATTTAAAAACAGTTCTGACTACCTACCGCCCCCTTTTTAAGAGGGGATTTTACGATACTTTTTTGACCTGCTTGAAAATGTTTTTATATTTAGATAAAATAAATCTTAAAAAAGAATAAATTAATCGTTGCAAACAAATATATCGAATTAGAGGGGCCTGCATTTGGAGCGGTCTACTATTTAATTACTGATTACAGATGTTTTATTACATTTCTACTTCCTCTTATCCACGAATAATTGCGTATTTCTCAATAATCAAAATTTAATATATTTTTGTCTTGTTTTGCTTGATTAATTTCTTATTATGATTCCATTAGGTTGACCTTCATAACGGTTAATAGTTCAGCTCAGGTAATCTAACATAATTTGTCACATCCTGATAAGGCCACACCAAAAAAATTTTGGTTCTACGGATTTTTTTGGAAAAAAATTGGGGCGAGCGAGCGAAAAATAAATTTAAATATTTATTTTTGAAAACGCCATAATTGGGAGCGAGCGAAGGAGCGAAAAAAAGTTTTTAATATTTATTTCTGAAATTACCATTTTTAGGAGGAAGTAAATGAAGTTATGTTTAAATTTCTTTATCGGAAACAATCGGATACAGAGCTAGACGTCAAACAATACTTCATGAATGTCTTCAGTACTATATTTCAATTAACTGAAATATTAAATCATAAATAAACATACACCTCTGCTATTACAGAAATATTTATTTCTATTGGTGATAAGATTACAATTAGATTCTGATAGGTTCCCTAACTATCAAACAGTAATGCAGTAAACATGACAGATTAACTAGACTACACTCATCAAAACCATCAAATGTACAAAGTGCATTATGAAAGAAAACAATATGATCTTAATCATAGCAGAATCAAACAAAAACTCAGTGAATTTAACATCTTTTTACAATTGACACCTAGCACAAATTCACAGGATTCTTTCACAACATGCTGAACAATGAGGTTACTAAATTGATAACTGTCATATTTTGTATCCAAAACTTACAAAAGGTCACCATAGTTTTAAATAACAAATCAATGCACACTGTCCAAATCCAAATATGAATCCTTAAATAAATCATTACCAAATTCATTAAAGTTTGTGTTCAGAATTATAACATTCCACTTTACTTCTCAGCAAACTGAGATTATCCAGAATTTAGATTCTCAAATGATGATATTTCAGTTTAGTCTGCTCTTAAGATAGTTTGAAGCTGGCCAGGTGAAGGAAAGCTTTTGCTGACTTCCTGTCTCTTTCTATTCATCCCGGTCAAGTGTTCTTGGTACATTGAATCAATGGGTGCCAAAAACGTTTGATGACTTGGCTGAAAGAAGAAATTTAGAAAAAGATAACATTATGCAAACATTTATAAGTATAGCATGAAACTGTTTTGAAGGATGGGATAAATGTTTTGTTTCTGACTGTTTTTCTTTATCATTATGAAATACATAAATCTACAAAGCCCAGGTATATTATATGTATAACTATAAACAATTGCATTAATCAGTCAAATGCATTTTGGATGCAAATTTGTTGGATCATTTGCAATTATTAAAAGCACAAATGTTTCCATCAATAACTTTTATAAGTCAGAAGTTTAACTGACATATTGGTACAAATCATTAATTCCCTGCTCGTAGATGAAATGTCTCCCTCTCTCATTTCTGATTACATTTATGTCATACAGGCTGTTGACAAATAAACTAGATCTTAGAGTGATGCAAATATCTAGCTTCAATGATTCATAACTTATGTTCAACAAATTTGTTTAAAACACACCTAGTTATCCCTGTATAAAAACATAACTGGATACATCCGAATTATCATCTATCCGAAAACCTTACCATTATTAACGTACGACCTCATCCAAATCTGGAAAGCTGCTGGTTGCATATCCACATCATTTTCGGATGGTGGGTCTAGTTTGACTTCGTTGAAGCCAAACTACCAGATGACAGTTTCCCTGGGTAATCGTAAATGCTTTAAATCGTGCGTGCAGATTCTGCCTTGGAAAGTTCAACCATGAACTCAACGGAGCACATTTCGAAGAAAAGAACGCTTTCAGCAAAAAGAATATTTTCAGCAAATGAAAAAATCACGTCGCCGATGGTCAGATTGTAACTTCCATCCATTTTAACGGGGTACCAAAACATAGTTAACATAATTGGTTCCCAGTTTTAGTAGACAAATCGACTATAAGCCGGTTGACAGCGGACATACATCCGGGTCACAGAAGATGAATTTGAACGATGCCCAGCAAAAAAAAATGCTTCGTACAGACTTCTTTGGGAGTATTTGCCCAAAACACCACTTGGAAGTTTATTCTAGAAGAAATTTCTTATGAATGCATGCGATCAAACATAAATTAGGTATATATTTTTTTATAAAAAAAAAAATTGCAAGCGCAAGATTTCTACTGGTGCGGGCGGTAAAAAATAAATTTAAATATTTATTTTTCATTTTGTGAAAAATAGGAGCGGCGAATCCCGACGAACAAGAGATTAATTTGGTGTGGCCTAAGAGAATATATGACAATGATCTCTAAGATACTGCTATCCAAATACTAGTATGGCGGTCAGACTCAAATATCAAAACGCAGTACCCAACTAAAAACATTGCGAATAAAGAAGAATTCGAACCTGTTAAAGGTCGACCTTATCCCTTAGAGTTTCTATATATTGGCGATTACCCTAACTGATAAAATATTTGCTTCAAATATTTGTGTCTTTGTCATCTTGGATAAGATATGGACTTATGGACAATTTCTTAACAGGTAAGAATCATTTAAAAAAGGTAAATCACTGTTTCTTATAATTTAAAGTTTTTAATAATTAACATTTACATTATATCCAAATATAAAAACATCGTGTGTTGAACTGAATATGCCGGACCGAAATGCATCGTTTAGAAAATGGAGCGAAATAATCATTAAAATGTAGCTAATGTACTGACCCTGAATCTGGGGCAGCCAAAGTGGCGGGCGGCATCAATTACCGTTAGCACCGCCTGAAAAGTGTGCCATTAAATTTGAAAGAATTTGAAAACAAAATTGATTATCGATATCATTGTCCAGCATGCAGTTTATGATTTAGTGTCGGTGTTGCAATTGTACGTGGAAGTAAGAAAAATGTTTCTATCGCTAGGAAGTATAAATACACAGGTAAATTTGATTGCATAATTCTTATCGGCAACGACATCATGAAAATCTTATGTAAGCCGTACAGATAAGACGTCCATTTACGAGTATTCAAAGGAATAAAGTGTTTAAGGTTTCGTTTTGGATCAGTGTAGATAAACACTTTCAACGCACCTAGACATAAGTTTGTTGTCCATGTTGAACAGTCAAGACAAAGGGTAAAAATAATGGCTATGTGATAAGATAATAAATCAATGCATATAAAGAAATGTCAGATTAGCAAGTAAAACTTGTACAATTTATTGTCATACGAATTAAGTGGTTGTATTTCCATAGAATTATATTTGCTGTCTGTGGTATTAATATTGGCTTAATGTGGGGGATGATCGATGGTCTAGTGGTAACATGGCGGACTACTGAACGAAAGTTCGTGAGTTCGAATCATTAAGCAACAAATTATCTTACTGTTACCTAAACCAGACAGACAAAGAGGTATTTTAATACCATTAAGTAGTTCATTGTTTAAATTGTGATTCTAATTGATGCAATTCTTATCTTCAAAAATAAAAAAAAATATTTCAGATTCCTTAATCAACTAGTTAATTTAAAAACAAAACATTTGAATGAGCTGTATCATAAGAAGAGATATTTAGAATGGTCAATTGAGTCCTTGATCGATCCACAACTCAATAACTTCACAAATGTTTTTCCTCAGCACAATCACTATACTTCTCAGCAAGTTGTCATACTCGTGGGAGGACTACACGAAGTCTTGTAGTTAATGGTGACTACTGTGTATAGACGATTTAACTTCTGTAACAACGAAATCGCAAATTAAAAATGGCAGACGAAATAAGGAAAATATGCAATCATTAGGTTCGTAATTATAATGCAAGGAAAACTGTGCTTATAGGAGTACAACAGTATCATGACGGACCATTGGCATCTAAGATAGTTTTCTTCGACATATACTTCATGACAAATAAATCATGGGAAGCGCAACCTCTGTATCACCGATGATGGAAGATGATTGCGTCTCAGACGATGTTCCATGGGTAATGGTGAGTTACCATCCTAGTCCTTACTATAAAGGTTTCCAGTATTACAGTAATTTACAAGTGTACTCCAACAGACCAGATCGAGTACGTATGCTGCAAGTTCCGCCTTGCCAGACGACTGGTGATGTACACAGTGCCATACCAAACAATAAACATTTAATGACTGCGGTGAGAAATGTACAGATTAAGGATAACATGACCGTGGAAGCTCTTGTGAGTTGTTTACTTGGCATTTACAGAAACTTGCACAATGAAGAAATAAGTGATGCTGACAAAGTACACGCACTATATAGCTGGTTAACGACAGAGGATATTGAATGTACAAATTATCCATTGACGCGTGCTTTTCTGACTGTCATTTACCATCTACAAAAATTACGCGACGTTAAAAATTCTTACGCGGCTTTCTTTTCATTGTTGTGTTACTATGCAGGGATTCCATGTGTAATAGTGAAAGGTCATGTTAAGAATGGTGGTTACGACATGGAAGGTGATCTTTCTGATAAATATGTACGTGAGTGGAATGCAGTCTTTGTCGATAACCAATGGAGGTTAGTTGACTCTTACTGGGGTAGAATGTATAGAAACGGAACCATTGCGACAGAATATTTCTATCTATTCACAAACCCAGACCATGCGAGATATTCTCACCTTCCTGAAACTCCAGCGTGGCAACTGTTAGATATACCAGTTACACGTTATGAATTTCTTAAACAACCACGTTTAACGTCCAGATTTTTCCAAATGGAGCTTGAATTGGTCAATCAAAGAAATGGTGAAATAATCTGTACCACAAAAGAAGTTGAGCTAATATTTCAAGCTAAGTCACAATTAACTAAAGTTCATCATTTATTTGTGCAGTAAGTATTCGCAATGAAACAGACAGAAAATGGACGTTGTTAAAAGAAACGTCTCATGATGTAAAGATTTCTCTTAGTTCCAAAAATGCAGAATCCACAGTCAGTAGTAGTAGGAACATGGAACACAATATCATGCAAGACTTGCCCCAGAACCTGAACCGATCTCCGAATGGTGGACGAGAGTTGAATGCCAACATAGATCCAATAGTCACTGACAGAATCAGGAGTGACAATAACATACTTAGAATTCTCTCCGTAATTGTAACATTTCACCAAGCAGGAAATTATAAGATTGAAATTATTGGCATTTCCGAATTATTTGTGGAGTATGACAGGGTGGCAGTTTACAATATAAAAGTCAAAAGTCAGGCTGTAAGTTTAGAATTAGGGCGAGTGGATACTGCAGATGAAGAATCATATCGCAAAACAATAAACGAACTACAACAAGCAATTAATCGGTGTATTAAAGAGGAACTTGAAGAAGCAATACAAAAAGCCGATTCTTTTAAATCCAATAGAGATGTGAGAAAAAAATTAATGAAGCATTGGATATGCTTACTGACTTGAAAAGAAAGGAAGCAGCTGTAAGTCGTATACAAAACTTAACTAAACATCGTGTTAGAAGAATAAGGGCGTACATAAATCCAAACCCCGCCATTGTAGACTCAATGAGAGCAGTGCTTGTGTTGTTGGGGAAACCAAAGAACACGCTAAAAACTTGGGCGGATATAAAGGTGCACCTGAAAGATGATATAATAACACAAATTCAGGAGCTCGATGAAAACGCCGTGAATATCGGAATCATACGGAATGCTCAGGCTGAGCTTGGTGACGGAGATATTTATAGTCGTATACACCAAGCAGAGGATGTGGCAGCCTTTGTGAAATGGATGGAAACTGTATTTAAACATAAAACAAACAAGGACAATTCAAATTGATCATAATTAATACATATACAATGATTTAATAAATGTCTTAATATTCTGTGTATATATATTGAAGGCAGATTGTTCAAAGTCAAATTACCAATAACCTTGTAGTGTTACAGATGTTAGTAGTTGTAACCTGTCTCTTTTAAGTTTACGTACCAAATAATGTTACCGCGAATACACGTAGAATGCTTGAGGTGTACATTATTCAAATTTGTATTCTTCCTGATTTATCACATGCGAATGCAATTAAAACTTGTATTGTAATAATATGCAATGAATTATATTATTACTAAATTATATGTTTAATCACGTAATCGTATATAATACATTACATATTTATGAATTAGGATATTTCACTACTATTAACAACATGCTGTATTAGTTCAATGAAATATATTGTATTGCATTAAATTGTTTGCAAATCAGAGTTTCGTGTTATCTCTGTTTCGTTCAGATCATGTTAAAGATTTGTATTGATTATTACAAATGAATGTAAATTGCGGTTTATCGAGTACACGTGTTAAATTACCCCCAATCATTCAGTAGTATGAATAGTCAACTTTGTTATCAATAATTAACATGCAAAAATTAAATCGTAAAGACGATATAAATAACTTAACGTGTCAATTCAGATACTTCAACTTAAGATTATTGTTTACAACTACAACGAGTGGTTTATTTCAACCCATGTCAGTACAAGTGGAAATTAATGTAAGCGTTGATATCGCACGAGTTGTTCCCCTTGTCTGAAAAAGCAAATATATATATATAAAGCATCCATATTGGCCATCATTTGATGCAAACTAGTTCCCGCTTCATGTTGCAGTTCATCTTTTTACAGCAAGATTCACCGGAATTTTTACTTCCATTGTTCACCAAACTATGAATCATGACAACACCGTCGCATACAATATGAACAGTTTAACTTACATGATATTATGGTTACTAATTATGTCCCTATTTACAACGAGATCAATTCATTTATTTATGGATTTGTTGCTTCAGTTATGCTTCCCAGAGAGAGAAGAGATAAGATACAGTAGAACCGGGCATTTATATCCTTACTCTTTTCGAATAAGTTTCTTGGTTCTTTAGTATTATACCCATAGTATTGTGTTTTGTGACATGTCTTGACTCAAAAGCTTTAAGTATCACGCAGTATCTCTTAATTATCATTTTTCCTTTCATAGTTACCTTAGCTGTATTAATCGATTTTACTACACATTTTAAACGTTTTGTAAGAGTATTGAAAAATAACAATTTCTGAAGAAAATTCATATTTATATTATATTCAATAAATTAGGTTGACACATACATTTTTGATATAATTTTGCCGTGCGTTTTCATTGGAATGTATCTTTGACGTCTTCTTTTTTCATTAATCTTTGAAAAAGTGGCTACTCCCATAGCAATAACTCAAACGATTGTCATTTCTTTGTTTTTTAAAAAAAATCTAACAGTAAATCGTCATTCTATCCTAAGAGAATATTTATGCGGTAGCGAATTCACTATAAAAACTGTTAAAGCGTTGAACCGACATATCTTTTAATAAAAAGCAGAAATGTTGTTTTTTCGTCATTGTTCATTTTGCATCTACATGATGCTTCGTTTAGTCTTATATGTAGGCTAGCCGACTCGTTTTCTTCGAAGCAATAGTAATTCCTCGTTGAATTCTATTGATAATGTTGGTGATAATTTGGAATTAACGAAGTTAACTTGTCAGGCATGTTGAACAAAGTACACGTCATGTTCGATGCACTAGGAGAAAGTGGTCAATTTCAACATAAAGGGCGATAAGTCGTGTCGTAAATTAACTCCTTCTGGTATTGTATGGTGTTGAGTTATTTTATTTCAAAAGGTGTTCTTAGTCTACATTCAATGCTTAAAGATTCTTTTTTTCAGTGGGTTTTACGCCTTTTTTCAATTCAACAAATGTTAGCTATATACGACAACCGTTGCATCTAACAAGTTTTGCTGGACTGTATTCTGACCAGTTTTAACTTACCCATCCCTTAGGAAACGGAAACGTCTCCACATGTGGAGGAAAATCGATATTGAGTCAAATTTTCTTGAAATGTTATGACCTGTCGCGACCAGGATTCGTGCCTGAAACGCCGGGTTACAATATCATATCAACACACACTATCAGGTGACTTTATTGACAAACAACTGATAAAAGTTTACTTTCAATTTGTTATGTATTTATATCTGCCGCGTTTGATATGAAGTTAGGACAATTAACATGATATGATAGGGTTATCTCACACTACAACCAATATGCAATACCATTTTACTATTTCTTCATTGACAATGTACACATAATGTGCGTCAATACAATTCGTGGAATGATCACACATTTGTTTAAACAAGACTTCGCATTGATAAACAAATTTACATTGCCAAAAATATGCATATGCTGTAATCTTTATAGAAAGGCATTGGTTTAGTCCTTTCAAGCACTTCTTTATCGCTTGCACTTCAAATAAATACATCGTAAACATAGTCGGATATGACAAATAAAGATTAGATAACAATTGGTCAACTGAATTATATCAACACAGAAGACTGTGTACAATATACATGAACTACAGTAATTTAGGATCGTTTTTGTCAAGTACAATGAGTACTAGTGACATTATATTGTTTTTATTGTAGGTCAATAAATGATTCAATAAAATGTTCTATGATCAATGTTAAAATTAAAATTTCATAGACTTGTAAAATTTCAGGAATTATAACATTGAATTATTGTACAAATGTATTCATTGTATTAGGACAGCCAAATACAACAGCCAAACGTATTATTTGAAAATAGGGTGAATAGATTTTGGAAATGATAGAGAATGATTGACAATGATATTTTCCTAAAACAATAACACTCTTTTGAGTTAATTGCCCCGTTAAATTTGCATTGAAGTCAATGGAAGTTACCCATTTTGCAAAGACTGAAGACAAAAGGTCTGTGGAATCTAACACGACTCCAGTCTTTACGTAATGGTCATTTTAGGTCAGGGTCCTATATCTCAGATAATTTCGTGACATTTAAGAATAACCTTTTAGTTCTTATATCAATACTACATTTTAAATACGACAGGAGTCAACACGTTTTCAAAATCCACATAAATGTGATTGTGCTACAAATACACGATGCATATATAAAGCGAATTGATAACTTCCTTAAAGTTATAAAGAAAGAACGTACATGAACTGATACCATAATTAATATCGGGTATTCATTTTTTGTATCCTTGTAAATTATCAGCTCGTTTTGATATACTTCATTTGGATATTGAAGTTCGCACTATGTAGCGGTACTTGATATAATCTTGCTATCAAAATTAAATGTTAAACACTCTAAGTTAAATAACACTAGATTGATAGTGGCGTCCCTCATCCTTTACACTACACGTACTGGATACTTTTTTGTCTATACGTGTTTCTATGTGAAAGGCAACGAATCAATATTGATTGCAGTTTATTCAGGAGTAACTTGATAAACCTTTGTGGCTGTCATGCTATTTTATTCTTAAATGATTCTTAACACATGCACTTTTCTTCCAGATTCATAGTCGAGCTTAAAATTCCTCGTAGCCTCAGACATGACACTGAAATGCAATAGGTTATGCACATATTTCGGACACTATCTCAACTTTAAAATCTTGTGTCGAAAAAAGATCTCTTTCACTGATTGCAACGGTACGAAACACAGCAGTGGCACAAAAGCGGTTCTTATCATCCTCTAATTGTTGTTGTATACGTTTTGCAGTTATGCTGATCTAAACCTTTGGAAAGGGTATAACCTTGTGCAATATTCGGGTGATACCTATTATGGCCCATGTATGCTTCCTGTTTTAAATCCCTTCGACCCAGTCATGATGAAGGATCAGAAGAAAATGGAACCGATACATTGCGAAGGATCAGCACCGATCGTCTTTATTGATTCTAGAAACATTCTTCAATTTAACAAAACTGCGTTGAAACTATTGAATATAATACCAAGTACTGTGCAGTGCGAATGCTCGGAGATTGTTCGCACTAATGCAGACAATAATATTCTAATCTCCGAACCCATGATTTCAAATCTGACTTCATAAAGGTCTATTGTCACCTTGGTGGAAGTAGTATTTATGCAAATTTTATGACTAAAGTGCATCGACAACGCCATTATAAAAGTCCTGCAAATGGCACATATAATGTTTTATTGTTTGGATTAGATACAGTGTCGAGGTCAAACGCCTTCAGAGAGATTCCACAGACTGTTGAATTTTTGGCAAAGAAATTGCGCGCTTTTGATTTCCATGGTTACATGAAAGTTGGCGATTATACCTTCCCTAATATCGTGCCATTGCTGACCGGACTGGAGGCATTTTCAAGTGAACTGCCATCGATTAATTATAATGAAAACTTCTTTGATGAATTCCCGTTTATTTGGAAGAAATCTTCGACTACACTGTATGCTGAAGATATGCCTCATATGAATACTTTTAACTTAGGAAAAAAGGGATTCAGAAAACCACCAACTGATCATTATATGCGCCAATATTGGCTGGCTTGGCATGATGTTTATAATGTGAGGAAGTACAAAGCTGGTCTGCTTTTGAATATGCTTAATAACGATTTCATAAAATCCAAAATGTGTGCTGGTAATGTGCCGAATTACATCGCTCATTTGAAACATTCGAACTAGTTTATTGACACATATCCCGACGACAGAAAATTGTCTTTTATAACAGAATTGGCGCATAACAATAACAATCTGTTACACTTGTCAGACACTGATCTCAGTCGATTCTTTGAAGAATTACATAACTCTAATACATTTTCTAATACCATACTAATTGTATTTAGCGACCATAGGCCTAAAACCGGTGAGAGAATTCTTGAAGCTCGACTTGAAAAAAGTTTGCCAATGCTGTTCATAGTGGTTCCTAAATCTCTGCGAGAGAGCTATCCAAGTATTGTTCAAAATCTGCAAGATAATGAAAAGCGTTTAACAACTCATTATGATGTATATACAACACTGTTAGATATTGTTAATGGCAATTTCGAATCGCCTTCTATACATAGAGTAAATGGAGCCGTCAGAGGATATAGCTTGTTTGGTGCTATTCCTGCAATAAGATCGTGCGCAGGTAAGCAATGACTTTGATAAAAAGTAGATGTGTCCAGAGTAGCTAAGTTTGTTTTGAAGTCGATCGCGCAATATTGTAGCTATATATTCAATCTTTTACTACATATAGGGTTACTGAATGTAATGTAGTCAAGCGCGAGCCCTTAATAACGTTTGATCCATTTCTAATTTGCAGATTCGGGTCAAATTCAAATTTGATAAATATATCCTTAGAATTGTATCTAATTCAGTCACCTCGCTTTTGTAACGACATTATTTCAGAAAATCAAATGCATTTTCAAATGCTATTAGTGAATAATTTATTATATACATTTGTTATTGTATTATCGAGGCGAAACAATATTAAGTATAATAATGTACGATACCTGATAATCTCTAGATTATACATACGTGCAGCTAAATTATTCCCATTATCACAAAAAGTTCTATTAGAGTATTTTTTATTTGCGTGATAATTAAATATATTTGCGTTGATAGCAGAATGCATGATTAATCAAATATACATCATTCTTCTGGATAGTAACTTCCACTGTGTATAATTGCAGAGGCCGCTATTCCAGAACATTTCTGCGTCTGTTACAAAGCAAAACATGCGTCGACGAAAAACAATAAGATGGTAGACAAAATTGCGGATGTCGTGGTTGCTAAAATAAACCAGTTTCTTTCCGGAAACTCCGTGTGTGCATTACTTCAACTGAACACAATTTTATCAGTGCAACAGATCTCGGAAGGTTCATTCCGGGAAGCATCGCTTCGCGTGATTCGTCCAAAGCTACAAACAGATATGAGGGAAAAATACACAATAACAATCGAAACCTTACCTGGTAGAGGTAATTTTTATGCGACTGTTGTCAAGGAAGGTTCTGTAATGTCGGTTTTGGACGATATAGACCGCGTAAATAGGTACAATAATCAATCCTACTGCGTTAAGGATCATAAATTAAGACCTTTATGTTATTGCAAAGTTCATTGCGAATTGTAATGATCTTGTCTTGTATATTTATGCATTTTCTATCTTGGTAAACCATATAAGAAAACAAATAGGGAAATGTTGTTTATCTATGACCTATTCAAATGTTTGTTTATTAGTTTATTTTTTTTTCAAATTTTACGCCCCTTTTCAGCAGTCAGAGTCATATGTGGCGAAAGGTTCAGCTAACCATCGTAATTTGGAAGAACCAGTACTAAACTCCCATCCTCCGTAAGCACCTTTCTACTTTCTCACATAAAGAGACATGGTCGGTCAGTGAGAGGTTATAGTAATTTGAGATCAGTGACCTTAATCAGTCGACCACGGAAGCGGGTCCCAGTGTTTTCCACAGCACATGATACCAGACTCAGATTAAGTATTTAGTCGCAGTCTCTTGAACATGTTTATTCCATTTACGGAATGCTTGCATTTAGATGATTCCTTTTCTGAAGAAAGTACGCTCTGTGAGTCGTTGTTAAACCAAACTCTAGTAAATTAATATTATAGTCATCAATTTAGATACTGAGTAAAAATCTGATTTGTCATAATATTGGCATCTTCCATTCCATTTGATATTTGTGATGGTACTGGTAGTTGAATATTGCGAAAGAAAATATGTAAATATACAAAATGTCGATAAAGATGTCTTTCCCCATCCCACTGTCTTGCACTCACATTATTATTCGGACATTAGCTGTGTTTATTCTGAGAATATATACAATTGCTATACAGTGCAGGAGAAGACTAATCTTTCAAGTATATATTGATCAAGATATGTTTATTTCGATGTTCTCCCTTTGTTTAATGAAATGTTCTCTTTTCACAATTAGAACATATTTCTTTACCTTATTTGATGACTAACACAGACCTCGTATTGATGTTCTTAGGGTTTAAGCTCCCATGTGACTGAATGATATAAACGTGAAGTTTTCCTCTGCATTCTAAATTTATTACGATCTAAATGTCAGCTACTTTATAAATTTTGTTCAGTATATTTATGCCATCTACTCTATAATCTAGATTTTGTAATCAAATCTGAATTTATCTACACAAAATGATGGCACATAAAGATGCTTGAAACATTTGATATCGAACATGGATGGGGAGCAACTCGTCTGGTCATTGCACTTCACATTGGTTTTGACCAGTCAGCACCCAATATTATAAAAAAAACATCGGTTAATTTAACCACTGGTACAATTTTTTTACGATCTAGTGTTGTTAAGTATTGTAGGCTCTTTTGTAAAAACAAATTTTGTATAGAAAATACATGGTTGGTGCCGGAGATGGAGAGGGTTGGTCCGGTGAGTTAGAAAGCGTATCCTGGCGAGCTTTAGCGAGTCAAAAGTTCGCTTTCGCAGCGAACCAGAGAAAACCTCTCCATCTCCGACACCAACAATGTATTCGAGTAATCCTGCTATTTTAATTAATTTATGTACAACGACAGTTTTTGCTGAACTCCGTACTTTTACGCAAGATTATATGTGACGTAACGTACACTAAATGCCTTCGTTTATGACGTCATTTATGACGTCACAACCTTTAATGAAAACAACACCTTTAAGGTTTAATATCTAATACTCAAAATAGCATTAATGCATTTTACATATGACAATAAGTATTAAAATCTCAATTTTCTTACGCATGTTTTGAATCACGTGACGCACTGACTGGAGATAGATAAGTTTATCCGGCATGGCTTTCTCCTGCACCTAATGAACGTGATAGCGGGATAACAGGTCTTTATTACTTAACAAAACGTATAATATCAACACTCCTTAAGTAAAACATTAGACATGATTTAACACATGTACTCGACAAATGGCAGTACTTAATCTGACTGCATAGTATACGATAAAGATTAACCTGGGCATTGAAATAACTTTGTTCATTGATTGAACATGCTATATCGACAATGTATCCACTATAATTCAATTCAACGCTTCAGTCAGACAAAAACGTCTGCATAATGTTTAAGCAATTCAATGCGATTCAATAATGCAAAGTTAATATTGGTATTTGTTAAGATAGTTGTATTAATCGAACACGCCCCATTTGCAGTATAAAAAGCCCCGAATGCAGACGATAAAAAGGATATTTGTTTCTCCTTTAATTCTTCAACTAAACTTTCGCAACTCTTTACGCTTGAATATAAACTATTTAGTTCAACATCTGCAGTATCCTGAATGTCAGCTTTTGACTTCTTCAACATATTATCATAATATGTTCGGACTTTGTTTATTTCATATTCTTGTTTATTTGACACTCTGTTTTTATCTGAACGTATGCGTACTATGTTATTTTGTTTCGAAATCCGTAGAGCAGCAGTTTGTTCAAGTAGGACTTCGATATCTTTAAACAGTTTCTCCTTTAAGCTTTGGGTCAATTTTGAGGCGAGGAATTACATATTTCGGCTACATCCCCGCACTTCCAATGTGTGGATGCTAAGCAAGACATGCATATCAATTCTCTGTGGTCGTTGCACTTAAAGGTTATCGAGACATCCAGATGCACCTTACATGTAGTTAATTTCTTCATTAATCTTACAATCGACAGATTCTTAGGTATATCTTTACCGACCAATATTTCATGATGTTGAGTTACTGTATTTCGACGGTGGCCTTTACAACATTCAGTGCATAGAAAATCAATACACGTTTTACAAAATGCACTTATTATCTCATTATCAAAATAACAAGCGTCACAGAATCTTAGGTCTCCTCCATATGTTTGCTGCTCCGCCATTACTTAAGAGTAATCGTGTCCAAGATACCAATAACACTTCTCATTTCATTTGGCTTGAGCTTGCAAATCTATACTGCGTTTGTATCATAATTAAAATGTTTGGATGTTTTGAACCCATTTCCCACACTACACCATAATCATAAGAGTTCATGTCAAATATTCTCAAGCTTTTATAAACTGTTTAATGAAGGCTACGCAATTAAGTCCTTCATAATAGCAATGCATTAACGTAACGCATTGCAAATGTATCGTGTTTCTTACTAGTACAACATGGAGTCATGTTCCGTACATTTTGCTAAAATCTATGACATGTACGTTGATAAACTTCGTAAACAAGAACAACTATCTAACCTAATCTATTACACAGGATTTTCGTATTGAAATTCGATAAATATACACACGCGATATGCCAAGGATAGGCTACAGTGCGTAGTAATTCGATTTTGGGTAAAAAACACAATGTGGAAAATAAGCTACGTTATCATAATTGTAATAAAGTAACGCAACTTAAAGCTATGTATAACGGTTATGTACAACAAACAAAAGTAATGTGTGTAAATTATAAAACTGTAAATAAACTGTAGTTTATAGGCATCTAGGATGCATTTGAGATTAGCTGAATGTGACTGTTGTTCATTATTTTATAGTATTATTTGATTTTAAGTTTAACTTTAACATGCTTATGAATAAAATGAATAGATACGAGTAAGTACTTTATAGTTTTTTATGCCTGGCAGTAAAACCATTTAAGTGATGCTAGTTTTATTCATTATTATGCGAGTAACGCACTTTGTTATTGCTGATGTAAAAACATCATCTAATTGACAACGCAAATAAAAAAACGATTTGACAATTAGTCTTAATTTTTTTCCCATTGTTATTAAGTTAACCAATGCATCACAGAATATAGCTGCTTGTTCAGCAATGTTCGATGCAACTTATAACATAAAAATACGAACACATATTCTTTTATTATAATCTGTTTACAAATTGGTGAACAAAGTGGGAACAATACTGAGATAACTAGTGGAACAAATACTGAGGAAATATCAACAAATCAAAAGAGTGGGTAGCGATGTATCTTTGTGTTTCAATTATTCGATTGCATAATTTAAGAATGTACTATTTCATTTTACTTTTGGTAATGCTTGAAAACAGGATTTTAATTGGATAGTGACAGACAATTAGATACTAGTATTTAGTAGTTTAATTTATATGTCTGAGAATATAGATACACGTATATGTATATTAGAAGAAAGGTTGAAATAAAGTATACATATCGGTAATATACAGGCGATGAACGTCTAGTTATTTGACATAATCATTGCAGCCGTTACTGACAATATTATGCCCAATTATCCTACAAGTATGATTGCTGTCAATTGTTGCTTAGCTGTAGCAACAAAACAGTAAGTTTTCACTTACACTTAGGGCGAAGATCAAATTACTTATTACAATAGTGTCAGCTTTGTGAACTTAAGGTATCTAATCAGCAATGAGCCGATGAACATGTAGATAATAATCGTCCTTACAGCCTACCAATATCTGTGTCCCGGTTATATCCACACACAAAGAGACTGGTTTGTTGAGTTTTGATACCAGCACATGTTTTTTATAAACATTCCGCTGATATCTGACGGAGGCTGTTGGACTCTGAGCAGACAACATAGATATTATTATCTCTGTCCACAGTAACATCCGTAATATCATCGAGCTGAGCATCTCCGCAACTATTGTAAAACCACACTTCTTCAAGCATCGATCCTGTCAGTTCAAAACAATGAAGTGTGTCCGTCTCTGGAATCAGCAAATGTTTCTTCTCTTTGGTCAAAACTTTAATACGTCTAGGGTTTGTAATTTTCATTTCCTGTTCTAAATTGTTTTAAAGCCAGACAATATTTGTAATACTTGGCCATTTCTAAAGTTGCGGATCTGCACCTCAATTGTATCGCTTATACTGTTTTTATGTGTGCCTAGTGTTTTGTTTGAGAACAATATTGCAACAGTTGATTTTTCAGAATCGAAGGCGGCAATGCTAAGTATAATAAGTAGTATTTCTTAACTAGTGTGATACTTTCAAACACCACGACTATCTCGCAAGACACTTCACACATGTCTACAGGTGTATGTCCTAAACAACGAGTTGTTAAAACAGAATAATCAGCATTAAGTATTGTCAAATATGCACCTGCTCTGTCAATTATGGCAATGTGACCATCGTTCAAAAATATAATGCTATTAATAGTGGATAGTGAGCAACGAGGTGTATACTGAGTGTCGTATTTCGTTACGCAGTCTCCAATTTTTCGTTCAATAGGACTTCTCGATTCATTTTCTTTAATGCACTTATTAGATTCGTCTATGTGTTCCTCTTCAAAAACGTCGCTCGATAATTGTGCTTGTGTGATATTTTCGAGTGTGGTGTTTGTATTTGCGGAGACGTAACCTATTGATGATAATGTAAGAGTTTTCAGAAAGTTCAAGACGCCTATTAGATTTTGAATTTTGTTTTTCTGTTTCTTTTTCCAAAAGCAATAAACTCTCCAACATTTTCTTAGACACAATACTTATTTCAATAGGACTACCAAGTTGTAGTGAGGCTGAAAGAAGTTCTTCTATCTTTTTCACTTCATTCTCTGTGGCACCAATCGCTTTTACTTCACTCCCGATATCCTACATTTCTTTCGTCACTAAAACTTCTGTTTCACTCCTGGACAGCTCACACATATGCTCAATATGTTGCAAAACGGTCGCTTCAAACAAAGTCCGTTTACCATCAATTTCAGTTTTGTCTTTTGAAAGCAGTAACATATTCTCATCCTTGGAGGCCCTGATAGTTAACATTTTTTTCTGGACAAGTCTTAGACGATCAGTCAGTGTTATGTCATCACTGTTATATTTGTCGTCTATGACAAATCTCGATATCTCCGAGACGTTATCACATTTCCTGTGATTTACAGCTACGCATGTTGTACAAATGAATGTTTTATGATCATTACATTTGTATGTTGCTTCCATATCGGGATGACCTTGGCAGGATGACAGCTCTTTCATCCTTTTCAACACTTCTGGGTTTTGCGGCAAGTGTTCGCCATTCAAAAGTTTGTGTTGTCTTGTAAGTTTACTTCGCCTGTGGTCACGGGCGCAATCAGTACATAGATATTCGACACAAATCACACAGAAGGCATTTGCGACAGTTTCCTGATCATCAAGGTTACAAGGTACAAGGTTCGCATTTTCGTTTGATGAACGAATCTTCTTTCAGCTGCTCCTGGACACAAACATTATCAGCAGCAACAATACTGTCCATATCTTTAACGCTTGTATCAATAGCAACATGTTCATGGTGCAATGGTGATGTGGCTTCTGTTTCTTAATCCGTCAATTCTAAAGTTGTGTCATCTTCAGTTTCGTATGTTTGCTTGTCATTTTCAAATTCCATTTTTAACAATGTTGGCCTACAAGCATAACACAATGCAAAAAATACAACAAAGCAGTAACGTTTGTAGTGTTTACAATTCGCTAAAAGCTTAAAATCAATCAATTCTTATCAGGCGGACTATCGTCACAAGAGTAAAAAATGGCACATCAGATTTAGCTTAACAAAGATACAATCGTTTTCGTTGACATTTACCTTAAATTGGGTGTAAACTTAACTTTATGTAAACACTATAATGAATCATACAAAATGATCTAACATAGGGTTATAACTTTTCAACACTTAACGTAGGAAATTGATATCGAACGTTTAATGAATTTCATAACAAATATAAAGCAACATTTTTTGTGAAGTATCTGTTTACATAAATATTAAGCGATTATTTATCGTAAATGAATTAATTTGGTTCATCACTCGAATGCAAAAAATATTGACTTGTATTAATGTACATGTCTTTCACACATGTTATTTGAGAAGATGCATTAGGGATGCGAATGAGAGACACGTGTGATCAGGCTAAATTATTTAACATGTTTTTTTTACATGCGCGTGCGTCAAACGAATAGTTGTGTTATTGTTTCGGAGAGATACAAAATTTATTTCAAAGTGTGTTTCTAGCGAACTTTGAAACGTAGTTTGAAAGTTTGTATGTATGTAAAAAAGAGTAATTGGAATAAATACGAGGGGTGATCCAGAAATAACCGGACTGAATCTATAACTTATGAACAAAATGAGAAAAATTTACGAAAATCATGCCTTATGATTTTCAATCTTTAATACATGATATCTGAAAATATTATTTGACAGACACCATGGTATGGAATAGCGGGGCAACGTCAATTTAACATGACGTCGTGTTGCTTGATGTGGAGTTACGTTCGCAATCACTTTTCTGTTTGATCAATCTTTGCATGCAATACAAATTATGCAATAAACCCAACAGTGTTTAGCACTGACTTTTCTCATGTATTACTGTTTTGTAATACATCGCTGAACCGTTCCATAAGTGTATTCTATTAAATGAAAGACACGGGCTGACGCGTCTGTCACTGTACAGACAACGTCTCAAACAGCGCTCACGAGCGTCACGTCTGCGGAAGTTTTACGGCCCTACCTTCCGCATCTACTAACAAAACTCTACAGTCTCGGAACAACTGATGCCACTAAAAAATCTGCGTTAGTGACATTGTCTTTCTCGCTGATGTTTTCTGATTCATGTCGTGCGTTTTAGTTAGTACTTGTCCATGCTGAGAGCAAAATTGTGTTATGACGCGTATTTCTTGTGACTCTGATGATGTCATGCTCGATGACAGATAGTATCACATTAAATGTTGCTGTATACTAACGGTAACAGTAATCACTTTGATATTTCATAATATGATGTCACACACGTTGTGGTAGGCACAGACTTATTTGCGCCGATATTTCTCATGTGGAAATGAAAAATATTTACGTCAACTTCACAAATGTATCCTTGAAGTGACACCATGCCCCGCTAACACGCCACATAGGTTGCTAAAGCGACGATTAAATATATAATTTCACTTACCAGAAATATTTTAGTTTCGTTCTGGGTTTGATTAGGATTGATGTGTATTTACACAAAATTTCAAGGAAATAATATCACGTATAAAAAAAATACAGGGGTAGTCCGGTTATTTCTGGATCACCCCTCGTATATAATGAGTTAATTTGGAAAAAAAATCCAAAAATAATTTTTAAAGTTGGTGTTATGAGTTCCTATATTGGATCAATTGTATACAGGTAGATTTGAATTGCTGAGGTAAACTTCACTCTACTAGGAGAGTGGTCACGCTAGATTGATCAATGGATATACTTGGGCTATTTGTCTACACCTGTGCAGTGATATCCCCTCAAGCGCTAATTGTTTAACATTATGATCACGGGTTATATTGATTTGATGGGCAACGCGGAAGCGTACGTTAACTCTATTATGTCCACGCAACTAGTGATTTAGCTACATACATACCTTAAAAAAGGTCGGAAGAGGCATAGATCAGTGCCGGATGATATCTTATCCTCCATGAAAAAAAAACTCGTAGTAAGACGCCAACAAATGTAGAAGTATTGCCAAATGCATCCGATAGAACCGGGCCTGGAGCTAGATGTGCATTATACGAGGAGAGTCAACCCATGCCGGCACCCTACCGCTTAGTCTCACAGCAAGATCACGGAAAAACTACCGGTAACTTTTCTTGTTAAAAAACAATGGTGAAATAGGTTTGATCTGATCTTGCAAATTTGTCGAGTGACATTCAGTCTATGAATTCTAATTTCGAAGCCCGAATTGACAAACTGGAAACCGATCTTGAAAAGAGGATTTCCAGCAAGGTAGCTCAAA
Source organism: Lutraria lutraria (assembly GCA_964023205.1). Classification (NCBI taxonomy): domain Eukaryota; kingdom Metazoa; phylum Mollusca; class Bivalvia; order Venerida; family Mactridae; genus Lutraria; species Lutraria lutraria. Next base: position 47,194,990 of record OZ026833.1, on the reverse strand, counting down.
TGATCGACAAACGAGTTAGTTCTGAAATGTCTGAAATAAAAAAAGTTGTTGAATCAAAAGTTGATGATATTAGAATTCTGTCTTGACCGAGGTCACGTCAGATAATGCGAGTAGCACATTTACTGATGACATTGATATGTTAAATACTAAGATATCGTCGCTCTCAGAAATGAACCATAGTTCGAATGAGTCTTAGTCTTTAAATGTTGTAGTGAGGAATCTTCCAGAGCAGAATGAAGAAAATGTTACCAACTAAGTACAATTTGTATTGTAACAAGGATTTTTCGATTCTAATTAATTTTGAAGAATAACATGTTGTCATTCAGTTTTTTAATGTGAATAGCATATGTTCATGATTTAACTTTTTCGTAAAATTACTTTTTAGTGATATACCAAAAATCTGTGATTTTCCTAATAATGGTTTTGAAAAAGGGGTGTGGGTAGAGAAATTACCAAATATTTCAGTAAATATTAACCAAATCACTTTAAATATGTACTAGGTGTTTCACAGCCTGAATGTAGAAGAAACTATTTCAAACACTGTTATCTATAAAATTAAGATCTATAAAAAGGCATAAAAATGAATAAAGTGTATACAATTTTTACATATTGAAGGAGTAAGCAGGATTTTGAATGACATTGATTATGCTGAAGAAGGTTAAACACAAATTAAAAATGTGACATGAAAAGTATATGTCCATGGTCATTTAAGTAAGTTATCATATGAAATGTTAAGTCTTTTAGCTTTTTTTCAGCAAAAGCTGGACATTTCTTAGTTAATAATCTATTTCAAGACAAAACCATTGCATGTTGCATAAATAACCGTACATGCATATCAAAAACAATATTTGACGGACAAGCATGCATTTTGGATGAATATTTTTCAACGGATATGTGTTCATGATGCTGAACTTGATGAAAACTTAACACTGTTGTACAACAGCAACTAATTTGATATAAATATTAAAAAGAAATAAACAATGTTTTATGCATTTTTTAAGAAATTTGATAAAACAACATATTTGCAAACCAGGTTATATAAATGTATTCATACACAATTTAACAACCTTTAACTGATAAATACTGAACGGCATATTGTTGTTGTATATATACTTACGAACTAAATTGACAGCCGTAATCTGGTCGGATGTCTTAAAAGCAGTAAAAATTCGCGATGAAAAAACACCACTTTGAAATTATTTAAGGTATTTTACGTTATTTACAAAGATTAAATATCATACTTTAATACCAAGAAACAAAATATTTATCGAAAGCTCAAAAATGGTGTTTTATTGCGATAAATACTGCACCCTTTATCGACTTTTCCTTATCAGCGTTAAACATCTCTAACGTTATGTGCATTGTATTGGTACGATATGATACTATTAATTCATTAATGACAAAAAATTGTTATAAAATCTCTTACTAGACATCAAACCTGGGCGTGGTTTCAGTTATTGAACCGTAAACATAAGCGATTTTGATTGGCTATAAAAATTGGATGGGGTGCGTCGAATTCGTTGATTTCATGAGACGATAATGATCCGACACTTTAATTCTGAATTGCTCAGTAGGTGACATTTTCGAATTAACATTAACGTCTTATTTGATGACGGATTTCAAAGCGGTTTTCGGTATTTTGTAGCGGAAATGTTAATCTAGGGAACTATGCCTAAGAATTTTAATACTTGTTTTCATTTTTCATCTATGGCGTATTACGTAATAAACAGCGGGGTTCTGGGTACGGAATTACTTTTAAGTCAAGTATCTAACGAACGGAAGACGTTGTAAAAAACTGCTGTATACATTTATAGTCATTTTAAGGCTACTTGTAGTAATATATTCCTGTATACAGAGTAGTTATTGTTGTTCAAATTTGTAAATTACATGCGATAATGGTTTACAGAAGACCAATCAAATGTAATATTTGTTTCAAATTACTTGCAATGCACTTTATACAGTGGGCTTATTTTAGTATATCATTATGGTTTAGTTTTTAAATCTATAAATTGGTGAAACTTGATTTGACCTGACATCCAAGCCAAATACCTTTTAAGCATTTAAATGACATTGTTCACTACATTAAACGATAAAAAAATACAATAATTTCAACTTGAAATTTTAAAACATATGGCGAGACAAAAGCTCAGGAGTGACCACCCTTAAACTATCGGTTATAACATTAGCCAAAGCGGATAGAAAAGTCACGTGCTCCGAATAAACAAGGTTTAATAGTTGCTACCTTGCAGTCTAAGGAGGACAGAAGTGCTGTAATGGCTTCAAAACAATAGATAGTCCAAGCATCCAAGGTTCTCACATATTTATGTGAATTTTGATCAAAGTAAAAGTGATAGAATGATTTCTGATAACTTTAGAACAATAATTAGGGCTTTGAAATCTAACAATACTGATTTTTCTGTGAAAGGCACCAGAGTCGTCATGAACTCTCAAAGAAGCTCGAATCGTAGTAGTCGTGATATCAAAACTCATCCAGTAATGAAGATAATAACAATATGTAAAGTGGCAACCGTAATTACCATTCCCATAGCAACAGGGGTAATGGTGGAAATGGGAACCGTCGATAAATAAGTGCCGGGTTTTGGAATGTTGGTGGCTGGAGTAGTGACTGTAATTCTGACAATTTTACTGTTCGATCATCTTGTGATATTAATAAATATATTGACATTTTGCAATTACTGAATCGCATCTAATGATAATATTTCTATTTTAGAAGTAAGGAAAGCTGTTTTTAAAACAAAAATAGTGAAGCAGTAGGTGCGAATACTATACAAGCAGAGGTTTTAAAGAATGACGCTTCAGTTTTATTTCTTCATTCTTTGTTTAATATTTGTTTTGATAGCGGCGTTCGACCATCTATCTGGTCTAAATGCATTATCAACCCTATACCCAAATCATCTAATCTACCTTAGATCCTAGAGACCCTTTATCTCTTAGGGGAATATCTCTGGCATCTGTAGTACATACGATTTACTGTAGTGTTTTAAATGAAAGATTGAACGAATGGGTGGAGGGTAGCAACAAGTTAGAAGATAAACAAGGTGGTTTCAGAAAAAAACGCAGTATAATTGATCAGGTAGCAACCTTGATCAGGTAGCAACCTTGCTGTGTATATTAAAAGTTTAGTCATTGGCGTAGCTATCGGTAATGAAAGGTTAGCCATTCTATTATATGCTGATGATATTGTTTTGTTAGCTGTAAATGCACAGGATGTACAGTTAAGGCTCTGAATGAATGATGCTTTAATAATGATATGATTGTAAATTATTCAAAAAGTAATGTTGTACATTTTCGACCGCCTTTTATTCCATGTACGGATTTTATTTAAATATGTGGTGTTAACTCTCTGTCTGTTGTTAGTAAATATATTTATCTTGACTTAGTTCTAGATTATGATATAACAGTGAAAGCGGTGGCCGAAAGTGCTAGTCGTCCCCTGTGGCTTTTAATTGCTAAATGTAAGATAATAGGAGGTGTACCATGCAATGTTTTTTCTAAGTTATATGACTCTCTAGTTTGGCCAGTTATTAACTATGGAGAAGGTATTTGGGGGATGAGGTCATTTAATTGTATTAATAGTGTGCACCATAGGGCCATGGAATTTTAGGTGTTAGTAAAAAATACTCCAAATGCAGCAATTTTTGGGGAAATGGCGTGGTCACCCCCATCGGTACAAACATCTACTTGTATTTTCTTTATGGGAAGACCTTTTATTCAGATTCTGTGAACCATAAGACATTTGTTTTGTTCAATAAACCTATCAAATATGTGTGTCTATTGATAAAATCATTTAAAGTTGGAATTACGGGAGGTGACTCTCTCTTTGTTGACATTTTCATAGAAATAATGCATATCAAATAACAATGCATGTAGTAGATGTTAATTATTATTTTGTAACAAGTGAAGTTTAAGAATATCTTTCAATTTTGTCCAAAACATTAGTATTTTCCACTTTTAGAATTCTTAGAAATATTAGAACTTTTATTCAGGTTTATCAAAATGGGACTTCTTTCATGGAACGTTCCTGTCAAATGAAAACTATGTGGTATTCTTTTATATTTTTCATGATTGTTCACTTTCAGTACATTATATATTTCAGTTTGATTATGACTTCATGAGACCTTTGGCGGTAAATAAGCACACCCGCAAACAGCTTTAATAGTGGTTTAGAAATTCAGTCTGATAATTCTCACTTAACTGTAATAACATCACATAAACTTATTAGAACTTGTTTTTAGTTATTTTCACATTGATTGGCATCATCAGATTATTACTAATGTAATTCTGATATTGTCCACCACAAACACAGGTCACAGTAATAAACATTAACATAACAATAATTGCATCATGCAGGGAACCGTGCCTAGAATTTATGGTAGCGTCATTAGTTCGTGAGCTATTATTTAACGATCAATTATCAATACAACAGTAAGATTATTATCATCTCAAGTAATCAAAGATTATTTGATTAGTGGATGCACCCGCTATAGTAAACTTGTTAACCGTCTACGGCTCGATACATTGAAACCACTCACAGTTGGTGATATTATGTATTTCCTAAGGTCAGAATCACAGATAAAATCAATAACAATAGCAATACAATGTCAAGACGTTTTATTAAAACGCAGATGAAAACAATAGCAGGATAATGTTAAGACGTTGTATTAAAATACAGATAAATGAATAAAAGCAATAAAAGAACAATGTCAAGACATGGTACTAAAACATAGATAAATCAGTAACATCCTTGTAATATTACGTTCATCAACCAATTTGAATTAATTGTTATCCTGATTAAAATCATCACTATTAACTGACAAAAATGGAAAATGTCATTAATGTAATGTTTATAAGTAAGTGCTTTCATAATAGCCTTGTTATTTGGCTGAAACTATTACTCATATTAGTCTGAGACTGAAGGCCGAAGGATAATGTGACTATCTGAATTCAATTACAATGCCATTATGAAAACACTTACTTATTGACAATTTTATTAATTAACTAAAGAGTATAGCAGCGGTTTAATAATGGCCGAGCTGGACAGCCAATCAAAATGATCGAATCTCATAATAGCCGAGTTGTTTCATAAAGGCCGAGTTTTGTATTCAAAATGTCGTGGTGAACTTCATATCGGCCCCGAATTAATTAATACTGTGGAATCGTTAATTTTCGTTTTTATTTCGTAGTTTTCGTGGGTCAGCTCATCCACGCAATCAAATCCCCACGAAGTAAACGCAGAGATAAGGCATTTTCAAAATCCACGAATTTATGTCACCACGAAATAGCCATTTTAATAAAAAAAACACGAAAATTGAGCCCAACGAAAAGGATATATATAAATACAGTATACAAACATTCAGTTGTTTTAAAATATTAACATTGCAAATGAGAAGACGGTTATCCTAATCTAAGGTTTATTTATTTAGTAATTATTCCCGTTCGATTTCATTTCAAATGGAAACATAACTGTACAGGAGGAAATGACATAAATACGTAAGCGTACAGTAAACGTGCGACATGTATCGCAAAATGAAGGATAACCGGTCATAAGTTTATACTAAATTAGACACCAAGAGCAGAGGACTATGCTATAACGTAATCTATATTCTATCAACAGTTATCTGCCCTTCATCCACCATTACCTAATTTGCTACACAAATACCTGACGTTAAATATTAACTCTATACTATTATACAGAGTGTACTGATGAACATATTAAATGCTCAAGGATTTGTTTACAAATTTGTGCAGAAATATCAAATTACGTGTAAACTACTCTACACAAAATTGTATATTTTTGTATAAGTCAATTGAATGTGCTAACGGGTGCGTATACATTAAGCGTCTTCACCAGATTATAACTCTAGTTGATTTAATAAATCCATATCATTTAAAATTATAAACATCAATATAACTATTATCCTCAGAGCATACAAATAATTTCCCAGTCTCCTCATTGATTGCCACTGAGAGTGGTCTTAATGACGTGGAAGTGATTAGTTTGTTCCTCAGAAAATCTTTTGCAGGTATTTGAATTACATTTTTTGAGCTTGCACAACACATGTAGGAATTTCCTTCAGAATCGGTTACAACATTGCTAATATTGTCAACAACTACATTATCACGACTCTTGACATACCACATCTGTCTTAGTTTGGATCCATCTTCTACAAAACAACGGAGAACATCACATTCCGATATCAAAATCCTTCGCGGTTTCTCTCTTGTAACACGAATACGCGTAGGATTGTGTAAGGACATTGATTGATTTGATGAAGTTTCGTAGATATTGATGACGGAAATTACCTGACCATCACGGTAATTCCTTATCTGTACTTCAAAAACATTTGCATCACTGGTTTTGAAATCATCAAACATTTTGTCAGAAAACAATATCATAATTCTCGCGGCCTCATAATGTGAAACACTTAAAGGATACATCTTTGTAAAAAACTTCCCTTCGCGAAAATATCCATTTTTAGTCACAATAAACTTTGTAATTGCTCGATGATTGCAATATGCAACAGCCAGGTAATTTGGAGATGCTTCACAAATATCTAGAGGAATGCCATCCAAATTATAATGTGAACAAATGGAACGGTGTTTATCCACAAGTTTTAATTTCTTGTTTGATTTGTCACTTAGTACCATCAGTCCGCCCTTCAGAATGATCATTTGATTGATTGATGGTTTGAATGTATCATTTGTATGACCAGCATTTATTTTTGATTCAGCATTTCCAACTTCACGGTTCAATAACATTCGATGTGATCTATTGGGTAAACATGTAGGTTTTACTACGCTTGACTTGCTTGTTATCTCAGGTATTTGTTTTTTGTTTGTACATTCTTCAATATCTATGTCGCTTGCAAATTCCGGCATGTTTCCAGTCGAAACCTTATTCTGACTGCTAGGTCTCTCGTTTCCAAAATCTTTTGTTATCGTTCCAATTGATATAATGTTGTTATAGGAGGCATTCTCTTTAAAGTCTAGTCGGACAATTTTAACTTTGTGTTGTGACAGAACTTCTTTTTCTAAGCTTTTCATCTCTTTGGATACAATTTCATGTATTATCTGATACTCTACATCGTTACCATATTGCTTTGCAACTTCTAGTAGTCTCTCCGTTTCTTTTCCGCTTTTTACTATCGCTTTGCATTTATCAACACTTGTGCTTAAATTCTTTATTTCGAAATCTGCCACATTCTTTAGATCTTTTTTTGACTTCTTCAATAAATTATCATAGTACAGTTTTATTTCCTTAATGACCTGTTCTTGTTCAGAATTTATTCTTGTTGAATCGGAACGCAAACTCTTGATATTATCTTCCTTTGACGCAATTATTTCAATTGTCTTCTCTTGTAGAACTTCAAAACTTTCAACCAACTTACTTTCCGTTTCGATCTTATTTTCTGAACTGCTTATTTCTGAAATGTTTTCACATTTACGATGTTTAAATGCTACACAGGTTGTACAAATATACACATCGTGTTCGAAGCACTTAAATGTTATTGGTGCATCAGGATGACCAGAGCAATGAGTCAACCTTTTCATCAACATAAAGGGCGATGAGTCGCGTGGTAAATCAACTCCTTCTAGTGTTTTATGTTGTCGAGTTATTTTATTTCGACGATGTCCTTTTGTGCACTCAAGGCATAAATACTCCGAACAATTTTTACAAAAAGATGTAGCACTGACTTGAATCTTGTCAAATGAACAGGGTTCACAAAACAGTTTACAATTCTTCTGTTCAGCCATTATTTTGTTCCTTAACGTACAATGCATCAACATAAAGGGCGATGAGTCGCGTGGTAAATCAACTCCTTCTAGTGTTTTATAATGTCAAGTTATTTTATTTTTATTTTTGCTTGTTATATCATTGTAGATGATCACTGAATGAATCTGATCGCATAACATATGGAGTATATTTCTTTCCATTCACGTTCAACACAGTTATTTACAATCTAACTATGCACATATCCCCTGAAGTGAAGTGTTAAAAAATGCTCATTCGATCTCTGTGCATGAATCCAAATAGTGTGTAATCAATGACAATGAAGTATAAAGTAACAAGTCAGAAATCTTTCGATAAATACGCCGTATAGTATAGCACATTTTTGTGTGTGTAAAATTAAATAGTGAAGTGTATTGAAATTGTATACTGTACTTGTTATATCATTGTAGATGATCACTGAATGAATCTGATCGCATAATATATGGAGTATATTTCTTTCCATTCACGTTCAACACAGTTATTTACAATCTATTTGTGCACATATCCCCTGAAGTGAAGTGTTTAAAAACGCGTTATGTTGAATGTAATATATAATTGCGTCGTCGCTTATCTGACCTGAACTATCTCATGAACACATGTAGCTTCTAACTACTGGATGAGCGGCGCATTTTCGTCTGCAGTTACGAACAAGGTATGCGAATTTATATAAGAATGAGATAAGACAAGAAATGTGCAGGAGAAAGCCTTGCCGGATAAACTTATCTATCTCCAGTCAGTGAGTCACGTGATTCAAAACACGCTTAAGAATACAAATCATTTTAAGACATGATTACTTCCATTTATTCCCACGGTCTGTTAAAGCCAAAATACTTATTGTCATATGTAAAATACATTAATGCTATTTTGAGTATTATATATTAAACCTTTAAATGTGTTGTTTTCATTAAAGGTTGTAACAAATGACGTCTTAAACGAAAAGTGTACATAACGTCACATATAATTTGGCGTAAAAGTGCAGAGTTCAGTAAAATTCAGTAAAAATGACGTTGTACTTAAATTAATAAAAATAGCAAGATAAATCGAATACATGGTTGGTGTCAGAAATGGAGAAGGTTTATCCGGTTCGCTGCGGCTCAGTAAAGCTCGCCGAGATATGCTTTCTCACTCACAGGATAAACCTTCTCCATCTCCGGCACCAACCATGTATTCTCTATATTAACATCGTGACTACTAATACGCGCGAATAGTACCTGCAGCTGAAATACAGAACAGGAAATAAGAAGATTATGTTTTGTCCCTTATTTTCTTGTGGAGTTTGTATTGATTTCTTTTTTGGAGGGCTCTGTTGAGTATATCTATTGGCTGGGTCTAGGAGTTTTTATAATATATACCTATGTATGGTACATGTACTGTCATTTTAATTTATTTCGAGTTTTCAAAATGTTTAGATTTTTTAAATAAATAAAATTAACACATCGTCCCTATGAACAACTCGCAATAATTCAAGACCACAACACTAAATAATGACAAGAATGGATACCGTACATCAGCCAAAAACATCATCTATCTATAAATAAACCGACGCTCAGTTCCCATAACCAAAAATAATAAATAGCAGACTCCCGAAGTTTTTACTTTCTATATCAATATTCATTTGATTGATTCAATGTTAGATTTGAATTAGTGGTTTAATTTCTATGTTTCGGGGGCACGATTCAAATAATGATTGTACCGGAATTTATCAAAGTACGAAGTTTGATCGATATTGTATCGTTATGTCCATTTTGACTTTTTTCATTATGTCATACTCTTTGTGCTGTCTGACATGTTTATCTATATAAGATTATTTGAGATAAATTATGTATTCATTGTGTCTGTTTGTATACACGTATATACATGTATGTTAATCTGTATAATGTGTATACATAAGTTGAAATTTTATACTTATTGATGTCAACTTATTTATCAAGGGTATGCACAATATGTCATAATATGTTATTGGTAATGTTTATTTCACTACTTTCTGCTATGATGGATGCTTGAGACAAAACTTATGCATGTATTGTGTATGTTGTATGCCTATTTGTATATACGTGTGTATTAATATGTATGCAGATTTGTTTGTGTATGTGTGTGTGTACATGGGATGCACTGAGTTTCTCTATTCATCAATACCATGTTGACTAAAGTGATAACTTTGACAAACACATCAGATAAAATATAAATATTCACAACATTTAACAAAAGAATGAACAATACCAACCTTACATAATACAAAAAGAAAACAACACTTTTTCCTTTGTACTGTTTAAAGTCGAAATATAATGTTAAATCATCCCACCCACTAATGGTAACATAGAAATTAGATTATCTCAAGTGTGATAAAATTTTACAGATCCTTAGAAATATTTACAGATATAACCTTAAGTAAGTAGATTCCTGAAAATCTAGTTAATCTATTTTGAAGTCTGGTTGGCTTGGCAACCAAAAGCAAGATTTCACAACTTCTGTATTTTTTTAGGAAACATCGCGATTTTAACCTTGATCGCCGGGTTATACGATCAGTATACGTCAATACTGGATCATGACAACGGCCCATTGATTCTATATCTAAATCCGAAAACTCACACTCCTTCAGTCTTGACTCATTACATCCCTAGTCATTCTTTGTTTCATATTGGGTTTCTCATGAAAATTTCAAAAAATCGTCGTACTTCTCGGAAACTATAAAGGTTTGATTATTTGTAGCAAAGATAGTTTTTTAAAAGTTTTTTTTCCCAATCGAACCTTCAATTTAACTGGACACACTTTATAAATGCGTACATGCATCAATAAACTTGGAAGCATGTCTAACCCGACATTTAGGTCGATTATTTGTTAACGTATTTTGTTTAAGTTTTAAATATAGTTAAAAGAACACATTAATTAGTATGATTTTTCCATAATTCATTCTCACTTCATAAACAAATAGACATGAAACTTAATAAATAAAAATTATAACTAAAATTCGAATTCACACAACGGCATATATAGCACAATTTCTAACAGTCTGCAAAGTCAGTTAATCACGGAACAGTTTGTTTGTCCGTATGTATATAATGATGGCTTATTTACTGAAAGGCATATTTGCCTATGAACATTTATCCAGCACACACATTTATATAACATTTATAAGTATTCATATATATAAACAAAAAAAACTATTTGTATATAATGAAGTTTGGAAAGCATATTTACATACAAGTAAGATATCTTTATTGATGTTATAAGAATACTGTATACAAATACATATCTATTCAAATTGAAAGATAAGTGTAATTGGAAAACGAAATGAATCTCTATACACGTATATATGCTAACATAAGTCAAGTCATAATAAACAAACCATCGTTGTAAACAGAAACGGATGATGTCACATTGAATGACATTACAACGAATGCAAGAAGAATTATGCCAATAATGTAGAATAACATAACATCTACTACCAGATTACTCGTACTTCGCTTTGAGGAATTATGCAAATTAAGTAGGATTCTATTCATGCTGTTTCAAACAGGGCTAATTAAAATGGTATTATAACAAATCTAGTTTTAAGCAAAACAATTAAACTGATTAAACTTCACTGATCTATGTTAGACGAATTTACTCAATGTACTTTGTAGCTATCTTTAAGTTCCCGTTAATCAAGATATTTCACACAGATCGTAAAATCAAGGAAACTCTGTAAGTGTGGTTTGTCTAATAAAACTTCAACTCACTGAACTTTATCCTGATCAATTTGATTTTAGGATAACAAAGTCGATTATCTTTGACATTCTGGTCGACGCGTATGACGTTTAACGTCCGTACGGACATGTGGGGAAGACAATGTTTAACTTACAAAATGTAGATACCAATAAGTACTAATATTTAGGAATCGTTGGTGCTTGGTTAGCGGCGACTAGTACGAAGAGTAGAAAGAAAAAGATACGAAACCAATTCAATACAAAGCAATTTTATTAAAATACTTTGCGAACTCCAGCTATAAACAGGTAAAGGATGCAAAAACATATAGTGAAATTATCCGAAAATGATAAGCTCATTTATTTTGTTAAATCTGCTGTTCTATATTTTATGTATGATATCATATACATTATCATTTTATAACAAAATAAATTCTGTACTATGTACTCCTACCCCATCTGTTAATTTGACTGGACAATGTATATCAGAACATCTTTTGTCTAAATAGGTCGAAAAAGCGTCCTGGTGTCGGCTAACCCGACCGAACATATTTGTTTCTGTCCAACCTAGATATAGTCGTTGTAGGTTATTTTTCTAGAAGGTATCTCTATTTCATTAACCATATCTCCAATCTATGATATATTTGTAAATGTTCTGACGACCTACTGCCCCGTATCTAAGAGGGATTTTACGAGACTTTTTTGACCTGCTGGGAAACGTTTTATATTTAGACAAAACAAACCCTACACAAGAATAAATAAATCGGTGCAAACAAATATATCGAGTTAGCGGGGCCTGCGTTATGAGCGGTCTACTATTTGATTACTGATTACAGATGCAATATTACATTTCTACTTCCTCTTATCCATGAATAATTCAAATAAATTGCGTGTTTCTCAATAATCAAATCGAATTTATTTTTGTCTTGTTTTGCTTGATTGTTTTTTATCATGAATTCACAAGGTTGACATGCATTAAGGTTTATAGTTCAGCTCAGGTAACGAACATAATTTATCATCTCTAAATAAGAGAGTATTATATGACATTAATGATCTCAATGATACTGCTAACCAAATGCTAGTATGGCGTCATATTCAAATATAAAAACGCAGTGCCAACTAAAAACATTGCGAATAAAGAAGGATTGGAACCTGTTAAACGTTTTTATTAAGGTCGACCTCGTAACTTATTGGGACCTATTCTTGTTTTAACTCGATAATCTTAGCATATGCAATTCGTAATCTTAGATAACAGAACATATACCCTTACCCCTTAGAGTTTATATATACATTGTAATTGCGAGTATCTTAACTGATAAAATATTGCTTCAAATATTTGTGTCTTTGTCATCTTGGATAAGATATGAACTTACCATTTTAACAGGTAAGGATAATTCTTTTTAAAAATAAAATCATTGTTTCTTACAATGAAACGTTTTAAAAACATTACATTATATCATAATACAAAAAACATCGAGAGTTGAACTAAATATTCCGGACCGAAATGCATCGTTTAGTAAACGGTGCGAAATAATCATTAACATGTATCTAATGCACTGACACTGAGTCTGGGGCAGCTAAAGTGGCGGGCGGCATCAGTTACCGTTAGCCCCGCCTGGTTTGATTTATCTGAGCTTCAGAAAGGCGTGCCATTTCATTTGAAAACAAAATTGATTATCGTTATCATCGCAGTTTATGATTTAGTGTCGGTGTTGAAATTGTACGTGAAAGTAAGGAAAAACGTTTGTACCGCTAGGAAGTATAAATACACAGGTAAATTTAAACTTGATTGCGTAATCCTTATCGGCAACGACATCATGAAAATCCCATATAAACCGTACAGATAACACGTCTATGTACGAGTATTCAAAGGAATACAGTGTTTAAGTTTCTAAATGCGCCTAGACATGTGTTTGTTGTACAACATTATGATTTTTGTAGGGGTCCATGTTGAACAATCAAGACAAAGAGACAAAATTAATGTTGGCTATGTGATAAGATAATGAATCAACGAATAAAAAAATGTTTAATTAGCACGTAAACATTTACTAATGTACGAGTATATTCATTTTATAGTAGTTTGTTTTCAGGAAGATAGTAGTTATTAATTTAATGTCATACCATTTGAGTAGTTGTATTTCCATGGAATTATATTTGTTATGTCTGTGGTATTAGTACTGGCTTGAGGGGTGATCGGTGGTCCAGTGGTAACATGGTAACTTCGAATCATTAAGCAACAAATGATCTCACTGTTACCTTAACGAGACAGACAAAGAGGTATTTTAATACCTTTAAGTAATTCCTTGTTTAAATTGTGATTCTAATTGATACAATTCATATCTTCAAAAATAATTTCTATTTCAGATTCCTTAATCAATTAGTTAAACAAAAGTTTTGAATGAGATGTATCATAAGAAGAGATGTTTAAAATGGTCAATTGAGTAGTTGACCCACAACTCAATAACTTCACAAAGGTTCTTCCTCATCACAATCACTGCACTTCTCACCAAGTTTTCATACCCGTGGGAGGACTACACGAAGTCTTGTAGCTTATGGTGACTACTGTCTATAGACTATTAAACTACAACAAAATCGCCAATTAAAAATTGCAGGCGAAATAAGGAAAATATGCAATCATTAGGTTCGTAATTATAGTGCAAGGAAAACTGTGCTTATAGGAGTACAACAGTATCATGACGGACCATTGGCATCTTAGATAGTTTTAAAACTTCTTTAACTTACGCTTTATAATAAAATAAATCATGGGAAGTGCCACCTCCGTATCACCGATGATGAAAAATGATTGCGTCTCAGACGATGTTCCATGGGTAATGGTGAGTTACAATCCTAGTCCTTACTATAAAGGTTTCCAGTATTACAGTAATTTACAAGTGTACTCCAACAGACCAGATCGAGTACGTACGCTGCAAGGTCCACCTTGCCAGCCGACAGGTGATATACACAGTACCATACCAAACAATAAACAATTAATGACTGCGCTGAGTAATGTGCAAATTAAGGATAACATGACCGGGGAAGCTCTCGTGAGTTGTCTACTTGGCATTTACAAACAATTGCACAAGGAGGAAATAAGTGATGTTGACAAAGTACACGCACTATATAGCTGGCTAACAATACAGGATATTAAATGTACCAATTATTCATTGACGCATGATTTTCTGACTGTCATTTACCATCTACAAAAATTACGCGACGGTAAAAATTCTTACGCGGCTTTCTTTTCATTGTTGTGTTACTATGCAGGGATTCCATGTGTAATAGTGAAAGGTCATGTTAAGAATGGTGGTTACGACATGGAAGGTGATCTTTCTGATAAATATGTACGTGAGTGGAATGCAGTCTTTGTCGATAACCAATGGAGATTAGTTGACTCTTACTGGGGTAGAATGTATAGAAACGGAACCATGGCGACAGAGTATTTCTATCTATTCCCAAACCCAGACCACGCGAGATATTCTCACCTCCCTGAAACTCCAGCATGGCAACTGTTAGATATACCAGTTACACGTTATCAATTTCTTAAACAACCAATTTTAACATCCAGATTTTTCCAAATGAAGCTTGACTTGGTGAATCAAAGAAATGGTGAAATATTCTGTACCACAAAAGAAATTGAGCTAATATTTCAAGTTAAGTCGCAATTAACTAAAGGTTCATCATTTATTTGTGCAGTAAGTATTCGCAATGAAACAGACAGAAAATGGACGTTTTTAAAAGAAATGTCTCATGATGTAAAGATTTGCTTCAAAAATGCAGAATCAACAGTCAGTAGTAGTAGGAACAGGGAACACAATATCATGCAAGACTTGCCTCAGAACCGGAATCGAGCTCCCAAAAGTGGACAAGAGTTGAATGCCAACATAGATCCAATAGTCACTGACAGAGTCAGCAGCGACAATAACATACTTGGAATCCTCTCAGTAAATGTAAAATTTCACCAAGCAGGAAATTATAAGATTGAAATCATTGGCGTTTCCGAATCATTTGTGGAGTATGACAGGGTGGCAGTTTACAATATAAAAGTCAAAAGTCAGGCTGTAAGTTTAGAATTAGAGCGAGTTGATACTGCAGTTGATGAATCATATGACAAAACAATAAACGAACTACAACAAGCAATTAATCGGTGTATTAAAGAGGAACTTAAAGAAGCCATACAAAAAGCCGATTCTTTTAAATCTAATAGAGATGTGAGAAAAAAAATTAATGAAGCATTGGATATGCTTACTGACTTGAAAAGAAAGGAATCAGCTGTAAGTCGTATACAAAACTTAACTAAACATCGTGTTAGAAACATAAGGGCGTACACAAATCCAAACCCCGCCATTGTAGACTCAATGAGAGCAGTGCTTGTGTTGTTGGGGAAACCAAAGAACACGCTTAAATCTTGGGCGGATATAAAGGTGCACCTGAAAGATGATATAATAACAAAAATTCAGGAGTTCGATGAAAACACCGTGAATATCGGAATCATACGGAATGCTCAGGCTGAGCTTGGTGACGGAGATATTTATAGTCGTATACACCAAGCAGAGGATGTGGCAGCCTTTGTGAAATGGATGGGAACTGTATTTGAACAAAAAACAAACAAGGACAATTCAAACTAATACACATACAATGATTTAATAATTGTCTTACATATTCTGTGTATATATATTGAAGGCAGATTGTTCAAAGTCAAATTACCAATAACCTTGTAGTGTTACAGATGTTAGTAGTTGTAACCTGTCTCTTTTAAGTTTACGTACCGAATTGCGTTACCGCGAATACACGTAGAATGCTCGAGTTGTACATCATTCAAGTTTGTATTCTTTCTGATTTATCACATGCACATTCAACTCTGGAGACCAAATACAGAAAAACTTAGTTATTACGAGTATCGTTATCACGAGCACTAGTCTTATCTCGAGCAGATCTTGAAGTCCTGGTAGTTTTTGTTCTTTTTTGTATATAGATTTTCATGTTTATTACGAGCATCGTTATCTCGATATCTCGAGCTCATATCATGGTTCCTTGGCGTATTTTTAAGCTTTGATTACAATGATTATCTCGAGGAGTGTCAAGTTGGATAATGTACGCACCTGTATGTCGGCGAACGCCGTTTTTTCTACATGTCGTGAAAATTAGTGAACGAAATAACAAATTTTAATTGAGTACTCTGTTTTTCTCACCTCGTTGAATTTTGGCAATAAAAGAACAAATCTTTATTTGAGTGTTTTGTTTTTCACAACTCGGGACATAAAATGACAATAAATCTAAATTTGCAGTCGAATTTCAACATCAAAGAAAAATGTCTTAGAGGTGGTTTAATTTTGAGAATTTAATTATGTTATTGAGATCTTGATTATTAGAAATTAATTACAAGTTTGAGAAGCAGATACTGATAAAAACGTCGACAATTTTATTATTCACATGTTTCATGCATATTGTACGACTACTGCTATCGATAAATAGAAAAAATAATAAATAACAGCTGTACGTTGTCAACATGGTTGCAGAATGCTGAATCAATTAAACAGGGATATGAGACGTTCAGTCCAAAAAGAAGAAAAATGGCTAGTGGAAAATGGGACGAATTAGAAGTAGTCTTGGTGAAATGGTTTACATTTGCTAGGGACCAAAATGCGGTATTGTCAGGACATATGTTAATGACGAAGGCTGAAGAACTGCACGCAAATTAGGATTGGAAGAATTTAAGTCATCATCTGGTTTGTTGGATAGATTTAAAGACCGTAATGGGATTGTGTTCCGGTCAGTCAACGGGGAAGCTAAAGGCGTCAATGATGGGACGGAGGAAATGAATTCATGGGTAGCAAGAAGAGACGATATCATGAAAAAGTATACGCCCGAAGATATATACAATGCTGATGGAACTGGACTGTTCTTTAAGTTATTCCCAGAGAAAACTTTCAATATCAAAGGTTCATACTGTAGAGGGGTAAGCGCAGAGAAGAAAGATTGACCGTTCTTGTCTGCGCAAATATGGACGGCAGTGATAAATATCCGTTGTTAGTTGTCGGGAAGACCAAAAAACCCCGATGCTGCAAAAACGTTAAGACACTGCCTACTAACTATGTCAACAATAAGAAACTTGGATGACAGGCGAATTATTTCAGAGCTGGGTACATCAGTTTGATCAGCTTATGCGTAGTGGTGGACGCCATGTTTGTTTAGTGGTTTACAATGCCCCATGTCATCCTAAGATGAAGAAGTTGTCAAACGTGGAATTGGTTTTCCTACCTCCTAACACCACATGGACCAAGGGGTGATTTAGAACCTAAAAGTTCACTACAGAAAAAGAGTGGCATCTGCGACAGTTTTCAGCAATTGAAAATAAAAAAGATTTTTCTTTGAGTGTACTTGACGCGATGCGATTACTGCAACAGTCGTGGCAATGTGTAATGCCATCTACTATTGCAAAAATGCTGTCGCCACGCTGGATTTCATACATGTGAAACAAATCAAGATTATGAACGTGATGAATTGGATGCATTTGACGACTGGCTAGTATGGGTGCAACGTCTGCTGTCCTGCAATAATTTGTAAATTTTGATGATGAAACTACAACAACATCCATTGATGTAACTGATGATGACATTATTCATGAGACAATCAGTAAAGGGGTTGAACACCAACTACCGGGTAGTGACGATGATGATGACGATGATTAAGAAGATACAATTCCCATTCCATTAGACGATTATGTCTTATCCATTTTACCAGTACAAGAAGTTTATTATGCAGCCATAGAAAACACACATTAGGTATCAAGGATGCTTAGTCATTTAACGCGCACTGCTTTAAGAAAAAAAAATGCGAACACAATGAAATTAAAACAAACCTCAATGAGGGACTTTTTAAGAAGCAACAACTGAGACAGAACGTGTTTAATAATCAACACAATATGGATTGTTTACTTGTGAACTATTCGTGTGATGACTGCTGCTTTTGTGATACAATATTGAAGGAAAAACTTCAAACTATAATTGTTTTAATAGTTGTGTTTGTGATGCAATATTGAAGTGAAAACATGACATTAAATAGATGTACTTGTGATCTTTTCTTGGTATAATTGCTGTTTATTTGTGATACCGTGTTAGTATGTACATGTAATTAATAAAGTATGACTGTAGTTGATCGATTTTATGTTTTCCTGTCTTATTTAATACAAGTAAATTACACGCTGTGTCACTATTACGTTTCACCGCATGGTAGTAACACTATGTTCATACATGAAAACACAATTGTAAAAAATGAACATATTTATGGATAAAGGACTTTATTCTGTAGATAAACAATCAGCAACAAGTTGATTCATCTTATACATCACGCTGTACATTTTAAGTAAGCATTTCGTATTATTACTGTATTATTACTGTAAATACGCGTGTTAACGAGCATGATACGGAAGTTAAGTTTTCATTCAAAAATAGCAAAACCCGTTTATTACGAGCACCATGTTAATCTCCAGCACAGAACCCAGTCTGATGATCCCTCGAGACAACGAGGTTTTACTGTAGTGCAATTCAAACTTGTATTGTAATAGTATCTAATGAATTATAATACTGATAAATCATATGTATAATCGTGTACTCGTATATTATACGTTATATATTTATGAACTAGAGTTGTTCACTAGTATTATCAACACGCTGTATAAGTTCAATGAAATATAAAATTATATAAATACAAGAGCATTTAGTTATTTGCAAATCAGAGTTTCATACTATCTCTTGTTCATATCATTTTACAGCTTTGCATTTTTTATACAAATGAATGTATTGCGGTTTATCGAGTACGCGTGTTAGGTTACACAAGGCCTATTCTTCAATAGCATGAATACTGAAATATGTTATCAACATTTTACATGCTTAACTTAAATCATAAATACGACGTCTTTTCAGTAGCTTAATCATAGGAACTCGAAGTCTGTTGCGGATATCATGGCGTATGTCACTCCTATTTTTTCAGATTATCCACCCATTTTCAACTAATTTACAAAAGTCGATATTTCGACAAAATACGACTGAGTTATTAAAGTTTTGATAATAATACATGTGAAAAAGGCAAAATTGCTGAAACAACTATTCCTGACTTCGAGCTCCTATGTTCAGATACTTTAATTGAACCTTATTGTAAACAAGTACACCGAGTGGTTCAATTAAACCTATATCAATACAGGTTGGTGCAGGTTGTTAAAATTAATGTAAGTGTTGTGATCACACGAGTTTTTCCCCTTGTATGAAAAAAAGCAAATCTATATAATGCATCCAGAATGGCCATCAGTTGAGATAAACTGATCCTCGTTCCATGTTGCAGTGCGCCTTTTACAGCCAGAGTCAAGGGGAGCCAGTTACATTTTATGTTGATAAATTTAGGTACAATGATTCAAATCTAGGTTACAAAGCAGAAATGATTCTTTCATAACTATCATAATAGTTACCTTAGCTACATTAATCGATTTTACGACACTTTAAATGTTTGGTAAGAGTTATTCCCCTTATTTAAAATAACAATATCTGAAGAAAATCAAGAGAAACCTATATTTATAACATAATTAGTTTGATACACATACTTTTTATATAATTTTACCATGCGCTTTCAGTGGTACGTATCTTCTAATTTCATTAATCAGGGCTACTCCCATAGATTTTGTGCAAATTGATGGAACAATAACTGAAACGATCTGGCCTTTTAAAAAAAAGTCACAATAAATCTAGCTATGATATAACCTATATTTATGCGAATGAGAACATACTACTCAAACTGTTACAGCGGTAAAACCAACATATCTTTGAATAAAAAGCACAAATATGCTGTTTTTGCCATTGTCCAATTTGCATGAACCTTAATTACTTTTTAATGCAGGCTGGCCGAGTCGTTTTCATTGAAGAAATGATAATTCCACGTTGAAATCTCTTGATAGTGGTAGTAATAATTTGGAATTCACAAAGTTAACTTGCCAGGCATGTTGAACCGAGTACACGTCATGTTCGATGCACTTGGAGAAAGTGGTCAATTATTTCATCATAAAGGTCGATAAATTGTATCGTAAATCAACTCCTTCTGGTAGTGCATAGAGTAGCTTTGTTTCAAATGTGTTCTTAGTCTACTTCATTGCTTAAAGAATCGTTTTTTTTCAGTGGGTTTTACGCATTTTATCAACAACGTTTAGCTATATACGACAACCGATTCATCTAATAAGTTTTCCTGGACGGTATTCTGATCAGTTCTAACTTTCCCATTCCACTAGGAAACGGTTACTTCTTCACATGTGGAGGAAAACTGACGGTATTGTCAAATTTTCATGAAAGGATATGACCTGTCGCGACCGGGATTCGAAACCGGAACCCCGGGTTACAGGTCATATCAGCTTACACTATCAGGCGACTTTATTGACAAACAACTGATAAAAGTTTACTTTCAGTTTGTTATGTATTTATATCTTCCGCGTTTGATATGAATTTAGGACAATTAACATGATATGATAGCGTTATCAAACACTACAACCAACAACATACAATATCATTTTACCATTCCTTCATTTATAATGCACACAGACTTTGTGTCAAGACAGTTTGTAGAATGATCACACATTTGTCTAAACAAAAGTGTATGCTGTAATTTATATAGAAATGCATTGGTTAAGTCCATTCAAGCACTTCTTTATCGCTTGCACTTCAAACAAAAACAACAGACATGTAACTTCGTAAACATAGTCGGATATGACAAATAATGATTAGATAACAATCGGTCAACCGAATCATATCAACACAGAAGACTGTGTGCAGTATACACGAACTATAATCGATTTAAATTTGCATGCTAATGAGGGATTAGTCTCATTTCGATATATAGGTGTAACAGTTAAACCCGGTAACCGTTATAGATAAGATAGAGAAAACATAATTACGATTGCCTCAATAGCGTAAAGGTTAGTGCTGATGATTTTGAGATACACATCATTTTAACCATCGGTTCGAACCTAGTTAATGTCATTTTATAACTATATTTTGTATGTTTTTTTCTTTTGATTATTTTAAATTCTTTTATTTTGTATTGTTTATTTCTTCATTATTTTATTATATCGTTTCAAAACAATTTAAACATGTAAATTCAACACGCATCATTGCATTCACTCGCCGTGTCTTTACAGTAAACAGTATCCTTCTCTACTGCATACTGCATGTATATTTTATAGTACACATTATTGTGTATATGAAACAAGATATTAATTTTGATTTTCACAATTTGAAGGGTAATTCTTGAAAGTCGGAAAGAAATTGCAATTTCGAATACTAAATATGTTAATAAAAAAAGCATTTTGGCAGTTTTGAACTCATGGCCGCTACGAATAAAAAAATCATAGCCTTTACCTCTCAGCCACGGCGCATTACGATAGTGTTCTGTTTATGTATTACAATATAAAGTCATTTCAACCGGTAAATAACCTGATCTCCCTCGGGAAAGTGTAAATGTTTACAACGGTTCTCATTTAACTTTAAATCGACTTTTTTTTACAGTAATTTAGGATTGTTTTTGTCATACGCAGTAAGTACTAGTGACATCATATTGTTTTTCTTGTAGGTCAATAAATGATTCAACAAATTGCTCCATGATGAATGTTAAAAATGAAATTTCATTGAATTTTAAAATTTCAGGAATTACAAAATTGAATTAATTGACAAAAACATTTTATTGTATTAGGATCAAAGCAGCCAAAGTTATTGTTTAAAATGTGGTGAATAAATTTTGGAAATGATAGAGAATGATTGACAATGATATTTTCCTAAAACAATTCATTTTTTTAGTAAATTTTCCCGTTAAATTTTAATTGGAGTCAATGGAAGTAATCAATTTTTCAAAGACAAAAGACAAAAAAGATCCATGGAAGATCTTTGGAATCTAACACGACTCCGGTCTTTACGTAAAGGTCATTTTAGGTCCGGTTCCTATATCTCAGATACCTTCGTGGAATTTAAGAATAACCTTTTAGTTCTTATATCAATACTACAATAATTATTGAAATACGGCAGGAGTCAACACGTTTTCAAAAACAATCACCATATTATTAAATGTAATTGTGCTACAAATACACGGTGAATAGATAAAGCGAATTGATGACTTCCTTAAAGTTATAAAAAAGAACATGCATAAACAGATAAGGAAATTAATATCGGGTATGCATTTTGTTTGCAGTTTGTAAATAATCATTTTTTATACAGTCCATTTGGATAGAGAAGTTTGCATTATTTAGCACTACTTGATATAGTATTGCAATCTCTACCCAGAGTTGTCGTTCCCGCTACGCTCACACTAACCTCTGTCAACGTCTAAAAAGTAGTCCGGCTTCACAATGACAGATGCGTGATTTAAAGATGGTGACAAATGTTGTTTTGTTTATCTGAAAAGAATCGCATACTTAAACAAAATGATAGGAAACTGACATCCAAGCCTGGTATCCCTTCGGTGTATTATCCGTGTTTTGAATTGTTTACTTCGCAATTATTCCGCTAAATTAGTTTTAGAGTTACAAGGTTAAATAATCCCTAATGACACAGCTTATAACGGAGCAACCTGAAGCGCTTTTCTAAAACGACATGACATATATTTCATTATGACATCGAACAAATAATTATAAAATATACACAAAAGCATGTTTATTGATTGAGTGTAGTTTGCCAAGATTCTTGGCATTGAGACGTTGACAGAGGTCTGTGTGGATTGGAAGGGAACGACAACTCTGGGTAGAGATTGATAGTATTGCTGTCAGAATTAAATGTTAAACGCTCTAAGTTATATTACCCTAGACTGATAGTGGCATCCCTTATCCTTTACACTACACGTACTAGATACTTTTTTTCTACACGTGTTTCTATGTGAAAGGCCACGAATCAATGTTAATTGCAGTTCATACAGGAGTTACTTGATAAACCTTTGTGGCCGTCATGCAATCAAATATTCTTAAATGATTCTTAATGTATGTATTTTTCTTCCAGATTCAAAGTCGAGCTTATACTTCCTCGTAGCCTCAGACATGACACTAAACTGCAATAGGTTATGTACATATTTCGGACGCTGTCTCAACTTTAAAATATTGTGTCGCAAAAAGATCTTTTTGACTGGCTGCAGCGGAACGAAACACAGTAGTGGCACAAAAGCGGTTCTCATCATCCTCTTAGTGCTGTTGTATACGTTTTGCAATTATGCTGATCTAAACCTTTGGAAAGGGTATAACCTTGTGCAATATTCGGGTGATACCTATTATGGCCCATGTATGCTTCCTGTTTTAAATCCCTTCGACCCAGCCATGATGAAGGACCAGAAGAAAATGGAACCGATAAATTGCGAAGGATCGGCACCGATCGTCTTTATTGATTCTAAAAACATTCTTCAATTTAACAAAACTGCTTTGAACTTATTGAACATAATACCGAGTACTGTGCAGTGCAAATGCTCGGAGATTATTCGCACAAATGCAGACAATACTATTAAAATATCCGAACCCATGAACTGCACTCCACCATTTGATTTCAAATCTGACTTCATAAAGGTATATTGTGACATTGGTGGAAGTAGTATTTATGCAAATGTTATGACTAAAGTGCATCGACAACGCTATTATAAAAGTCTCGGAAATGGCACATATAATGTTTTATTGTTTGGATTAGATACAGTGTCGAGATCAAACGCCTTCAGAGAGATTCCACAGACTGTTGAATTTTTAACAAAGAAATTGCGTGCTTTTGATTTCCATGGTTACATGAAAGTTGGCGATAATACCTTCCCTAATATCGTGCCATTGCTGACCGGACGGGAGGCATTTTCAAGTGAACTGCCATCGATTAATTATAATGAAGACTTCTTTGATGAATTCCCGTTTATTTGGAAGACATTTTCGGCAAAGGATTATGTTACATTGTATGCTGAAGATATGCCTCATATGAATACTTTTAACTTAGGAAAAAAGGGATTCAGAAATCCACCAACTGATCATTATATGCGCCCTTATTGGCTGGCTTGGCATGATGTTTATAAAGTGCGGAAATATAAAGCTGGCCTGCTTATGAATATGCTTAATAACGATTTCATAAAATCCAAAATGGAACAATATACTATGTGTGCTGGTAATGTGCCGAATTACATCGCTCATTTGAAATATTTGAACCAGTTTATTGACACATATCCCGACGAAAGAAAATTCATGTTTTCTTTTATAACAGAATTGGCACATAACAATAACAATCTGTTACACTTGTCAGACACTGATCTCAAACGATTCTTTGAAGAATTACATAACTCTAATACATTTTCTAATACCATACTAATTGTATTCAGCGATCATGGACCTAAAACTGGCGATAGAATTCTTGAAGCTCGACTTGAAAAAAGTTTGCCAATGCTGTTCATAGTGGTTCCTAAATCTCTGCGAGAGAGCTATCCAAGTATTGTTCAAAATATGCAAGATAACGAAAAGCGTTTAATAACTCATTATGATGTACATACAACACTTTTAGATATTGTAAATGGCAATTTCGCATCGCCTTCTAAGCATAGAGTAAATGGTGCCGCCAGAGGATACAGCTTGTTTGGTGTTATTCCTGCAACAAGATCGTGCGCAGGTAAGTAATAAATAAGTAAATGGCTTTGTTAAAAAGTAGATGTGTCCAGAGTGGCTAATTTTGTAGCTTTATTGATCTTTTACTACATATAGGGTAACTGAATGTAATGTAGTCAAGTGCGAGCCCTTAATAGTTAAATCTTTGAGCAGAAACGTGTTCTAATTTGCAGATTCGGGTCATATTCAAATTTGATAAATAATTCCTTAAAATTATATCCAATTCAGTCATCTCGCTTTTATGACGCCATTATTTCAGAAAATGAAATGCATTTTCAGATGCTATTAGTGAATATAATTATACATTTGTAATAGTATTATCGAGGCGAAACAATTATATTAGGATAATTTTTATTTGCGTGATAATTAGATATATTTGAGTTGATGCATGATTAATAAAATATACATCATTCTTCTTTGCATGGACAGATAATAACTTCCATTGTATAATTGCAGAGGCCGCTATTCCTGAACATTTCTGTGTCTGTTACAAAGCAAAACATGTGTCGACGGAAAACAATAAGATGATAGACAAAATGGCTGACGTCGTTGTTGCTAAAATAAACCAGTTTCTTTCCGGAAACTCCATGTGTGCATTACTTCAATTGAACACAATTTTATCAGTGCAACAGATCTCGGAAGGTTCATTCAGGGAAACATCGCCTCACGTGATTCGTCCAAAGCCACAAACAGATGTGAGGGAAAAATACACAATAACAATCGAAACCTTACCTGGTAGAGGCAATTTTTATGCGACTGTTGTCAAGGAAGGTTCTATAATGTCGGTTTTGGACGATATAGACCGCGTAAATAGGTACAATAATCAATCCTACTGCGTTAAGGAACACAAATTAAGACCTTTATGTTATTGCAAAGTTCAATGAGAATTGTAATAATCTTGCCTTGTATATATATGCATTTTCTATCTTGTTAAACAATAAAAGAAAACAAGTTGGGAAATGTAGTTTATCTATGACCTGTTCCAATGTTTGTTTATTTGTTTGTTTATTAAAGTTTCACGCCCCTTTTGAGCAGTCAGAGTCATATGTGGCAGAAGGTTTATCTAATCATCGTTCCTGGGAAGAACCAGTACCAGACTCCCATCCTCCGTAAGCACCTGTCTACTTTCTCACATAAAGAGACATGGTCGGTCAGTGAGAGATTATAGTAATTTGAAGTCAGTGACCTTAATCACACGACCACGGAGGCGGGTCCCAATGTTTGCCACAGCACATGATACCAGACTCAGATTAAGTATTTAGTCGAAGTCTCTTGAACATGTTTATTCCATTTATGGAATGCTTGCATTTAGATGATCCATTTTTTAAGATAGTACGTCGTGAGTCGTTGTTAAATTAAACTCTAGTAATTTTAATATGATGTTTGACTTTAATAGTCTTATAGTCATCAATTTAGATACTGAGTAGAAATCTGATTTGTCTTAATCTTGGCTTGTTCCATTCCATTTGATAATAGTGATGGTACGAGTAGTTAGCACATAAATGCATATTGCGAAAGAAAATGTAAATATACAAAATGTCGATAAAGATGTCGTTTCCCCATCCCAGTGTCTTCCACACACATTTTATTTTATTTGGACATTAGCTGTGTTTATTCTGAGGATATATACAACATTACTGTACGGTATTGTCAAGCAGAAGAAGACAACTCATTATAGTATATGTTGATCAAGATATGTTTATTTCGGTATTCTCCCTTTATTTAATTAAGTGTTCTGTTCTGTTCTGCGATTTTACGGCAGTGTGTTGTTTTGTAAAATTTGACCATTTTTCGAGTGAAAATCTTCAATAGCGAGTTTGGAATATCTTTAAAGTTAGTATAAGTATACATTTTCTGTTAGCGTGTTGAGTTGCCCATACGTTGCACTATATATGAGTTAAATATTTTGTACTGCATTGCAATAACATGGAAGTTTATAACACGCGTTGGAAAATTCGAATTGTCGAAGTTCTTTCCCTTCTTTATATATATGGGTTACATGCCCCCTTTTGTGCAAAAGATAAGGTATTGATTACTTAACACTCCTTAAATAAGACATTGGGCATGATGAAACACATGTACTCGACAAAAGGCAGTACCTAATATAATTGTATAATAAATTATACGATAAAGACTAACCTGGGTATTGAAATAACTTTATTCATTTATTGAACATGCCATATCGACAATGTATACACATCATTCAATTCAACGCTTTAGTCAGACAAAAACGTCTGCATAATGTTTAAGAAATTCAATGCGATTCAATATTGCAAAATTAATAAGGGTATGTGTTATGATAGTTGTATAAATCGAACACGCCCATTTGCAGTATAAAAAGTCCCGAATGCAGACGATGAAAATGTACGTTTGTCGATTAGCATTCCTTGAATTTGATCAGAATGTTAACAGAACATTTTATTGTACATTTAGTCAGGCAATGGTTACTGTTTGGTATACATTGTTTTGTTATTGGTGGAATAACTATTATGTACAATTGTTTCAACTGAAATTTTAATTGGTTAAGTGTTTTTTACAAGCACACAAAATATGTCACTTTCGTTTGAAGTGTATGACTATTGTAAATCGTACACATGCAAATAGTTTGTATTCTGACAACATAGGAACATCTGTGCCAAATGATCATTGATTGCTAATGAGAGTGGGTCCTTAATATCAGTCATAATAACTCTATGCGTCAAATAGGTCGCACCAGACACCTGAATGATGTTTTGGGAATCTAAACAACAAATATACAAATTGCATGCACTGTCTGTGTCGATGTCGGTAATACCGTCTAATGTCGTCTTTTCGCTTTTTTTGATGAGCCATCGTTGCTTAAATTTCAATTCTTGTTCCTCGAACAAATGCAATACGTCACCTTCAGAAATCATTATCTTTTGTGACTTCCCCGCTACACGAATACGTCTTGGATTAAACATTGGTATATCGTCTAGTGTACAAAAGTCGTTAATGGTATATATAATTTGACCACTGAAGAAGTTCCGTATTTCAACCGATGTAACTGCCGAACAAGTGACGTTCTCTGGATTATTAGTTTTACTAGAGAGTAATAACATTATTTTCATGTTTTCGGCATCGTACTGTGCAATGCTAAACGGGAGGCCATTTGTAGAGAAAACACCACACGAAAAGATACATTTCTGCGTGATAAGAAACCTTGCAAACTTAGATTGATCATGAAACACAACCGCAAGATGCTTGGGCGCTGACTCACACATGTCTATAGGAGTTCCGTCTAAATCATATTTATACATCACAGTATATTCTTCATTCACTACTTTTAAATTTTTGTTATTGACGTCGCTTAAAACTAATCGTCCATCGCTCAGAATAAGAATACGATTAATTAAACAAGATTTTACATCTTCACGATGCTGAATGCAATATTTTCTTTGGAATTTTCCTGTTTGGTTGTGAATTTCATCACCGCTGTCCGATTTTGCCTTTGCATCGTTAGTGGTTAAGTTTTGTACCGGTGTTCCAGTTCCAGTTGTATCATTCTCCTTTACAATTTTAACAGTTCCAATTGAACTACATGTTGTTGTATGCCTCATTTCATTATGTGTAAATTTCAGGCGGATAGTATCACTACTGCTTTGTTTGTTGACCTCAATATTTAAGTGTTCAATGTCCTGCTTGAGGACATCCATTATGATTTTGTATTCTGCGCTGTTGCCGTACTTCCTTGCGATGTCAAATAATGTTTGTTTCTCCTTTAATTCTTCAACTAAACTTTCGCAACTCTTTACGCTTGAATATAAAGTATTAAGTTCAACGTCTACAGTATCCTGAATGTCAGCTTTTGACTTCTTCAACTTATTATCATAATATTTTTGGATTTTGTTTATTTCATATTTTTGTTTATTTGACACTCTGTTTTTTTCTGAACGTATGCGCACTATATTATTTTGTTTCGAAATCCTTATAGCAGCAGTTTGCTCATGCAGGACTTTGATATCTTTGAAGAGTTTCTCCTTTGAGCTTTGAGTCAATATTGAGTCAGAGGAATTACATATTTCGGCTACATCCTTGCACTTCCAATGTGTGGATGCTAAACAAGAAATGCATATCAATTCCCTGTGGTCGTTGCATTTAAATGTTATCGGGACATCTAGGTGCAGCTTGAAAGTAGTTAATTTCTTCATTGATCTAACCATAGACAGATCCTTAGGTATATCTTCACCGACCAATATTTCATGATGGCGAGTTACTGTATTTCGACGGTGGCCTTTACAACATTCGGCACATAGAAAGTCAATACACGTTTTACAAAATGTACTTACTTGAACTTTAGTCTCATTATCAAAATAACAAGCGTCACAGAATCTTAGGTCTCCTTCATATGTTTGCTGCTCCGCCATTGGCTAGCTTTCTACTTAAGATTAATCGTATTCAAGATACTAATAACACTTCTCATTTCATTTAGCTTGAGCTTGCAAATCATGACTGCGTTTGTATCATAAATAAATTGTTTGGCTGTTTTGAACCCATTTACCACACTACACCATAATCATAAGATTTCATGTCAAACATTCTAAAGTTTTTTTATAAACTGTTTACAATCCTTTGAGAACGCTACGCAGTTGAGCTCTTCATAATAGCAATGTATTGACGTATCGCATTATAAACGTATCATGTTTTATCCTCGTACAACATGGAGTCATGAATAGTACATCTTGATAAAATCTATGACATGTACGTTGACAAACTTCGTAAACCAGAATAACTATCTAACCTATCTATTACACAGGATTTTCGTATTGAAATGCAATAAATATGTACACACGATATGGCAAGTATAGCCTACAGTGCGTAGTAATTCGTAAATGGGTAAAACACACAATCTGGAAAATATGCTACGTTATTATAATCGTAATAAAGTAACGCAACTTTAAGTTATGTATAACGGTTATGTACAACATACAAAAGAGATATATGTGAATCATGAAACGCTGTATTTGAAACAAAATAAAATGTAGTTTATAGGCATCTAGGATTAGCTTAATATGACTGTTGTTCATTATTTTATTGTATTATTTGATTTTAAGTTTGACTTTAACATGCTTATGAATAAAATGAATACATACGAGTAAGTACAATAGTTTTTTATGCATGTCTGTAAAACCGTTTTAGTGATGCTATTTTTATTCATTATTATGCTAGTAACGCACTTTTTTATTGCTGATATAAAAACATCATCTAATTGATAACGCAAAATAATGATAAGAAAAAAGCGATTTGACAATTAGTCAACTGTCCTTAATTTAACCAATGCACCACAGAATAAATATGCTTGTTCAGCCAAGTTCGGTACAACTTATAACATAAAAATACGAACACATTTTTGCGATATTCTTTTATTATAATATGTTTACAAATGGGTGACAAGTGGGAACAATAATAAGATAACTAGTAGATACAATACTGAGGGAATATCAACAAATCAAAAGAGTGGATAGCGTTGTATCTTTGTGTTTCAATTATTCGATAATTGCATTATATAGGAATGTACTAGTTCATTTTACTTTTGGTAATGTTTGAAAACAGGATTTTAATGAACAGACAATTAAATACTAGTAACTGAGTAGTTTAATTTATATGTCAAAGAATATAAATACACGTATATGTATATATGAGAAGAAATATTGGAACAAAATATACATATCGGTAATATACAGGCGTTGAACGTCTGGACGTATGATATAACCATTGCAGCCGTTACCGACAAATATTCTGTCCAAGTATCATGCAAGTACGATTGCTGTCAAGTGTTGCTTAGCTGTAGCAACTAAACAATTAGTTTCACTTACACAACGGCGCAGATCAAAGTACGCATTACAATAACGATGTCAGCTTTTCGCATATCTGTTATCTGATCAACAGTGTCAACTACATGAACTGATAAACATGTAGATAATCATCTTCCTTACAGCCTACCAATATCTGCGTCCCAGTATTATCCACACACAAAGAGACTGGTTTGTTGAGTTTTGATGTCAGCACACGATTTTCTCTGAAACTTTTTGCGGATATCTGATGGAGGTTGTTGGACTCTGAGCAGACAAGATATATATTATCATCTTTGTCCAAAGTAACGTCCGTTATATCATCGAGTAGGGCATCTCCGTAACTCTTGTAAAACCACACTTCTTTAAGAATGGATCCTTCCATTTCAAAACAATGAAGTTTGTCCTTTTCTGGAATCAGCAAATGTTTCTTTTCCTTACAGACAACGTTTATACGTCTTGGGTTTGTAATTGTCATTTCCTTGGCTAGCCTTGTTTCAAAGTCAGTAAATATTTGTAATATTTGGCCATTTTTATAGTTGCGGATCTGCACCTCAATTTTATCGCTTTTACTGTTTTTATGTGTGCCTAGTGTTTCGTCTGAGAACAATATTGCAACGGTTGAGTTTTCAGAATCGAAGGTGGCAATGCTAAGGGCATACATCTTGGTAGAAAATCCTCCATATTCAATAATATCTTGACTTAATAAGGTATATCTCTTAACATGTTTAAAACTTTCAAACACCACGACTATCTCGCAAGACACTTCACACATGTCTACAGGTGTATGTCCTAAACAACCAGTTGTTAAAACAGAATAATCAGCATTAAGTATTGTCAAATATGCACCTGCTCTGTCAGTTATGGCAATGTTACCATCTTTCAAAAATATAATGCTATTAATAGTGGATAGTGAGCAACGAGTTGTATACTGAGTGTCGTATTTCGTTACGCAGTTTCCAATTTTTCGTTCCATAGGACTTCTCGATTCATTTTCTTTATTGCACTTATTAAATTCGTCTATGTGTTCCTCTTCAAAAACGTCGCTCGATAATTGTGCTTGTGTGATATTTTCGAGTGTGGTGTTTGTATTTGCGGAGACGTCACCTATTGATGATAATGTAAGAAACTGTGAGTTTTCAGAAAGTTTAAGACGCTTATTAGATTTTGAGTTTTGTTTTTCTGTTTCTTTTTCCAAAAGCAATAAACTCTCCAACATTTTCTCAGACACAATACTTATTTCAATATGACTACCATGTTGTAATGCTGCAGAAAGAAGTTCTTCTATCTTTTTCCCCTCATCCTCTATGGCCAAAATCGCCTTTACTTCACTCTTGATTTCGTCCATTTCTTTCGTTACTAAAAGTTCTGTTTCATTATTGGACAGCTCACACAAATGTTCAATGTGTTGCAAAACGTTCCCTTTAAACAAAGTCCGCTTAGCATCAATTTCAGTTTTGTCTTTTGATAGCAGTAACATATTCTCTTCCTTTGAGGCCCGGATAGTGAACGCCTTTTCCAGGATAAGTCTTAGACGATCAGTCAATTTTATGTCAGCACTGTTATCTTTGGCGTCTATAACAAAGCTCGGCATCTCCGATATGTTATCACATTTCCTGTGATTTGTAGCTACGCATGTTGTACAAATGAATGTTTTATGATCATTACATTTGTATGTTGCTCCCATATCGGGATGATCTTGGCAGGATGACAGTTCTTTCATTCTTTTAAACACTTCTGGGTTTTGCGGCATGTGTTCGCCATTCAAAAGTTTGTGTTGTCTTGTAAGTTTACTTCGCCTGTGATCACGGGCGCAATCAGTACATAGAAATTCGACACAAATCACACAGAAGGCATTTGCGACAGTTTCCTGATCATCAAAGGTACAAGGTTCACATTTTTGTTTGATGAACGAATCTTCTTTCAGCTCCTCCTGGACACAAACATTATCAGCAGCAACAATACTGTCCATATCTATACCGCTTGTATCAATAGCAACATGTTGATGGTGCAATGGTGATGTGGCTTCTGTTTCTTTATTCGTCAATTCTAAGGTTGTATCATCTTCAATTTCGTATATTTGCTTGTCGTTTTCATTTTCCATTTCTTAACAATTTTGACCTACAATTATAACACAATGCAAAAAATACAACAAAGCAGCAAGATTTGTAGTATTTACTATTGGCTAAATTGTTAAATAAATGGTTAATAATTTTTTGAACTTAACAAAGATACAAACTTTTATCTTAAACTAAGTATAAACGTATCTTTATGTAAACACTAAAATGAATCTTTCAAAATTATTTAACATTCTGTCATAACTTTCCCACAATTAACGAAGGAAATCGATATCGAACGTATAATGAATTTCATAACAAATATAAAGCAACATTTTTTGTAAAGTATCTCTGTGCATTAAAATATAAAATAAATAAATTAATTTGGTTCACCACTCGAATTAAAAATAAATTGACTTGTATTTATGTACATGTCTTTCACAAATGCTATTTGAGAAGAGGCATTAGGGATGCGAATGAGAGACACGTGTGATCAGGCTAAATTACTTAACATGTTACTTTTGGGCATAACTCAAAATAATGAAGACAATTTTTCCTTTCAAGATTTAAAGAATACCACACAACACAGGAATGTAATTTAATGTTCCGATGGTGTGTCTTGATGTTGTTAAAAATGTTGCACAATTTCAGCTTGATTGTTTCTCGTTAAAAAGTTAAAATAAAAAAAAAACAGGCGAAAAATATCCCGAGTGTAACACTTTTAGCGTGACATTTTTTCTTTACACACTTTTCAATCTTTTATATTTTGTTCAGTTTTCATTGTACATGTGTTATATTTAAAATGTAATGCATTTTGTTCAAATATTTCAATTATAAGTATTATTTAGAAATCCCCTTTCAAGTGCACATGTAAAATATTTTGCTCAAGGAGAAAATGGAAATTCAAATTGATGATATTGCTGTAAGTAAACTGATGCTTAAAAAGAACATGCAGTTTTACATATTGACAACCATATGTGTACATGTTGTTTAAAAAAAAGAAATGATCAAAAGAATCATTGGTTTTTTAAGTTATACCATCTTGAATAAAGCTGATTGGAAATATCCCCGAGTGTAACATTTTGCATTTACATAAGAATTGTTTTATCATTCTTTGAATTTGATATGTTTTTTCTGTATTTCTCAAACAGAAGCGTACCCAGAAGCTCACAAAACTACAACAAATTCATGTAGTGCAATTCATTTTTTGTCTACATGGTTTTAAGTGTTGTCCCGAGTGTAACGCTATTTATCTATCATCTTAATTTTGATATGTAACTTATAGAACAGTAGTCCATGTTAATTGTTTTCCACATTTATATCAAATAACTGACGTGAATAAATACTTTTAAATCTGAAACAGTGAAACGGAGCATGTTTAAAAAGTTTGAAAGTTGTTATAAAAATAGCTCTATTCAGATATATATACCAAGTAGATTTGTTCAGTATACTGAAGATAAAAAAGAATTTACCTTTTATTTTGATGAAGAAACATTCTCAGATGAAAACAGTATAAAATTTATCAATTTATTTCATGATTTCTAAACATATTTTACATGTTATATTATTTATATATAACAATTGAAAATGTTACACTCAGGGCACAAACACATCTTCATGTAATATTATACACAAATTCGGTTTGCTTTTACAGGAACTATACCGGTAACTAAATTCTAACACTGCAGGGTCATGAAGTTACAAAATGCCTAAATTAATGGTAAAACTCCCATTTAAAGAGGACCGAGAAGAAGCACACTCCGAGTAGAAAGACTTTACATTGATGTTTTATTATTAAACATTTTCTAGAATATACAAGGGTTGTCCTTTAAGTATGTAGACTTTTCTCATAACTCGGTTATTTTTCAAAATTTTGAAATCTAATTTCAGTGACGCATAATTGAAATCTTCTTTGACTTATGTTGCAAATACATAGCTCATGTTCAAAACATTTCAAAACCTTTAAGTATTGTTTTACTTTAAATAAACAAAGAAGAAATTGTGACCATACGCTTTAAAAGTTTGGCCCGAGTGTATTTTCTACATGTCTGTTTATATGACTTAATTCATGTTTAAAATATTTGTTCAACATAGTTTGAAATAGTTTGACTTTGTTGAGAAATCATTTCTTTAATTTGATAAGTGGCAAAAATAGTAGGTAAATGTTTTCTTGTAAATATATGATAATGCAATATAATCGTTACAACTTGACAAACCTACAGTTTTAAATGTTTTCTAATTCCTCCCCTCCCTCCAACAACATTTTCAACCAACAACATATCAAACAATACAGATGTTTGTGTATATTTTTATTATCTTAAAAAACATAGAATAAATTGCAACGCAATGATCATAGCACTTTCATAATTATTTGTATGCTAAAACAAATTTGTACGGAGTGTAACCTTTACTTAGTCTGTATATATATAAATTTATAATTCATGTTCAGTAACGCATTTGACTTACCAAATTGGAAATAGTTTTGATTTGTTCAAAAAGAATTTTCTTATTCAATGAATTGCAAAATACATTTGACTAATGTTGTTATAAATCAGTTTTATGATACTCCTTATCATAACAGTTTTGTATATTTACGTTACAGTTTTAGAACACCCCCTGGTGCTGTTGTTTTCACCATTTAAAACTAAAACATTATCAAATAGATTATCTGTTTGTAATTTATAAGAAACTAATGGAACAAATTAATTGTATTACAATGAAACAAATTGTATAACAATATATTAATAATACTGTCATTATCATAAGACCATACACAAAGAATATCTGTCCCGAGTGTAACGGTGACAGAAAATATATACTAGTTTTGGGGGCATTGTTTAATGACCCAAGAATAGTACCAATTAAGTAAAAGTTCATATGTATCTTTGAATATACCTGGAAATTGATAAAATTAGCTAATTGTATCTGCAGCAGTAAATGTTACATAAAAACTTTTTGAAGCGTATTTAAACAAAATTAAAGTTCAAAACAACAAAATATATTTTTTGGGGAAATTTATGGTTGTATGTTTATTTTTTAATACTGTTTAAAAACTGGATTAAGTCAAACATAATTTTCGTAAATGACATTTTTGACAAAGGATTTTTACGAGAAGATTATATTTACACAAAACTTGAAGACAAGACAAACTGGATTTCAGAAATAAGTATTTTTAAAAAAAGTTTTCCGCATAAATGGACCTACATACTATCTCAAGAGAAATCACGCTTAACAAAGGTAAAAACTGTTATTCAACCACAGTGCTTTAACAAACCCATTGCTGTATTAACCAATAAACAAATATACAACTTAATAATTGAAACTAAATTTACAACTCCTTATATACACAGATTCTGGAATTCATATTTTAAAAAAAACATCGATTGGCATTCACAATATAAATTTATAAATTCTTTACACGACAACAGACTTAAACAGTTCAAATACAAATTACTCCACAGATTTTTCCCATGTAAAGAAATACGATTTAGATGGAAAATGGTAGACTCACAGAATTGTTCTTTATGTCACGTTATAGAAAATTATGAACATGTTTTTATTGATTGTAAGACTGTACGAGAAATCTGGACCAAATTACAGTATGTTCTTAATGAGTGTAACATTAACAAAGACATCAAATACTTAAAAACTATTTTAGTCGGATATAAAGTTAGATATACCCAATACAACTATTTCAATATTTCAGCATACTTCATCAGTGAAAATAAACTTAAAGATGTCAATGTATGGAATCTGTTTAAATATGAACTTTCCACACTAATTGAATACTTCGAAAATAAAAATGAAACAAATTATTTTATCTCTAAGTTTAAATCACTTATACTATGTTGACGTATTTTTTTCACTAATGTTAAACCAATCAGTATCCTACCTAGCCACAAACTTTTTGGTATATAGTTACATAATATTATAAACATCACACTTGTCACTAAGTTGTCAGTGTTAAACTTTTCATCATATTTAGAAAATTAATATTGCATTACAATAGTATATTTTCATACATGTACATGCTGATTTATACCTGTATATATGTTATAAAAAATGAATAAACGGATTACCGTTCGGTAATTGGAAAAAAAAAGTACGTATATTATTTTGTATTAAAAAGTTGTTTTCATGAAAGTTTGCTAAAAAATCACAAAAATGCGATATTCTTTCCATAGATTAATCCATAAGATTGTTTGAATTTTAAGGCTTGCTATTGAAAATATAATATTTATTTGATTAAAATGTTGTAAATTTGAAGAAGACTTTAATCATATACTTTAGTCATTGTCAGTTTTTCACAATATAATATATTTCCAAGCTACTTTTACTAATATTATGAACACAAGTATCATTCTAAATTTGACCCCTCATGTCACGCTTTGTCTTCATTATTTTGATTTATGCCCTTATATAGTATTTATTTAATCTCATCATCAGATGAATCATTGTTGTACACTTTATTCACATGCGTGGTAAGGGTACCAGGGACGCGCATGATCACATGATATGATATTGATAACATGACCTGCTTAGCCTCGTTTTGAGATTGATAAGTGAGACATACGAAGAGTACCTTTTCATTCAGTAGTTGTTTACAAAGAATCAATAAGCTCAATATGTAGATATTATTTCTTCTTTTTTTCTAAACAGTTCGTTTAGGAATTAATTTCCCAGCCTCCAACAGTTTGTCCACCATATAATTTTATACAGTCAATCTGTTTCAGTTTCGAACATTGTGTAATTATTTCATTTCATTATTACCAATACTAATGATTTGTTTATTGTATTGATTTTGGTGGCACTTCATGTCCCCACCTTTGCTGTTATATGTTTAGTTGTAATACACTGTATGACATGAATTATAGATCGAACCTTCATTTAAATGAATAAAATTATAGCACCGAGAGTACAGTCTGGAGCGAAGTTTACATGTGTTAGATAAGCCATCCATAAGCATTTAAATGCCTATGTTGTCATCATTACCAATTAGAATGTGATGGTCAAGTATAGCTATCATGAAACTCATGAAAAATACATAATTCGATAATTATTAATATCATATAATTATATATAATGATACTCACCTTGACAAATACAGTGTTATCACAATCTGGACCTCTGTTACACGAAAGATTGACGTATGCAGGCTTTTAATTAATTCGTATATTCGAATTTACACGAAGAAACACGTTGAGACTAAAAAAAGACGATATGGGTGTATAAAATAATGTTGATTTTTATTATTAATTTTTCAATCACATTAACATGCGTATTTAAAAGGAGCGAAATACGCATATTGAGTGTATACTGTTTTATCTAACTGAGCGTGTTATAACCCTGACAAACATGTAAACTATGCCGCTATGTAATCATGTGTATTGCATATGCGTTGTACTTGATTGCACAATCCATATCGCTTTGTGCAGACGGCATATTTGTTTTATGTGCATTATTTAACTTCTTACTTTATATTGCATATTATTAGTAAACCCATTAAGGACTAGATCTAGTTTTAATTTTAATGATTCATATTTTTCAAAATATGGAAACTCCATTCAATTGCTAGTTAGTTTATGAAGACGTTTTTTTCCATAAATTATTAACAAAAGAACCATTTATGAAATGCATTTATCCTTTAAAGAGACATTTGTCAATTTTAACTTTTATGTTTTTAAGCTGTATCTTTTTAAGCCTTGACTCTGTGTGGCTGTCCAAGTACAATGATATTGTTCGACATATTTGCTTGATGCTAGTGACAATATATACCGGGTATTAGGTATCTCACACTGTGTACATTGTTCTCTAATTGTCACTCGGTCCATCTACATCATAATGATTGCATGTATATACATAGATTACTCAATCACATATCTGGACAATACAATGCACCACAAGTATTATCTTAATTTAGAGTATCGTGCTTGGCTGACTGGTCATATCAAGTTTCACCAATAACTAAACCATAATTATATACTTAAATAAATCCACTGAATACATTTAGTCCATGGCAAGTGATTTAAAGCAAATATTATATTTGGTTGGTATTCTATAAACCAATATCGCACGTCATTTACATTGTTAATTGAAAAACAGGTATTCGACTTTCTCCGACAGAGATAAACTATAATGCTCATTATGTCAATAGATAACGCTATGTTTTGTTCGAATACAACCATCTTTTTACAGTACAAGTTACTTTTGCATTAGGTATAGGTGGATGATATATACATGAATCCAAGCACGGAACCGTCCAAAACTGTTTAAACTGATAGTAAGTAAGTTAATCTAGCATGTGTTTTTGAAATAAGAACAAATGCTTGCATACTATTTATGGTCTTTTGATGGTTGGCCATATCATATAATTCATCAGTGTGAGTCTATAACAATATTATTATTACAAGCCTTCTACAATTCAATCATTTACAGTTTCCAGAATATCAGTTTGTAGATGTAGATACAACACAATGTAATTTATGTACATGTTGGTGGATGCAATATTTGGTGTTTCGGGTCTGTCAAGTCTATCGCCCACATTATGTAATAATCTTACTCATGCAACCACAAGATTTATGTTGAGAGATGATATGTTCATCATCATCAAATTATCTCTGAATCATATAAGGAAAAAAATTAAGCACAATGAGTATATCGAGAAAGACTTTTTCAAAAAAAACTATAAACACACATGTTGCAAAACAAACACTAATGAAGTGAATGTACTCCATGATAAACTAGATGATTGTGTTCATTCATCCAAGCGTATTGATATGATAAACTTTATACAAGAACAAAAAGGCTGGAAAACAAGACCATGAGACGTTCACTGTTCGAGATGTCAATCTGTTCCCTGTGCAACTCCTTTACCCAAGATCGCCCCGTTTTCGTGAAGAAAGATAACTGGCCAGACAACAAATTTCACTTTCTTGCCGCTTTGGGTATAATGTCTGTACATCGTCTTATCAAACAGGGCACCAGGTTTGATACTGTCATCTAAATATACAGGTGGCGAGTGAATGTTCATGTTCCAACACAGTTCGATGCATTTAGTCGTATACTCATCCAGATACTTTCCCTTAAACCATTCATCTTTGGTGCTTTTAAAGTACTGTAAGTAGGAACAATGTATTCTAAGATTTGGGCATGTGTATGGAATGCACAGTACAAAATTTACACAATTCCTGATACAATTAATAAAGGCGCACAAAGTAGACACTGAGAGGGGACAGTAATTGATAAGGAATTCGCACTGTTACGCATTCAAGTACTGTACTTAAATACTTTAAGTTCCAAAAGCAGAAGATTTTAGAAACAGTATATAAAAGATAACCTGTACGTTAAGTGACGAAAAGTAATTTTGGGATTCAGCATATTCATTTTAACTACTGTGGAAAATTATTTCAGAATTTCAACAACTTCCAAACTGTACCATTTTGTAGCGTAAAACCGCTTTTAAATTAACTGCAGATTTGTATGCAATATATAGAAATAATACGCAATGTAATCAGAATTTCATGGCCATTGGTAAAATTATATTTATATTCACATAAAAGGTAATGAACACATGTATGCAAATCGACTGTGATAAATTTGGTTTGTAA
Organism: Lutraria lutraria; assembly: GCA_964023205.1. Lineage (NCBI taxonomy): Eukaryota > Metazoa > Mollusca > Bivalvia > Venerida > Mactridae > Lutraria > Lutraria lutraria. The sequence goes on along the minus strand of OZ026833.1, from coordinate 47,154,405 downwards.
CAGTTTGCTAAGATTGTGTCATTCTAAATGAACATGCCATCAAAGTGCGGATATGGATGATCACTTAAACAACATGGGAGTAAATGATATATCAACCTTAGTAATATCTGATATGGCTTGGGTGATGGTTTGTTTTCTCAAATCAGATATAGCTTGTGTCTGGAGTACATCCAGCTTACCAACTGGATCTGATTGGCTTCCTGGTGAGCCGTTCCGCTTTTTTGATACTTTCTTCTTTTGTTTGTTGTCGTTATTTCCATTTTCAGGCTCAGTTTCTGTTGCATAACGTGGTTCCTGTATCAATGTCACGATCAACAAACAAAACAAAATATTTCTATTTGATAATAAAAATCGGAATATTGCTTTATAATCGGAATCCTATGTAGATACTAATTTATTTATCAGGTAAGAATTTAAATGAAAAAATTGCTCAATATATACAATTTATAAAAAGTGTATACATTTCAAATACAGACGTATAATATATTTACCGTTGTATGATCATACATGACAACATTTTATACTTCATTACTTATCTAGGGGATATTGTGATTTGAAATCTGCGATAAAGTTACTTACGTGTGCCAGACGGAAAAATTGTGCTGGTTGCAAAACAGCCATCTTCATCCCAGTTAATTGTTCTGTTCTTACACGACTACAAGTTTTGTAAACATCCTAAAACTCAACAATTTTATAATTTTAGTCCACATGTAAGGATACAACAGAAATCAGTGTTGGAAAGTCATGATAACTCGAACAATACATATCTAAACAACCTCATAATATTTGTATATCGTCACAAAAAAACTTTTATAAGGAAAGTAATAATATATATTATAAATAAATATCATGGGAACTTAACTTATTGCAATACTTAAAAGAATAACCATACATGCATTTCCTTTTAATATTTGCGGTTTAATGCATTACAAGGTTAGTACTGAAAACATTCCAGTAAAACTTTTATTTAATAACATAGATTTCTGTTTCTAGATGCCTTTGATTTTGAACAGCAAATCGTTTTTAACTAAATTCTAACTAGATCTATTGTCTAGTAAATAAAACACAATTTTTACATCGATTTAAAGTGTTGAGTAAATACTTTTATTTTCATTTATTTTATGTAACAAACCTGGATTCAACAGTATTTAAGTTTGTCGAGTGGTTAATTTATTAACTAGTTTCCCCTGATTCTGTACCAGAAGTAACCCTGTTCTGGGCAAGTAACTGCTAAATTCTCCTCATTAACCACTTAGATCAGCGATGAAAAACATGTTCAACGATTTCGTTATAACCAACTGTCTAATCTATATACCTAACGCTTTCCCTATGGAGTTATTCGGACACGTTTATTATGAATTAAAGTAAAAATTAAGACTATGTTTCATTCTAAAGTAACATACTCAAATACAAATTTAAGAATTACCATTAGTATTTCAAGCATATATCTTATAATGTCTTCCTCAGTATTAAGTTGTTTGGATTTATCACATTCTTCGAAGGCATTTGTCCATTCATTGTCGTAAAGTTCAGAGTATACCTCAGCAAGTTTTGTCTGTCGATTTGGGTCACTAAGGTCGGCTATATTTGGATTATTGTCCATCAGTTTAGCTGAAGCTACTTTTGACAATCTAGAAACATGTGTAAATGATGACAAAATATTATAAGCGTGGTTTGAACGAATACATATGACCTTGATAGTAGTTACTGTAGCAAAAGGAATTTACACAGTATACAAACGTGAAGAAATTGTTTCCAGAAGACGTAGATGTCTGTCTTTTTATTTTCATTTGTTGTAATTTTATATCTGTTCAGTCTGTTAGGTGCAATTGTACGAAGTCATTGTTCGGCTCTAAGCGTGGTGGTCGTCTTTGAAAAATCAGAATGCAACAAAAACGTTCTACTAACATACTTGAAATTGCGGATTAACAATATGTGTTCGGTATGATTTAGAAGTGATATGAAAAACTTCTGAACTATCATCTTGAAAATATACAATGTGCAAACGGGTATACCTAAATTACATTGGAAATCCAAATAGTATTTATGTTGATATAAACCATCATGTTTTTAATAAAAACGAAATTTAATCACGAGCATAATCATTGACTAATATATCAACTTCCTGAACATTTTTGCATATTTCTTATCAAAGCGCTAAAAGCCTTACATGATATTAAATCATTATATTATTACAATATGATAGAGACAACATGATCTAACATGATTTAAGTTTTACAATATATAAACATACTATCCCGCTTTGTTTATACAGAATGTCGCCAAGTTTTTATCACCTGTTCATGTATTCCTCTTTCTCCTTCTCCTCTGCTTTTGCTTTTCTTGTCCAATCATAAACATCTCGCTTCAGTTGATTTACCCTGAATAGAATAAGCATAATTATCAATACATTATTAATATTGCACCGTCATCATTGGCCTAATCTATTTATGTATCATATTCTTGAAGCCAAATTATCGATTTACAAGGAATAAGAATGGTTGTGCGTCGAATATAATCTTGAAGAGAATATAAATTTAAACAGGATTAAATTCACTTACTCAAGCTTGAAATCATTTATTTCTTCTATTTTCTGGGCGTCTTCATTTTCCAATTTTGATAGATATTCCCTGCAAATTGCAATAAGCTTTTAAATATTGTATTGGTTTATAAAGAAATATAATTATACTGGTATATAATAAACGTTGAAGGGCTCAAAAAACGCATTTTGCTTATGTTGCAACTTTGTCAAACTGTACTGAAATATTTGCCGACGAATGACTCGTGCTTGTTACTTCGCTTTTTTTAAAGATAGCACCGACATAAAATCGTTTTGTAAGGAATTAAGTATCTTAAAACCGTTTTTTTACAATATTAAGCAATGGTTAGTATGCTGAAAGTTACTGATGGTTAGTTAAACTCGTATATTTTTTTTCTCAAATACTACTGACAGCAATTATCTTTTACCTAGTGATACTTTTCGATTTAGCCTCTTTGATCAAAATTTGCACAACCCCATCAATGCAAAGCCAGGGTTTGTTCTTCTCACCGCCAGTTTGTGGATTGCTTTGATGAATCGGAACCTTATAGCCCATGATGATTTTGAAACATTTCTGAACGTTATCTAAGGACTGTTCTGAAATACTTAAATGACGATAAGAGACATTTATTAGTTCAAATGAATAATACTGAATAATATAAAATTGTTAAAACTATTTGAATCACTGAAACATGAAGTACATGTAGTTATGCTCTTAACACTATTTTATATTCATTCAGAAAGCTATCCAAACATTAAAAGTTACCGTTTGATCCACAGGACTTTCACTAAACATTGTCTTAATTCTGGAGGAAGTCTTTGTGCGGTTTTAGGAATTGGTTCATTCATTTCCTGATATTCGCTTGTGAGCATATTGCTAACGATATCAAGTTCTGGTTCAATTATTTTAGAAAACAGCAATACGACATCCCCTTGCTCCTTAAAACTAAAGCAAATAAAATAAATTTTAAGACAGTTTTAATTGATTTGTAATTATAATTCGTTCTAGTCGTTTCCGTCTATAACGGAACTGAATAAAATATTCCAAGCAACTGAAATTTGAATAATGTGTTGGTCTTAGATGATAAACGTGTTCACGTCGTCTACAACAGCTATCTGAGCAAACTTGAATGTGCTTTTATTCGTAAATTGCACTTTTTATCACTATAATAACCATCCTTAAACTAAGTAAATACAGACATTAATTGACAAATTCACCATGTGAAACAACAGTTTACTTGCAATTTACCTCTTTGATTGTTTCAAATGGATTTGTTTTAGCTTTTCATGTGCACGTTGTATCATATCTAACACCAATGGTGTATCCTGTGCAGTCTGATTCGGCGGGCTGAAGTTTTCATTATTCATCTCCCAAACCTCTTTTTCTAGTTGCTGTAACGCTGCACGAACACTTCTTCTTTCTTCCTTTGATCTAAATTGTATATTAATAATTTAACTTAGCGCCAATTTTTATTTTCGTTAATTCGCGGACCAATAAAGATACTACTTCAAAACATGCACAACGTCTTTCTTTTTTTAATTATAATACTGAGTTACGCATGGATTTTTAAGTATATTCTGAAATAAACGACCAATAATGTTCATGGAAAGAAAAAACGTATATTGATAATGTATAATATTTTGTAACTGCCAATTTATTCAATGTGATTATCTGTTTGTGGACAAACATGTTTTATGTTTGTGTCAATAGATATTTTGACTTGACTTGTTTTGTATCTTCCCAGTACGCAGTTGTATCAAGGCGAAAAAAAACTTGTTTCCCTTACATCCTCTGAAAATATTGGGCCGGTATTTTTTCTGTTTAGTTTTAAAGGTGCATGCCCTGGAACTGCTGTATCTTGGTTCTCATACGCCAAAAAATGTGTTTATCACATGTAAAACCTATTATTACTGAAAAGTCAAAGTATAATGTGCGTTCAAAAATGACTATAACGCGCGCATCGGTATTTGTATGTCGATTTGAATAATTAGTTGGTCTTAGATGATAAACGTGTTCACGTCGTCTACAACAGCTATCTGAGCAAACTTGAATGTGCTTTTATTCGTAAATTGCACTTTTTATCACTATAATAACCATCATTATGACGTGCCTGACATTATGGCAGCTTGTTATGGTGATAGCAAAGTAAATACAGACATTAATTGACAAATTATCCATGTGAAACAACAGTTTACTTGCAATTTACCTCTTTGATTGTTTCAAATGGATTTGTTTTACTTGTTTTAGCTTTTCATGTGCACGTTGTATCATATCTAACACCAATGGTGTATCCTGTGCAGTCTGATTCGGCGGGCTTAAGTTTTCATTATTCATCTCCCAAACCTCTTTTTCTAGTTGCTGTAACGCTGCACGAACACTTCTTCTTTCTTCCTTTGATCTAAATTGTATATTAATAATTTAACTTAGCGTCAATTTTTATTTTCGTTAATTCGCGGACCAATAAAGATACTACTTCAAAACATGCACAGCGTCTTTCTTTTTTTAATTATAATACTGAGTTACGCATGAATTTTTAAGTATATTCTGAAATAAACGACCAATAATGTTCATGGAAAGAAAAAACGTATATTGATAATGTATAATATTTTGTAACTGCCAATTTATTCAATGTGATTATCTGTTTGTGGACAAACATGTTTTATGTTTGTGTCAATAGATATTTTGACTTGACTTGTTTTGTATCTTCCCAGTACGCAGTTGTATCAAGGCGAAAAAAAACTTGTTTCCCTTACATCCTCTGAAAATATTGGGCCGGTATTTTTTTCTGTTTAGTTTTAAAGGTGCATGCCCTGGAACTGCTGTATCTTGGTTCTCATACGCCAAAATAATGTGTTTATCACATGTAAAACCTATTATTACTGAAAAGTCAAAGTATAATGTGCGTTCAAAAATGACTCTATAACGCGCGCATCTGTATTTGTATGTCGATTTGAATAAAAGGCTGTCAGACTTTTATTGACGACAACGATAATTCCAATTCGTCTGAGATTTTAACTGAGCGCTAGCTGCTTTTCAAACCAGCATAACATTGATATTTATAATTTATTGATAGGATCGTCTTGATACCGCAGAAATGAATATAGCATGAGCAATACTTTCCATTTCACTGTTTGTTGACATTTCTTCCGCGATGTTTTTGGTTTTGACAGATCACGATAGGGTCGAAAATCGGCAGGTTTGACAAATCTTGAAATGTGAATTTTGAGTAAACTAGCGGGATACTTAGTAGATATTTTACAGCACTTTCATTAATTATGCCCCCCCTTCGAAGAAGAGGGGGTATATTATTTTGCTAGCCTGTCGGTCGGTCGGTCGGTCGGTCTGTCTGTCGTTAGACCAGATAGTTTCCGATAGATAAATCATCAACGGATTGACTGATGGGCCTGATACTTCGCAGGTACATTGGCTTTGTACAGTAGATGACCCCTTTTGAAATTGAAGTCACTAGGTCAAAGGTCACTGTGACATTGAGTGTGAAAATAGTTTCCGATTGATAACTCGTCAACGGATTGACTGATGGGCCTGATACTTCGCAGGTACATTGGCCTTGGACAGTAGATGACCCCTTTTAAAAGTGGGGACACTGGGTCAAAGGTAAAGGTCACTGTGACGTTGAGTGTGAAAATCGTTTCCGATCGATAACTCGTCAAGGGATTGACCGATGGGCCTGATACTTCGCAGGTGCATTGGCCTCGGACAGTGAATGACCCCTACTGAAATTGGGGTCACTAGGTCAAAGGTCAAGGTCACAGTGACATTGAGTGTGAAAATCGTTTCCCATCGATAACTCGTCAACGGATCAATGGGCCTGATACTTTGCAGATGCATTTGCCATGGACAGTAGATGACCCCGTTTGAAATTGGGGTCACTAGGTCAAAGGCCACTGTGTCATGGAGTGTGAAAAATGTTTGAGCGATACCTCTGTGTCAAGGCCCTGTTTGGGGGGGGGGGGCTCTTGTTGATTTATGCATGAAAATGATATCATTTTGATTGCTAGTCCAGACGCTTCAGTTCCAGGGCATGCCCCTTTAAGTACTTCAGACTAGAATTCGGTAAGAAAATAGTAACCAAGACCGAAAAAGTCTACACCCGGCAGGAAAATATGGTCAACCGGTATAATGGAAACCAGTATTTGTTTCCTTTACTACCAACATTTGTTGAATACATCCCAGTTAAGTTACGATGAATTTAGTGTTACTGTTTGGTAAATTAATTGTATGAAAACCTGGCTGAATTTAACCGGAAATAATTTATCGTCCAATTTGACCCAACCCAACCCAGTAAAATAAAAATTTAAAGACATAAAAATGCTCACTTTGTTTACTCGTCTTAATTGTCGATGACGTATAGCATTTGCTACAATATGGGCAGCCATCATGTTTCCTTTACTACCAACATTTGTTGAATACATCCCAGTTAAGTTACGATGAATTTAGTGTTACTGTTTGGTACATTTATTTTATAAAAACCTGGCTGAATTTAACCGGAAATAATTTATCGTTCAATTTGACCCAACCCAACCCAACCCAACCCAACCCGGTAAAATAAAAAGTTAAAGACATTAAAATGCTGACTTTGTTTACTCGTCTTAATTGTCGATGACGTATAGCATTTGCTACAATATGGGCAGCCATCATGGGTCAAGTCATTTTTTTACTTTTTGACGTAACCTTAATTAAACCACCGTCATATATCTTGGTGTCGATTTTACTTCAAACCGAATAGTTGTCATTGAACGGCACCCTGGCTTTCTTTTAAAACTTTATATACGTAGAACATCACCTTATACCAAAATGTTAGCCAAACTCATATACTATTATACAGAAGATGCGTAGCTTTTTTGTAAAATCATTCTATGTGAATGTGACATTTTGTTGATATTTTAAACTGCCAATTGGGATGCATGAGGTTCGATTGCACCGGAATTTGATTGATTATTGTTAAAAGATCAGTTTCTTGAGCTCACACTTTAGACCGAAACCCCTTAATTAAGTACGTTGATTTATATTTATTGAATATCAGCATTCATAAATATTTTGTAGACAGTTTCTCATTACTGGTAAAACTTTTTCTAGTAGATATATCACATATGATAAATGACAGAATTAATACATTTTTTAGGTCAATTATAACTATGTTAAAGTTTGGCTTACCTTTCTTCTACACCTTTGTGTTCTTTTCTAAGCCTTTCTAGTTCTTCTTGAGCGTCTTCTGTCAGCTTTACCAGGTCTTTGATGTCGATGTTAACTTTGGGAGTTGTTTTACGTTTTTCCTTCGAATCAATTTGATCATGTAAATTTTTTAATGTGTCTTGGAGGGCTTTGAGCATTCTATTTGTAACATAAAAGTGCAACAATTTGAATTTCCATTGCAACGATGTACAGAAGCAAAACACTATTGAATGTATCAAATAATTTTATCAGCTTCATTTCTAAAATTAATTTTGACATATCTAAGTAAATATACTAGAAATAACACAATATTACTTTAAAATACAATATAAACTGAACCGATCTGTAATCTGTATAGATGTGATCGATTTCAGTTTTGTGATTATACTACTTATAGCAATTCGGAGTTGAATAATCAAAACATGAGCGAGTTATACATTTATTCGATCAAACAAGTATCCCAGTGAATAATGAACAATGTGTATTTAATAAATATAATTTATCATTTATAGCTATCACAATAAAATTAGATCAAATTTGCCCATGTCCCTACGCATTATGCATATTTTGTTCTGAAGCAAATGAAACATTAAGTTACTTCTTTTCGTTCTTCAGATGGTTATCAAGTTCTTTGAGCATTGCCAATGATTCGTCGTCTTCCTTTTTGCTTCCACTTATACCATTATCGTTGCATAATTCTTTAATCACTTCACTTAGTTCCTTCATATCACCAGCATGGCTTAAATATATGTTAGAAACCATTAAGTTTGGTTCTTATTATTCATTTGCAGAACATATCTACATTGAACTGATGAAACCATTTGATTTATTTCCTGTCATAGATTATCACTGTGACAATTCAAACTAATGAAACACTAGCTGTACATTAAGAATTATAATCATAAATTTATGTTGCTATATATTTTGCTTTTAACGAGTGTCATATGTAATTGCTAGACGATACCAGATTATCAGGAATACATATGATTCATCGCCATGAGTGTTAAAAGATTAGTCGAACAATGAAACATGACGACAAAATCAAATGAATATTATTCGTTCTCCTTTTGTTTCTTCTTGCGTCTGCTTTTATTGAGTCCCAACAAAAAAATAATTAACTGAACACCAATAATTCAATCTATTGTACATTGTTTTATAATTACTAAATACTATACAACCATTCATAATTATCATCTGTACACTGTTTCCCAACAATGATACAAGGGACCATTTTCTATTAAATAAAATACATTCATTAAGACAATTCTTATGATATAGTTTGGCGTACCTATCTTCTACATCTTTGTGTTCTTTTCGAAGGGTTTTTAGTTCCTGATGAGCGTCTTGTGCCAGCTTTATCAGGTTGTTGATGTTGATGTTAGCTTCTGGAGTAGTTGTACGTTTTTTTCCTTTCGAGTCCTTTTCATCGTGCAAACGTAATGTATCTCGAAGGGCCTTCAGCATTCTATTTGAGACGTATGCGTACGACATTTTAAATTTCTATTACAATGCTGTACAGAAGCAAACTCTATTGAAAGTAAGCATAACAGTTATATTACTAAAATTGAGTTTGATGTACCTAACTGTATAACGCAATATAATTTTTCAACGGAATGTTTCGAACTTTAAGTAGCACAACTCTGTATAGAAGTGATCGATCTGAGTTTTTGCGATTAGATTACTTAAAGAAATTCAGAATTAAATCACCAGACCATAAGAAAGTCATAAAATTATCCAATCAAACAATTATTTCTATGATATATGAATAATGTGTTCATGTAAGATAAATTAAAAGTTTATTTAATGAATATAATTTATCATTCATAGCCATCACAATGAAATTGAATCGCATTTGCCCATATCCGTACGAAAAAAAGCAAATGAAAATCTAAGTTACTTCTTTTCGTTCTTAAGTTGGTCATCAAGTTCTTTGAGCATTGCTAATGATTTGTCTTCTTTATTTGTACTTCCACTTATACCATTATCATTGCATAATGTTTCAATCGCTTCATTCAGCTTCTTCATATCACCAGCATTGCTTAAAGGATTTATGTGAGAAATCATTGAGGTATATTCATATTATTCATTTACATAGCATGTCTACATTGAACTGATGGTGCAATTTGATTCATTTCCTGCCATATCTTATCACTGTGACAAAAAACACTAGTTATACATTAGGAATAATAAACATTTATATTGCTATAGATTTTACCTTTAATGAGTGTCATATATAATTGCTAGACAATACCAGATTAACAGGAAAACATAGGCGGCATCGCAATGTGTTAAATGATTAGACGAACATTGAAACATGTCGACAAAATCAAATGAATATTACCCTTTCTCCTTTTGTTCCTTCTTACGTTTGTGAAGAGCTCGGCGGGCAGATCTTAGGGCTTTGAGTGAGCAGTCCGGAGTTTTAAGCTCACCAATAGTTTCTGTTTCATTCCAATCACCCAAGTCCCTTTCTAACTCTTCTATTTCTTTGTCTACCTTGCGTACATATTCTTTGGTGCTAATAAGGTGAACATTATATTAAAATGCATGTCGTTTGATATATTGATAGTTGTTCACGTTTACATTATCATTCGTCTGAGAAACAAACTGAATTGCAAACTGAACAGTCTATGTAACAACTTCGTGATAATAGCAAATGGTTTATATAACTAATAACCGATATCTGTATACGTACGGGATTTTTTGCGTGGGAAGACATGAATACTGCCGTGGCGATTTTCTCTCACTGTTCATTTGAATGAAGTTATAAATGGTATTAATTGTTGATAACTAACTTTTTAACTTAAGACCAAGTGATATTGGATAACAAGGCAAATGACTATGCAAAAGGACACGAACATTCGTATACGATTTCAATGCTGCTTACAATTCAATATTATACGGGTATCATAACGTATACATGTAATATTATATAATGCATAATGATGTTCCATTGGGATGAAATCCAGTTAAGTTGCCTAATTAACGTAAGATAGTTATCATAACTGGCCATCTGTATGTACTACAGTGTTTGTGTATTATTGAATGATGGTCACCCCGGATAAGCAAATCCTCAGGCAAAACGTTAATGACCTAAGTATAATCTGATATGTGGTTATACGGTTACAGTTCTCTACGAACTGCACACGTCAATTAGTATTACAAATATTTTTTGCACTACATAACAACTGAAAGTAAGTACCACGTTAGTTCTGTGTCGAGTCTTGACAGCTTATTTTCGAAAAGAGTAATCTGTGTTTGTAGATCTGATAAGTCTTGGGAAGTTTTGTTTTCTTTGTCTTTCTTCTTTTGGTCCTGCGGTTTCTTTTTCTCAACATATAACAAATCATTGGCAGATCCTAATTCAGTTGTAGTATCAGCCAATCTATTTATCTTGTTGTATAATTCATCTATCCTACAAATAAAAGCAAACTGCATATAATTTTTCTTATGAGTCTACAGTATCCAATGCTAAGTGTGTCGTGGATGATTGTCTAACTAAATCGTTTGTTTTATCTACCTAGAAACAAATCAATACACGTACAATGCAGCAACAGTTGTCCACAACCATTATATATATATATCGATGGTCCCCAATCAAAATGCCGAACCTACATTTTTTTATGAATTCGCTTTTTTGCACTATCTGGCGCGGGGAATCAGTGCGCATATGTCGCGAAAATGACTAAACCTCCAGCCAATCAAAACATGTCAAAATGATCTTGTGATGAAATGACGAACCGTGGTTGACTGAAATCAGATTAGACAAATAGACGAAGTTACGGGAACTTCGACATTTTGCAAATAACAATGTAAACAGCCAAGAAAATGAATTGTCGAAATTGAAATTTCATTTCATAATACAATCAATGTGAGTATTATGATACATGTCTGAAATAATGAACATATACAGAAAAAAACTTTATGACAATATTCTTTGCAAATGGTGGTTTTACTGTTGCCTATTTTCTGTGAAATGTAGGTTCGTCTCTTTAGATTATATAAATGTGAACAGCTCAAGGTTCGTCATTTTGCATGCGTCTTTAAATATATAATATAATTATATAGATAGTATGATAAATTATGTAAGATTTATTGTAAAGTAGCACCATTCCATAGTTGATAAAACTAAGTCTTGAGAATGTTAGTTTAAGATAAAATAGTTTTGGTTGTTAAAGAATTTTTTTGTTTTTGTCTCAATTTTAGTTAAATGATTCATATAGATAATAATTATGATAAATTTTGTAAGATTTATTGTTACATAATAGCACCATTCCATTGTTGATAAAACTTAAGACTTGAGAATGTTAGTTTTTAAAATAGATTAGAATCTTAAAGATTTTATGTTATAGAACATGTGATAAATTGTTCAAATGCTGATGTTGAAATTGTTCAATAGATGAAAATGTTCGAATGGTCAAATTGTGTCGTTTCTGCTTTCATTTTCCTTCTTTGTTTACTTATTTCAGTATTTGCTTTTCTATTGCTTACTGGGCCGCTACATTAATCTGTACACCAACTCTGCTCCTGTTCGAATGTGCTGAGAACCAGAGGTTTTAACTTAAATATTGTTGAATATTCCATTCAATGGTTTTAATGAAATAGGACCTCTAACAGATCCAATAGGCATTACTGTCGAAGCTACACATACAAGACAATCTAAAAGTCGAAGTTACATTTTACTGGCCAATAATGTTTTTGCAATAATATTTATATCGTACGGATGTGTGTCATGGTAAGACATTCTGAAAGACGCAAAAAACAACGTTTAAATGTTACTGTGCATTGAAAAATTAAAAGAAATGCTTCTCCTGAAAAGTTGAGATTTTGTAGGTTCGGCATTTTAAATGGAGACCATCGATATATAACTTCAATATGTTTATGAACTGATATCATGTTTCAAGCCTTTGCTAATCATTCACGTCAGCAGTGAAATAGAGTCAAGCAAGTAAAGAAGTATTACATGTTTTCTTACATTATGCATAAAACTATATCACTATCTGTTACTAAACCATTTTGAATTCATATATCACGGACCTGATTACCAAGAAAATGACCCTATTAACGTAAAAATATCAACATATCATATGTCGTATTGACCAATAGAGAACAGTTAAGTGCATCAATACAGATCAACATATTTCAGAAGACTCGAATAATCGTGAAATCAGCATGTTTCTTTTCGAATATATTTTAGTCCCATACAGCCATTGTTGTTACAAATGTTAGGTGATTTTTATTGGTTGATATTGATTACTGAGATCAGTTGATAGTTCATGGACAAGAGAATGACAAGAAAAGCACACTATAGTACTATGAGCAAACGTTATTTGAATGTAAAAAATATATATGAATAAACGTATTGCATTTAGACTTATGCACCCAACATCAAGACATTATGATATATGTATGGCTGTACAAAGGATAAAAACATTCCATTATTGAAAGAACTTACTGCAATCTCATTTCTGATATGCACATTTCCAACAGTGATTCAAAATCCGTTTTGTCATTCTTGTTTGTTGTTTTGTCTTTTGTGGTCGTTATAATCGACAGTAATTGGTTTGCTAGTTTAATTTGACGTTCCTCAACTCTAAAATATAAAATATATGCTTTGCATTTTCTTCGAAAAGATGTTTGCTAAATATCGTTTTCGGTACGCATCGAGTGGCCATCGTTCATTTAATTCGTTTCAAATGAACATTTAGCGTACTAGTCTTGCGAAACATTTGCTCTTATATAGCTCCGTCATATTTGTTTTGATAAGTGTAATGTATGGTGAGATATCTTTTGATATCTAACACTTGCTTTTTATACTTGTTTTTCGAGCGCATCTGCACTATCTTCAATTATCTTTTTTATCCTATATTCAGGCAGTGTATTTAAGTATAATAAGACATTTGATGTTTGGCTTATTGCATTTTTATCAGCTTGAACTATTACAAAAATATAACAGAGGCACAAGAGAACATGAATAATAATCCTTATTTCAATTTTTTTTAATATGACAATTAAATCTCATAACACCTGACAATATTATCACCGATAAAAGAAAGATAATATAGTAGACATGTTTCGTACTTACTTTTTTACGTTTGCTTCCTTCTTTATTGAGGACAAACTAGCCTGTTTCCTTTTACGGTATAAAAGCAAACAACAATGGCTTGTTATTATTATGATTTCACCAGAACGTATGGCTGCTTGTACGGTAGTTAAGAACAAATCTAAAAGCTGAAATTTGCTGTCACCTTAAAGTTTACTTTACTGATTTACCACAAGTATTTAATTTATTTCGATAGAAGTCAAGACTTTACATGTATAAAATTATTTGATTATTACAATTCTAAACATATTTTTTATCATGGCAAATTCGTGAAAACAATTCCTATATTTTGTATTATGTTTTTACAGTAGGCACGAAAAAACATACCTGTCTGCTGCTGCAGAAGTACACCACCTGTATAAAAATAAAGTATAATGTATTTATTATAATGATGTTGAACCGTTATCATCGAAGAATTCGTTGATGTGGCGATATAGGGACATAGATATTTTGGTTCTATTGATTAAACAACTCTAAAACGTCTCATTTTTATGAAAGCGGATCAGTATATTCCATATTCATCTCTTAAATGTCACAGACACACGTATTCTAGAATCCGGAGTTAAAATATCTGTGCTTACGTTTCGATAGCCATGAGAACATCGTCCATCGATCTGTTGCTTTTTTTCTTCCCTTTTGTTCCAGTTTCTTGCGTCTGTTCGTCTTCAAATATTTTTTCTATTTTAAGCAGTTTCCCCATGACATCTGTTTGTTCTCTTGTAGGTTTAGTTGTGTCATCGCTTCAAACATGATCAAAATCTGATGTATGTTTTAAAACTATAGCATCACAAAAAGTACATTTAAAGTCAATTATATATCAAAATATACTTTGACTTCATTGAAACAAAAAATGAAATATGAATAAGATATGTATTTGAATGATGACAACTACAATTTTTCAATTGATCCGAAGCAGATCAAGTACAATGTCAAAATAGCACGTGAATTTCACTTACTATCAATAAACTCACGATATTAATGATACAATGTATCTCAGTGTTATTTCTCTACATTATCATTTATGAAAAATAAAACATGTGAACATACCCAGGGGTAATAGCAGCCGTTCCAGAAGCATCGTCATTTCTGAAAGTATATTCGTTAGGTTGTATAGAGTTAGAATGCAGTTCACAATTCGAATCGAACAGTGTTCTATGTATATAAATAAACTGACTGTTAAGTTACACTCATTTTCTTGTCATCTAATTTTAAGAAAATAATAACTATCCGTATTTTTGTACTAATAATTTGGATTATAAGTTTATACTTTATATTATTCCTTTCTCCTGTTAATTCATAATGATGATATTCAATTATTAAGCTTTTTGTCTACAATTTTATATAACTGTAAGTAATTTTGCGTACTAAGTGCAAAAAAAAGCTAAACAAAAAGTAAATACATGTATACATTATTATCTGAAATAAATATGTTTTTTAAAAATAATTTGATGGAAGTTTCTAGGAACCAAAAACAAGTTACATTGACTGCATTTTATCTTTATATGGCCTATAATAGTAATACTATAAAATATTATATAATAATATCCGATAAAACTAAAAATCATTTATTCTTTGTATGTATTTTGTATGAAACAGATTGTTTATATGTGGAATAGTAATAAAAAAGTTCAAAATCAAACATAAAACACTCTATATAACGATTCACTAAATAAAGCAAAAGCCTTTTTCGATTTTCTGTATCAAAATCGCCCAATTTCTACAGCGCTTTTTTAAAACTCCACTCAGCGTATCGAAAATTCAAAGTTGAAATACACACAGTCAGTTGATAATTTACGTACTATTCACAACGAATTTTAACTTAGAAAGTATGCTCCTACCAGAAATACTATCAGGACGGCAGTTGAAAAAAGCATAAGGTTTAACTAAGGTTATTTATGAAATAAAAGACATGAGTACATACATAGAGGAAGCGGCGACTGAGGTTCTGTGCGTATCGTCTTTTCTAAAAATATTATGGTATCGAATTTCGTTGTTTATTTTTTAATCAGTGCACATTTACAGTATAAATCAGAGATTTCAGGTCCCCATATATCAACATTATGTAAAATCCCACAGATCTTAGCTCCCATCACTTATGCTCTTACTTGATAAGTATTGGGTATTTTGACCTCAATAAGCATATAAACATAATTATACACCCGTAAGCACGTACAAAATGTGAAAATAATCAATTAAATAAAAACAATATCGAACATGAATAAATTAATAAAATACTTCATGTTACTTAAACATGAGCTTTAACTGACGTGTACGGAATGACTATTAAAAGAAACTTACAACTTTATGAACCGAAACATGTCACCTCTATCCTTTGCCTTTTTCTTAAATACAAATGAGAAAAAAATATCGTTTTTGGGTCATGTATTTAAATCTGTGTTAAAGCCAACTGGCATAAAATTATACTATTTCTTATAATAATATAAAGTCGATATGAAAGCATCATTAACATATATTAACATAAACTATTTAATGTATTTATTATGTATATGAGAATGTGGTTATATATAATAATAGTATTGCTTACTAGCTTTACTTACAACGTGTTTTTTCAATTCCTGAAACTTCGCATTCAAAGTTTTAAAATTTGAATTACTCATTTTCGAACTGAAAATTTTCTGGAGCGCAGCATCTGAATCAGTATACAATGCTGGATTTATCTGAAAAACAACAACAACAACAACAACCAATTTGATTTTAATTGCCCACGGATTAAAATAAGTAACTACAAAAGAATTCGTGCAAAAACGTAGTCGATTTCTGACACAACGTTGTTATTCACGTAAACAATGTTGATAGGTTTGTATTATTTGCTTTGTTGCTATCTTGTATATTCATATGTATTATGTACGCAGTTATGTACAGTGTATATTGAATATTGGAATGTATAATGTATGTTCTTATGTATAATGTATGTTGTTACGTATAGTGTATGATCTTATGTTAAGTGAATTTTCTTATGTATGGTGTATATTGCTATGTAAAACGTTTATCGCTATGTACAGTGTATGTTGTTTTGTATATGTTGGTTTGAGCGGTAGTGGTATAGTAAATGGCTTTGATTTAAATTTAACGTTCGTTTCCTTTTACATGCGAAATGTTATCGGGATCTCATATTTTAGATGAAGACTAGCATAACAATTTACGTCAGCGATAATTTAACTTTACCTCTTTGATGGCTTTTACTAGGTCATTAATTGCCTTATTGTAGTCCTTCTTTGCGTTGCCTTTAAATTCCCGTTGTATTTTCACATCATTCGCAGCATTTATGAAATCTTCTAAACTGAATAGACCCACTTCTGCTATTTTAGGTGACCCTAGTGTCGCACTCTGAAACGGAAGCACAAAGCTATGGTTCCATCGTCAGACATTGTCATAGATTAAAGGTCAGTATGCTTTTATGCTTTGATTTGTGAGTTAAAATCATTGGCTGATGTATTGTATCAGTAAGCTGCTTATTAACGTCAGTCGACAGAAAGTTACGTTACCGGTATATTCTAGTTATAGGCAATGATAAAAAGGTACCATACATAATGTTCATCCTTTAATCTAGATAACAGTCGTTGTCGTTGTTACAGTTATGTATAAGACTATAAAATCTGCACTTTTCTAATACTGTGTATAAGCACTTTGTCAATATAATTTTTACAAATCGTATTTTCGTGCCATTTCCATAAACATCACCTCAGCATTTGTTTATACATAGACCGAAAGCGCACAGTTTTGCTTAATCTCACTATTAAATGTGATCAATGTGAAATGGTACTCACAGTTCTGCTACTGGGCCGAACGACACCTTGCCTCCCATTGGTGGAATAAGCAGGAGTTGTTTTCTTCGAACTCATCTTTAAAAGGAAAACAAAAATCTTGTGTTTTGGATAAATGTTATCATGCATACTCCACATTGAATCATACCGTAAATACGTGTGCTCCAATGTAATAAAACAATTCTGCCTATTTTAAATTATATTGTATAGTAATCACATATCTGTAATAAATTTGAGATGAAATTATGCCAAGTAGATATGCGCTGTCTCATAACTTTTGGAATAATATCAAAACTATTACAAACAACCCCAAATTAAAGATTTTATTGTTTCAAGAACAGCAACACTTGTATTTACAATATCAAAAAAATTTGAATACGACAAAAAGGAGTATTTATTCAATCTATATTTTTTACATCACCTCAGCATTTGTTTATACATAGACCGAAAGCGCACGGTTTGGCAAATCTCACTATTAAATTTGATCAATGTGAAATGGTACTCACAGTTCTGCTACTGGGCCGAACGACACCTTGCCTCCCATTGGTGGAATAAGCAGGAGTTGTTTTCTTCGAACTCATCTTTAAAAGAAAAACAAAAATCTTGTGTTTTGGATAAATGTTATCATGCATACTCCATATTGAATCATACCGTAAATGAAACCATTGTTGTTGTCTGCTATCGATGGGCAGTTAAACACAATCATTGTACACCAGCCTGTTTAAGACTTACAGTTACACGAATGCATACTCCTCTTTGATATATGTTATTATTATTATATTTATTTGGTATAAGATGCATATAACATGGCCCATCATATATATCACCAAATATAAATAAAACATGTACAATGTAACACAAAATTACAAATACAAAAATAAATTTTAAGAATTTTCATTTTAACACCGAAAAAGGAAGCCATGTCAAACACACCCACACCAAGGATAACACAAAAAAGAGGAGACCTCTTATTTCCATTGTGGTCCTTATAACATTAAGGTGTACTGACACAGAGAGGCATTGAAATATATTGCACCTATGTAAATATGAAAGACATATGTATATGTAAGATATGTATAAAATAGAAAGTTCTCAATAGATATATATTAAAAAGTACTGTACTTGTTTAAATTAAATTTAATGACTATATAAATAAATATTCAAGTATTTTATAAATATATGTATTAAAGGATGATTGTATAGATACAAATTAAAAATGGACAGCGCAACTTTAGGTATCTTAAAAAACTGTATATATTAAAAGGGAGAAGCAGTGCACAAATTTAAAAGTTACAACACTCCAAGTAGATGGTTTTTAACATTGGTTTTAAAAACAGTGATACTGGTACTGTCCCTGATACTAGTAGGAAGATTGTTCCAAAGGCTGCATCCCACGTAAGAAAATGTCTTCTTACCGAAGGACCCAACCCTTGGTACAGCAAAGCATCCATCTGCACTAAATCTGGTGTTGTATGAATGAAGAGCGTTTGGCTTGATAAAGTGGTCTTTCATATATTCTGGGGATAAACCATTTTTAATTTTAAAAACATGCGAAAGGATGATCTGCTCAACTCTCTTGTCAACTGGTAGCCATTTTAATGTTATGAAATGATTTTGATCAATGTGGGCTTTACAGTCAAGATTGAGAACGAATCTTATTAATTTATTTTGGGTGACCTGCAGTTTAGACTTAAGTTGTTTGGTCAAAGCATGATACCAGAAGGAACAAGCATAATCAAAATGACATTGGATTAGTAAAGATGCTAGAAGTTTCTTTGTATGTTCTGTGAGGAATTTTCGTTTCCTGTAGAGAAATTTTAATCTTGCATTTGCCTTTTTGATTACATTCATAGCCATAGATTCACAGGAAAAAGTTTGATCACTAAGGTATTTGACATATATGTCATGATTTCCCATCTGTAACGAGGTATGGCGGTCAAATTCAAAGTTAATTTATATTAATGTAAACTTGTCTTTTTATTATAGATCTACGTTTTCACGTTCGCATGGTATGCTTTACGTAGAAACTAGTCAGAGAAACAAGCCAATGTACTTTTTTTCTTCGCTTTTTCCATTGATCATACCGCATACATTGATATGATTCGATAACGTTGGCGAAAGTCACCGAGATAAACGGAAGCGACTATGATATTTTTATCCTTGAATAAAAATTCAGAATACGTGCAACAGCAAAACATTTCTTGTTAAAAAAACATTGGAATCTGTTATTTAAGTTAGTGATAGCTAAAGCGATTTAGTCATTATTTTTAATTTATACTTCCTGGTTGTTGCTGTGGTTACAATGTATCAAATTATATTCATCATCACTACATAGCATTGACAAACAAAGATTGACAAACTATTCACAGAAAGTTAACTTTATTTAAAAAATAAGCTAAACCATAAAACGTTTTAGCGACCTTAATACATAAGCGTTCAAAAATTAATATTTCGTCGTACTTTCGTTTCCGCTTCGTTTATTGCATACATATTGAGTTTATAGAGTTATTGATATTGAGTTTTAAAAATTGTCTTTTCAGTTATCGAAATAAATTATTATTTCAATGTACACTAGCAATATTACATGTCAATATTAAAAACAATTTAATCACGCTTTAAGTAGTTAGTCAATAAAATACCTTCAAAGTTTACTGTAACCTGCCCACAAATATTTGTCCATGTTCAAACTGTAAAATCAATAAATCATAGGAATAGATAAATGCCAGTTTTCCACGTAGAGAATAAACCAGGAAGTTCTTTCGGAATAATTTATGAACAAATACGGCTTATGCGTAAATAACGATTTTAAAACAAACTTCCTTTTAAATTCAATTTTGAAAAATTTAATTGTAGAACTATTTGTTTTGGTTATAATTAGGAAGCTAATATTGCTTATCAAATAATGTTTTCAGTGTTCCATTGAAACGTTCTAACTGACAGTTTACATAAAGTTTCCTAAGATATTTTAATACTACATAAAACATATAATAGGCCG
Source organism: Lutraria lutraria (assembly GCA_964023205.1). NCBI lineage: Eukaryota > Metazoa > Mollusca > Bivalvia > Venerida > Mactridae > Lutraria > Lutraria lutraria. Next base: position 47,133,789 of record OZ026833.1, on the reverse strand, counting down.
AAACTTTTCATTTAGTTCTATCTTGTTTGTACCAGAATTATGAGCTTATGTTTTGTTGAATTGAATAAATGCATATGATATTCAACATAATTTAAACATTTAAACTATGTTCTAACATAAAGCGTTTATATGCATCCATATATTGGATAGTGTTAGATATTGGAACTTAATAAACCTAAATGAATCATTCTGATAAAATTATATAACTGTTGAAATAAATATTTTTTGCACAAATTAAGTTTTACTCAATTTTCACTCTCTCAACAGCACCCATCTCATGACAACAGACATTTTATCATTCCCATTGGTGGCTGCTATATGTAGGTTGCACTGTATAGGTTAGTGGCTAGAAGTAAACATAGAATAATACAGTTATGCATTATTACCAAACTTACATTGTACAACAAATAGAACATGTACATGTAATGATGTCATTGTATACAAAATGTATAAATTATAGTCACATACATTTACAACATCAAACTCACCATCTAAGGAATAAATGGCTTCTCACGTGAATCTAGTTCACTCTTCATGTGAAAAAACTGTGAACTTAGAAAAGAAGTATCTAAACAGTGATAAGAAGTAAAGATAGGTGTGGTAAATCAAGTTAACTAGTATCACTCTGAAAACCATATACTTCCCCAAAACCATTGATTAAATAGCTACTTGAAATAAACAATTCTTATACTTATTCATGAAGTAATCAGAAAATAACAATCTAGTAAAACATAATAGAAATACTGACCAACGCTAATAAATGAAACCTTCATAGACGGCAAACATCTTATCTTATTCGGGCTATAAAAAGGAAAGAACTGGTTATACCATGACAAAGAGCTGATTAAAAGGACTTAAAAGGTCACATCCCGTTAAGTTTTATTGATTTTCATCAAACCAGATAACTCTAAAATTAATTATTAATAAACTGCTTCCCGTTCCATGTTGCAGTGCACTAAAGGAGTTTACAATAATATAACAAATGACCGCAGTTCGCAGCAAGGGAGACAATTCCATCAAAGAACCAAAATAAACCACCAAGAGTTAATTCCCTTAGAATTAAATCACTCACCAAAATACGACCCTGCTTCATATAACTACCACTTTCTATGGCAAGCATTATTATTCATCCGAAATATGTTGAGAAGTGAACTGACATTTCAGACCGATCTCCAGTCTTATAACCTCCGAACTTATCGTGATTTTACAGCGATGAAACTCTAGAGTGAATATTATTTGTTATCTATATATTAAATATTAAATACAAGCTTTGTTTGGGTAGCACGAATATTGCTCTGATTGATTTTACTGTATTAAATCAACGAATCATGTTATTTGCTGATCAACAGTGATAACATTGTTTTTGCGAAGTGATGTGCGTAATATCATATCTGTAATCTCTCAAGTTTTATCAGTTTGTTATGAATTATTTGCCTGATGATATATATATCGTGAAATGTAAACATATTTATCTCCGGTCTCTCCGACAGGAACAAAGTTTAAATAATCAATACAATATTAAAATCCTATCAAATAACATTTTAACTTTGTGTTAGCGTTAGACCAAGGTGTATGTTTTGTACGCTGTTATTATTTATCTCTTTGATATTTTGTATTTTTGTTGTTGTTTAACCAACGCTTGACTGACTCTTTTAATAACTTAAAGCAAGTACAAATGTTATCAGAATTGTCACAAAACCAGGTTTTCAATTTCGAGACGCTTATCCCAATCCTACCTGAAACTTTTTGCTGATGGCATGTACAGTACAATCTTAATTTTATTAGCTCATAAATAACTTAGGTTATCCATCAGAAGCCTGCCAAATTCTATTTTGCATATTTTTCAATATCGACTGATTGAAGGAATCTTTTAAAAAAACAAACGGTGCAAGATATCAGTGATTATTATGTAAAAGTTGATGATCAAAGCTATATTCTGAAAACTGTTGCTATTGAATACATACATTTTGCTGTTGATATTTTGTGATAATAGTTACGTGAACGTTTGGTCGTATTCCATGTAGAAAGGTAGGAGGATTTACGCGCAGAAGAAATGATTGACCCCGCCTTGCTGCCCTACAGCCGACGTCCGCCAGACTAATAACCTGGTTTATGAACTCACTAATTAATTAATGATAACGTTATCAAAGTCTAATGATATGTTTACCTCTATTTTGCCCGAGCGATTCATTATTACATTTGTTTGGAGTTCATGATTAATTTTGATTTTGATATCGAATTTAACGGTAAGTAGTGTTTTATTTTTGTTCAATCTACCACACGTTTCAACATTTAAGGTAGCTACAGACTTTCAAGCGGTTCTGAGATCTAATTCATTAAAAAAATTGTTATCTTAATGACGAGTATACAAGCACTTAACGGAACAAAAAAATAGCGATTATATGTGTAGTCCGAATTACGCAGTAATGTGTATTGGTCTGATATAATTGTAGAATGTAGCACAGAAAAGGTAGGACACACGTGTTTACTAAGATACAGAACTTGTACATTTCCTCTTGGAATTTCAAAACAAACATCTTCATTTGCTTTCAGGTCAGGAACAACATGGCGACTGATAGTAAGACATTTAAACTTCCGGTGATAGATTTAAACGAGGCTAAGACTGACAGGATAGCTTCTGCTAAGAAAATTGTGAAAGTTCTTGGAAGTGTTGGCTTTGCCTACATTGATAATGTAGAAGGTGTGGATTATGAGGGATTATGGGATTGTTGTCAATGGTTCTTCAGCAAGCCAATGGACTTTAAGAAGAAAATAATGCGTAAACAATGGAATCCAGAGAACGACAATCTTTATCGTGGTTATTTTCCTGTGGTGGAAGGAGAACCGAGCCGGAAAGAAGCTTTTGAGTTTGCGCGAGATTTGTCACCTGAAGACCAGAAATTGCTCGAGAAAAACTGGTTTTACGAAAAGTCAACATGGCCGGAGGAAGACGGGACATTTCCTTTTAAAGAATTCTTAAAAGGGCAATACGAAGTTATGCACAATACATGCATGGAATTGCTCAAACTGTGTGCCATTGGTTTGGGAATTCCAGAAAACTCGTTCATTGACCTTTTCGACGACAAGCCATGTTCGACATTTCGTCTGCTGCATTATCCGCCCTGGGAATCGGCGCCACCAACAAACGCCTTTATTGAAGATGGCAAAATTGTAACTACTCCGGAGCATACAGATTCTGACTTTATGACAATTCTTACACCGTTCCAGTTTAGAGGTCTCGAAGTTATGTGTGTGGACGGTAAGTGGATGGAAGTTGCTGTCAGACCTGGAAGTCTCGTTATGAATATTGGCGATATATTTTCGCGCATGATCGGAGGAAATTTCAAAGCAACGCGACACAGAGTGGTTGATATTGGTGTGGACAGATACTCCGTGCCTTTTTTTCTAAGTCCTAATTTTGACGGTGATATTGGTGTCAATTTCCTGTCTAAACACACTGGAGAGGGACCGGCACATGTACCAGAGCGATACGGGCCTCGGATACTGAAGACAATAAAACATGAGAAAAAATACTTCGAGTATAAAGTGCTGCCCGAAATAGACTAATTGATATATACAATTGTATCATCTTTAAAATTGATTGTTGACTGATTATTTTTCTTAAGGCAATACACATGCAGTGAATAAAGACATTTTTTGAAGAATCGTGTACTTGATAATAGTTTTATATAATGTACATTGTTTACAGTTTCCATGGTTCAGAAAAGAGTCTATTTTACGAAAAAGAGTAAAGAAGTGGTGGTTGTGTACGAGAGTTGTCCTTTAAGTATTTTGACTTTTCTCATTACTTGGGTATTTTTCTATATTTTGATACGTTATTTCAATGACGTATAATTAAGATCTTCCTTGAGGTGTGGCGCAAAGTTGACTAAAATACAAGAAACATGTACAAGATTGCGCTGTGTTTTATTCTAGCACTTACACCTACCTGGCGCACGGCAAAACGTCACTTTGACGTCAGATCAAACTTGGAATTTCTAACCAAAAGAAAACACAATCGTCGTTGTTCCTATCACCAAATCGTGTGTGCTTTCGAATCTCCTACCACGTATATCTTCTATGAGAATTTTGATGTTAAACATATTGATGTGTTGTTAAAACGTATTGTTTAAACTTGTGTATATTTTTATAACAAGAGTACTACTATTTATTAATTGATATTTAACTTTAGAATTAATTTGTCATAAGCTACCTTGCTGTAGTCCGCTGCAATTACTGTCTGTCCGCCTGGTACTATCAGCATGTCTCGGTATCCATAAAAACACAAACATGTGTTTTTCGCCGGACTTTGACACAACGGCCTTTTTCAGAGGTGAGGTTCTTGTTGTTTTTCACACGAACGATTCAGCCTTTGTTTTAGAATCTGGTGAATATAAGATTTTGATATTCCTTTATAATTGCGAGGAGAAATGGCGAGTGGTGAGTCGATCCTCTGCTTGCAATTCTCTAACACCCTGCTAAACATCGACTCCAGTTTCGCTGGTCGTCTGTAGCACATTTCATTGTCTACAAAATCACGGCAGTCATTAAATCGCTTATATCATTTAAGCACACCCGTTCGATAACATTCCTTCAGCGTTCAGGCATCCTGCGTCATACTTTAGGTTCGCTGGTGTGTTTTCTTAAGGCCTCCGATAACTGGATCGTTGTACCCAACTTGACTTCTCCTTTTGACGTCACCTTAATTTTTACGATTGTGTCTTGTAATGGCGTCACCAAACTTGTAAATTTTGCTCAAAAGGAAAGCATTAAATTGCAAAAATACGAAGTAGAATATGAATAGTAGCTTGTCTGTGCAAAGAATCATTCAGTTATTATAAAAGACTTAAGAGCTATGAGAAAAGTCTACATACTTAATGGGCACCACATTCGTGTGTGTACTACACTACCGCTTAAAATCGTTCATATATGTATGTGAAAAAACAATAACCAAACTTCCTGATATTAATAATTAAGGTCCCTAAATTATACAGAAAGAACACTTGTCTCACATTATTCGGCCTTTTCGTCAGCAAGAAAGTAGCCGTACGACGACACCATAGGGACCTGGTTGCACAATAAAAGTCTCGATAAAATTTCACTCTGTCGAAAAAAAATCAATTCTTTTTCCCAGTAAATATAAAACACAAGGACGGAAGGCCGCCATTTTGTTAACTACCGGAAGTATACATATTCGTAGCCGTGCGGTACCTTACCGTAATTTACGTACACAAAGCAATCTCCCCACAGTGGTTGCTTCCCCTGAAAGGTACAGAATTGAGCACCATATTTTTGTCAGATTAATGTAAACAAGCTACAGTTAAAATGAGTCTCCATGGTTCAGAAAAGAGTCTATTTTACGAAAAAGAGTAAAGAAGTGGTGGTTGTGTACGAGGGTTGTCCTTTAAAGGGGCATACCCTACAACTTGGTGCATCTAGAATCTAAGCAAAATGATGATGAATTAGAAGCTTGAAAAGAAAAAAGCCGACAAAGAAAGTTTCAGCCAAAAATTCATCCAACTAAAAATAAAATCATAAAACATATTATTTTCCATAAAAGGTCGGAAAATCTTTGGAATTTGTTGTACAATTTTTGGGTGGAAGTGATTTATTATTCATAGCTATGATGTTTGTGGCTAGTACCCAAACTAGTCATTTTATGACACAAGTTCTTCTTGCAATTATCCATTATATATTGTTTTACATATACATCTAACACATTTTTACACTTTCACTGAATGTTTGTCAGTTGTAGGGTATTTTGACTTTTCTCATTACTTGGGTATTTTTCTATATTTTGATACGTAATTTCAATGACGTATAATTCAAATCTTCCTTGAGGTGTGGCGCAAATTTACTAAAATACAAGAAACATGTATAAGACTGCACTGTGTTTATTTCTATCACTAACACGTACCTGGCGCACAGTTTCGCTGGTCGTCTGTAGCACATTTACGATTGTGTCTTGTAATGGCGTCACCAAACTTGTAAATTTTGCTCAAAAGGAAAGCATTAAATTGCAAAAATACGAAGTAGAATATGAATAGTAGCTTGTCTGTGCAAAGAATCATTCAGTTATTATAAAAGACTTAAGAGCTATGAGAAAAGTCTACATACTTAATGGGCACCACATTCGTGTGTGTACTACACTACCGCTTAAAATCGTCTGAATAAATGGTACATTTGTAAGTTTTAAGACGTTTTTTTGAAAATAAAATGAGATAGTATTGTATTCAGACGCATTCTCACTTTAACTTGTTCCATGAGGTCAATATCCTAACCACGTGATTGCTTTAAAAACAAAATTCTTTAAGATGCGTCTTAATTTGACTGTTCAGACAGAAAGAAGTTACTACAGTACTTTTCAAATGGTTAGATATCCATGTGTTGTATGGGAATATTTGGTAACTCTATTATAAACTTATATGAACAGAACAGATACTTGATTCAGACGGGTAGAAAGTACATAGTCTACATCAGAAAAATATGAATGTAAGTACACATAATTTCAATACTAGTATAAGATGAGTTGTTGCACGTACAATGTGTATTCATTGGTAAGATACCGATATAAAGTTATCCAAATATTGACGACGAATTATATTGTATAAATAGTACATGTTTGTATGTTATATTTGTCACGAACGCGGAAGATAGCAGAACGACACTGTAAAATAAATATAATTATTTAGTTCATATTAGAATAAAGCGAGCGTCTCAACAACGTAAATGGATCTATTACATCAAATCCTGTAAATGTATTTACAGAAAGTTTTCAACGAGCAGTTATTCATATGTCTAAATGTTTCTTCCCAAGGTGTATTGTTTGTAAGATTTTGTCATGAACTTCGCTAGCTTTGGTGCATTTGTACCTTTTAGATATTGTTAAAAAGATGCATGATTGACTCACTTTATAACTTAAAGTGAACTCACTAATTTATGATAACTTTATCAAAGTCTAATAATATCTTCACCTCTTTTTCGCCCGACCGATTTATTATCTACGTTTAGTGGAAGGTCAAAATCAATCCGGTTTTAATTGTGTACTTAACTGTACTTAGTGTTTATATTGTCGTCAAAATCCCACACGTTGCAAAATTTCAGGTACTTACATACTTTCAAGCGGTTCTGAGTTCTAATATTTAATAATCATTTTAAAAAAATGGATACACCTCTAAATGACGAATGATCATACTTTAAACGGAACGAAAATTAAAGATTTCAGATGTAATCCGAATTACGCAGTATCGGTCTGGATACTGGTCTGATAAATTTTTAGAATAAGACAGAGGAAAGATAGGACATACGTGTTTAATTACTCGTAGAATTTCAGTGCAAACAACTTAATTTGTTTTCAGATCAAGAACAACATGGCGTCTGTTAGTAAGATATTCGAACTTCCGGTGATAGATTTAAATGAGACCAAGACTGACAGGATAGCTTCTGCTCAGAAAATTGTGAAAGTTCTCGGAAGTGTTGGCTTTGCCTACATAGATAATGTAGAAGGCATTGATTATGAGGGATTATGGGATTGTTGTCAATGGTTCTTCAGCAAGCCAATGGACTTTAAGAAGAAAATAATGCGTAAACAATGGAATCCAGAGAACAACAATCTTTATCGTGGTTATTTTCCTGTGGTGGAAGGAGAACCGAGCCGAAAAGAAGCTTTTGAGTTTGCACGAGATTTGTCACTTGAAGACCATGCCGTGTTAGAGAAAAACTGGTTTTACGAAAAATCGACATGGCCGGAGGAAGACGGGGCATATCCTTTTAAAGACTTCTTACAAGTACAATACGAAGTTATGCACAATACTTGCATGGAACTGCTTAAACTATGTGCCATTGGTTTGGGAATTCCAGAAAACTCATTTATGGACCTTTTCGACGACAAGCCATGTTCGACATTTCGTCTGCTGCATTATCCACCATGGAAATCAGCGCCACCTACTAACGCCTTTATTGAAGATGGCAAAGTTGTAACTACTCCGCAACATACTGATTCTGACTTCATGACACTTCTTACACCTTTCCAGTTTAGAGGTCTCGAAGTCATGGGAGTTGACGGTAAATGGATGGAAATTGCTGTCAGACCTGGAAGTCTCGTTATGAATATTGGAGATACATTTTCACGTATGATTGGAGGAAAGTTCAAAGCAACGCGACATAGAGTAATTGATATTGGTGTGGACAGATACTCAGTGCCCTTTTTTCTGAGTCCAAGGTTTGACGGTGATATTGGTGTCAATTTCCTGTCTAAACACACTGGAGAGGGACCAGCACATGAGCCAGAGAAGTTTGGACCTTGGGTACTGCGGACAATGAAACATGAGAAAAAATACTTCGAGTACAAAGTGCTGCCAGAAATTGATGAATAGAAATATATGATTTTATCAGTTTTAAAATTAACTCATTATATTATATGAAAATACACATGCAATTGACCAAATAATCATTGTTGATTCTTCTGCAAGTGACAGGTATATACATTATGGCAGTTTTGAGGCATAATAATATATTGTACGAAAATTACCATCACGTGCTGGTTGTGTAATAATGTAAATAATGTTTAATTAAGAAAATGCTCACGTCAGGAAAGTTAGTCATTGACTTTTGCACAAAGTATTTGTTTTTGGAAAGAATTTTTCAAATAAATGCTTTCCACGTATTTCTACTGCTTATTTATTAAAATCTTCATCTAAGTAGTTTGCTGATTTGAATGAAAGTGAATTACGTATTCATATCCCGTTTCCATATGGGATGATGAAGATGTCTGTTTTGCTGGTGATAGTTCAATTGACAATTAAATTTATGTGCAGACAGAAGGATATTACAGTTGCCCCACGTTAACAAAATACACAGTACATAGCGTTTGACGAGGCACAACATCTGGAAGAACATCGTAGAGACAATGCATAGAGAGCGTGATTATTGCAAATAGGTTTACACTTTCTCAGGTTCAGAAAAAGTAGTCATGTTATATACGAAGTTGTACATAAAGAACATTGTACGCTCATCCTCAGGATTAGAACTAATTATCTGTCGCAGATATATTAATGTTACAATTTATGGTTTCAAAAATCACAAAATATTAATTGAGCACCAAATGGTAAGCACATATAAAGTCAATTAAGGAAAAGATATTACATGTAGTACACAAATAGGAACCTATGTACAAACACAAAGGAAAAAAGCATCATGTTAAGCTTGGAAACAAGTCTTGATAACGATTTTGGTGCGTATGTCCAAGCGCAAGCCACAGTGATAAAATACAACCCTCAATTTGCAAGCTCTGATTCTAGACAAATGCAAAGTGACTTCTTAAAGAAAAGCACAGACAATCACTAAACGTTAGTACCAGAATGAGATCTAGTACCTAGTACAAATCTAAAGAATAATACAAAGACATTTTCAGACAGGAAAGAAACCTTTAAGAATAAGGCAGAAGATAACTACAATTTCAAACTCTCAAAACAAATCATATAACACCTAGTCATCCAAATCTCCATCTTAACATAATGATGAAGCTACTTCTTTGTACCAACCGTTTTGCCAATGAGATGAGAAAATGTGCAAATATTGAGTGCTGGCATAAAGAACACAGTGTGGTCAAGCGGGTAGTGGACAGAACGCCTATGATAATATTAAATGACCAATACACTGCACATCTTGTGGGCGTATGTGTAAAGGTAAAAACAAAGTCACTTGACGACTGTTGTAAAAATGTTTGAAGAGAAATGCTTGCAACAAAAACCAGATCATTTCTTGATACTATGATAATAACGCTGTATTATATGTGTATTAACAGGTAAGTAAATTTCACTTTTCCCGATACACCTTTGCTCTGAATTTAAAATGTGTGAGTGACAAACATTTGAACTTTTATAGTTGTGCTTACTATTATGTGACTGTTGAAAGGCTGGTTAAATGGGACAAAATTGCAAAACCGAGGCCGTCCTTAAGGAAAGTTTGTTCACATTTAAGCGTCTGGCTTATTTAAAAGTCCCCGGGCCAAAATCTTCTAATTGATTTTGAAAAAAACAATTTTCGTTCTTTATTGTAGTCTTTTGTTTTCAACATAACCACATAGCGTTACCAAAACGCCTACCCACCTACCCACTGGACAAAGTTTGGATCGCATAATCGCAAACCAGCGTTTTTGAAAAGAAGTCCTTACCAAGTACATAGTTGAAAACGTAGTAAGTATGCTGTACATATCAATTAGATTTGACTATGATAACTGAACCGGTTTATTATCTGTGATTACATTGGTTGCACTTATCATTTATGATTACGGATGTCCTTCATGTCAAGATTAAAAGCGATATGCTTTTACAATACGGTGACGTTCATGACAATCACGCGAGTCCGTGTTTTATCAACCTACCTCAGAGAAGAAATCAGGTTTTGAAGAATCACGTGATTATCACGTGGTGATTTGATTGCGTTTTCTCTATGGAATGCAGATACTCAGTGGTCAAAGGGGCAATGGAAACATCCATGCAGTGATCCAGTCAACTAATCGCTTGATAGTCAAGATGCTTGATATCTGATCCATAGTAGTATTTGATAACATATTTCATGTAAGACCCTTGCAAACAAATTGTTGACAATGTAAGATACATGGACATAGTGGCCTCAGAATATAATAAGTACCAGAACTAAACTTCCAACCTCCACAAAAAGTGATCCTTATCAAATTTTGAGTAGTATATATCAGGTTGATGTTGCTCATATCTGTCATATTTGTTTTTGTTAAACCATACAGTCACTTGATTCACATGTTTTTACGCTTTGTGTGTTTATTGTTTTAGGTTGGGTTTAGCACCAGGGCCTGGTTTGACATTTTAATATTTCAAACCACGTGTACTATTACGATAACAGTTCAGGTCATAAACAAAACTCATGAGTTTATTTTGCATGGTTAAAACGTTTCGATATTTAATTTTATACTGTTGTAGATTTTGATTATTGCATTATTTTCAGACAATTACGAGCAACTAACAATTATGAATTCTGCCCTAGAACTTCATAATGACACTTTTAACCAATGACAAACTTCCTTCTTTAGCTGAAAATTTTGTATCTAACAATTTCATTGGTTCAAATGTAGGTCAAAATCAATTTTAATACAGCTGCGCCGAAAAAAGTATGTTAATTATTTACCTCCAAATCAAAGAGAAGCCCTAAATGTCGACACATGCTTACAACCCTCTTATCACCTAGATATTTTTATCGTAAATACTTGTCAATTTTACAACCTCCTTTAAATTAGCCACGGAATCGATACGTCCTCCTTCTTACCGTGCTACGAGAGTCGTAAGCTTTACGATAGCTTCGAGTTAGTCACCTCTGGATTTTAAAATGTGAAAGATGAATAAAAACAGATTTTAATACAGTACCTCGACATAGGATTATGTTCTAGTTAAAATGGATTCCTTGAAAGAATTTGCAGCGGTTTCGGTTTGGTATATATGTTCTAGCTTACGGCTTTTGTCAATTTGTATTACAATTTGATATTTGTGAAGTACTGTTCTTTCGGAAACACGATGATTGCTTCGTGATATGACATTTTCCATAATTCGACCACTTTATCAAAACGGCATTTGTCTTTGTATGTTGTATTTTGACACAGAAAGTAAAACCAGAGGTAGAACATATAAATGAAGCCATTAATATGGCTAAAACGGTATAATACTATTGTTATCTGACGGTATAGAAATGAAATAAATTATCTAAATAATTATATGTTTTGACCAAATTATGTTACGTTTGATTGATAATGCTCTTCAACAACCTGCAGAAACGAACGAATCTGATATCGCTATGTATGCTCATAATGAATTATTCAAAAATAATGACTGAGCAACGTTGACGAGACATCAATAAAACTTGCTAAAAATAATGCTATATTATTTCTTCAGTTTGATTATTATGCTTAATGATTTAGACCCTTAACAATGATAACATGCGATTGAACAGACATGAATTCAAACAATCTGCTGACAGAAGAATTGTAGATACTGTCAGAACGACACAATCTGCCACAAGACACGGTTTGAAAATATTTTAATCGCGTGTTAAGTGAATTTAATTTAGGCCTTCGCTACTTAATACGGTAATGAAATGAGTAGTTAAACCTTTTCGAATATGGTGACAATGAAATTACTGAATATTATATCTTGCATCTTAATACTCGATGTCGCTATTGCAGTGGTTTCATATGATCTGAAATATGAAATTACGCATCGCAACAAGTGTTTAGTGTCCGACATGATTATCATGTATTTTGTGAATATACCTGTGAAGCAATGTGTGCGAGAATGTGCCGTCCTTCAAAGTTGTCAGTCCATCAGCTACAAGAGAAAGCAATTACTTTGTGAATTATATTCAGTTGACGATGGTACCTTTGTCGACAACGGTAAAGGAACCGGGCCATGCGTTTTTGTACGGAAAACATCTATTACTCCTCAGGTATGTTACTTTTTTAATGTACATATGTACATTGCTTCTGTTGGTTTGAAAATTAAAGTACGAATCTTACCATTTACAGAACGATCACAATATCGTATGCAGCAGAACCACTCTAAACTCAAATTTTCAACCTGGCGGTCTTTTTCAAGAGATATGTTGCTTTGATCATAGCTCTTGAAAAAGACCGCCAGGTTGAAAATTTGAGTTTAGACTGGTTCTGCTGCATACGATATTGTGATCCCCTTTTAGGGATATATTTATACTAGATCATAGTATCATTTTTAAATTTCTTATTCTTAACAATTGTTTGACTGAATGTCTTTTTTTTAGATATATCAGTCGCCTATAAATTGAACCTCTAGTATTAAGTAGATTATCACCAAGAACAATAAATATAGTTAAAAGTTTCGTTAGAATGTCTTCAGTTAGGTCTTGCTCCAAAATCAGAATATTCGTTTAAGGCCAAGTTCATCAAAACCACTGAACACCGGTAAGCCCCATTCTTTTCGGATTTTATCATTGAACACCGGTAATTCCATTCTTTTCGGACTTTATATCTGAAGACCGGGTGTTAAAGATGTACTTTGGATTGATGTCATTATTTGATAACAATGTTTAAAAGCTTTGTTGCTCAGTCCAGATTACCTGATGTTTCTCTGAAGATTTAAGGTTTTATACCCATAACATCAATGTTTCAGAAAGTCATTTTTTAAATTGTATTTGTTATCTGTGATGGTTGCCTGGTTTAACTGCAAAATATTTCAAACTTTTACCGTCAAATAAAAATTTTATGAGAGTTTTAAGGTCATGACCCTCAAGCGTCGGATTCATTAAAAATAAGACAAACACCTGTTTCACAAAAATCTATATATTTTTGTCAATTATTTAACTTTCAATATGAAATTTGCATCTACTTGTTACATTTGGTCAACATAATTAGACAGAATACTATTTGTGAAATAAAAAGTTGTTACACAAGAGAAAAAATTATTAAATGCATTGTTACAGTCACTGCGAACATTCAAAATTTCGCCATTTTTTATGCCTCTGACAGGCTTCAAATCTTGATATCTTAAAAAGTATCATAGGTATACACTATTTATTAACATATTATTTAACAGCAATAATTATAGTACTAAATACATAAAATTTGTAAAGATTTACCGTTCTAAATTAGAGAAATATGAAATTTAATAAGACATATCAGAAAAGTAATCATTCAATTTTTATCACTGAAACGTAATGATCACAAGCTCTTTTACATTAAAAGTTTACAAGTAACATTTTTTTCATCCTAAGTATTTATAATAAAGACAGTAAAAGGAGAACATTGCTAACAATACAAACTTAACAATGAAATAATACATTTCCAATTATTTGTTGACTGATTTAGAGAAAAATGACATACTAATGTGTTTATCACAAAACATCAAACAAGTGATTTAGTTCAAGTTTTATGTTCAGCAGGAATAATATTGAATGCCAGTCTTATATCAATATCACAAATTATAGAAAATTCTATAATTCAGAGTTAGTAGCTTTAAACAATATAATTATTCCCATTCTTCTTTAAGATTTTTGTGGACGAAAAAATACAATTTTAAAGTTGTATCACCAAATGTCCGATTTGTATCATTTTTCTTATACGGATAGCAAAATAAAGACAGGAGTCACACAATAGATATTAAATTTAAACTTACTAGTATCTGACAATTAAGTGTGATAAATAATGTCAAAAATAAACATTTTGGGTATTCCAAATAATCTATGACTAGGATTCTAAGAACGTTTACAGAAATAAAGCACTAGTTATGGTAACAATCTATTTCTTGTTTCCTCAGGAAGTCTGCAAGAGCAGGAATTACTGATTTAAATGTTCTTTTGGTATTAGTCACTTGTGGCTGACCTTCACTATTTTTAACAATAAATGTATTATGTAAACCATCTTCTCCTTCACGCTTAAAAATAAGCATAAGATTATTTAAGTTTAAGCCTGACCCAGCAATATTCTCTGCAGTAGCAGTTTTACAGATTGCATTTGCAACTAAGACACATATAGACTGCATATTCTTATACCTTTCTTTGTTAAATAAAATAGTATGATGAATAGCTTTAGGGGTAAAACTAAAAGGTAATTAACATATGCTTTGAATAATCAGACACATTTTAGACATTTAGACAAAGCAAGTACATCTTCACTAGCATTATGCGCACCATATGAACATTGAACGATTTCTCGGAATAGATCTACTTGCTTGAAAGATGTTTGGATACATTTTCCTAAAAAATGGTAAAGAATCAAGGCATCCTAGAACACATACATAAAACCGTTCCAGTAAATTTAAACTATATAACTTCGAAATAATCACTGGGAAGTCAAAACAACGACAATTATGTGCAACAAGAAATACATTGTTAAATGTTTCAATCCATCAACATTATAATTCTAATGCTTCAGTAACTGATACTGATGGAACATAATCTCCATTCACTTTCATTTAATTGTCTGAATAAGTTATTCCTGTAATTTGTGTAGCTGGTTGGGGGATATAATCAGTTGGTTTCACATACTGATTAAATATTTTCCCAGAATTATCACATGCAGCAATTTGAGTAATCTGTGGAATATGTCCCCCACGAACTATATTTTAGTCAAAAAAATATTGTACTGGTCAGCTTGTAAGTCACAGTAACATAATTCCAGGGTCACAAATGCCTCTGTAACAAATATACTATACATCAAAGAGCTGAACTCAAGAGTGACAGGGCATTTTGACTGAAAATCATACATCCTAAGTATTATTAGAAAATAATTTTTGGTCAACTTCAGTGAAGACTTCTTGATCACTTAGATTTAGTTTGAGTCATGACTCTGAGTAATTGGCTGATATGACTGGTGCTATTACTGAAAGAAAACAACACATGTTGTCTGTATATATAAATATATCATGACCAAGTATGAGGAAGATATATCAAATACTGTTTCAGTCAGAAAGCAAAACATATCTCCATAATACATACAAGTTGGTCATCTGCTGCAGGACTTATGAATAGCCTTTGAAGGGCAATTATAATTATTTTTAGCAAAAATCTCCAACTAAAATAATTGATATGCAATTTAAAAATTATCTTACTTAGATCAGCTGTTTCTAAATAAAAAAACATCACAGTTGGTAGAATATCTTTAAGCTTTATGGGCTTGAAATCACCACAAGGGACTTGGTCAGGTATTTTACTGATATCAGCATCTGGCAGGTGCCCGATTTCTGGAAAGTAAATAAATGTTATAATATGCTAACATATATGAAGTCCTTTTAAATTGACAAAACTAAGACAAAAGGTTAAATACCAGATTAAATGTCACATCATTTTCAGTCAAATTAATTGTTATTATCTTCTAACACAGATGTTTCAAGCATTCAAAAGTTTTGTTATTAGACTTAGATGCAAGCTTGTTATGTAGAATCTGTCTAATATAGTAAAAGGCAGATACAGTATCAAACACTTACAAATTATCAGATATGTATAATCAATAATATAATATGCTTCATTTGTGTTGAAATCCAGACTGTAGTATCAAACTTATTAATGCATTATACATGTAATTAAAATACTAGGGTTTGAAAGTATATAAAAATTACTTGATTCAATATTTATCATCTGTTCATTAAAATGAGCATAGAATAGATACAGGTTTAACCGTTTTACAAATTTATCCCAATTTTCTTACTTAGTATATGTGGAGAAGCATTTGGCATTGGTGCTACACCAAGTTCATCTACCAAATCATCTATTGAATTCTTTGCATCACGAGTCTCTGTCTGAGCAATGTCTCTGAAAATAGTTAAATGTGACAGTACATTAGTATGTAATACATGTTTCTGCTGTTTTATTTTTCACATGACATCTATGACAATTTAGTGTGCAGCTTTATTTGTCATCCAATGAAATCGCCGTATTTCTGCCTTTTTCCTAGCTCTTAATTTCATAGAACGCCAAAAATCGCTACTATATCCATAGTACGTTACTACGCCTCATAGTGTCGAATCTTAATTTCGTAGAACGCCAAAAATCTTTACTACGCTCATAGTATCGACGGTTCTATAAATGTATTCAAAATGGGAGGAGACATTTTATTGCGCATGCGTATTTACCGCTTACGACACGGCCATCTAATTAATATTTATACCAGGAATTGAGCATGCGCACTTCTCGTGTTAAAATCAGTTTAAATCACGTAGACACTAGTGAAACTTCATACGTGCAAACTACGAATAACTGGCCAGAACAGCTGACTTTTTTTTAAAGAGGCGCAGTAATAAAGATATAACCCCAAACTATGGAAGTATCCAAATTTGTTCCCATTCCATGTTGCAGTGCATCGAAAGGCTTTATACAGACAAGTCAACCGAATGAAGAGCTAAAAGGGGAGACAAATCGTGTTTACCAGTTTACTCATCCCTAATGTCTTCTCTCCATCCGCAATCAAAGTAGCTAAAATTTTGTCAACAGAAAACCAGTGGTAGATGTTATTTTCGATAATTAAAATATCCTATCGTCAGAAAAGATGTTTAATTTAGTTTAAAAAAAACACGCAGACTAAATATACTCAAAGCAACTTATTTACCGCCAATTCGAAACTGAAATTTCTCAGAAATTATGCGGCAGAAATGTATGAAATTTTGCATACAACAATTTCATTCAAATACCCGTAACTTTACACTATTTGATTGCATATTCTCTTGTACATTTATCCAGTCGAAACGTGTTCTTCACTTTTGATTATATTGCTCGTGAATCCCGTGCATTCAATGAAAATTAGGTCAGCATATATTTCAATCGGTTCGGTTTTCTATACGCTATCATAAAAAACATAAAACATGGATAACATGTCTGTAGTTAATGTGTGTCTTCACATCGCGGCGCTCACAGACTAAATGACCTGACGAAGGTGTAATCAATATTTTCCCGCGCGCTTAGAATGACCTTTAACATTGCATAGTAAAAAGGTCAAATAAACCCGCCCACTAAGTATATTAGTATTCATCCTGAACTGTTCTATGAAAATTAGAAATGTCTCCGGTCGCTACGCTCCCGTCGACATTTCTAATTTCCATAGAACAGTCAGGATGAACACTAATATATACGTAGTAGAATACAGTATTTACACCACAGTTCAATCTCTATTTTTACATTGAATGTTATTCTTAGGTAATGGTTACGGTATGTCATCTTAATTTAAAAAAAACTTACCTCATTTCTTTTTGGTAAGTATCTTTTGCGACACCCAACATTGACCTGTTAGCAACCATCTCTATGATACTACCAGCCCCATCCGCCATATGTTTCAAATTCTTGGGATTAATGGTAGGAATATTTAAAGTTGCCAGGAAAATACTGACTCTAACAGCTCCACCAAGTGACCAACACTATCTATCATCGCTACAAATAATAAAATCATATAAAAGTACATTGATTTGAAAAAATGACCTCAATTAACATCCATTGTAATTTTAGTATATGGACACATAGTCTTTAGATATAATTTTTGGTAAGCAGTCGTTTGGCTAATCTGAACTGATGACCAGAATAAATTGATTAGTAAGGACGGTAGTCAATAAAAAAAACCTCATGCAATGAGAAAGAAAATAGATAGATAGAAAATTATGAATTAATAATAATAGTTCAAAGTATGCATGCAAATTATAAATGAATTACTTACCAGTTCCAAGCTTCATAATAATAGAAAAACTGCACATTCCTGTAGTATTTTGCCTGTGAGTTTTTCCGTAGGCAACTCTATAAGTCTATTCATCATTCCACAGTCAACATTTTCACACCGAACATACAGAAATCCAATAAGTCTTGTTTTAATTCACCTATGACATTGTAACAGGTCAGCGGAATGGGACAAAGATGACAATACACAATACACTTGCAGCTGATCTAACAGAACACCTAGTTCAATAATCCTTCGACCAATTCTCCACGAATCAGTTTTCATGAGTTTGCCGACAACACGTTTTTTGTCATTATGCAATGTAATAACACCGCACTCAGAGTTAACACAATCATCCCCTTCACACATTAAACCTACACAATAATTGTGATCAATTTCACAGTCAGTAATGGTTGTTTTCTTCGTAAATGTACGTTTTTTGTCAAATCTACCGCGGGAATCTCTTCCTTGATCCGCCATTTTGTTTTCTGAGATCCGGGCATTTCAACGGAAAAACCCCACAAAATATTACTATTTTAAGAAATTACGACGGTTGACGAATTCGAATTCGGTTGTTTACGACATCACGAGTAATTACGATGTTAGTCGATATTAGCCGATACGCGTTATGGGTATATAGCCTTAAGACCAAACATGAGCATGGCAGCCGAAAAATATGAATACTATATTATGATTTAAAGTTTCAGAAATGTCATAATGATAATGAAAAATGAATATTATAACAAGCGTGAACATAGAGACACAAGTGGCGAATATTGGATGTAATTATTAACAACATTTTAATCAAAATGTTTTTTATCATTTTGAACGGGATCTTATCATCTAAAATAAAGCAAAAGGTATATAATAATATCAAACAAACGTATATAAAATGTATCAAGTGATTCGTGTTTTAAGAATTAAACATTCCGGAATCAACATGTCCGAATAGATAACGTTACCGACCAGAGATAAACAAATTTCAAATATATTGAATCGTCCCCAATAATTTAGCTAGAAACACAATTGTCAAGGGATGATGAAGTTATATTATAACGCTATAACATGTATTTCATGCAATATCCTTGTCCATTACCAGAAGGTTGGCGCAATCTAAGGTAAACTATTCTCGAAACACACAAGTATAGTCCAGAATTACAATTGTTTCTCCTTAATCAGTGCGTTCTTGACCTTTGGGCTTCAGACACAGGACTTGCGCGCAACAGATCGACACATCATTGTGAATTACACAATGATTGTTCTGTGCCTTGTTCAAAATTGAACGAAAACTGCTTTCTTACTATGGCTATAGTGGTTATACGAGGGACGGTCAGAAAATATCCGAACTATTCATGCTCATGTCTTTCCACGAGCAGCTATATAAACACATACTACATTGATGAAAACTACAATACTTCGGTCAGTTTATTTTCAATGACAATTGGGTATACACATGTTTTGCCTATTGATATACGATATGATGAGGTGTTTTCGGCTATCATGGACTCTTTGTTAGAGGAACAACATTCTGTAATAATATTCATGGTTGCAGAAGGTGAATAGTCCTGCCACAATTTTCAAAGGCTTAAAAAGATTTTCTGATAAATGTGTATCAACACTAGGTTTCTCAGTTTCGTGATGGCAGAACTTGTGTTTGCGACAGACGTAGGTCTTGGCGGCCAGCATATGTGGATACCCAACAATGGTAGCAATTGCTAAAGCTTTGGTCAACAAAGATCGTCGAGTAACTTTGGAGGAGGTAGCCAACAAGTTCAGAATCGGTAATGCATCGGCACACAATAATTTACACGAACACCTAGACATGAGCATTATAAGTGCTAGGACCTGGTGGGTGCCTAAACAGCTTCCTGCAGATCAAAAGGCAACCAGAGTAACCAATGCAAAAGAACGTCGTTTAATCGTGAAGGAGATAGGTTTTTGAACTGCATTATCAATGAAGATGAAATGTGGGTTCATTATGCCGAACCTGACACAAACGCTCAGTTAAAGCAGTGGGAACGAGCTGGTTATCCACCTCCTAAAATATTTAAGCTGTCTCCCTCGGCTGGCAAAGTGATGATTGTTGCCTTTAGGGATTCACTAAGAATTATACTTGCTGATTTCATGCCAAAAGATCAAACTGTCGACGCCAAAAACTATTCTAAAGTAATTCTGAAAAATCTCAGAGAAAACCTGAAACATATCCGTCCAAGATAACTACTGAATAAGCCCTCATTCTTCGCGATAACGCACCCTCCCATACCGCCGCAGCTACAGTGGAGGTTATCAACTCTTACAAATGGAAATTGTTGTCTCGCCCTCCCTGTAGCCCAGACCTTGACCATGTGACTTTTATTTGTTTCAAGAACTGAAAAGAATGCTTGCTGGAAAGAAATTTAAGACCAGGGTGGCTTTGATGTCTGCCGTTACACAGTACCTAGAACAAAGGTCTACGTCATGATTCAAATCGGGAATACAAAAGCTCCCATGACGATGGCAAAAGTGCCCAGACGTAGGTGGAGAATATTCAGAAAAAAGAATAGAAAGATTTTTTGAAAAATGTTGAATAGTTTTCGAGAATGATCCAAAAGTCAGCCCTCGTATATAATTCGAGTATACTTATGTTGCAGTCACCATCCACATGTTCCTGCAGTGAACTGGAAGCTTGCGATATTGAATCATCGTCCTGTAGTAAGAAATGTAGGTATTCTTCATTTTCTATTACATATTTCTTACCCTCAGTACGCAGTATATTGAAACCAAAGTAACGATTACCTGTCAACCATTTTGTGAACTTTAACCGTATGCTC
Organism: Lutraria lutraria; assembly: GCA_964023205.1. Lineage (NCBI taxonomy): Eukaryota > Metazoa > Mollusca > Bivalvia > Venerida > Mactridae > Lutraria > Lutraria lutraria. The sequence goes on along the minus strand of OZ026833.1, from coordinate 47,112,789 downwards.
AAACAACATAATTCCCATATAGAAGTGATATATTTTCTCTCTTTCTTCACGTGTTTAACATTGTATACCAATTTTAGCTTTGTGTATTTGTTCAGAAATGTTATTCAGTAATTTACTTCTGTTTGTGTATCACCGTTTTACAAGTCTAAACATAGTTCTTAACAAAATATATTATTTTCAAGGTATGTTTCCTTAATAGAGTTAACCTGATCGTTATTAGATGTGTGAGCTGTGATACTCATTAGTTGTATGTGTAAATGTATTTTGGTGGTAATGAAGATGCCATGTTCTTTTTACCAAATCATTCTAAACATTACAGTGCATTCATTTGCGCTTTTCGTATTCGTTGACTATTGAAACATGTATCATCATAGGCTTTTCAATGGTAAATTGGTAACACTTATAAATTCAATACAATGGTCATCATTACAGTGTGCCCAAAAATTCAAATAGATAATGGTATGGTTGATGGAAACATGCGTACACTGGGTGTTGTGGTTAGGTTTTCATGCAACAACAACTACGTTGAAGTTCAAGGCAGAACGCAATCAGCATGTGGACAAATGGGCGAATGGTCCTACGTGCCGCGGTGTGTCACAGGTATAACAAGTTTAACGTGTAGTATACATTACTTTCTACATTTGGTAGGCTTGAAAACGTTTGATGCTCTTGGTTACCATTGCAAACCTTCAAAAGGCGTTTCGTGTTGGTCACTTTGGATGTATGAACATATATTGTAGGTAAAGCTTGTATAAACTAGGAGTAACTCATAAACCGATAGCCCAATCAACAGATTGTAACCAAAATACACCTACGCGTCATCGGTGCTCTGAGTCGGCATGGTGGGTAAATTACAACAACGAGTTTTTACGGTGTAAGTATACGGTCTATACAAAATCTGCCATCATTCAAATACACAATTATATATAAAACATAATTAAACAATACAGTGTGGCAATTGCTATGAACAATATCAAACAAGTATACAAACAATAATTTAACCAAAATAAAGTCACCAAACGAATTATTATATTATTTATATCAATTATACATTTAAAGCTTTTCAAATGATGAAACAATTAAAGATGAAACAGAGAAATTACAGTAATTATATTGAATTTAGTTTACCTGCAGGTTTTGAAGCAAAACCTACAAAAGCGTCCGCATCTAACGAATATTAATACTGACTGGTGAGTGGCGGTAAAAAATCTCGTGCGGGGCTAGTTACGTGTATGTGAAATTTGTGAAGATAACTAGTAGAGGTTAATTGAAGTAAAAGTGATATTTTAGAAAAGGATTATTGTTCCTGGATGATGTATTACTATTGTACTACTATAGTTAAGATACTATATAAAGTTATACTATAACTTACTACACACTTATGACACTCACACTGATGATGATCTTGATTCAGTTCCCAAAATATATAACAAATACGTATGTGATGAATATTTAGTCATGAATTGAAACGGCTCTGTCTCTGTAATTTTGAATAATACTCAATAGTACATACGTACAAATGTTGGAAATAAATCTCCATAGCAAAATCTACCTAGCAAATTTATCCTCCCCCTTACCATCATCTGGGAGTCATAAGAACAATTTGCTGGTCAAGCATGGTTATAGGCGATTAATTTGCATATTCAAAACAATAGCACAAAACGTGTATCTGACTCTAGTTTGTGTTGTACCAAATTAGGTCATGATAATAAAGTAATTGAAAATTTACACATGTAATGTATTTAAAGTATTTACACATGTTATGTTTTATACAAAATGTACGCGTAACACTGATGCTCTAGTCAAGCCTGTAATATACTTTTCAGATGCAAGTGTACCTTACTAAATAAAAAACATTTAAAAACTCATCTTTAAGCAAACTTAATTTTTGCTGTTAGTGTGAGCTGTTAGTCGTGCAGTTCAGACAATTATTTAATTAGGGATGTACTCAAGTGTCGTCATTTTCTATCAAGTTGCATAGAAATTTTAGCATGATCAGAAGGTAAAACATGCATTAAACTCGCGAAAAAAGACGTTTGATACATTATTTTCAGCATTATTTGCATAACCAGCAATAATAAATTGCTTTTGGCCGCCATTCACAATATATCATCATTTTGTGACAAAGACATACATATTCAAATGCATGTATAATAAAGTTAAGTTAAAGATTAAACAATAACTAGAAATATACTGAAAAGACTAATCATTTCTAAAGAAAATGTGATCAGTATAGATATAATGTCCAGTGTAAAGATATTGTTCCATCGTAATGTCACTACATATATATGTGTATGTTGAAGGAATTTGTCAAGCAAGTTTTGTTTCAGCGACTGTATGTTAAAGGTACCGTTTAAACCCTGTTTTACAGCTTCATGTTCAGCGTTACCAGTGACAGAATTTTCCGGAAAATACGCAAATGTTGCACGAAACAAGACAGTAACATTAAGTTCCGTCCTCAACAACTACACTGGGGCACTGATGGTAACTTCCATTTGCAAACACATGTGATTTCAATTATATACTTATTTTGCACCTGATTTCTATTAGGCTAATTTACGCCATTGTCGTATGTTCCCTTATTTGCTACGATGATGCGAAACTCCGAAAACAAAACTCGAAGGACGCTGACTTTGTCGTGTTTTCGCATTGGAGTATTGTCTTGGCGAAACAGCGAACGAACGACAAAAGAAGGGCGACAATACGACACAAAAAATGTGTCGTGTTTTCGCCTCACATACGTCGTGTTTTTTGCTTTTTCGTGGCGAAAATCCGGGAAAGTCGACTTTGTGAGTTCGCTTTTTTGCATTGTTGCATTTAAACATTGTTGCTTTGTCGCATTGTCGTCATCTTCGCGTTTCCGTTACGTAAGCACAAGAAGAGAAGACTTAGAAGTTTTAGATATACCTTTTATCTAATACAATTAAAAAAAGTATAAGATGTCCACATAATACAGTAGATAACAATAGGAACTGTGAGAATTGATACTATCGCAATTCATTTTTGTTTATGCGTATGTATAATTGGTGTGCGAATGCGTTTGGACTACCGGAACGCAAACATGCGAAAATGCAAAAATGCAATAATGCGAAAATGCAACAATGCGAAAATGTGACAATACAACAATGCCAAAAACATGAAGGAACGACAAAGTTGACTTTGTTGTGTCTTCGAATTTTCCCCACAAAAAAGCAAAGATATGACAAATGTAATTAAAAAACACGACACATTTCTATGACGCACTGTCGCCTTACTTTTGTCGTATTCCCCTTTCTCGCCATGGCAATGCCAAACTGCGAAAAAATGAAGACACGACAAAGTCACCGTCGTGTTTTCGTATTACAAAAGTGAAAATACGACTTGGCGTAAATCAGTCACCATAGTTTTCTTTTAATTAGATTTTACAATAGAAATCACAGAATGTGCGCCATAATGAAATATGTATAATGTTACATGAAGTTTCCATATTAATGTTCATACTCGAGTTTATGCTTAAACATTGTGTTTATTTTCGAATTTTCATTAAAAGACTTAAATGCTGTATCCGATTGACCTGTCAACTTAAATCATACACGTCAAGTACACGTAATTACAAAGCATGGCGGGAACGAAATTAAGTATTTATTCAACATGTTGTTACACAGCAAAATTAAATCGTAAAATTCGATTTCCAAACTGAAGGGTCAAATTTTACATTTCTTACTTTTTTGCATATTCATATAGAATCTATATCAATTCTTTTTTTATCATCACTCATGAAGTTGCTATGAGGTTAGAGAGAAAGAGGTTTCTAAGGGAATTGAAATTAAATGACGTCATTAACGTCTGATATGACGTTTCAATTAAACCGGTATTTCTAGAAATAAATAAAAATTTATTTCTAATTATTCCAATAATATTATAAATGTTTCTTAATGTGTAACCATAGATTTAAAGTTTAATCTTCTGAACACTGGTAAAATGTACTGATTTCAACATAAAGCTTTGGACATGGCTTATTCTATACAGGTTGACGGAAATCAGGATCCAAATAATCCATACTGCGCGCATACAAGTGAAATGTTAAACAGCCACGCGATGTTGGATCTAGGGCGGAGCTATACACTATATGCATTATATATTGTTAACAGAAAGGACTGTTGTGGTAAATCAATTGAATTTGTTTTTTCAGCGTTATCCCTGTGTTATCATACTGTACGCATTATGCAGAAAAAAGTTTATATTTTTTATACTGTTTTTATTGACAATATAACGTCATGACACAGTAGAACGTGAAAAATCATGATTGTTAATTTCTGTACGAAACCTGTAGGCGAACAAAGTTTGTTCCAAGTCAATACGAATTCACATTTCATCATATGAATAAAATATGAGTTTGAGCTGGAGCACGGATGGATATATAAACTCTTTACGTCAATATCTGTTTGCAGTTGGGATATTGAATTACTTTTTCATTATCACATGCATTTGCCTACTGTTGGTGATGCAATATCTCTTAAATAACGTTAGGTTTTTATATCATTTTAAACAAAACTTGAATATAGGAGAATTATGGTCGCGTTTTAGCTAACACAAATGTCATTTTAGCGTTTGTACAAACCTTTAAGCAATACAAATTAAATGATACCAGAGCATAATATTTACATTAAAATGAAATGCTAGCAATGGGAAATGAATTACATTGGTAGAATATGATCATGAATAACATATTGTTGTCTTTTCAGCCGAAAGACTCAGCAATGTAAGCATATCAATTGGTGACAGTATGGACAACATGGACTTGCATGTTTATCATAAAGACCCGATTGGTGCAACGTGTACCTTTGTTTTGGTACAACCTTGTAGAGGGCGTTATATGATGATAACAAACACTGACAATGAGTATTTAACGATATGTGAACTACAAGTGTATGGCGATATGTGAACTAGAAGTGCATGGCTAATTGCCATACACTTCTAGTTCACATATCGTTAAACAAGTAAAAAAAGTCGCTTATTTTTGTCCAAATTTTAACTGTAACTTCGTTTCACAAATTTATAGATAACTACTCCAAATTCGGTAAGGATTTCTTGCGATATTGCTTGTAATTATTGCTTATTCTAATCTCACCGTTGATTATATTTGATTAAAATTGGTCAATCAAGCATCTTATGCCAATGAAAAACAAATGACACTGATTATGTGCATAGAAACATATTTGCATGTTATATATTTGTACGTTCGGACAATTAAAACATTGCGTAGTGATTCAAACTTTGAATAATATGCATGTACATAATAGATATCTATTTTCACATGAAGTTTGGTATTGGACATTTGTACTGTTCAATTACACGTGACCCATATTGCACTGAAACATAGACAACAAAGAATCATTTTTCATAACATGGGCTCATGTTTTTACTCTTGGCAATAACACAGGACTGATATATTGCTCTGACAACATGCAATTTGACTATGTGAGGGTAATTGATTTCGGACCGTTTTGTTAGTATGTTTCGTGTTTTATGTATTCAAACAAGCAATAAAAATGTCTTATACTACAACTATATAGCAAATATTATTTCTTTCTGTCGTTATTTTACATCTTCGATAATATCCTTGTCTGTAAAGTTTCCTTGTGATCCATTAGCAATGTTATTTCCACATCGATATATACGTAAATCCATGTATTTATATTCTTAACGAATCTTCATTTTTGTCATTGTTTAACATGCTGCAGCCCTTCCAACTTATTGTGCTTACTTTTCATAAGTATACATATTGTCTGATAACATGAGATGTACAATTCTTCTCCAAGCAACGAATAAAACAAATCTAGGATGTCTCGCGAAAATTGAAAGAAGACATGATAAATATTCATTCGCAGTCACTTATTACCTGTTGTACTTACTTCACTGTGTCAGAGTATGATGTCAACCTTGAAGTGCAATGATGAGTGCAGAGTGCAAACTTGCAGAGCTCACTGAGTCTACAAGGTAATGAGGCATGCATATTTGGATTAAATTGGTCGAATGTGGAAGGTATATATGACGAGAGTGGTCTACTAGTTCGAGTTTAGAAATTCGCAATGTGTGTCATTTCATTTACGAACTCACACGAATAACAACTTTATGTTTGGCTTCATTGGTTTAACTGGGCATTTAACTACTGAATGGAAAATCACGGGTAAAACCATTAACAGTTTAGGAAAGTGATGTTCGACTAATAATAAAACAACGATTTATGAAACATTTATAGATTTCAGTAAACAAAATGAATTGCTTAATCAAATTCTGTGTTCAACAGAAACAAACTGCAGCGGACAATTATCCAACCAATCAATCCAATTATTAATTCAGTAAAATCTACATTGATGACTACAAACCCCGATAATATTCAATACAACCATGTTACTTTTCAAAGTTATAAAGCGGAAACTACACAGGTTAAAAACAGGCATTGATATGAGTTGTTATTCTAGGACATTTATATGATAGCAGTGGTGATTACAAGTTTACACCCCCCCCCCAACACACACACAGTTAAAAATATATCCGTATTTCTGTCAATAAATTGCGACATTTTATGATAATTCTTGTCTGAAACCTTTAGACTGGACACTTTCTTATAGAACAAGATTGTGTCTTAAAACAGTTCTTTGGATGAAACAAAACGTGCTTCATTTGAACAACCGAAAAATACTTACAAAAAATAATCTACCGATGAATTAAGACTTTTTTGGGGTTTACATTATCTACAGTTGAGTTTAAATACTTTGTCGTATATTGCGTTTTAATTAATATCATAACTAGTTTTATATAATTTTTTATAAGAATCATTCAATCGTTTATTTTAAATTTGTAATCGGGTCATCAGGGATTTCATTCACCCATACGCATTAAGTAAAGCTATTTACTGAATATTAAAACAGTTAATGATAAATTAAATAATTCATTAGGAAGGCGACTGATTTACATTCTATATAATCTTGATACTAAGTAATGTAAATATTTTGACGGTATGTAGTCATATGCACAACTACAAATAAAAATACAACAGAACCCAAAGTTCCGACAATGCATTATCCTAAAATCTAGTGTAATACGAAATAATATTTTTGGTCCCGATTTTTCACAGTTATGACAAATTCAAACACATCTGAATTTAACATATCATTGATCACCCGAAACAGGTTTTCTTTCAAAATAATGTTTTGAACCCGTCAATATCGGATAACTGAGGTTCTACTACATTCATATAATTAATTAACTTGACATAACGATACTGAACTATTAGCGCTAGGACGACTAGCAAACGTAGTTATTGTCTGGTGTCGTTTGAAAATTGTGTACGTACGAATATATTCTCCAGTAAACATGTTACAATGGTTTTCTTGATGTTATAACTGATAATACATCAAATTCGCGTAAATGAACCAAATATATCATACTTCATAGCTATATGCAGTTATATTGATCTGACGGAACTGAAGCTATTGTCGCTTACTAAGCAGAGGCTATCAACGAATATCTTTCAGAATTCTAAAAAGTATTGTACGAATTGTTCTAAATAGATCACAACGAATCTGAAAAGTTTGCAGCGACAGATACCAGATATATATTAACTCTTGCCTATATGTCTAATAGTGAAACTTCTGATGACAAATGTGATGTGGATTTTGTAATAAATATTAGTAGGTTTGCACCCATACAAAAGGGCGGTAACATTGGAACTGGGTGAATGAAAGTTGGTGACAGGGATCAAACAGAACGAAGGTTAATAGCGGGAGTGTAAATACTTAGCAGTTTGCAAATCTAAATGCATTATAGAAGTTAAATAGCATTTTTGATTCTATCAACCGGAAGTCTGAACTTTAATACTATGTTGAAAAGAAGCAGTGTGAATGTCTACTTGATACCCACACTATAATTCGAACAACAAAGATGTTGAATAAAACTGAGAATGATTTAATACACAAATACATATACCTATTGGAATATAAGTGTTTGGACCTTGAAGCCAGGGAAATAAGAAATAAACTCCTATTTTTGGGGACATAAGACATGCCTGAAACTATAAAATATTGAAATCTCTCGCTGATCTACTGAATATTTACACTTAATATATATCTACTCAGAGAACGTGTTCATCGTGCGAGAACTTGGACACAATCATGCTAAAAAAGACCTATTATAGTCCGTTTCACCAGATACAATGATACCGAATACATACTAGGTAACGCTCATGAACTCAAAGGAAACCCATTTGGTATTGATATAATAGCAACTTTGAAAGGGTGCAGGCTGTTTTACCACAAAACCGGGTCAATCGTTACAGAAAAGGCCTTCAACGTTATGAACCGATTGCCTGTTTCGCATGTTTTAAACCTGGATTGACTTATGTCGTAAAACGGAAACTTGATACATTTCAATAAATTATTTTGAACAAAAATACGTTTATGTCTGTAGCAAAATACAATCACAAGCAGACAAAGTAGAAGTCAGCCAGTTTAGCCTGCTATTGAATCTAGGAAGACAACACAGCGTACAGTTAAACAAACTTCACGTGTATCCGATATATCAATAGGCATAACCGTTCTAAAATGAGACAATGGGCAAAATCCATGTATACACATAATTATAACGAAACACACGCTTAGCCATTTAGGAATATCCACGGACAAAGTGTAGACATTACACAGACATAGGGCAGTAGGGTGAATTGATTGTGACTCGCGTTTTTGTATATCAAACTTTCAAAATACGACACAAAGTCCCCTCCAAATAAAACACAATGTCATGTACAATTACAGCTGTTCGAGAGTGTTGACGTCGCCTATATGGCTAATGCAGAAGGTATTGACTATGAGGGATTATGGGATTATTGTCAAAGGTTCTTAAACAAGCCAATGGAAGAAAATAATGCGTAAACAATGAAATCTAGAGAACAACAATCTTTATCGCGGTTATTTTCTTGTGGTGAAAGGAGAACCGAGCCGGAAAAAAAATTCGAGTTTGCTCGATATTTAACACCTAATGAACATGGCTTATCCGTGTAAACCTGGTCTATGAATGGGCGACATGGACAAAGAGAGACCGGATATCTCCTTTTATAGAATTCTTAAAAGTCTTCCCGCCACCAAAAATTCAATGCAAAATAACTATGAGAGCGAACTTCCGAGGTGGCGGGAAGGAGTAATTGGAGGGATGTTTTGTACAGAAATGTTGACAAAATAGTTTTTGGACATTATTATGTCATCATGTTAATATTTCAGGACTGTTCATGGTGCCAATTTGTTAGGACTGTCCATAATGTCAATATTTATCACATCATCACTCCAAGATACGAGGATAAAATTATCATGTCAACATGTAATCCTACAACAGCTCATGATTACACCAATATGCAACTGATTGTTGTTATTGTGCCAATATTTTAGGAATACTATCCGACTACCAGCATTAAAATGGCAACATCACAAAATGCTTTGATCAACCTATGTAACGTTTGATTTGATAAGCATTACTAGCGCATTTCATATCGCTTTGCATACTTATAATGAATTATTCTGACTGAGCAACGTTGACGCGGCATCAATATAATTCAAAGTCGATTTTAATTATTATAATTTATCTTAATTATAGTTACTGATTTATATCTAGGGATAACATGCGATTGAACAAGGATGAGTTCAAACAATCTGCTTACAGGAGGGTAGTACAACTGTAGAAATTGTCAGAACGACACAATCTGACACAAGACACGGTTTAAAATTCTAATCGCGTGTTAAAATAATTTAATTAAGACCATCGCAACTTACATAATGAAATGAGTAGTTAAACGTTTTTAGGTATGGTGTCAATGAAATTGCTGAATATTATTTCTTGCATCCTAATGCTCGATGTCGCTATGGCAGTGGTTTCATATAATCTGAAATATGAAATTACGCATCGCAACAGGTGTTTAGTGTCCGACATGATTATCATGTATTTTGTGAACATATCGGTGAAGCAATGAGTAAGAGAATGCGCATTACTTCAAAGTTGTCAGTCCGTCAGCTACAAGAGAAAGCAGTTACTTTGTGAACTCTACTCAGTAGACGATGGAACTTTTGTCGACAATGGTAAAGGAACAGGACCATGCGTTTTTATACGGAAAACATCTATTACTCCTCAGGTATGTTACTGTCTCAATGTAAATAAAGTTTGCTTATTTTTTCTGTCTTTTTCAAAGGATATCAGTTTATATAAATTAGTATATTTTGAACCTTGAGTATCAAGTATGTTTTCACCATAACAATACAGTTAAGAGTTTTCATAGAATGTCGGTCTTGCTCCATAATCAGAATATTCGTTCAAAGACCAGTACGGTAAACCAATGAAAATCGGAAGACCATTCCTTTCGAAATTTATCAAAAGTTCTCTGAAAACCGGAATTCTAAGAAAACCGGACTTTTTACTCAGACATGTTTTCAGGGGTTAAAAATGTATCCGTACTTTGGATTGATTTTAGGTTTAAATGGTGTGCCCAGATTACCTGATGCTTGTCGGAACATTTAAGACCAAACGTGAGCGAGGCAGCCGAAAAATATGAAAACTAAAATATAAAATTTCAGAAATGTCTAGGTCAAAATGAAAATGAAAAATGAATGCTACGAGATACAAGATGCAAGTAATTAAAAATGTAGGCTACTACATGTGGTGTAAATTGATTATAATTACTGACACGTTTTTAATTGTTATTAATCCGAACGGATTAACCTAATCCATCCACTAAAATTAATGCAAAAATTAAGTCAAAGGCATTTTATTGTCTTATATTTCAATCAGAGATATGTTGAAAGTGAATTTCAAGTAATGTTTAGTGAATTAGATGTAGACATTGATTTTAATGAATTTTTTGTTGCTATAAAACAACTGAAATCTGGGAAATGTGCTGGACCAGATAACATGTTAAATGAATTTTTTATGTACGGTAAATCTCAACTCATTGACTCAATACATTCAATTTTTAACAAAGTGTTTAATACTGGATTCTTCCCAAATGAATGGTCAGAAGGTTTTATCATTCCATTACATAAGAAGGGAAACATTAATAACGTCAATAATTATCGCGGTATTACATTGCTTAGCACGCTTGGGAAGTTATTTACTCGGGTCCTTAGTAACAGATTAGACAAATGGGCGGAAAAATATTTTGTATACATAGAAGCGCAATCTGGTTTTCGTAAACACATGGGCACTGTAGATAATATTTTTGTTTTGCATGGACTTATATCTCATATGATCAACAACAATAAAAATTATTTTGTGGTTTTATTGATTTTAGCAAAGCTTTTGACTATGTAGTTAGACCAAATTTATGGAAAAATTAATTGGTTATGGAGTACGTGGTAAAATGTTAAATATTGTTAAGAATATGTATAAATCAATTAAATCCAGAGTAAAATTAAATAATATCCTAAGTAATGATTTTACATGCCTATTAGGTGTAAGGCAAGGCGAATGTTTATCGCCATTATTGTTTTCACTGTTTTTAAATGATATTGAAGAAACTATGATTTTAAAGGGACTGTCGGGTATTGAAATGTATATGTATAAACTTTTTGTAATGTTATATGCAGATGATATTATATTGTTCTCTGAAACAGCATCTGGTTTACAGAAAGGTTTTGATATTTCATATGAATATTGTGAAACGTGGAAATTAAAGGTTAATGTTAATAAAACAAAGGTTATGGTGTTTAAAAAAGGTGGTATGTTACCAAAGAATTTGCGATTCATGTATGATAATGAAGAAATTGAAATTGTTAAGTCTTTTTCATATCTTGGCATTGTTTTTACACCAGGAGGATCTTTTCATGAAGCACAAATTACTTTGTCAGGACAATCTAGAAAGGCTATTTTTAAAATTAATAAGTATTTATTAAAATTTTCAGAACTAGGTGTAAAACATAGACTAGAATTGTTTGATAAATTAGTTTTACCTATTTTAAATTATGGCTCTGAAGTTTGGGGCTTTAATGTTGCAAAACAAATTGAACGAGTACATTTGAAATTCTGTAAAACATTATTAAATGTCAAACAAGTAACCCAAAATGATTTTGTTTATGGAGAACTCGGACGTACAACATTGGCTACTGATAGATTTTTAAAAATTATAAAGTACTGGTTTAAAATTCTTGAGTCGAAAGATAATAAATATATCAAAATAATCTATAATATACTAACAACGGATTTGGAATTGCGTCCGAATATTAAAAACTGGGTTAGTCTGTTGCGTGATTTATTATGCTCTTTAGGTTTTTATGAAGTCTGGTTATTTCAAGGTGTAGGTCAAAAACAAACGTTCTTTACTATTGTTAAGCAAAGATTAAGGGACACTTTTATTCAAAACTGGAGGATGAGATTAAATGAATCATCAAGGGCAATTTTTTATAGGGAAATATGCGGGAATTTTGAATACAAACAATATTTAAATATCATTACAGTTAAAAAATTTAGAGAAGCCTTTTCAAAACTCAGATTAAGTTTACATTATTTAGCTATAGAAACTGGTAGATGGAACAAACCTAGAAGCATACCTTTTGATGATAGAAAATGTATTTTTTGTGTGAAATTAGAAGACGAGTTTCATTTCATTATAGAATGTCCATTATACAAAAATCTTAGAAAACAATATATAAGCAACTATTTTTGGGAAAGACCATGTATGTTTAAATTTATAGAACTGATTACAAGTAAAAATGAAAATGCAATTAAAAGATTGGGAATATATGTTCAAAAAGCATTTTTATGTAAAAAACAAATGATACAAATTTAATTATTCAACGATTTATTTCAATATAACTTCTTTCTATGTATAATATGTAATTATCATTATTTATTTTTGATTTGATATCTATTATCATACGATAATGTATACATCTTCTCCCTGAAGTGTATTTATAGATTTGTTTTGTTTTATGCATGTATATTATACTTTCATGTATGTTATCAATGTATTTGATTGTAAATATGTTGTCCTCATGGGCCAGTTGGCCTAATGGATCTGAAATAAAGTATCTATCTATAATCAAAACATAGAACATTCAATGTAGCGCTCTCAAGAACCGAATCATAAAATATTTCATGCCAAACGATAGCGTTATACTTTTATATTAAACTATATTTTACTGGCTAATGTGTAAGGGTGACAAATCAAAATAATTTGTCTACGATTGTGTGAATATAGATCTATATCGGGCGGCCGAAGATATTGCACAAACGCAGCTGAAATTATTAAGTTTCGTGTCGTAAAAATTAAACATTTGGAAAGCAGTATATCCGAATAGATACAATCACCACCTAGTCATCAACGAATTTCAAATGAATTTAATCGTGTCCAATAATATAACTAGAAACAAAAGGATATGTCGAGTCCGCTATTGACAAGGGAGGAAGTAGTCGTATTAATGTGCGTCATAGCATGTGTTTCATATACACCTGGAAATAAGTTTAGCGCACCCCGGAAATTTAAAATTGGTTGTGATTGAAAGCACTGTCATGAGATGACGACTTAATTGAGCTAAGAAATAGTAATTTGATAAATAGCGATAGCAATTTAGTAATCATAAACCAGTAAATTTATGAGTTTAGTTTATTCTTATCCAAATTATTGAAGCATAAGCAAATGTGTTGTTTTTTACCAAAAATGTAGGTGTTTATAAATATGGTGTTGGAGCGTTTACAAAACATTTACTGGTGGATATTTTTGGTAAATGTTGACGATTACTTAACCTTAAATGACATGTAGCCACATTTTTAATAACGTGTGTAACCGCCACGTGCCCGGATGACAGCCTCAACCCTTCTCCTCAAACTACCAGTAAGGCGTCTAATGCGATTTTGAGATGAATTTTGCCATTCTTGGTGCAGAGCTTGTTCCAGTTGTTGCAGGTTGACTATAGGTGGCTCCAAATTCTGTATTTTCCGGCCCAGGATCTCCCGAGCCCATGCTGTAACACAGTTTTTGCAACGGAATACCATCACCACCATTCCATGGCCTGCCATGAGTCCTGATTTAAACCCACTGGAACACGTGTGGGAGATCCTGGGCCGGAAAATTTAAACAATTAAGCCTTGAATATGTATCGTTTACGCTTCGGGCTCCATATGCTTAACCCCATTTATTTCCCTGTCCATTTCGCTTCCTGTAGGCCTGAGTATCACCCCCCCCCCCATTGGCCTTACAAAAAAATTAAATTCAATGTTTTCCCGTGGAATAAAATAGTATAGACTAAAGTAGTTTAATGTCATATACATGTAATTTAGAATTGCCTATCTTTCCATGCCAGTCTCATTAGGATTGATTATTATATACATTTTCTAAGCTGAAATTAAGCTTTTCTTTGCATCTTGATTATTTGGTAAAAAATTTACAATGAAGAAAATATATCGCTTTACATTTAGAAATACAATGACCACTTCACAATTTATTTTTGTACACAGAAATTATATGGTTTAAAACAAGCTGTATCAAAGGTTTTATTTTACTACAAATATAATAAAATAAACATCAAAGATATGAACACGCTATTTTAGAACAAATCTGGCCGAACGTTCGTTGCGAAAAATTGTTATTACAATGGACTTTACATTATTTTTTCCCTGTTACATTGTTCACGTTATGGCTATCAGCATTTATCCTCATACTGATTGACAAGTCAGTTTGAAAACTTAAGGTCATCAAATCTGATACTTTGGTTAGAATAAACGGGAATTAATGCCGAAAAAAATCGCCGATTTTGCGAACAAACAACAAGACTTTCAGATAGATTTATTTAAATTTCATCTATTTGTTTTTTGGACATGTCAAATTTATCATCGACTTTATTTCAGTGATTTTTATAAATAACCCGTCGACCGTTTAGTGGTAAAATTTCGCCCGTTATCGATTCTTTGTGCAACATTCAAAGAAAACTTCTTGCTTAAAGGGGCGGTAGTGGTTATACATATTCCAGTATATTTATGTTGCAGTTACCATCTACATGTTCCTGTAGTGAACTGGAAGCTTGCGATATTGAATCATCGTCCTGTAATAAGACAGGTAGGTATTCATCCGTGTGTATTTCATACTTCTTAGCCACAGTACGCTATATAATTTATATATAGACGTGATATATTTTCTCCCTCTCCCATGTTTCTGTGTTCACGAGTTTAAAATTGTATTCTACATTCAGCATTGTGTATATGTATAGGTAATGCATTTCTATAATCTACTTCTGCATGCATATGACCATTTACAATTCTAAACTCATTTCTTAACAAAATACATATTCTAAAATATACTTCCTTCAGAATAAAATTATGTCGGGCATTATTAGACTTATGACATGTAATACATTTTCGGTGTATGTTTAAATGTATCTTTCGATATTCAGGAGGATTTCGTAATTTATTTTTACTCATCATTCTAAACATAGCAGTGCATTCGTTTGCTCTATTTGTATTCATGAACTGTACAACATATAATTATTATAATATAACTGTCAATGTTATAAAATCAATACAATGCTGATAATTACAGTGTGTCCTAAATTACGCTTAGATCATGGTGTGGTGGATGGGAACATGCGTACACTGGGTGCTTCGGTTAGATTTTCATGCAACGATAACTACGTTGAAGCTCAAGGCAGAACGCATTCAAACTGTGCACATACGGGCGAATGGTCCTACATGCCGCGGTGTATCCCAGGTATAATACGTTTAACGTGCAGTATACTTTATATACTAACAAACGCCTGAAGTTTTCTTTCTATTTATTCTAAGTATTCGTTTTAACAGCATGTCGCCCCGGAAGGCCAAGGTAAAAGACTGAAATCAAATAAGAACGCTAGTAAGAAATCAGATACAACCGTCGTTTAATTGGTTACATAATTTATATACCTGTTTATAACAGTCGTAGGTGACTGATATAAACTGTATAATTTCACAGTGGGGAAACGGGATCCTGTCAAACTATAATAATTAAGAACAACGCCAATCACTAGTTTAACTAATGTTTATTAAATAATAAAGTTCCATCAATAAATTGTGATAATAAATATTCTTAACTCAAGTAAAACGGAGTAAGCTAATAATATCCTTCACTGTTCGCAAATTTCAGAGAAAATTGTTCAAGTCGGTTATTATTCTAAATATTCTTAAAATGAAGTGAGCTCCGGAAAATACGTCTTCTTGCTTACGATCAAAAACCCGGACTGACTTTTAGAAATTTGGAAATTTGCTTTTGGGCGAAATATCACTCACCAAGCTTGTAATTTTCCATGACGTGTACCTGCCTAAAGATACCTCTACAAACGTTATTACCATATTGGTCAAGGGATCACGGACTACCCTAACTTGATTTGTAACTTGAGCTCTCTTTACCTGCACGTGAGTCGGAATGAATATTTCTAGCTTATGAACTCCGGTACACATACATTACAATTTACAATAATAGCAAATAGTATCTTAACATGTATGCCTAATAAACACCAGTAAAAATAAGGTTGGCCTTAAATTCATGAATTCCTAAAATTGCAAAAACATGAGGATAATACATGTCCTATAAATCCTAAATAATCCTATAAACAATTAAATGACTTTATTAGCACTCTTATTAACAATAGTGTGAATCCTATTAACACGTGCCTAAAGGTTCACGGACAGATCGTAACTATGAACCATGAATTTTCCCGGACGGACCGGCACTAAATATGCAAGTACATTTGCACCAAAAACCAGGCAAAAATTAATAACTCTGGCCTAAATTTTGAAGAATAGTACAGGTGAACTGTTTCACATGTCTACGAGCATCATGTGAATATGAATACATAAGAAACCATCAATTTACTTACACAATGAACATTTGACGAGGTCACATGTTTTGTCAAAAAAAAAAAAAACCAAAAAAAACCTTTGACAGAAAATAGAATGTTAAGACATTAATAAAATGCAATACACATATTAAGGCAACAAAAATACATCAACTTACACTGTGGGGGCATAAGAATGACCTGTTCTATGTTGAAATTGTTTTTTTTCTAGCGTGAAAGTGCCGCTCATGTGGTTACAAATGTCGTAAATATTACTATGGGCGACAATTTAACAAAGGTAAAGTCCGAAATCCGGAACTGACCGGACCATTAGAGTCCTAAAGGGTTACCTCGCCTTATCAAGTTAATTCACGTAACAACACATTCCCCGTCTGATTTTCGAAAAAATCACTCACCAAGAACATGAATGAAAACTTACACAACATCAAATACAGAGATAACCACAAATAAAAAAATAACGTGCACACCTGGCAAGAACTTTAAATACATACAGACATACAACTGGTACTTTGCAAGACTAGATGAATCTGTCAATCTGCCAAATAATATTAAACAATAAAGCAAACCTTACGTTCAAATCAGTTAAAAACATATGAAAATCATGTGCACTGAAAGTAATCATTAAGTTTCAGACAAGGTTTAAATGAACCTTCAATTCAAATCACTTGGAAAAGGCACATTAAAATTTTATGGCAAATACATCAAGTTCACAATACAATATATTGAATAGATATATATATATATATACATAGTCTTCTAACTTGCACCAAGTTTGTAATTGGACCCATATAACACACATGCGCACCATCTTTCATAACACGCACAGACACTTTACGTACAAGTTTATCTGAGCTAGGAAAAACTTCATCAACAACACCGACTTGCCAGTGAATACGCGGTACATTGTCATCAACAAGTAGAACTACGTCTCCAGGTAAGATGTTAACGTGTTCAGTTTTCCACTTTTGTCTGGTTTGTAAGTTTTGTAAATACTGGCTTTTCCACCGCTTCCAGAATTGATCAGACAACCCTTGAACTTGTCGCCATTGTGACCTATACATATCTTTAATACCTAAATCTTTACGTGGTTCAATATCAGAATTCTGTGTTTGTGTCAACAACATATTAGGCGATAGAATAGTGGGCGAAGTTGGATCATCAGAAACACCTGAGATTGGCCTAGAATTAATTATACACATAACTTCAGCCATAAGTGTACATAAAACTTCATGAGTAAGTTGTTTTGAATTACACAACATAGATTCCAGAATCCTTCTAGCGAGACCTGTCATGCGTTCCTAGGCTCCATTCATGTGTGAAGAATATGGGGTATTGAAATACCACCTAGTATCCTTGCTGTCCTAAGACTTTGTGTAAATCCTCGACACAAACTTTGTTGATTCCTAATTCAGCTGCTGCTCCAACACAATTTGTCCCACGATCGGAGTAGAATTCCTTCACAGGCCCACGAATCGCTATGAATCTTCTCAGGGCATTAATAAAACATGAGGCGCTCCTATCTTCCACTACTTCAATATGTACGGCTCTGGTGTACAAACAAGAAAACAAGATAGCCCAGCGTTTGGAGTTACTCGCTCCTCCTCTAGTTTTCCGAGTCACAATAGACCAATGGCCAAATTATCGACGCCTACATATGTGAACGGTGCACTGGCTGCTATTCTACAAGAAGGAAGATCTGACATCTTTTGAGTTTCAACTGGTCTACGAAGTCTACGACAGCAAACACAGTTATGAATAACACCATTAATTAGTCTCTTTCCACCCGTAATCCAAATCCAGCTGATCGTATAGCCCCTTCTGTCAACAGTCGACCTTGTGAGCTACTGACTCATGGTAGTGTCTGACAATCAATAGAGCAACATGAGATTTTCCAGGTAAGAGTATTGGAGTTATCTCACTTGAGTCAAATTCGGCATTCGACAATCGTCCTCCAACTCTCAATAGTCCCTCGGAGTCTAATTCAGGTGAAAGGTTCGATAGATTACTGTTTATTTTCGTGTTCTGTTTCCTTTTTAGGCATTCAATTTCTTCAGAATAAACTTCTGTCTGTACTGCTTTCAGAATTGTCACTTCAGCTTGGTTTCTAAATTTGACAGAGTTTCTCTCTCTCTTTGTTTGTCTCCATTTGATGCCGCTTTCTGTTTCAAGAAAGACACTGCTGAAATTAGTCTTTTCCATGAAGGGAATCTCTCAAAACGGTGACTGCCTAGAGTCTGTTTGACCTCGACTTTCTTCACTTCAACACTTGGACGAACTTCGCAGTCAAACTAGGGATCTATGACATCAAAATTAAGACACATGTCTTTACTGATAATTAATTCACTTAATTTAGGGCCTTGTAACCATTTACATTCTCTAATATTCTCTGCATTTACTGGCCTTGTTCCGTGATCTGCAGGAATTTTTTTCTGTAGAAACAAAGTTCCACTGCTCTCGTGAAGAAAGTTTTAATATTTTGTCAACACGGTTTGCCACATACACATAGAATCTGTATTTTTATATACCCTAACACCTGGCTATCAGTGTAGTAATAAATCAAAGACCTATACATACGACTATATACGCATGTTATGTGATTATAGATGAAAACTGAACATAACAGAAATTCATTCAAGACGTGTACTTAGTACACAGTAATAAAATATATATATAATACTTTATAAACATCAAGTTCAGGAATAATAGAAAGAAGAGAACTATCTATAATCATTTTACAAACATAAGCATGGGAATGAAATTATCAGAAATTCATACATGTAATTGTCTTTATAAAACCACTCTTATACTAAAAAAAACAGGATGTAAATACAATAAAATTTAACTTTTTTTTCACATTATATCTGGTTATTCATGACATTTATACATACATTGGTTTAGTTTACAAAAAATACGTGTTACCAAATCGTATATTATTGTTGTTTACCTGATGCGCTAGTCACGCATATAATGTACTTAGCAGATACGAATGTGTTTTCCTAAGGAAGGATCAGTTAGAAACTCATATTTAGTACAAACTAGATTTGTGCTCACTATTATTCAGATTTAACAATGTTATAGTTAATCAGTACATGCATAATGGGAAAAGTAGATCGTTTCTTGCAAAGTTTGCTTTATTCTGGTATTTTTATACAATCTAACTAGTATCTTATTCATTATACAAGTACCGCTATTTATTAAGTCACCTCATTTATTGAACACGCATGTACTTATAGTAGTATGTATATATTTGTGCGTTATATGTTATAACGAAGAGCTGTTATGCTCAAGTCTTAATAACGTTTTTGTGTTGTTCTGTTAAATAGTATCTTAAGTAATGTACTCATATGAACTATCAATTTCTATCATGTCGAAAAAAGAGTTCAGTATGGTAAGAAGGTAAAACATGCATCAGTGTATAATTGTTATTGCGAACCAATAAATATAACAACAGGCGTATATTTTAATCTGTGGTAAGCAATTGGGTGGCCTGTGTGTTTTTTTAAATAATAGTTTCATATGATTCCAGGTTGGTTTAAATTCGCGAAAAATATCCGTATATAAGACATTATCTCCAGCAGCTTCAAAGTTTATTGGCATAACCAGCAATTATAGTAAATTGCCTTTGACCATTTATAATATAGTATATTCTTATGGCAAATATACACCTACAATGTAGTTCAACATGTATAATAATGTTTATTGATCAATAACTAGAACTATGAAAATATAACATCATTCATGTGAATAAAACTTGAACAATACAAATACGCAAAAAATAAGGAAATACATGTCCAGTGTAAAGATATAAATCCATCAACAATTTTGTCACAACATCAATATGTGTATGTTGATGGAATTTTTCCAGCAAGTTTTATTTCAGCGACTGCATGTTAAATATTTCTTTTTGAAATATTTTGCAGGTTCGTGTTCAGTGTTAACAGTTGCCGATTTCTCCACAAATTACACAAATGTTGCACTAAACAAGAATGTAACATTAAGTACCGTTTACTACGAACAGATAGGAGCACTGATGGTAAGTACCTGTTGTATACACAAGTGATTTCAATAAACCACGTATTTTGCAATCCAAAGTCTGCTTTCTCTTGTATTAGAATTACGATAGAAATCACAAAATGTGAGCCAAAATGGGCACAAATATATGAAGCACAGTAGCTATAAATACGTGTAATGTAAGTTTCAGTACATAATGCGTTTCAACGTGGTCGACAGCATCAAAATGTTTTATAAAAATATTGCTTTGGTGCACTTACACGCTGATATTGTAAAATGTATGCTGCAATTGATTTCATAGCAAGTACATATATCTCTGTGTCATAGACATAAATTATATATCACTTTTTTCATAATATTACATCGTTTCCATATCAATTTTTATACTCTAGTCTCCTATTAAACACTTCATGTTTATTTTATAATTTTTTATTGAATATAATAACACTTAACTGTTGTACCCGATTGACAGGTGTACTTTAATCATACACGTCAAGTACACGTAATTAAAAGCTTGTGGGGAACGAAACTAATTATTCATTCCACATGTTATACAATGAATTAAACTCGAATCGTTTCGTACTTATGGGGTACTAAGGGTCAAACTTAACATTCTTACCTTTTTGAAAATACATATATAATCTAGAACAATTATTTTTATCCACACACATGAAGATGCTCTGACATTAGAAAGAAGGTAATTTGAAGGGAAAATAGAATGACGTCACAAGCATCTGATATGACGTCTTATTTATCGTTTTCCCAGAATGACGGTTTGAAATCGAAAAGGACATTCGTATATGAATAGAAATGTTTCTTATGTGTAACCACATACTTTCAGCTCAATCTTCTGAACACACTATATATCTTTGATTACGTAAATTGCTTCTGATTACAAGATGAAACTTTGGGCATTTCTGATTCTAGGTTGACGGAGACCGGAATCCAAACTATCAAAGTTGCGCGCATACAAATAGAAGCTTACCTCACAACGCGGTGTTGGATCTTGGACAGAGCTATACCCTATATGCCTTATATATTGTAAACAGAAAGGACTGTTGTGGTAAGTCAATTGATTTTTCTTTCAGTTTTACGCCTGTGGTATCATACTGTAAGTATAATAAAGAAAACATGTTTATCTCATACTCTTTTTACCATTAATATTTAACGTAATGATACATTGGAACGTGACAAATAAATATCAAAACTTTAGGAGAGCAATGTTTGTCCCAAATCATTACGTATTCACATTTGTTTTCATCATATGAATAAAATATATATTGAGCTTGATCACGGATGGATGGACAAACAAATGACGTCCATATTTGGTTGCAGTTTGGATATTTAATTACTTTTGCATAATCTCATGCATGTGCCTACTGTTTGCGATGCAATATATCTTAAATAATATATGAATTCGTGTACGGTTTTTAGATCATTTTAAACAAAACTTGAAAACAGGAGAAGGTCGCGTTTTAGCTAACAAAAAAGTAATTTTAGGGTTTGTACGGAAATGTATGCAATTTGATCTAAATGATACCGGAGCACAACATTCACAGTGAATACAAATGAGCAATGAGAAATGAAATTTAATGAATTATGTTGGTATATAAAACTATATATATATATAATTAAAAGGAAAAATGATCCGAATTCTTTGTTTACGTTACTTTCTAATATTTTTATCTATAAATCAATATAGTTGTAAAAAATGTTTCTAATAAGCATTTTTTATACAATTATATTGATGTTTTATTTAAGAAATTAGAAAATAAAGTTAACAAAGAATTCGGAACATTTTTCCTTCTAATTATATACAGCTGGTACCGTGAACTTTAAATTTTTCACTTTAAACTTGTCTCTCTCTCTATATATATATATGAGCCAATGACGAATCCGGTCTGCTATTGAATTATATAATAATACCTATGGCATGTTAGTTTTTTTCCTTGTTAATTTGCTTGACTCGGATTTATTTTTTTAACATTTTATATATATACATATATACATACGAGCATAATGCTGTTTTTCTTCAGCCGAAAGACTCAGAAATGTAAGCATATCAATTGGTGACAGCATGGACAACATGGCGTTACATGTTTACCACGAAGAACCGATTGAAGCAACGTGTACGTTTGTTTTGGTACAACCTTGTAGAGGGCGTTATATGAAAATAGTAAACACTGACAATGAGGTTTTAACGATCTGTGAACTAGAAGTATATGGCGATTGAATTCTTTTATTTTGTCCAAATTTTGATACTATGTACTACTATAATTTTAAAAGACTCACTTGCGATTTGCTTGTAGTGATTGCTTTAATTTTGATGCTACTTTTGATTAGATTTGATTGAAATTCGATCATTCAGCCAATGCAAAAAATGGAACTGGAAAAAAATGTACCTGTCTGTATAATCATAATTCATATTTGTATGTTCGGACTATTTAGACATTCAGTATTTTCACATGAATATCGCCATTGGACATTTGTATTGTTCAAACATACGTGATTTATATCGCCCTGAATAGTAGATCAAAGCTCTGAAGGTTCTGCTGTTGTTCGGAACTACAAAGCAGTCAAAAGTTGTATTTCATTGTAGGGTGAGTTTTTGAATCCGAACGATAGTTCGCACATGAATTTGGATGCAGACTTAAGTACTACTAACGCAGTACTTTGATTTATCATTCCCATCTGATCACAAAAAGTAGTTCAGCAAATAGCATAATGTTATATAGTCTACGTTACTTGCCTCGTCGTATACTCAACTTGTGCAGAATGTAATATCTCATACATGAAGACACATTCGAAGAAAACGTTACACGTTATAAGCATTAAATCAATCGATTACAATTTCCCGATGAACAACTTTTTTAAATTTCTGATTGACACTCAGGATTTGACGTCATCCTTCATTGAAATGTGTGTACTGATAGTAAATATTGTAGTAATCCGAGGGATAGGATTGTTAAGATTTTTTACGACTGTTTTGTATTGCTCGTTTACGATATTGCATAGCCATCTAGTTTTGACTTATATGCACGTACTATTTGAATTTGTATTTATGCCAATGAATTGAAAAAATTGAACTATTTTCGTAGGCGGAAGGTAAATGGAAGCTGTTCGGTATGCAGATTTTATGAAAACTGAGCGATTTTTGAAATACGGTTATAATTTTATACTTTCAAATATTTAAAACAAACATGCATAATTTGTGCACTGATGGATAATTTTGTTTTTACCGTAATGTAAACTCGTAGGTATCAGCTAATCATGATGTGTTTACTATTGGCAATAAAACAGAACTGATATATTACTCTGACAACATCCAGTTCGACTATGTGAGGATAATTAAGTACGGAACATTTTGTTTGTTTGTTTTGTGTGTTATGTTTTGTGTTTTAAGCATTAAAACAAGCAACAAGAAGGTCTTAGATTAAAGCTAAATAACGCCTATTCTTCAGTGTTCGTTATTTTTATCTTCGATTCTTTCCTGGCCTGTTTCTAATGATCCATTATCTTTACTAGTAAGGGTTTTCATTGAATCACATGTAAAACCACATGTATTCGTAACAATTATTAAAGTAAAGTAACTTTTTATCATTGCTGAACACGCTGCAGCCCTTCTGAAGTGATTGTGCTTACTTTTAATGAATTTGAAATATGTCTAGCGTGGTTTATATAACTGCATAATCTTGTCTGATGAAATGAGCTTGTGTGAATCTTCAAGCATCGAGGAAAACACATGTTGGCTGCCTCGCGCAAGGTATTTGTGCCATTAGTGGTCTAACAGTTCGGTTTTAGGAGTTATCTTTCCTTAAATGTGATTTGTTTGGCTTATTTTAGGTCAACGTTACACAAACTTGCTTTATTGGCGTCCTCAGATCTTAAATTTAGCTCAATGTATCTTTTTCACAAACAAGTTAAGATAAAATTACTTCGACTCTGAAGTACAAAAACTAGGAATGTGAGGCATGGTACTAAGACCTAGCTTCTAATTACATAATCAGTTACTATATGGCTATTATATAGCTACCATATAGATAATAAAATTAAATAAATGTTTAATTAATAATATATTTTATCTTTTTTTTTAAACAAGAAGTATGTTTGCATTAAATGCAAAACATAAAGAATACAACAGCTCATTTAACGTATCTGGCTTAGTTAGAATCGCTAAAACAACGTAAAATGTCAAAGATTAAATATCATACTTTAATACCAAGCAATAAAAATTCTAACCGAGCGCTCAAAAATGGGTTTTATTGCGATAAATACTGCACATCTTTATCGACTTTTCATTATCAGCGTTAAACATCTCTAATGTAATGTGCATTGTATTGGTACGATATGATACTATAAATACTTAGACATCAAACCTGGGCGTGGTTTAATTATTGAACCGTAAACATATGCGATTTTGATTGGCCATCAAGATTGAATGGGGTGCGTCAAATTCGTTGATTTCATGAGCCGATAATGATCAGACACTTTAATTGTTAATTACTCAGCTTAAAAAACACAGTAGGTGTCAATTTCGAATTAACAATGCCGTCTAAAAGATTTCATCTTTTGTTTTGTTTAGGAATTAAAAATTAGATAAGATATACAAGATACTGCTTTTCATGAAAAATATCTCAAATAGTATCCATACTTAAAAAAAAATTGTTCTCAGTTGCTTGGAAATATTGCGTTAGTCTGGTTCTCGTCATTCTTACAGAAGCGTACTAAAGATTAATGAACACGAAAACCAGACAATTTTAGTTTAGCCTGGTTCTCGGATTTCTTACAACATGCTACTTACAATAAGCTTAATTATAAACACGAAATACAGAGAAATCACCATAGCCAAATCACAAAACACATTCTTATATACCTGCGACCGCAGGTAATGAACGATACTAAGATTTTCTCCATCGACAATGGCTTATATACCACCTGCAGCGATTTCATTGGCTAATACCTTTCGGTAACTACCGCCAATCCTTGTATTCCTCCGCGACACATGTAAGGGCCTACCTTGCACATTTAATTAGCGTCCAATGATTGAACTTCCAACACCCGTACGCTAAAACATTGTCAGCCTACGTCGAATCAGGGTCTTTCAATTGAATGGTCTGATTTCGTGCTCTTCAGGCGCTTATCTCTGTATAAACATCAAGTTGTGCTGTCGATACATATCGGAGAGCTTTTTTTCACGTGTGTATAGAGAACACACACATTTTCTATTTCCATTTAGTCAAAAACAAGAAATCGAAAATTTAAAATAAAATCATGAATTAACGGAGTATTGATCTTTCTAAAATGTGTTGCAAGCATTTCAGCGATAGATGATTATTAAAGACGGAATCACTTACTAAAAATAGTAAAATTGGTCAAACTCAAAATGGCGACTTCGTCAAAAAGGGTCAAATTGATGTATTATTATTTCTTAGCATCTTACACGCTTTGCGACAACAATCTAGATCTGGGCTTAAAACGAGTTTTCGTCCATTTATGTACCGTCGGATTTCAACATAAATAAATGGATTTTGTCCGAAGAAATTGGTCAAATTAGAGGGAGATACTTACGATCTAACTTTTCGTGGAGCTCTACACCAATAAAATGATTAGTAATTTGTGAATATTTGGGTATCTGTTTCAATGCGATCTTCACCGTTTCACAATGACGGCCATCTTGCGCGCGATCACGTGATCGCTACACAACGCTTTAATCTACGGAGTCCAGACCCTTCTATTTGAGTGACCCTGGTCGAATCATTCACCATTTAAGTGATTATTAAGATTCCCAACTATGTATGTACTTATGGGGGTTCTAAAACAATGTTTGAATAGTCTTACTTTTACTATATTTCGATACGAACTACAAATGCTAATTTGACATAAAGGAATACGAGATATGACAAAGTATGTTCCGGCCGTCAGCGTCACACTAAATAACATGTTTGATTATATTAACCGGAATTATGAACTATCATACACTGTTGAAAACAAGTAGCATCAATACGTGGTATACATTCAATAAACTAAACAACAAAGAGATTGAATAAAATTGAGAATGATTTAATAAACAAACAGATACACTCAAAATATTGGAATATAAGTATTTCAAACTAGAAGCCAGAGTAATATGAAAAATCTTCCTATTCTAGGAAGTATCAGACGTGAATGTAAAATATCTCGATGACTTTTGAAATTTTTCAATGTACCATCAATTCACATAATGTAAGTTATGGAAACAGTAAACATGGAATTATGCGCAGACTTTGTATTTACTTACACGGTTAAGAATTCTAACATGTAATAACTAATTCAGTAAAATAGATGTATGTATTGATTCTTTTAACGTAACGAAAAATATATGATATGAATAAAATAATAAGTATTGATCTGATTTATTTGAAAAATGTGACCCAGTACAGGTAGAACACACGTTTTATCAGTATGTTAAACAACTTTTACAATTCCTTTGGGAATTTCAAAACATTCAATTTTCAGGTCAGGAGAAGCATCGCGCCTTCAACAAAATAATGCGTAAACAATGGAATCTAGAGAACATCAATCTTTATCGCGGTTATTTTCCTTAGGTTAGAACCGAGTCTAAAAGAAGTTTTCGAACTTGCGCTAAATTAGCCACCTAATAGATATGAACTGCCCATGAAAGAATGGTATCATGAAAGGTCGACGTGGGCAGAGAAAAACGGGACATTTCCTTTTAAAGGATTCTTACTGCACGGGTGGTAGTGTCAACCAACCACCGCAAAATGCGATGCAATGAAAATACAGGGGGCGAACATCAGAGTAAAAACTACAAAATTGAGTATGATTTTCAATATTTTCCAAAGGATCTAGAATGTTCATAACCTTAGTTATCTTTGCATAGAACTCCGTTTGTCGTGTATATTTGAGATATCATTTGCAATTTAATGTACAAAGAAGTCATTTCTCGTCACTTGATGATTGGTCCGTGCATAAATTGAAGGTTTTCAAATGCGATGGCGTGGAGGCGAACGCAATAGCGGGAATGTGGAGTTGGCGGGGAGGTGTTGAATATACTATGTTTTGATATTGTTTACTTTTAGTGGGGCAATGTTTTGTAATTATTTATCAAATTTTCAATAAATATTATATGTATGCATTAGTATGAAGTAATTACCATACACATGCAATTGATAAAAACATCATGAAGAATTAGATATAACGGCAGATGTTTACAGTTTTTCATATTAAGAAGTAAGAATGTACTATACAAAAAAAGTCCTACATTTTGATTGCCTATTAATATATAATTATGAAGCACAGTCACGGGGAAATAATCAAACTTTCGATTAACATCTAATATTTGTTTCCAGAATTAGTTTCTATTTTTCTCATTATGTTCTACAAGATTCTTATGATCACTTTGAATTAGTGTTGTCAGCTTATAATGAATTATTCAAAATTACTGGCTGAGCAACGTTGATTTAGCATCAATAAAATTTAAATTATTGATATACGTATCTTCAGTTTGATTATGCTTATTAATTTAGATCCTCAACAGCGGTAACATACGATTGAACAGACAAGAGTTCAAGCAATCGTCTTTCAGAACAGTAGTGGATGTTTTCTGAACGTCACAGTGTAGCACAAGAGATGGTTTAATATTTTAATTATGACCTTCGCAACTTAATAGATAATGAAATGAGTAGTTGAACGTTTTTAGGTATGGTGTCAATGAAATTGCTGAATATTATTTCTTTCATCCTAATACTCGATGTCGCTATTGCATTGGTTTCATATGATCTTAAATATGAAATTACGCATCACAACAAGTGTTTAGTGTCCGACATGATTATCATGTATTTTGTGAATATGTCGGTGAAGCAATGTGTGCGAGAATGTGCCGTCCTTCAAAGTTGTCAGTCAATCAGCTACAAGAGAAAGCAGTTACTTTGTGAATTGTATTCTGTAGACGATGGTACTTTTGTCGACAATGTTAAAGGAACAGGACCATGCGTTTTTGTACGGAAAATATCTTTTTCTCCTGGGGTATGTAACTTTTATAATGTACACAGAGCTTGTTCCCATTGATTTGAAAGATGAAGTACGTATCTATCTTTAAATCCTCACTTACATGATGATCACAAAATCATTTTTAATTTCCTTTTTCTTAACAATAAAACATATTGTTGGACTGAATGTCTTCTTCAAAAGATCCCAGTTATCTATTAATTGAACCTTGAGTATTTAGTAGATTTTCACCAAGACCATAAAAGCTAAGAGTTTAGTTGGAGTGACTTTGTTCGGTCCTGCTATCAGAATATTCTTTGACGGACAAGTACAGTAAAACTCAAGAAAACCTGTAGGTCCAAATTTTTCGAAAACCTGAATTTTAAGAAAACCGGACTTTTGGCTAAGGCCGATTTTCAGGGGTTTCAAATGTACTTTGGATTGGTTTCATTATTTGATAGCAAACTTTGAAAAGTTTGTTGCTTAGTCCAGATTGCCAGATATTTCTCTGAAGATTTAAGACCAAACGTGAGCGAGGCATCCGAAAAATATACTATATAAAGTTTCAGAAATGTCTTAGTCGAAATGAAAAAGAACGTCACAAAGTGCATGAAATTGTAAATATAAAATACTATAGTTGGTGTACATTGGTTATATTTACCAACACTCTTTTAATCGAAATGTATTTTATTATTCCGAACGGAAAAATCTGATCAACAAGAAATAAAGCAAAAAGTATGTTAAAAGTATTTTAATTATTGAATAGAACATTCAATGCAGCACTCTCAAGAAACGAATCAAACGAATCATAAAATGTTTCCTGTCTGAGTATGGTAATACTCTTTTATAGAAAAACACTTATACTATGTTATAAAGGTGCAAAACAAACGAATTTGTTAGTAATTTATTGTGTATACTTTTGTGTGTATGTGGATCTGTATCGGATGGTTGAAGATATTACACTAACGTATCTTGAATCAAGTGATTCGTGTTTATAAAGAAAATGTATCGTTATGATAATGACTTTTTATGTAAAAACATGTGTTTCATACAATATCCTTGTCCATAAAAAAGCTTGGCGCAATATATATATATACTCGTATATACACCTGGAAATAAGTTAAGCACACCCCGGAAATTGGTTGTGATTGAAAGCACTGTCATGATATGACGACTTAATTGAGCTAAGAAATAGTAATTTGATAAGTAGCGATAGCAATTTAGTAATCATAAACCAGTACATTTATGAGTTTAGTTTATTCTTATCCAAATTATTGAAGCATAAGCAAATGTGTTGTTTTTTTACCAAAAATGTAGGTGTTTATAAGTATGGTGTTGGAGCGTTTACAAAACATTTACTGGTGGATATTTTTGGTAAATGTTGACGATTACTTAACCTTAAATGACATTATGTAGCCAAATTTTTAATAACGTGTGTAACCGCCACGTGCCCGGATGACAGCCTCAACCATTCCACTCATACTACCAGTAAGGCGTCTAATGCGATTTTGAGATAAATTTTGCCATTCTTGGTGCAGAGCTTGTTCCAGTTGTTGCAGGTTGACTATAGGTGGGTCCAAATTCTGTATTTTCCGGCCCAGGATCTCCCACACGTGTTCCAGTGGGTTTAAATCAGGACTCATGGCAGGGCAGGGAATGGTGGTGATGACATTCCGTTGCAAAAACTGTGTTACAGCATGGGCTCGGTGCGATCTGGCATTATCGTCCATGTAAACAGGTCGGGAAGCCAATGGATGATTATCAAAATGGTCCACGACGACTGGATGTAGGATGTCTCGTACATAAGTATCACCTGTCAGATTTCCTTGGACAGTTACAATGTCCAACTTACAGTCATGGGACAAGCAACCCCATATCATAACTGATCCACCACCAAAGGGAACCGTAGGAAGAATGTTTCTTGATGTGTAGGCTGTATTTCGTTGCCTCCACACTCGAATGCGCCCGTCTATGACGTGCAGAAGGAACCTGCTTTCATCTGACCAATGGATCTTTCTCCATGATCTCAGGTTCCAACCACGCCTTGTCAGGCACCATGTCAGACGGTTCCTGCGATAAACAGGTGTCAAAAAGGGACGTTTTATTACCCTTCTCGACTTTAAACCTGCAGATCTGAGCCGATTGCGCAGAGTACGTGACGACAAATGCCTGTGCGGCAACCAGTTTCGCTTTAGATAGGTGCTTATTGCAAACGGAAAACGTCTAACGAGTCGTAAAAGATTTCGGTCCTCGCGTGCCGTTTTTACATATGGCCGTCCAGATCTTGGACGGTCCCTTACGTCATGCGTCTGCCGATACTTCTGAGCTAGTCTGCTAATGACAGAGTGATTATAGCCAAGCTGACGACCAACAGCTTTAATCATGACTATTATCTGCCACCTATCGCCATCCGATAATCTTCTCCTAACCATTTGGTTGACAAGAGGTCAAAATAATGACAATATGTTAGAACAAAATCAAATTTTGTACATGTACTTTGTGTTAATTGAAAGTGTAGTTTAACAATTCACGAATATACTGTCGAAATGGCGAGCTTTCCGTGCGTGCAACTCTATCGGAGATACACATGATTAGTACGGAAGGTCGTTCTTACCATTGCTCAAATAAAATTTAAAATTTCAGTTGTGGTCATGTCAAATTCGAGGCAAAATGCCGGGTGTGCTTAAGGTATTAGATGTATAATGCATTACCTCCATTTTGAAGAGTACTAAATTTCATCATTTTTACGTACAATTGACAAATTCCTTGAGGGTCATGGGTTCAAACCCCACTGGGACCAAATTTTTTTCTTCTTTTTTTTAGTTTTTAGGTAATGTTTTGTACTTAGAACATGAATAATACAGTAATATGAAGGAAAATATATATTCCAAAATATTTTGTTTAGATTATAGGAATTTATACATCGTTAATTAACGAAAATCAAGTAACCATGAATTTCTGACACTCATCTTTTCAAAACCGGATGGTGAAACTTTTTAAAATTTGCTATAGACATTATACACACACAGTAGTTAATTTTGAGAAAATTTCAGGCATTGCCCCATTTGGTTTTTATCTTAGTGATACTTATCAATTTGTTACTTTTTGGTAATAAGCAAACATCTTCACTAAATCTTAAAGGGGCGGGGTTATATATTTCATTTTTTCTGCAACATAGTAGTTCCAAACATCATATTTATTCTTTGGATTGACAAAATATTGGTTTCCCTTAGACTTATACACATTTTTGCATTTATTGTGTCATCTGTTATAGAGGTAGATCAATTTTCATACAGGAATCTTCATAAGATTTTAAAAATGGTCGTAACTCTCTTAACTGATGGTGAAAGTTTTTAAAAATTCACCTCTGAGTGTCTTAATGGATATACAAAAGAATGACAATATTTAAAATGCAATCCTGAACACTTCATATTATACATCTAATACCTTAACTTATTTCCAGGTGTATATATATATCTATTTCTCCTAAATTTATATGTTCTTGGCATTTGGGCTACCGACACAGGACCTGCGCGCAACAGGTCAATACATCATTGTGAACAATTTGAACTACAAAAATAATTATTCTGTGCAACACACTGTCTCATAAAGGTGAAGGTTGTTAAAATATTCTCTGTCTTCTGACTGAGTAATGAACTGATCACCTGATGTTAAAGACCAGATGTTACATAAGACCGTTACATGTGACCTTTACCTTATACTACATTTTGTTGTATATTGATTTTTGACGTGGTAAACAGTCGTGCCAAATTATTGATTGACGGATGAAAATACATAGAAATCAAAGAGGTGAATACACTCATGTTCTGGGAATATCCAAGTATTCAGAAGTTTACCAAGACTGTTGACACAATTTAGTTTTACCCTTCGGATCCTAATGGATATCCCAATTCATTTTCCCAATCCATCTGGCTTCCTGACTGTCGGAGAATAATGTATCTTACAGTTACAGCCCATCTTTCTATATCAGCTGAATTAAAATTGATTGTTATACGAATGTTCGAAGCTAAACTTAAGCTACTCATTACACCTTCTATAGTTGATACATGTTTTACAATAAAAATATGTCGCTTTACTTCTAGAAATACAATATCTATTCATTCTAAGCCTAAAAAATGTGTGCACACTATTTTAAGATAATTTTGGTCGAACATAAAATCAGCATTGATCCTCACACTGATTGTTAGTTTGATAACTTGAGGTCATTTAATCTGATAATTCGGTTCAAATAAAAGGGAATTAACGCCGAAATAAACTCACCGATATTGCGGACAAAAAGAAAAATCACATATATAAAATCATAAAATAATTTAGATTATATCTTTTCTTTTATTAGAGAAGTCAATTTATGCTCCACTTTATATCAACGATTCTTATAAATAACCCGCCTATTGTTTAGTACGATATCGATTCTTTGTGCCAAATTCAACGAAATCTGCTTGCTTACAATGGCGATAGTGGTTATGCATAATTCGAATATATTTATGTTGCAGTCACCATCCACGTGTTCCTGCAGTGAACTGGAAGCATGCGATATTGAATCATCGTCCTGTAATAAGACAGGTAGTGATTCATCCCTCTGTATTACATATTTCTTAGCCACAGCACGCGATATACTTTCTATATAGGAGTGATATATTTTCTCCCTCTCCCATGTTTTTTGTGTGTTCACGAATTGTATTCCACTTTAAGCGTTGTGTATTTGTACACTTCTATCATTTACATCTTACCATTTTACGATTCTAAAGATATTTCTTAACACAATATCTATCTTTCGAAAATGCATTTCCTTCAGAATAAAATTGTGTCGGACATTATATGAATTATAAGCTATAATACATTTTCGGTGTTTGTATAAATGTATCCTTCGATAGTAAGGATGTCGTACTTTCTTTTTACCCATCATTCTAAACAAAGTTCAGTGCATTCGTTTGCTCTTTTCGTATTCAGGAACTGTAAAAGGTTTTTTTACTAAAAACATATAATTACAAATGTATCATTATATGATTGTCAATGTTATAAAATTAATATAATGGTCATAATTGCAGTGTGTCCTAAATTACGATTAGATCATGGTGTGGTTGATGGTAACATGCATACACTGGGTGCTGTGGTCAGATTTTCATGCAACAACAACTACGTTGAAGCTGAGGGCTCAAGCTCGCGATCAACCTGTGGACAAACGGGCGAATGGTCCTACGTGCCGCGGTGTATCACAGGTATGACAAGTTTAACGTGTAGTATACTTTAGTTTCTACATTTGTTAGGGCCGCAAACGTTTGATATATACAACTGTGCGCTTGGTTACCATTGCATACCATGAAAGGCCGATGTTTGTTGACCTCTTGGGAGTCATGAATATATATTGTTTGTAAATTCTGGTTAAACCACGAACAATTAAGTAACAAACCGATTGCACAATCAATAGATTGTGACTAAAATAAATGAATATGTTACACTTTATTTATTTATGAATTGAACTGGCACTATCTCTGTTGTGTTGAATAATAACCAATAATACATTCGAGCAAAAGTTGGAAAATGAAAATCTACCTAAGACAAATTTCCTCCTACTCACCACCGTTTAGAAGTCATGAAAATTTCCGAAGGTCAAGCTGAGACAATAGACGATTAATTTGTATAATAGTTTATTGATATGAATACAACAACGGGCATATACTTATTCTGGCGTGAACAATCGGCGACCTGTGTGTGTTTTTAAATAGCAGTTTGATATGATTCCAGATTTGCTTAAATTCGCGAAAAGCATCCTTAATTTTTAAAACTTATTTATATTATCGAGTGCAGAGCAAGATTTTACAATTTATTTGTTTTAAATCGATTGTAGGGCCAGTTCTTGCAGCATATGACATAATTTTCATCAAGTTTGAAAGTTTATTGGCCTAACCAGCAAAACTAAATTACCTTTGACCATTTTCAATATAATATAATTCTATGGCAAAGACAACATAGTTTGTAATGTAAAATAATGTTGATTAAACTGTAAATAGAAATTTACCGAAAAACATTTTAATGAACTTTGAGTAATAAACATTGAATATAATTTATAAAGAAAAACGTGTCCAGTGTAAAGATATGATTCCATCAACGATTATATCGCAACATAAATATGTTTATGTTGGAGGCATTTGTCCAACAAGGGTTATTGTAGCGACTGAATGCTAAAAATCCATTTTGATCCCTTTTTACAGCTTCGTGTTCAGTGTTACCAGTGGCTGATTTCTCCGCACAACACACAAATGTTGCACTAAACAAGCACGTGACATTAAGTAGTGTCTTTCACTCAGGGGCACTGATGGTAAGTACGTATGATTGAAGGTGGGTTGCGGGTTTCCTCCAAAGAAAATTGGTCATTTTAGGACTTGATTTTTATCAAAATCAAGTCCTTAGTAACGTTGAGCAAGCTAATGTCGCTTGACAGCTTGGTTAAAAGAATGCCTCATAAAGAAAATAGTATGCAACTAAATGGTGTGATTATATAGCTGTATCTGGCATACTACCTCAATTAAGTGTGTCAGATCTAAATATATTTCAAATCATTTTATTGTAACTACACGGAAAGAGTCATGTGTCTAAATAAGTGATTGTCGGTAAATGCATGAGATATTCAAATGCGTAGAATTAAAACTGCGTATCCACAGTCCAGTAAAATATCGCGCCTAAGCGGCTGTTTTGCATATCATGTTTCTGTAGAAGTAGTTCTACTTTCGGTTTTCGTTCGATGGTTCAGAAACATCTCTACGGACGTACATGTATACATGCATTTGCAACAATCTACCATCGATGCGTGTGTTTTGTGCCTTTTCAACATTATCTTAATATTACAGGGCGAATTCTCATCTAAACGTATTTACGTGATATTCACATCGACTAGTGTTAGCTTGATAACGCAATCGCTATTTATAGAATATGACGTCAAGGAAAGGTCTCATATTGCCTTAAAAGTCATTACTGACATATTTTTACTTTCGCAGCGTCGTTGTCTTTATATAACATCCTTGTATTTTTCTGATTTGGAGAGGATTCAATATTGCAGTTATGTAAATTGCATAACATAATATACAAAATTTTTGGAGCAATGCAGGAATTAACGTGAAAATCAATGAAAAACATACGGAATGTCTCTGATTGATGGATTAAAACATTAATCAGAGGATTCCGACTTAATTTTATTATTTTACATATACATGTGTATATATATTATATATATTAGAAATGTTTCTTTTTGTGTAACCATGGACTTTATAAGCTTAATATTTATCTATAATTTCGAAAACTGGTACTGATTTCAACATGAAACTTTGAACATGTCTGATTCTAGGTTGACGGAGGCCGGAATCCAAATAATCCAAACTGCGCGCATACAGCTGGAAGCTTACCGGACTATGCGACGTTGGATCTTGGGCAAAGCTATACACTACATGCATTATATATTGTAAACAGAAGGGACTGTTGTGGTAAATCAATTGAATTATTTTTTCAATTTTGTCCCTGTTTTATCATACTGTACTTATTATATATTTTTTCTTCTTTTTTATTGATAATATATCGTCATAACACACTAGAACGTGAACAATCAATATCTAAACCGTAGGCGAACAATGTTTTTTCCAAATCATTACGTATTCACATTTATTTTCATCATATGAATAAAACATCTATTTGAGCTTGAGCACGGATGGATGGATAAAACTCTTTACGTCCATATTTGGTTGAAGTTTGGATATCTAATTACTGATTCATTATCGTATGCATGTGCTTACTGTTTGCGATGCAATATCTCTCAAATAATATATGACATTATACTAGTGCGAACGTATTGTTTTTAGATAATGTTAAACAAAACTTAAAAACAGTAGAATCGAAGATCGCCTTTTAGCTAACACAAATGTCATTTTAGTGTTTGTACAAACATTTAGCAATCAAAATTAAATGATACCAGAGCATAATATTTACACTGAATTCTAATAATAGCAATGAGAAATGAATAACGTTGGTAGAATATGATCATAAATAATATGTTTTTTTTTTTTAGCCGAAAGACTAAGAAATGTAAGCATATCAATTGGTAACAGTATGGACAATATGAACTTGCATGTTTACCATAAAGACCCGATTGGTGCAACGTGTACCTTTGTTTTGGTACAACCTTGTAGAGGGCGTTATATGAAAATAGTAAACGTCGACACTGCACCGCTAACAATCTGTGAACTGGAAGTGTATGGCAATTAAAAGTTAACTGACAAATTTTAACTGTAAATTCTTAGTTTCACAAATATATACTACTCCAAATTTGGTAAGAATTGCTTGCCATATTTCTTGTAGTTGTTTTATTTTAATTTTACCGTTAATTAGACTGGATTAAAATTTGGTATTTCAAGCATCTTATGCCAATGCAAAACTGAAACTGATTATATGTACATAGAAGCATATTTGTATGTTATATATTTGTATATTCGGACAATTCAAACATTGCGTAAGTGATTATTATTTTTGGAAATATGCATTGTACTCGTATATGTATTTTCTCATGAAGTTCGCATTGGTCATTTGTATTGGTCAAACACACGTGACCTACATTGCCCTGAAAGGTAGAAAAAAAAGATTCCTTTTTCATAACATGCACACATACATATACACATAAAACGCATATACCTGCACATCAAATATTCAAATAAACATTTAGATTTTACACACTTTTTATACATTATGTTAACTCATAGGAACAGCTAATTACAATGTATTCACTTTTGGCAATGAAACATGACTGATATATTACTCTGACAACATCCAATTCGACTATTCGAGGATAATTGAGTACGGACCGTTTTGTTTGTATGTTTTGAGTGTTGTTTTTGTGTTCTAAGTCTTCAAACAAGCAGCAAACAAATTGTAGATTAAATCCATATAGCAGTTATTCGTTGGTGTTCATTATTTTCATATTTGATCTTATGCTTGTCTGTGTACAAAAGATATCAACTATTGCCATGACATTTTTTTAAACAATTCAGTATAACCCCCAACAATTAGTTTTTCCACGAACTTTACGGATGACCCTTGTAATTTCCTGATGTTCCATTGTTATGTTTTTACTAGTAAAGGTTTTCATCGAAATATAAGTAAAACCACATATATTCGATACGAAACTTCCCTTTATCATTGCTGAACATGCTTGGGCCCTTCGAAGTTATTGTGATTATTATCAACACATTTCAAATATGCCTGGCGTGTTTTTATGTGGAATGTATAGATGACAAGAAATGTATATTTGTTCGATTTCAGCTATTCACCGGGTGATCATCATTTCATTTGCGTACTTAAACGTACAACAGATTTATTAGTTCCTCTGTGCATGCAATAATAGTCTGGAAGATCAAGGGTTAGACATTAACAGAGACATTTAAGGAAAGCAATGTTCGTCTGATGATAAAACTTCGATTTTAATGAAACATTTATGGATTTCCAGTGAACAAAATAATTCAGTAGTCCAACGGTCTGTGTTTAACCGAAATAAAACGTGACATTAACGAAACTACAGTAGAAAAATGTCCGACCATTCAATGTCATCATTGAAACATTTTTCGATGATTCAGTTATATCAACATCATGATTACACATCCAAATAAATATTTAATATAAGATATGAAGCAGAAACTTCGCAGACCATAAAACAGGCAGTTAATAGTTCATATATCCTTTGATACAAAAATGAATCTTATACGACTTTTACATCAACTAGAGTTGAGTTAATTAAATTTGTTGTACGAGTACATTCAGTTTTAATACCAATACTAGTTTTACACTCGAGAATATTTCAGTCGTTAATTTTGAATTTGTAATCTGTTCGTTAGGGATTCTATTTAATCATACGCATTAATCAAAAATATTAACTGAATTCTAAAAGCAGTTTCAAGTTATAGTGAATTAAATAATTCATTACAAAGGCGTCTGACTTGTTTATCTAATATGTAATATAACTATAGTCCAAGGTAAACTTTAGTTGATATATTATTACGTCAGTGTAATTACAAACACAAATTACTCGACAATGCATTTACTTTTTTATCCGAAAATCAGGTGTAATACCATTAAAATTTCGGTCCCGATATTGTGGCGCCACATAGGATTTTCGCCGTATTGAGCTTACCTTATGCTTGATTCGTCATTAAGACTTTATTAGACGTATAGAGCTCATCTGTTGAAAAGTGTTAAAGGAACACTGGTGAACTTAATAGATAAAACTTAGTTTTGTATGCATGATACTATTTGGAGTTTTGTTATGCCCCCACCATGAAATGGCGGATGGCATATAGTGTTTACCCTGTCCGTGTGTGTGTGCGTGTGTGTGGGTGTGACGGATTTTCGTGTCCGGCTCATAACTTTGTCATGCATGATTGGATTTTGAAATAATTTGGTACAAATGATCAACATAACAAGACAATGTGTCATGCGCAAAAACTGTGTCGCTTGCTCAAAGGTCACAGTTGAAACTTAAAGCATTATATGTTTATGTTTGTGTCCGGCTTATAACTCTGTCATGAATGATTGGATTTTGAAATAAATTGGCACAAATGTTTATCATATTAAGATGACTTGTCAGGAGCAAAAACTGCGTCGCTTGCTCAAAGGTCAAGGTCACAGTTGACAATTAAAGCATTGTGTGTATATGTTTGTGTCCGGCTTATAACTCTGTCATGCATGATTGGATTTGAAATAAACTGGCACAAGTGTTGTGTTAATCATATCTAGACGAGGTGTCCTGCGCATCAACTGCTTCACTTGCTCAAAGGTCAAGGTCACAGTGAATGTTAAACGTTTATGCATATTATTATGGATGTAGTGAAAGTGTATGTTCGTGTCCAGCTTATAAGTTTGTCATGCATGATGGGATTTTGAAATAAATTGGCACACATGTTCATCATATTAAGACGACATGTCACTCTCAAAAACTGTGTCGCTTTCTCAAACGTCAAGGTCACAGTGGACACTTATATATTTATGTTCATTCCTTACATTGAAATATTGCATGTACATGTAGTTGTGTGTTTACCACCCTTAGGTGATCTTTACCTCCAACTATAGGCACGTTCCCAAGCAACCTGCTCTATTTTGTGTTCACATATTTGCCACACAACACTCCTTTCTGTGTCAAGTGTGAAATGGCGGGGGCATCCG
Source organism: Lutraria lutraria (assembly GCA_964023205.1). Lineage (NCBI taxonomy): Eukaryota > Metazoa > Mollusca > Bivalvia > Venerida > Mactridae > Lutraria > Lutraria lutraria. The sequence continues at coordinate 47,072,734 of OZ026833.1, read as the reverse complement.
TGTCTTACGGACACATTTCTAGTTTTCATACTGAAACTATGTTGCTCAACAAATCTGACAAACTTGGTCGAGTGAAAAAATGGTAATATTGTATAAAACCAAGTCCGAAACATCCTTACCAGAATTTAATTGACGTATTGCCGATTGAGTCATCAAATAATTGTTTTCACGAATGGATACAACTTGCATTATGTTAAAAGGTACAGAGCTCTGCTGCAATACTATTTTGTCATAATCATTCTGTGAAGGCCTGACGAAAATCGCATGAAAAATGTCGGAGGAGTTGTGAACAGAAACATTAAGAAAATAAATTGAGCAAGGAACAAAAACTCAAGTGCTTTTGTTTCAAGAGCCGAATAATTTTATGATCACTCTGTGAAGATTCTTTGATAACTGCGTAAATAATGTATGAAAAAAATGTATAGCAAAAATATAGACAAAATAAAAAAGTCTTAATACCTTTTATTTTGTTTATTTGGCATGTATGTTCAAAACGTTAGCTCAATTATCTTAAAACGGTTGTCTAAGATGTACTGTATATGCTAAAGGTATAGAACTTGCGTGTAAGCTAATTTGGTTTTATTCTTCTCGAAAATGTGTTGCACATTCAAACATTACACCTTGACAGAAGTATTAACTTCAACAAAATATTTTTTCGCAGGTGCAAGTTCAGCGGTTTCACTAATCGACTTCGCTCTAAGACTTATTAATACGGTCACGCTTAGTTTTGAAATACGTCCTTACTATCTGATGGCTTTAAAGTGTATGTAGTATACAATTAGAAACATTCACTTAGAATTCATACATCAATACACCAACGTACCATTAATCATAAAATCGAAATGAAGCTACTTTCACGCTTAGTATCAGTTATGTAATATACAGGCCAAGCTCAGCACGTTTTGCCGTAATCAGTAAAAACGAATATTAAACGTGTATCAATGTATTTACATCAATCAAGGTTCTAATGTTCTCTCCCTCTCTAAAGTCCCCACCTCTCTCTCTCTCAATCGGGTATTCGGACACACTCAGCTTTTATACAAATCCTCAGGGTCGCCAGATATCAATCGCCTATCAATATCTGAGTACAGTTTATAGTTAATACCAAAACATGCTCCCAGATATTATTAGTAATATTTTTAGGTTCCAAAGCAATACATTAATATAAATTAAATGTGCTTAGCCAATATTTCCAAATATCAAGCTGTTTGTTTACTGAATCTAGACACATGTATAGCTCGACCATGAGTTTTGAGCCGTGACGAAATTATTCGGAATAGTCCACTAAGTGAAATAGGGGGTGTAGATATTCGGACCAAATCTGACTAAAACATATTGATAAGATAAATTAAACCAGCTCAATAAATGTCTGTAATACTGGCACAATAGGTAGAGCTAATACTGTCGTATTAAATAAGTTCAAGTTCAATTCCAGTCACCAGTCCTCTTTTTTATGCATGTTTTTCTTTGAGTATATGTTTCTGGTAAAGTGTCTATGATCAACACGTTTTATACAAATCTTCTTATCATAAATTATTCTGAATTTTTGAAATCAACATAAAAAACATATGTTTGATTATTAATTTGTTATCACGGAAGGGTCAGCCACATACTTGTACTGAACATGTACGATCTATCAAACAAAGATATTGCTGTTGACGAGCTTCCTGAACCTACCATCATTGGGCTCAACTTGAAATTAGACTCCATATCTGACTCTGAGACAGATTCAGCTAAAGGGTCATCGACAGACACAGCGAGTGAAGTAGGATATTTGTGAAATGAACTGTATTGTGCAATATGAAATTCCATTGTATTCATTTAAATAAAATAAACAATAAAAATAAGATAAACAGTGATTTTCATGTTCATAATTACGTATTTGAAGTTTTACAATAATGTTTAAACATACTTTTCAAAAATATATACCCGGCAAAAAGTATGCTGCAATCTGGAATTGAACTCATGCCAGTTAGCTCATAGTGAATACGAACGTTCTACCCACTACGCCAGCGACAGTTACTAAGACGTTGTGCTAAATTACTTTTATGTCAGCTCCCTGTTCAACACTTTAAGAGCTCTGTTTGATGATTCAAGTAATAACAAACACATGAGTATGATTGAATTTTGTCATTTAATATTTAAATGACGAAAATCACATATAACATTTATGTAAAATTTCTATATACATTTGTATATTCAATAACATATATGTTCCGAATATCCACAACCCCCAGTTGATTTAGTGTATTCTTCCGTCACGGCTCAAAACTCATGGTCGAGCTATATAACTCCTCAAGAGAATTGAAACGTTACATTTTTAGTGGAGGAAATATTAGCCAATTTGGAAGATCAACATGGCCCAAAAAAGTAACAAGGCGTGTCATATATCAAAATGTTCGGGAGGGTTTGAGGTTTTACCAAAGCCCGGCAGGCATTTGAAATTCTTGCGGCAACCAGTGATCTGAATTGCAGCCAAATAAACGTTACTACACTCTCGAAAGTTAAAAGCGTAAACGTCTCCGACACCACAGAATATAATACATTAAAATAGTCATCATATAAAACACAACCGAATATCAATTAGCATCACATTAATTAATTACCAAGTAATATTCAAAATATCTGACTGTTACAATATTCAAAATCATAGTTGGGTATTCATTGTCATGCTTTGTTCAAGAATATTCTTTAGTCCCAATATTGGGTACACCTAATCAATCATTATATATAAAAACGGCATTTGACATCGTTTTTCTTTTTTACATTTTAATTGCAATTCATATAAAACGCATGGGTGAATATCTTATGCATATACATATACTTTTATTTATATTATGTAACTGTTAGTTATGTAAAACATCACTCCATTAAACTCACATAGTTAAAACAGTAGTAATATTTTAATTCATTCATATTTCCGCGCTCTATGGAGGTGTTTATATGTTATTGCAACATTTTTCATATAATTAACAAACATAATTATATTAATCAGCTTTATGACAATGATAAAATGTCGGTAGGATTAAACCAAGATTAAGGTGAACAACTTGTTGAGGTTGATTTCTGATATGTTGTAGCCTTCAGACCTCACATTTTTACAATGTGTATTTTTATAGCTTGTACATGTACTAATGATTCTTCTCAGTAATGTTATGATGTTTTCCCGTCATGTTGATAATGGATGTGAAATACAACACAATTAGTCTTGTTTTAAAATTGAGATTATGTTAATGAAAGGTCCCTGTCGTGATTATTTGTGTTTTACGATTGTATTTCCATTGCGTTAACTATGGTTGTTGTTTACGACTCAATTATTGAGGCTTCCTATCGAAACAAGATATGGTATTCCAAATAACCTTGTTAGTGAACACAATAGAAGATAAAGATGTTCATTCAAGAAGTTTAATGTATACTTATTGAATTTTTAAGGATTTAAATCTGTGTTTATTTTGTGTCATGATCTTCTGTCCAGAGTAGTATTATTAGGGAGAATGTTTTTAAATTAAATTTATTGTTAATCCTAGAAGTTCTAACGAGAAGAGATCGTGTTTGTATACAGGGGCATTCATATACAAATGTGCCCACCAGCTAGCTATTGGTGAATGACAGATTATTTTTGTTCATTCATCCAATAGACTACCGGTGGGCACTTTGCATATGAATAAGCGATCTCTCCTATTGTTGCTACTGTGAATAAACCATTCTGTGTTTTAACCTTGTGAAACTAATGCAAAGATATATAAGACCAATCAAATATACTATTTATCTCAAATCACTTGCAATGGACTTTTTACAGTGAGTTAATTCAAATACTGATATATCATTAAAAATCTAAAAATTTGTGAAACTTGGTATGACCAGTCAGCAAGTCACATTACTTTAACTGAGGTTATGTTTATCTCATGAAAAACAGATTTCCATTGTCGAAATATTGCATGACTCGACAGAGACAACATTAGTTTAAAATATAGAACAATACGAGTCTAGATATGGACACTGATGATACCATATTTGATGGAACTAAGTGTTTCAGTTGTAATCATTACGTATATTTAATCAACGTATGTCGACCGAAAACAGAGAATACTTTTGTTTGTGCAAAAGTCAGTATAAATTGTTAATTAAAAAAAAGAAAAAGTCATATGAGACAAATAAATTAAAAGAAAGAGAAAAATTAAAAAGAAGTAAACCCAAGGATTTTTGGAAATATTTTAGCAAAAGTAAAAGTAAAAATAGTTCAAACAACATCACGTTACAAGATTTTTATGGACATTTTTCAAATTTAGAAAATGATATTTTTAAAAACGTGCATGGTGATGCCGAAGCTTTTAACAATAATCATGATTTCGATTCAAATGCTGATTATAATTGTGAATTAGATTTTCCTGTTACGACAGATGAAGTTCTTAAAGCTGTTAAAAATTAAAGAGTAATAAAGCTTATGGTGTCGATTGTATGTTAAACGAATATTTTATAGAAGGTGCGGAGATTTTAACTCCATATATATGTAATATTTTTAATGCTATTATAGAATCTGGTAAATTTCCAGAAGTATGGTCTAATGGGATCATTATTCCATTGTTTAAGAAAGGTGATCCTAATGTTGCTGATAACTATAGGGGAATTACACTTCTTAGTTGTTTTTCTAAATTATTTACTACATTATTAAATCAACGAATTATGCAATATTGTGAGAAGTATAGTCTTCAGTCTGACGCACAGATTGGATTTAAGAAAGGTCAGTCTACCGTTGACGCTATGTTTTCTCTTTTGTCTATAGTGCAACATATCCCTAATAATAAGCAGCGTCTTTATGTAGCATTTGTAGATCTTAAGAAATGTTTTGATAGTATATATAGAAATGCTTTGTGGTATAAATTATTTCATGCTGATATTAAAGGTAAAATACTTAGAATTGTAAGAAATATGTACATGAATGTTAAGTCATGTGTTAAAAGTTTTAATTCTTTTTCTGATTTTTTCGAGTATTCTGTCGGCCTTAGGCAGGGAGAGGTTCTGTCCCCTTTGCTGGTCTCTATGTTTTTAGAAGATATTGAATTAACCCTACAGAAATCAGTTAATGTTGGTATAGATATTTATGATATTGTTATAGTAATTTTACTGTTTGCTGACGATATGGTACTTTTAGCAAAATCTCCACAAGAGCTACAAATGCAACTTGATAATTTATCCGAGTATTGTAGTTTATGGAGTTTGGAAGTAAATAGTTCTAAGACTAAAATTGTTGTTTTTAGGAATCGTGGACGCTTGCGTGCGAATGAACAGTGGTCTTATATGAACGAACCCATAGAAGTTGTCGATACCTTTAATTATCTTGGTTGTGTTTTTAAATATAATGGCTCATTTGCAGCTAATAATGATTTTATTGTTGGAAAAGCACTAAAAGCACTAAATCTTCTTATGTTCAAATTTATAGAATTAAAACTTAGCCCTAGTATATATTGCGAACTATTTGATTCTTTTGTTGGTTCTATTCTCAATTATTCGTCTGAAGTTTGGGGTTTTACTAAATCCAAGGATATTGAACGCGTACATTTAAAGTTTTGTAAATATGTTTTAGGGGTTAGGAAATCTACTTCTACACATGGTATATATGGTGAACTAGGACGGTATCCTATTTATATTACACGTTTTGTTAGAATTATTTCATTTTGGTGTAAGGTTTTAAAAACAGAAAACATTATTGTATCCACTTTGTATCGCAGGGCGTTAGAAGATTGTAATTTAGGACATAAAAACTGGGTTTCAAATGTCAAATAACTTCTTGATTGTTATTGCTTTTCAGATATAATTTTAAATCAAACTTACGTTGTTAAATCATTTATACATGTGTTTAAGGAACGAGTAATAAGCAACTTTATCCAAGAGTGGTATGGTTCTATTGACCGTAGCCCTGCACTTTATGAGTATGCCCGTTTTAAAGATACATTTGAATACGAAAATTATCTAGATATGCTACCATTCACCTTAAGAAAGTTTGTTACTCGTTTTAGATTAAATGCACATTCTTAACGAGTTCAAGTAGGTCGTTATGGTAGAGAGCGAATTCCTAGAAACGAACGTTATTGTCTTTACTGTGGTACTCGTGATATTGAAGATGTTTATCATTTTATTTGTATTTGTTCGTGCTATGTTAAAATTAGACAACGTTTCTTATCATGTGAATTATATACGAGACCATCGGTATACAAATTTATTACACTCCTGAAATCTGTAGACTTGTTAACTCTTAGTAATCTTGCCAAATTTATTAAATCTGCTTTAGATGTTAGAAAAAGGTATTGCCGTATAACCAAGCCTCACTCTCCTATTTTTTTCATTAGCATAATTGTGTTTGTATGTACATGTATTGTCTATTTCACAGTTTACATTTGGCGTAATATGGTGACATGCTATTTGCTGTATTGTATATTATAACATGCTAGATGATGTACATATGTACAAATCTGTTAATAAATTTGCCTTGCCTTGCCTTGCCTTGCCTTGCCTTGTAAGTTATGCCATTATGTATGGCAGCTGACAGATTCAGAAATATCAGTATAAAGATTGGAAAAAGCATCCATGGACAAAATGGAGCTGGAGCATGTTTACCTCAAAGGCGTTATTGGAAAAACATGCATTTTTGTCAAGGTACAGCCATGCGTAATACATTATGTCGAAACTGAAAAAAGCTGATGATGTAGCATTATCTGAACTGGACGTTTATGGCGTTTAGGATTCGAATTGAAGCAAAAAGAATATGAAATTTAAACATAAGTATGACGACTATAGAATTATGATTATTACGTCCAACGATGTCAATCTTTACATCCTCATTTTTCTCTTGTAACATTGTGATGTGAATTTCTGAACTGAAAGCCGTGCGGCTTTTTCGCTTTCTTGTGCTGTCCTATTGTATTTGTTATGTGTTTGTTGATCCTAGTGTGGTAGTTTACGTATTATTTATTGTTCGCATAAACAAATGAAATAAAATGATACATGTATCTACCTGAACGAGAGCTTTCAAGATTATTGAAATGTTTACAAACAAAGGAAAGTAAGCCATCTGGCCATTTGGTACAATAATATTTTGTTATGGTTTTTCTGGCCCCTTCGGTGGATAAATCTCACTTAAATACAGAATGAACACAAAATATTTTTGTGTAAAATCGAACCTGAACTAACGACCGCGTTCTAGAAGTGGTCACCTGCTAACAACGGCCGTGCCGATGTCCCCCCAGTGAAATCACTATCAAAATAGCCGAAATAGTGACTTCTCGTTGTCGAGGCAAATGTGACCATAAACAGCGGTCACTGTCACTTTGGTGTCTCAACACATGAGGTGTAAAGAACATCGATTTTGCACACGTGGCTCATTAATTGATATGTTTTCTTAGACATCATGGATTGTAGGACTGTAAATATCAATGATTTAAACAGATTAACTTGTTTGTGTGTTTGGTCCTCCTGCTGTTTTCTCTGAGAGTAAAAACATCCTAATTATCAACGAAAAAATAGTAATAATTAACTCAAATGATGAATGTTTGATGGAAATTAATCATACAGTTTTGGTTCATTATTACATGTATTTTCCTTCTCTTTGTATCAATTCCGTACAATTCTAGTTCAGTAATAAAAGTCGTGTCAGAAAGTATTTTTTACGTCAGAGGAAGAAGTAAATTTAATTAGACTGTCTGTGAGTGGGAAAAAAGAAGCACATCCAAGGCACGTAACAAATGCCAATGCGTCAGCTTCACTTTACGTTGAATCCGATCGAGTTTCTCATTAATTTCTTTATAAAGGTTAATGTTAATTCCCAAACCAATGGCCACATTAATGACTTCTGACGGTGACTTTTGTTCGGGGATTTGACTGAATATCAAATTGTATTAAACATGTGAAACATAGCGTGTAACAGACAAATATCATCACTTAAACACGGTAATGTTCAGGTCACCAGACTTAAAGTTATATGTAACAAACAAAACAGTATACATGTATTTGGAAGCTTTATGAAATACTCTGTATACCTATAGACTTACTCGCTGTAAAAAAACATTTTTTGTCAGAACACCGGGTGGTATTAATAGCGTAACTTTACTGCGTAATAGTTCTTGGGTCATATTTCAAACTGACAAATAAATACAAAGCAAATTCACCATTGGCATGATTTGTACGTTTACAAAGTGCAGTCATGGTTGAAATGCGTCTATAAAACAGATAATTATATCGCAAAGAAGACTTCATAATTAATTCACAAGAAACCCTATCAATAGATGATTGTATTACATATTACGTTTAAGCAATGAAGTTGGTATGATATTACGATTTAGATAATATACGTAATACTTTATTAATGTGTATGCGGTGTGAATATCATGTTTCTCTTTTAAAAACTATTAAAAAGGCGTTGAAACAGCTGCCGTATCTAAGAGAGACTTCGTCGGTAAATGGACTCAGATGTTTCCAGTCAGGAAACATGAAAATCCGAATGGAGAACTGTTTGTTTGGACGACTATGAAGCCGGTAAAAGAACACCGTGTGCTTTCTTTTATAGTTTTACTTTATACTGTCTCGTTTGTGGCATCCACGGACATACGCTATTCAATTACATATAAACACAAATGCTTAGTGTCTGAATTGCTCATAAATTATATCGTACAGATATCTTTGCGACAATGTGTGAAGGAGTGTGCTGTACGATCCGTTTGTATGTCTATCAACTACAAGAGAAGGCTATTACTGTGTGAACTCTACTCAGAGGACGATGGGAATTTTATTGAAAATAATTCTCGAACTGGGCCCTGTGTATTTGTTCGGAGAAAAAATATAGATTTTGAGGTAGGTGTGTTTTTGTGATGTTCGTGATGTTGTATGACTGCTTTCGTGAGCCGCGCTGATTAGTTTGAGGGTAGGTCTACGCACAAAGATTAAGAGCCAACAAGTTTGCTGTAATACAAGTGTTGACAAACAGCGTATATTAAGTTGAATTGACGGTTATACAAAAATATGCGTATCCAATTGAAACCATTACTCCATTTCGGTATCATAAACATTAATAAAAAACAATTATCAGTGACCTCAAAACGCGATAAATAATTTTCCAATATTTTCCAAAAAAAGTATTTTAACTGTTGAAAACCTAGTGGGCGATGCAAATGGTCCATATTTTGAGATGGTCTAATTTTTTAGTTGAAATATCGAGAAACCATTGTAGACCGGTCCGAAATATAATCGATCGTTGTAATGAGATGGTTGTAATATTGACCAGGTTCCCCGTTCATAGACCAGTACGTATATAATCAAAGCTCTGAATGTTCTGCTGCTGTTCGGAACTACAAAGCAGTCAAAATTTGAATTTCTTTGTAGGGTGAGTTTTTGAATCCGAACTATAGTTCGCACATGAATTTGGATGCAGACTTAAGTACTACTAACGCTTTTCTACACCCGCTATGCAGTTGTTAAAGTTGTTCCCGTTCCATGTGCTTTCAGTACTTTGATTTATGTTTCCCATCTGTTCACCAAAAGTAGTTTAGCAAATAGCATAATATTATATAGTCTACATTGCCTGCCTCTTTGTATACTCACCTTATGCAGAATGTAATATCTCATACATGAAGACACATTCGAAGAAAACGTTACACGTTATAAGCATTGAATCAATCGGTTACAATTTCCCGATGAACCACTTTTATAAATATCTGGTTGACACACAGTTATCATCGCATCGTCCATGAATTCAATGATGAATTCTATACGTTTACAATAGAAGCTAGGAACCAGACTAAATAAGCATATAATGCACGAGGATTAAGACGTCATCCTTCCTTGAAATGTGTGTACTGATAGTAAATATTGTAGTAATTAGAGGGATAGGATTGTTTAGATTTTTTTACGACTGTTTTGTATTGCTCGTTTACGATATTGCATAGCCATCTGATTTTGACTTATATGCACGTAATATTTGAATTTGTATTTATGCCATTGAATTGAAAAAATGGAACTATATTCGTAGGCGGAAGGTAAATGGAAGCTGTTCGGTATGCAGGTTTTATGAAAACTGAGCGGTTCTTGAAATACGGTAAAAACTTTATTGTTCGTACCGAACAACAAAAACAATTATCAGTGACCTCAAAACGTGATAAATTATTTGCTCTGTTGAAAACCTGGTGGGCGATTCAAAGGTCCATATTTTGAGATGGTCTAATTTCCGAGTTGAAATATCGAGAAACCATTGCAGACCGGTCCGAAATATAATCGATCGTTGTAATGAGACGGTCGTAATATTGACCAGGTTCCCCGTTCATAGACCAGTACGTATATAAAAACACAAATCGTTAATATTAACGTAAATACAAAGTTACGCTTACGATTTTTTTGTAAGTTACGCGTTGTTGATTGAACGGGGGCCTGATCGATAAGTGGGGTTTTACTGTAATATGAAGTGTTACTGGCTCATGAATGAAACTAGTATTGACACAAATCATTGGATGCCTAACCTTTGTCTGTAGCATATTTTCTACATTGTTCTGTTCATCTGTTCGTATGTTAACAAACTGATCGATCTAACCAAAATGCTTTGCTAAAGTAATCATACGAGTATTTTGCTCATAACTGGTCACTTGGTTTAAAGCCGGTTTTCAACGATATTTCATTTAACAAACGGCAGCCGTTCATCTAACTAGATTTCCTTGACTGTTCTAAGCAGTACTAACTCACCATTCCATAAGGAGCCAACAAGTTCTGCACACATGGAAGAACGTCCACATTTTTGTCGAATTTTCATTAAAGGGCATGACTTACCGCGGCCGGGATTCGAACCCAAATCGCAGGGTCGCAAGTTTAGCGTATTAACCATTGGACCAAGGCCGCGGTCTTGGGTATGAATGCTGAATAATTTATATTACAGTTGCCACTATCAAGTGCATCGGCAGAAATGGGAGCTTGTGATGTCGATTCAACGTCTTGTAAAGGTAATGAGAGTTCATACAGATTGGAATCACAAATATTTGTATAACACTATAATAGCGCCTGCATTATCTAATAAATGTGACTGTATACTCTCTCATAACATGAGAACAACCGTGGTCTTTATATACCCCGAGCGTAGTAGCATTTACGCATGCTAATAATTGAAACACTCCAGATTAATGGCTATCACCATCGAGTTTATACATGGTTGGTGCCGGCTATAGAGAATGTTTATCCGGTGAGTGAGAAAGCGTATCTTGGCGAGCTTTACTGAGCCAAGATTTTCTGTCGCAGCGAACAGGATAAACCTTCTCCATCTCCGACATCAACCATGTATTCGATTTAACCTCTTATTTTTTATTAATTTAAGTACTACGACATTTTATACTGTATTCTTACGCGTGTTTTTAATCATGTGACGCCCTGACTGGAGATAAGTTTATCCGACAGGGCTTTCTCCTGCACCCAATGAGCGGGATAAATATCCCTTTGCATAGAGTAATACTTCATCTTTTTGACCTACATTTGAACCAATGATCTTGTTAGATACTAAGCTGAAGAAGGAAGTTTGTCATTGGTTAAAAGTGTGGTTGTTATGAAATTTTAGGGCAGAATTCGTAATTGTTAGTTGTTCGTAATTGTCTGAATATAATGCAATAATCAAAATCTACAACAGTATAAAATTAACTATCGAAACGTTTAACCATGAAAAATAAACTCAAGAGTTTTGTTTATGGCCTGAACAGTTATGGATATAGTTCACATTGTTTAAAATATTTAAATGTTAAACAAATAAACACACAAAGCTCACATACTGATGATTTATCTAGTGCGCTTGACAGATATGAGTTACATTTACCTGATATAGATACATTTCTAATTCCATTACCATTAATTAGAACCATATTATTAGTCTTTTTTATTTTGCTTACTTGAGCATTTCTTACAGTTTTTCACAAGTTGAGGATTTCCAAACAAAGTTGCATGGTGAGACAAAAGAAAATGTAACCTTGACCACTGAGTTCATTTTACCCCAAAATCAATACAATTAATTATTTCCAGTAACAGTGTCGTCATGCTTGACTTTGCCAATGTATCTGTACTGTATCTGCGCCGATTATCTTTTTTAAAAGATATTTCTTGTTACTATTAAGGTTCAATCACTGTGACGATATAGTCTACATGATTTTTTTCATCTGTGCAGATCTTTGAATATGCAAATTAAGTGAGGTGTAGCGAGGAAAATTTGATTTTCGCTGTGTTGTGGTTTGATATGATTGGTTTGTTTGTTTGTTTGTTTGTATCATATGAAATGAATAACAAAAACATAGCAATTATAAATGCGTTGTTATCTGGTCTAAAACGTGGTGAAAATTGTAACTTTGAGTATCTTTAGATGGACGTTAATCTTATTCGAATGCATTTTATTACATAAACATTTTCAAGCACATGTGAATATTGTGTTTTCATTACAGAGTGTCCAAGACTAACTTTAGACAATGGTAAAGTGTTCGGTAATATGTACACTTTGGGTTCTAGACTGAAGTTTTCTTGCAATGCGAATTATGTAGAAGCCGAAAACAGGATGTATACAACTTGTGAACCTACAGGGAAATGGTCGTATATACCACGTTGTATTTCTGGTAAATCTCCATATGTTAAGATCAAAGTTAATTTAGCTGTGTTAAGACAGTAAAAAACTAAGATAGGACAATAGTCCAATGTTCACTATAATATTGTTGCTTCATGTTTAAAGGCTCAAAATTAATCTTGCCGTGATGAAGTTCTACAGTTGCCTAAGAAATTTGAGTACCAATATTCAAAACAAGCTCTCACATTTTGTGTTTTTTTTTGACTGACATAACAGGACACGTGTTTATCGCAGTTAAATACTAGAAGACCATTACACATAGTTGGACAAATTTGGTATGATACTGTATAGGCCGGTTCGATTTTACTCTCGTACGAAGAGAATACGCCGGCTAGAAGAGCTGAGAAGAGAAACCAATCGAACGCCGAAATGTTAGGTCATGCGGATAAACTTATGTGCACTCTGACATTGTAAACAAATTATTCGTGAAAAATATCCTTTTTTTGTTGTGAATCATAACAGTAGTTTAAAAAAGGCAATTTCAAACGGTATTGTTAGCTCGGTCATGCTGTTTTGTCACGTGTCTTATATCTCTTCCACCTCTTCTAACCATCGGGCGTAATAGATAGAAGAGCATCTAAAATTAGAAGACTAATAATCGAACAGTTCGGAAGAGCTCTGCCTCATCCGGCAGCTCTTCAGTTTGACCAATCGAACCGGCCTTAATTCTTGTATGTTTACGTAATAGTTTGGCTACACATAAACATGTAGTTCTACTGATTCTTTGGTTGTATTACGTTTTACACAGGTTCGTGTTCAAATCAAACACGGGAATATTATAAAGCAAACTACACAAATGTGGCGTTCAACAAGACAGTCTATTTAAGCAGTGAATTTACAGACCACTTTGGAAAATTTATGGTAAGCTTGAACTTATAGTACATGCACATTGACATCTATTGATCTTAGATGAATGGAAAATCTCAATAGAAGACAAACAAAAGTTGTTTATAACTATTTCATTATTTTGTACATAATTATATTCCAATACATAAAAACAGTGTGTTTTAATAATGAGCAACGTATTCATGATTATTGTAGTCTATAGTTCTAGTGGTGTAAATGACGTGTCCAGGGATTATATTTTTTATTGTCTATTTAGAAAACAATGTATTTTAACAATTACTAAATTCAGTGATAAATTAATCGATATTGAAATGAAAAACAACGCAATGAAGATATTTATCCTGTCTCAGTTCAGCATTATAAACTGTTATTGCTTAATTCATGAATTTTAATTCCGAATATATAATTCATAAATGATGAAGTGACACAATGGCCAAGATAACAATGTAAATGACAACAGATTATTCTATGAGGGCGTTTAGAAGAATTTTAATTAATATCTTGCAAAAGTTCTTACTTATGAATACGATTAGAGAGGCATCGATTGGCAGGCTCTCTTAATATTATTGTTAACCATGGAGATTGATCACTTCTATAAAATGCCTTGTCATTTTCTGCTGTATAGGTGTTTTTATAATTACAGTTTACTAATACGGATTTGCATTTGTATTGAACTTTCAGATTATATTATGATTCTTTGTGAGTTTATATTGATTTAACATACATGCAATAAATGCACAATTAATCAAACATTGATAAGAGTCTTTAATGTAAATCCGACTTCCGATCATGATGATGGAAAAGAATGTTACGATATGGAACGTTTTTTTTAGTTTTTTTTTTTGGAGGGGGTAACATTCTGTCTATACAGACGCATAGTCATGAAATGTTTTGCAATTCAGGTAGACGGTAATCCTGATGCATATGATACTAACTGTGCACATACAGAAAGCAATGGAGATGACTACGCAATGGTGGATCTCAAAAACAATTATACAATATATGCACTGCACATCATTAGCAGACATGATAATGATGGTAGATTTTTTTTGCTTTTTTTTTCAGTTACTAAAAATGTCCACTGCGCGTACAGTGTATTGTTATCAATTTTGTGGCAGGGCTTATATTGCCATAATCTGATAGAACAAAATTTTTATTGCAATTTATCTATTATTATATTTTCGTTTAAAAAGGAGAATCGGGGACCTAATGAGATACCAATTAGGAGGTAATGTTAACCAAAACCTAGATCTGTATGCAAAATATGCTGGTATTGCAGTTTTACGAGAGACTAAAACCACCTTCTTGGACATTGAGACTTTATATGGTGCCAACGTGGGGCTGCAATATTGGCATTGGTATTCATATTCTATTCAATATTGGGAGTTTCAGACTTTGGGTGCTTGAGAAACGTATTTCTAATCAGATCCTCAATATTGATAAGGTTTCATGTAGGCCGCGACCGTATCCTGTGGTTAGTGAGCTGGACTGGTAACCTGGGTTCGGAGCAGGTCATACCATTTTATGAAAATTTTAAAAGAGTCCATTTTCCTTCATGTAAGGAGAGGTTGTCGGCTGCTTTTGGAAGGTAAATGTATAATTTTCTGGTCATAATACAGTCCAGGAAAACTGCTTAAGTAAACTGGCCGCGTATGTAGCTGAAATATCGTTGAAAAGGCGATAAACGCCCTGAAACACAAATATCTACAATTAGGACCATTCGGGGGTTTATTTTGTTATACAAACTGGAAATGAAATTAAGCCTTCGATTCGGTCAAAATGCATGCGTGTTCTACAGAATAACGCATACATAAACCTATACTTCAGGTACACCAGACTTAAGACTTAATAACGTCAGCATCACGATTGGTGACAGCGAAGACAACATGATGTTGTATTTCTACCACAGAGATGCCATAAGGGAAAGATGTTTATTTGTTTTGGAGCCGCCATGTACTGGACGCTTTGTGAAAATTGTGAATAACCTAACTTTACCTTTGATAATATGCGAATTAGAAGTTTACGGGGAGTTGTACATACAATGAGCGTCAATTCGAAGTTGTCGATTTGAACACGTTATATTCAAAGGAACTCGGTATCAATTTACAGAATACACATATCATTACATTCACGGTTCACCGACATTTATCATTTTTACATGTATTGATTTTCTTTTTTTTAATGAATATTGTGAAGAGTTAAGTTAAAAACTGAAGGACAAAATGTATAATCCGCCTCCGTGGTCGAGTGGTTAAGGTCGCTGACTTCAAATCACTGTAACCTCTCACTGATAGAGGGTCGTGGGTTCGAGCTCCGCTACCGACCATGTCTCTTTATGTGAGAAAGTAGGCAGTTGCTTACGGAAGATGGGAGTCTAGTACTGTTTTTTCCAAGGAACGATGCTTAGACGAACTGTCCGCCTCATATGACTCTGACTGTTGAAAAGGGGCGTAAAACCCGATATAAAAATATATAAAGTATTTTTCTATTACGCAAGTGTTGCTGTTGATAATACAGCATTCAAGTACTTGATTCATCTTTAGTTCAATTATAAATATTATCAAATTATAGGAGTTTCTATACATTGATACCAAGACTAGAAGGGGCTTCAGATTGAAAATCTTGGTCAGAATTGCAGACGTTAGAAAGATCAAAATGTTTGTTCGATACATGTTGAATCAAAGTTACATTAGGAATAATGAAATGCCGGATTAAGTTTAATCTTTCTGTATTCTAATTTATGCACATGCATTTACATTTTCATTATCTCCGTAAAAGCGTAACACATTTTTATTATCTTTTATTTTTCTGGTGATGGTTTATATATTTCCAAGGACTTATATACATACATGTATGTATACAAGTCCTTGATATTTCTAATAAAATTTTATTAATACATATCATACCGCAAAGAGTTCGTTGTGTTTAATTTATAGTTCACGTTCTTATTGTATTCAAAGTCTAATGCCCAAATTATTATCTTAAAATGGAGCGGACAGTTATGGAAACATTTATCAGTTTTATAGGTTTCCATGTTCGAAAATTACTTCCATGACATTTAAAAAAAACAATGACATTATTTTGTGTTATTTTCCCTTTAATTTTGCATTGAAGTCTATGGGAGTAACACATAGTTCAAAGGTTAAAGAAAAAAGAATATCCATTTCAATGAAAACTCGGTAAAAAGATGTAATAGCATATTATCAATCTAATTTGAAAAAGAAAACTACAGGTCAACATGCAATATAGCAATATATCTACAGAAATTCATATTTTTCAACATGGGCAACAACTCTTGTATTTTTTAAAAATGTGTCGTAAAATAAATTGAATTATCTAATGCAACTATCATGATAGAAATACTGATAATTGGGCTATACTATTTTTGTAATAACATTTTCATTTGGCATTAAGCAGATATCACGAGATGTGTCAGAAAAGAATAGTATTAGAATTACCTTGAGTTGGTTGGTGTTTGCGCAATCAAAATAGTACATGTATACATATAATTTATTTAGTGAATTCGCATGTTAATGTAAATTTGAAATCACCGCTATTTCTTTCAAACACATTGAAAACAACAAAATCATCAGCGTCTAACAAATGAAAACGTACGTATCAATATCATGTGTCTAGTCCGACTGCAAGTTAGTGCATGTACGAGTAGTTTGCTTAACTATGAATGATTGGATGCGATTATATCAAACCCTTTTATCTAACAAAATCTTGTATACATATGTTGTACATATAATTGTTGACAATGCACATGGTATACGTCAATAAAGTTCTGTTCTATGCTGTTCTTTCTATCTCAAATATTACAGTAAAACGTGTCAATGTGACGTCTCGCAGTGAACACATGACGTAAACATTTATGGCGCCTTACAGTTCCCACAATCCATTGCACCGCTCTTAATAATGTATAATGTAGTGTTGATATATGCGTGTACATTGCTAAAATTTTAATAAAAGTGTATGGTATGTTATTTATGTTTTGTTATTTTTCTGTTATTATTTATTAATTTTATGTATAAGCCAAATCCATTTCTATTTTATCTCACTATTCAATACAATAAAGAAAAAAATGCGAAAATGCGAAAAACACGAAGGGACGACACAGTTTACACCTAATATGAACATTAAAATGTTAATATGGTGTCAACAAAATGTGAAGACCACAACAGTGATTCTAAAAAAAATGCTGAAACAAGTTGTAGACGATGTGGTTACATCGTACTTCAAAGGAAAATTAACTCACTACATGTAGATTATATATTTATTTAGTAATTAAATATTTAAGCATATGCTTTGGGAAGTAATATTAAACCACATGCATAGACAGACGTCACATGGATTGTTCAAGTTGAGACGTGATGTAAATGAATAATATTCCCGACAGTGGTTTGCAAACATAAAAGCGGATTAATATTCGAATGTTTGCCTTCAATATCGTGAATCACGTGGAGAATACTTGAAGTGTCATTTGTTTACTAGAAACACATGCGCAAATAAGTTATAAAATATGAATGATATTCCGTCCATAATTCAAAGCTACTAGTCATGCGATAAGCCTCCGTTTACATTTCCTTATACTTGGTAAATAATACATAATGATTGTCAAAATAATTTAAGCTTAATTAATGAAACATTCAATCTAACTCGAAGTTATAGTTCTCATGGGACATTTGTGATATCATCTTAAAACCGCTTGGCATTTTGTAATCGACCGTAATTATAAAATTATCCATGGTTGTTTTATTACTTTCCATTGTTCCTTCTTTCGCCCGTCATTGTTTTATATTTTTTTTACTCTGCTTTCAGCTGAAAATGGGTTTCTACTTACCCAGTCTTATTTTCATTGCTTTTTGCACACAAAAAAACATGAATAGCTTTCATTATTGGTACGATTTCTTTGGAATCTTCCCATTCATTGACAGTGTTGTTTTAAGCTTAGTCTTTTTCTCTCAGTGTTGCATAAAGATGGAACGCATTTCGCAGTTTGAGAATGGAACGAAATATATACATATTTTATCTATTTCAAACTGAAATGAAATTAATAGCACAGCAACTTGATAATTATTATACAATCGATGAAATTGAAAACAAATAATGTCAATATTTTATCATTTATTAGAAGATCCATGTAATCCGTTATTTAAGCGTTAATGTAATAGTAGTAGGACTACTGATTGTTAGGCCATTAAAACTGTGGTTTGATCACGAATGCTATGAATAAAGAACATGTCTTATGATCAATTTAATAAATATAGGGTTGAAAAAAATGAGTCAAGTAGAAAATTAATGACAAATTCTAGGACGTAATATACGAGGGATGTTCGATATGTACTGAGTATTGTATAATATTTTATAAAAGAACCGACCTAAATGATAAAAATAACTTTCCACCCCCTCAAAGTATTTTTCTGTGTTTAGAAATACACAACTTCAGTCTGTGAATCCAATTACGAAAGGCGTCATGGTTGGCTGATTTGGGTATACCCTAGAGACACTGACAACAGCAGAGCCAATGCTTGTCAGGATTGATATCGACAACCAGATAAGAACTTTTCAGTTTTGGAATAAAGAAAAGGCGCAGTGAGTAAGATCTGATGAGTGCGGTTTGTGTGACACCAAGGTTACCTTCTCTTCATAAATTGTTTTACAATGTCAGTGGAATGTGATGGAGCATTATAATTGAGTAGTCAAACATGTTGAAATCCAGTCACTGGACGTCGTTTTTTGATAACTTATCATAAGCTTTTCAAGTACAACATCACGATAATACCAACCTGTGAAGCTTTCGCCCTTAGGCTATACCGTCACATGATAAGTATATGGCATAGAGATCCTTCTTTACTCTTTGCTCTTTTTGGCAACTACTGGTCGTTTACTGTGTTTGATAAGGGATATCTTACTTCCAATTTTCTTATCTGGTTAAATATAATGAACCCGAGTGTCAAATCCAGTCAGTAATAATGTTTGTAAATTGTCTATAATAGTTGAAATTTGGAATCATTTTGAACAATTGTTTTGCCGTTTTGTACGCGTACCCTTTCTGATAATCTGTTAACAGATAGGGTATCCATATATCGTTCGTACTTTCAAAATACGCTTCAGAATGAAATGTGCTCTCGATCAGGACATGGTAACAACTTTGGAAATATCACGAATCTGCCATCCGTTGCAATAATATCCTTGACTTTGAAGAACTTGAATTGGCCAGTTGCAGTCACCGAGCGTCCTGAATTTTTGCGGAATTTTTAGCTGTCTCCGTCCCAGCATTGTAACGTATGTGGAGTGGAATCAGTATAGGGTATCAGGCGATAGCTATTATATGATACCTATCTCTCCATCCATCTATGTTTTCAATGTAAATAGTATGGTTTAGTTTGACGAATCGCGAACTGCGTTCCAACTTTATGCAACATAGTATAAGATTCAGTTCCATTCAAGTTCGCTTTGTATGTCCCTTTCAGTCGATATTTCTGACTATTCATGACATTACGCAATTTCACTGTGTGGTGTCTGGCGTTTGAAACACTCTTTTACAAGTATGGTTTTTGTCTTCCGACATTGTCCAAGGCAATTTTTAGGTGAGACTTTCCTCTTCACAATAACAAGAACGACGTCGCCAAACACACGGGAGGTAACGTCAATGGTGTAACTATTTAAACCTGCTGAGTTATCCTTCCTGTTTAGCAGCCATTTTTAATGATCCACACTTTCATTTTGTGTCAGTTCCACAATGGGGACATATAACTGTGACATTGGCATCACGTACGTTCATAAACAAACAGTAAACTATCGATATCAAGAATGTCTTTTGGACCAAAAACATCTAATTACTGAGATGGCCCCATTAATGAAACATACAACAGTATTGAAAACAGGCGCCAGTTTCACGAACAAATTTGAGTAGAAAATCAAGTATGGACTCAGGCGTATTTTTATCTAGAAATCTTGGGTCTTTGATCAGCAATGTTACCATTTGTTTCCTTGTATACTTTTAACATGATCAACTAGCCAAGATAAATATTATGGGTCTAGCGGACATATTAAGTCTCTAAACACCTTTTTCATTTGAGTCAAAAATCTCAGTAACAGACTCAAATTATTTTTATTGAATTATATTAATATATCAAGAGATGTTGGCTAGGTTAAGATTGTGGAAACTGTTATAAGACTAACTTTGTACCTACTATTAATACCACATTCTGTATTGCATACAATAAAACAGAGAAATATATGATTTAATAAATAAGTTGAGTTTGAGTAAAAACTTAAGTTTTTTGTGAAACTTGAGCCTGGTCCGTAAATAGGTTATTGTTATGTTGAGGTTGGTCACTGAAGTAATCATTATATGATGTTAAATAGTATTGGAAATCTATACCCAAGTGTATCAAATATGCGAAACATCATTTGCATTATTACACCACTTCATAATATAAAGTATGACATGATAAGTAATGAGCTATCAACATGAGAGTTGAACGACTGAAAAATGCAAAGAATAAGGGGTTAAGCTTAACATTTCCAAAATTAAAAACCGTCCGACGTGAAGATATATTGGTAGAAGCGATGAAGTCTAGCCTCATAGTGAATAATTTTATTATGAATGATGTGTTTATTTTGACCATTCTAATGTTTTTTTGCATTTCATCGTTAATGAATTTAAGCAGAAAAGGATAATGCACACAATTCTGAAACAAACAACTAAGTAATCACAAATATCGAGGACTTCAAACAATTTGTAAAAAGCGGAAACATATTCATTCTACGTGAAAAATAACATTACAGAAAATATGATTCTAAATTTAAATGAAATTTATGAAAAACCATCCTCAGAATTCTTCAAAAGTAAACTAATACGCGGGTGTTAAATTTCAGGAAACAGCCAATGAAATCATAAAATACGATGACAAGCATTATATTTTATCATTAATTCGATTTGTGAATCTGAGCCTTTGTAAATAAGCACCAGATCTAGCATATCCATTATGTTAGATTGCCAATCACGCTGTTTGATCAGTTTTAATTTCATGACAAAAACTTCGGTATGTCAGACATTTAACATGCTTGTTATGACGTTAACTGACGGTATGTCTGTTAAGCATTGCAGGCATGCGGATGAATTTTCAAAGAATTGAAAACGTGAATGGGAATTAGATTAGAACGGGAGACTGTTTAATTAAAACTATGCTTTTCTTAAAACTATGGAGTTATTTTGTTTACATAACTTTGTTGGATGTACCTCTTGTATTTACAACTAGTGTTAAATATGAAATAACGTACCGTAATAAATGTCTTTCGTCGGATTACATGATCAGGTATTTTGTCCAGATTTCGCTGTCACAATGTGTGAAACAATGTGCACTCCGATCTGCATGTCAGTCAATTAACTACAAGAAAAGGCAATTACTTTGTGAGCTGTATTCAGTGGAAGATGGGGAATTCATTGATAATGGTTTTGGTACCGAGCCTTGCGTCTTTGTTGGAAGGTCTGCCTTTAGTATTCAAGTAAGTTATGCTGACGAAATTTCTAATTGTTCTTAAGATGAAAAAAACGGACGGGCGTGGGGGGTAAATACTTATGTATGCTTGATTTATTTAACAGCAGACTTGTTACCTGTTACCTGTGACAGATTGAAAGTAATATATTTCTCGGACTTGATCAAGATTACCAATTTTTACGACATCTTGCCATTAACTGACATTTTTCCTGAATATTATTATACATATATTATCAATGATTAATTTGTTTGCAGGTGCCAACTTCCTGCACTTGTGTTGACATGGAAACGTGTGATATTGATTCCATGTCTTGTTCAAAGACAGGTACATAATCTTGTTTTCTTATATTTTTCTTCTTCAATTATTCGTGTATATCAACCATTTTAATCATGCTATGAACTGATCATTAGGTGTCTGTATTTATTTTCTTAGGCAGATTCTGTTGTCATTGTAAATAAACACAATTCCTCTTGATCTGTTGTTTACAACTCATTTGTGTTATTTGTGTTGTCCTCAGACTCAGTAACAATTTACCCTGTAACTTCATTAGTTATATTCACCTTATTAATGACAAAGTAATGGTAAATTTTGGTAATATTTTATTTTGAACATCCATGTCATTTTTCCCATAGAATGTCTACAATTAACATTAGATAAAGGTGTAATAATGGGGAATCAACACATGTTAGGTTCCAAAGTGAAAATAGCTTGCGACAACGGTTACTTAGAAGTTGAAAACATGACGTACGCTACATGTGACCCCACACTGGAATGGTCTTATAAACCACGCTGTATTGCAGGTAAATCGTGTGTTTTTTAAGTAAACACAAGACTGAATACAAAAAGTTAAAATTTAATAGAGGTTTAACAGGTACAATACGCTCATTCAAAGAAGCTGCACAGACACAGATTTGTATCTTTTTGTGCAAGATGGGAGCGAAATAATATAATTAATTAATAGTTCATCGTGCAGTAGGAAAATCATGTTGTTATTGAAGGCAGGTTGTTGTTCAAGATATGTCGCTCTAGAGAGGTTGTACTGTATTAATCCTATAACAATCCAAACCAATGTTTTAAATGATTATATTTACCTCGCAGCTTCATGTTCAACATCTACGTTTGACTTTTCAACTAACACGAATGTCGCTTTGAACAAGACAGTGACTCTTAGTTCTATACATCATCCGGGTAGTTTTATGGTAAGTAGTATTTTTTATTTTATGAAGGCCTACCGTAAAAGAAATTGGTTTTTAGTTCCCCCAGCCGAATGTTGAAACTCGGGATAAGTAAGCAGGCATTCCTTTTGTTAACTCAATCTACTGATACTGAAAACGAAAAGGTAGAATGAAAAAACGAAGGATCGACAAAATCGCTTTATTTTTGTGTCGATCGCTTAAACATAACTACAGACAAACTTTTAAGCACGGCGTCGTGAGAATGATTCACATAATGGTTATGTTTGTTTTTTAAATCAGAGTCGCAAGTCCCATTCGATATAACAAGTGCTATTCGAGATATAGAAACAAATCAATTAAACAACATACTTTTTTTTTATTTCAGTGCTTTTTAGACTTATCAAATAACGGTGGTTCGATATTTTGAACAGGAAATTACAGTTTTATAAGCATGATTGCATATTGAATTTTAAATTCTCCGATTGTAAGCAGGGTTTGCAAAACACTGTCCCTAGAAGTTTATTGGAATTTGTTTTATGATACGAGATATATTAAGTGAAGCGTACACATCACCAACGAATCTAGCAAACATTGTGTTAGCTCTTAATGGAAATAAAACAGAGTAAACAATTTTCTGATTTCATAAGAATCGTTCCGTCGCAGTTAATTGTTTGTTGTGAAACATTAAATCAACTCAGACGAGTGTGGCTTCCTGCGATAATCTGTTAGCGATATCGCATCAGGGTGATAAACATGTGATTCTTTTTTTCTTGCTAATGCGTTTCTGAAAATGTTTTGTATTCGTTAAAACAGTGATCAACCCATGACTATTGTATACGAATTAAAACGATACAACTACAAATGTATAAGATATACATTAAGTCAGCATATAAATGTCATCTCTGTGCCAGGCGCTGTTAATTGGCGACAAAATATAGGACGGAAATTATTTTGTCCTTGTTCGATTTTTAAACTATGTTTAATGGTTCCTCTTGTAACGGAGTCCATAATACATTCTGTATGTGCTCTATTAATGAGAACGTTTTTTTTCGACATCCCATAAAATGCCTGTATACAAAGCTACCTAACACTTTGGTGAAGGATTCTGCAATAGACATATTCGTCATGAATTTAATGTCATAACGTATAACATTATACCGCGGAGTCAACTGCTAATTGAATTCTCATGTTAATACTAAATTAAATTGACAGGTACATAAAGCTTGCTTCGTACTGGGTGTTACCACATCAGGATTCATGTTATATTAGCGTGAATATGAATGTATTCCTATAGAATGGTTTTATTATATTTTATTGACTTTCAAATGCGTTTGCTAATAGCAAAATGTCAATGCAAGTTATCTATGCTTGTAAATACATGGAATTGGAAATGAAGCTAAACTATGCCAATCTGAGTGATTGTTACCTCAGAAAATGAATTTACGCATTATGATATTAATCTACATAACTATCCACATTATTACATCGGATCTCTTCTAACTTTTCATTTTGTCACGATGTTACACTGGTGAGCTTTAAAGTCCTCAGTTTGGCTCCCAAATCATATCTGCCGGACTGTTGCTAAACATAGAAATGACGATAACACTGATAATTAATTTAAGAATAAAATAAAGCTTTGACAAATGGCATATAAAATAAGACACTATGTGCTGTGGACATCAATAAAAAGGATGAAACAAAAAAGGAGTCATATACCCCTTATAATTATCCATCTTAGTCACTGAAAGCAAGGGCGTATACACTAACACAGAATGCATGTTTAAAATATACTTCACATAATACACAATATCACAGTATCAATGGTAACATTCATAAGAAATATAAAACAAACAATACATTATCAAAGTACAGAAAGAACTCATGTTATCTAAACATACATATATAGAACTGAACTGCACCATGGAACGGGAACTTGTTCAATAATTCCACGGCTGATGAAGAAAACGCGCCAGGCGAGTAACGGCCATGGAAGTCTTACCTATCGTTCAGTTTTCAAAAATACATTCAGAATAGACGCGGGAAATCTGAAAAAAATATTAAGCCAAATGAATGAACATTAGACGCATGATTTTTCTTTTCTATTCTGGTTGTCTTTTGCACATTTGGGGTCTGATTCGTCCAAAATAGTTTGTGTCCCTGTTTGAAACTGAAGTGTCGGCGCCAACAAATGTGGTTGGTCTGGTAACACATCTATTTTTTCTGACCTTAATAATATCATGGTATATGATTTAACTCATGTAAATAAAACATACAATGTAATTAGTGTTATTATAATTGAATCTAGGTTGATGGGAATTTGAATTCAGATGATACAAACTGCGCACATACGTATAATGATGGGAATATGAATGACTATGCCGTGGTTGATCTCGGACAGAGTTATACAATATATGCTTTGTATATCATAAACAGACAGGATTGTTGCGGTAAACACTTTTATTTGCTAAGTTTCAAGCTTTCATTGAAGGACATCTGTAATGTTAGTGATAAATCTGTTTGTATCTGTGTTTGAGCAAATAGTTCGTTATACTGTAGGTTGTTCATATTCGAATCTTGGAAAATAAAAAATCAAGAAGAAAATTACCACACGTATCAGATATTACAGTAAATTCCAGTTGATAAAACCACCATTGGGCCAAAAGTGGGAGAAATGGAATAAATATAGAATAAGAATACAATCTCAGTTCGAAATTGGAGTCTTTATAATGGCTGTGGTCTTAGTATGATTTTCAGGTGCGCGTTTTCTTCTACGTTGTGAGTGTTTGCCGATCGAACAGACCTTTTCTAACAATTGATACATGTAACTTTAACATTAATTATGAGGAGTTTATGTGTATTGCAGTTACACTCTAAAGCGTACTTGCTGTTGTTAAGTCATTTTATTTCCATTAAAACTATAAAAGCACGGAACTCTATCTATACAAATAAGATTTTATTTTGCTTTATCGCAAAAGTAATTTCACATAAAATTTATCTAAGTTTGTTCAGTTTGATTAATATATAGAAACATGATTACTCATACCTGAAAATTAAAACCATCAATTTGAACATTTTCAAATCTGCGTTTCAGGCGACAGACTCAGAAATGTAAGCATTACGATCGGTGACAATATGGACAACTTAGAGTTACACGTGGTCCATGAAAACCCAATAGGAAACACATGTACCTTTGTAATGGCTCAACCATGCAAAGGGCGTTATGTGAAAATTCTTAATGACAGAAGTGCACCTTTAACAATTTGTGAGTTACAAGTGTATGGCAACTGAGTTACGCTGTGAATTTATTTATATCATATGTACATTTGTATAGGAATTATAAGTATTAGAAATCGAAATTTCTGTATTCCAAAAGATTCATCAAGAACTATTTCTTGTTAAGATCACTAAGAACAGTTTCCGTCATGTGAATGCATGTTGCGTTTTTTACTTTAAAATTACAAGGAACTTATAGCACCTATTTTGTGAAGGTTGAATGTTGTTGTTTTTTTGTAAACACAAGGTAAATAAATAAAAGTAAAATATTAATTAGATACGTAGCGTTCAATAAATGTTTGCCAAACATATAAAGCGAATTCTTTATCACTAAATATTATTTTTACACGCATGTGGTTGCGTGGTTCAATTTGACACGTTCAATTGGGCATGCCCTCGCCTCACAAACGACACCCCATTGTTGATAGTACGCGTGCTAAATAAACACATGTATATAAGTTTATTTTTTTATTTTTTAATGAATCAGTATGTATTTACGTTATAAGTGTAATGCATATGCACGTATTTATTTCTATGTTATACATATGCACGTATTTATTGTTATGTTAAGTTCAACAAGTGATGTTTTATGTGCAAATGTTGAATGTTATAAGCATTCTACAGCTATCAGAAGTAAAATCGTTCGTAAGGACAAGACTTTGTATATTTAATTGAACCAGTTGTCAAACATACCTGCTCTTTAACATTGAGTAAAATGTGTACATATCAGGTTCATTGATATTTAGCCCAAATTCTGAAAATTCCTATCTGCATTATAATGTACTCTAACATCAAGTATGCGTTACCATAATGCGGACACTTTTGTACTGTTTTTGTCCCAATATGTGCGCAAATGTTTGTTATCGATAAAGGGAAATAACAAAACTTCAACTTCATTCGTTTAGAGGGCATTATAATACCATACAATATGAGTTACTAAGTACTTGTTTCACATAGTGTACAATGGTTATTAAGGCCTAAAATGACAACACGAACAAAAACAACTGTATCATATATTCGTATATACATATACAAGGGGTACATCATTCGACATAAAGACTACTATATTGAACCACAGACAACAGATGCGCATTTTGTCGAATTTAAAACAATAAAGCAGATATATGTAATCTTTCCCACCAAAAATTCGTTAATTTTGTTTATTCTTAAGCAATCTCGCCAGAATTACCATACTAAATAAACATTTAAACACTTTGCACAGGGCAGGGACAACATATGCTAATCATAAATATCACTGACGTGCACTGATCGTAGCAATTGTAGCCATTCAGTGAATACAAATATGGATATTCATTCGTAGTGCTAGGTTAAGATTGCGTTGGGCTTGTATTGCTGCGACACAATCATTTGTATGCGTTCGAGCCAGGGAAAGTAATACGTATTATTGCTTTATTCGCTTTGTGTTAGCTACTTTTCGTATTGAAGGTTTTATTAATCATTTTTTAATTGTTAACTTTAGTATAGCTGATGAACTCTGTTTGTGTGTTACGATTAACCAGAGAGCACTGTCTACATTATACAAGAGCAGTGTTTACATTCGGTTATCTTGTGTGGCTTTTTGTCTAAAATGTACATCAACAATATAATTTGCACTAATTTAGAGAATATCTTAATTTATATCAAAAGTACCTTTTTATACTAAATACTTCTAGTTATTTCTGTACTTAGCTATCCATAAGCCACCATATGCCAACAGACAGAGTGGAAACTAGCTGTTGCAAGATGAACTCAGATTTTGCCATACTTTCTGCTGTATGTATATTCGCTTAATAATTAAACAAGTATTGTATTTTAATATGTCTAAGGAACCGACGCAGCAATACGAGTTTAAGTGGTGCTCGACATTATGTACATAAGAGAACCGAAATGTGTGTATAAATTATTAATTAATCTGTTAGAAATTGTATCCACTTCTCTCGAAATATATTGATTTGGGAGTGATGTAGGAAAACCTATCCAATCAGAAATGTTGATAAATAATAATATGTAGAAACATGCACGTACACGGTTTGATCATTTTATTAATTTTCGAGAAAATTACATAACACTTCGTCGTGAAGATTTCAACTGACTAAGATGTTAATCAGCGAAGAAAATTTTAAAATGTAAAAATAAAAATACTTACATATTGCACAACTTAGTTCGGCATAATGTCTCGGAAAATACAAGGTTTAATTATGTGTGTGTGTTTCTTGACTTTTATGCTGAAACTGAATGCTTACGACCTAAAGTATGGTATAGCGCATCGAAATAAGTGTTTGTTATCGGACATGAGAATCAGATTTTTTCTTAAAATATCTTTGAAGCAATGTATACAGGAATGTAATGTTCGACTCATTTGTCAGTCCATTAACTATAAGAGAAAATACGTACTTTGTGAACTCTATTCAGTTGACGATGGAACACTTGTTGAAAGTGGTGACAATGGATCATGTGTTTTTGTTCGGAAATCATCTTTTGTTCCTCAGGTAAGGTCATACTATCTATACAATCATATCATATATTTAAAGACGCCTGCAAACTGACGAAGCTTAAGCTGTCCACATTTATATAACCTAAAGAGGCGAGTCTACATTTCACAGAAAATATGCAACAGTAATACCACTATTTACAAAGAATATTGTCATACATTTTATTTCGGTATATATACATTATTTAAGACATATATCATAATACTCCCATTGATTGTATAATAAAATGAAATTTCGATTTCGACAATTCGTTTTCATGGCTGTCGAAGTTCCAGTAACTTCGTCTTTTTGCCTTATCTGATTTCAGTCAAGACCAGTTCGTCACTTCATCTCAAGACCATTTTGACACGTTTTGATGTGCTACATGTTAAGTCATTTCCGCGGCATATGCGCACTGATTTTCCACGCCAACGATAGTCAATTTAAGAACGATTTTATACAATAAACGACCGCCCAACAAAGATGCCAGCTTGCATACATGTAAGAGGAAATTCTCTAGATATTAGCCGAATCAACCCCAGAGAGTAGGATTATGATAACACCAATAAGGGGGCAATTACATTACCAGGTACCATTCAATCAAATCCGATAGTCAATTGACACTTTCTGTCGACTATCTATTAACAGCTTTTTTTCTTAAACTCACTTTACGTATATTTCAGACACAACATTCATGCTCTTGTGACAACAACGAAACATGTGATGTCGGATCAAACACGTGTGTGAGGAAAGGTATGTGAACTGTTGATATTGGCTACAAATAATTGATCATTTGCATACATTTTTGTCCCAATGCTTGCCTGGTTTATCAGGAGAAGTAATGACTTCGGCGCTGATTCGGTCTAAAAGATATATAAAATGACACAGAATATACACTATTCCTCTCCTGCAATAAGGAATAATATTCAGTTCGTAATAATTGCAAACTAAAATTCATACCATGCGTCTTATCATGATGGTATGTTTCCAAATCTGGACCGTCGTAGGTTGCACCTAACATTCAAATTAAGGCGTATAATTTATTTGAAGAAACAAGTTAGGCGTCCGCCAGACATTATACGTAAAGCATAAGTGTATATTTGACAATTTTTGTTAGGCTCTGAATCTTTCAATTTACAATGATTTCATCCCTTGTATTATATTGTATAACCTTTCGTTTTACTGTGTTTGCAGCAAACAATTCCACGACATGCTTTGAATAATTATTTATTTAGCCTATGTGTTTAACCTTATACAGTTTGTATATCGGTCTTATAGGAAAACTATTCACATACAACCAAACCGATGTTAGCGACCCTCTTCGAATAAATGGCACCTTGTGACTAAAGGCCATTATCTTAATTACCGTCATTACTAAAATAAGAATAAAATACCTCAGAAA
This sequence comes from Lutraria lutraria, assembly GCA_964023205.1. Classification (NCBI taxonomy): domain Eukaryota; kingdom Metazoa; phylum Mollusca; class Bivalvia; order Venerida; family Mactridae; genus Lutraria; species Lutraria lutraria. Next base: position 47,042,431 of record OZ026833.1, on the reverse strand, counting down.
AATGGCCACCTGTCATGAAATGCCACATTTTGTTTTCCCCTATGTAGCCTTTGTTCATAGGATTGACTGTACATGTATTGTATTATTTTGTTTATCTTAATAATAATAAACCTGAAATATGAATAAACACTAACTTTGCAATAATACCATATTCATTTCTTTATCTTTTCGGGTGTACAATGTTTGACTAAAATATATGTGTTTATTTTACCATAATGGATTGGTTATGAATATTTTACCTAAAATCTCTGCGGAATGTTCCGACTAACTACGTGTAATTTATTGCCTGCTCTAGATAGACTATTCCCGGTAAATCAATGCTTAATTTCATTAAGTGAGTGATGTGGATATTTATAGAATGCCCTACGTTACAATTATCAAATGGGGTTGTCCATGGAAACCTGAACACTCTGGGTGCTGAAGTTAAATATGCATGCAACAGCAACTACTTAGAATCTAACAATAAGACGCGTTCAGCATGTGAACAAACTGGGGAGTGGTCTTATATCCCAAGATGCGTCAAAGGTAATTTATATGTATGTGTGTTAAGTTATGTGATGTTTGGTGTAGTAGGCAAGCTGCTCAGTACTGCTATAAACAATAACTGCTATGTATGTAAAAATGCAGCAAGTCATTCGGCGCTTTTCACTAGAACTGAAAAGTTCACCCTTACTTCGTCATTTCCCTTCTTATATCGTCAAGCCAAGTATTCATTAAAACACCTCGGAACTGTCCCTTGCCTTAAAGACTATCAATAATTGATGATGATAATTTTTATTTTTTGTAAACTCAACTATTTCGAAATGAATACGATAACTGATGGATATTTCAGAGTGTGATGCATTGACACTAAGTAATGGTACAATTGCAGAGAATCTTACAGCCTTTGGGTCACTGGTAAACTTTACGTGTAACGAAAACTACATAGAAGTTGAAAACAAGACAAATACAACTTGTCAGTATACAGGGAAATGGTCGTACATACCTCACTGTATCACAAGTAGGTCGTCTTACTAGAGTATGTCAGATATAATACAGTTTTGTGTATTATTATGACAAAAAACTATAAATAAGTGAATCAAAAACTCGAGGAAAGTCGCATTTTATGGCGCTATTCTAGTTTTAATGATTTGTCCAAATTACGCAAAAACTTTAGGACGTTCATATATACTGCATATGTCTTATGTTGCATGTAGTTGTAAAGCTCCGATATCATTAAGACATAAAACATATATTATGGGCGCAATCATATTTGAGTACACATTTCGCCCATTTTGAAGTAGTGACAATGCTTAGTTCAATTGGTTTAAATTTGCTCTTTGTCAAAACAAATAAATGCTTTTGCTGATTATCATCTCCTTCAAAACATCGCATTGTTGTCTTATTTGTGAGCGGTACAAGGATTTCCCCAATATGTAAAGCTTGGTCGCGTCATGAATACCTTAGTCATATGGTTTTCCAAATACTTTTCCATTGTCAAATGATAAGCGGTTTCGATGCAGTTTAAATGTTTCTTCTAACACCGACAACATTTAATTATTATATGAAACGCAATTAACACATCTGAAACGCTACATCTTATGATTTAGACTTGACAATTATATACTTTCTTACATACTTCTTCAAACGGTAAGATTACTTCAATTTGTAAATTGTCATCTTTATATACTTCGATAACTTCGCTAATTGAATGCGATCGATGTCATTACATTCGTATCATCCTAAAATCAAACGGATGCATCGTCAATAGGCAAGCAACACAGCCACATAGACGGATACAAGTATTTTTATTATTTCCATAAAACGCACAATGGATGTAAGAATAACAGTAATAAGCTAAGTAAAATAATACACAAAACCACCTATGCATCGTCCCTTGCTATTAATGTGGACGTTTAGTGTTTAATGGTGACCAGCTGCTATTTCAAGTGATCATGGTGGCAATATGTCTGTGACTGTCAGTCTTTTTAGTTCAAATCATTGTCATGAATATCTATGTGCTATGAGTGTTGTTATGATTGATAGATTAGCGTGTCTGTAACATCAGTTCGGTCATTATCTGAAGTTTTGCGTGGAGCATTATGTTTGACTTATGGATAAGGGAATTATAAAGGACTATTTGGATTTTGTTTGTATAATCCATGATTTCAATTAGCGATTACTTACTTCATAGGGTACACAACATTAATTTATTCCACAGCAACTTGTTCATCAACTCCAATATCGCAGTTCTCCCAAAGGTACACAAACGTTGCGCTACGTAAAGCAGTAACATTAAGTACTACCTATCAAGACTATGATGCATATTTAATGGTGAGTTGATCATAATCATGAAACATCATGATTTGAAGTAAGTATGCTCCATTAAATATCAAGAACAGATTAACTGTGGATCGCAACTGCTTGGCACACCAAGTCAGATCGGTAATAAAAAATAAATGTATGTAATGGCATAGTTCAAGATATGATTATATTCCCATTAGTGGCCTGTTGAATAGAAGACCGTCTATTCGTGAACGATCTACCAAACAATAGCTGTAGAGTCGTAAGGTTTAAATGAGTTAGTCCGAAAGTAAGCGCACAGCATCTATGAAAATTTTTGAATGCATATGTATCTGTTTATGTATTATTTCAATTAAGTCGGTAGTCTATCAGAACAGTATCAGTTACAATGTATATAGAAGTAAGAAAACGATTTATTAGACAAACCCCACGTTCCCCGATATAAGATTTTCACCCATAATCACCCAATCAAAAATTTACCCATTATATTCTTAATGTAACTTCACTGTTTTCTACAATCGATTTCAGGTTGATGGAAATCACAGACCGTACGGAAGGAATTGTGCGCATGCATTGCATAATGGTTATGCTGTGATTGATCTTGGAAAGAGTTATGAAATATTTGCGATCTACATAATTAACAGACTGGATTGTTGCTGTAGATATATTAAATTTAGCTAGAAAATCATTTTAATCAGAATAAACGACGGGAAAAAATTTGACACATTTTAATTTGTTGAGAAACTGTCTCGGAAGAGCATTAGTACATTGTTTAGTAATTTCTCAATGTTCATTAAATTATCTCATGACTGACATGGCTTTGACAAGTTATTGTAAATAATAATATACAACTTGGACGTCATTTACTTAGGTAAACAAGAACATGAATATAGATAACAGAAACCCTTTAAAAGTAATGTACAGACATTATTTGATGAATTAATACCGTTACCGCTATGTTTATAGTAGCAAATTATGAATCTTGAAATTCACAAAAAAAAGGTTTAGAAATTATTATTATTATTTCAGCCGAACGACTCAGAAATGTAAGCATATCAATTGGTGACAGCATGGACAACATGAAGTTACATGTTTACCATAAAGAACTGATCGGAGCAACGTGTACCTTTGTTTTGGGGAAACCGTGTAGAGGGCGTTATATGAAAATAGTGAACGTTGCCAATGAATATTTAACGATATGTGAACTAGAAGTGTATGGCAATTGAAGGAATAGGACGTTCATCATTTGTTGCGAAGAACATTATTCCGTGAAAACATTTGCATTTGAGTAAAGATATACAACTGAACGTGAATCTATTTGTGAACTAAGGACAAGTGCGGTCGCTGTAAACTCTGTGGTACATTTTATTGCAACCACCGGTACATGAAGGTCGTACCGATGTTTCCACATGAATGATTTTTGATGATTTTTGTCCGCATGATTTACAACTCATACGTCTCTTGAACATTTCTGGAATTGCATGTACATGTAAATATGCTGTCAAGAAAACAATGACATTTAGAGTTGTACCAACATTCTTAACACGACGTGTTTGTTTATAATTACATGATTGCATTTACAACAATAGTTCATGATCATGAAATGTGTGTTATTTAAAAATGTTTCATAGGTCTCCGCATGTGTGTATTCGGTTATTTCAAAGAATAGTATTGTTACAGAGATATTTTTCTTGGATTAAATAAACCTTTTGTTTTCAAGTGATATATGGCAATCTAAATATTTTATAATTCATACTTTTCACCACTCGCATTGAATTACTTAGCTGTGAATTATCTATAGACTTTTTATACATAAGCTTTACACCCAATTAACTTAACAACATATCCATATTGTATTATTGTAAGTTTGTTAAGTAGTACACAAGAAGAACACAGGATACGTATATTAAACAAATATGTGAAACTTTTATTATGTTAGTTGAATATAAGTATGTATTCCGTTTTGTCTTAGCGTAGATCATTTAGTTGATTATAGATTCACTGAGCACCAATATGGCGTTTTTATAGTGGTTACAAACCGACATTTACGAATCACTAGCCATGCAACATGTTTGTGTATATAATCCCGTCGATTTAAACATGTCATTGAAACACGTTTTTGTTGTTCAGTAAAATCAGTGTCTTCTATTCACGAAGTTATTTACTGCAATACTGACATGACCACTTGAAGCATAATTATATTTATATTTTGACGTTTAGTACACAAACAGGCTATAAAAGATGACGTGTCGATGCGGACACTCAAATGCGTGTTTTTTATTTACACACACTGGTATCATTTCATAGTTAAAATGTGTTAAGGGGTTCTTGTCATACGTTTAAAATAATATTTTGTGCTGTCACCATATGGTGCTTTCAATGACGCAATGATTTTGAACATGTCAAGAAAGTGTTACCATAGTGTTAAAAGTAAATGACAATATTTTATCAAATATATCTTAATATACAGCTGGCTATTAAAGCAACATGAACATACTACAGAGGAAGAAGAGAACCCCTACCAAATATAGGTGAAGAAATTAGCTATTTGTGTAAAACTATTACTCATATAATTAATTTATAATATAAGTATATCGCAGGAAATTCATGTTTTAATTTGTTAGTGAACATCAGGTTATATAGAAAGCTTTAATTTTGTTACTGAACGACATTCATTTTTTTCCATACCAGATGGGGAACGAAATAAAATATGTGGTCTTGAATGAATCGGTCGTATAACTGCAAACCAATACTGTTTAAGGATGGCTTAAGATTGTTCACCAAACTTTGTAAATATCTATAAATCAGAGTCGCTTGTCACAATATAAAATTATGTTTTTCAAGACATCCAAAACAATATAAAAACAAATTCCACATTTTCTAATTTCAGTGTCGTTTAGAATGAGTCAATACTCGTGGTTTGTGGTTTCGAGCAATAAACTATCGTAAAGCTAGTTTTCATATTGGATGAGAATTTATGTTGAGCATATTCTTTGATTGTTTGTTTGAGTTTAAACGCCTCTTCTCTACAGTCAGAGTCACTACATGCGAACATTTCACTTAACCATCGTTCCTGGGAAGAACCAGTATTACACTCCAATCCTCCATTAGCAACTGCCTATTTTCTTACGTCGGTAGCTGGCCTCAAACATTTTAACAGTCAAAGTCATATGAGGCGGGCAGTTCATTTTACCATCGTTCCTGTGTAGAACCAGTACTAGACTCTCCTCTTCCGTTCGCAAATGCTTACTTTCTGACCTAAAGAAATATGGTCAGTAGCTGGGGTCAAAACCATGACCCTATATCTGAAAGAGGTTACAGTGATTTGAAGTCAGCTACCTTTAACCACTCGACCACAGAGGCGGGTCCATGCCTTCTTGGACGAATCGGTAGGATAACTGTGAACCAAATTTTTAAAGATGACTTAAGATTGTTCACCATAAGTTGGTAGTGTTCATAAATCAGAGTCGCATGTCCAAGACATAAAACTTCGATATAAAAATAAATACATTTTTTTATTTGAGTGCCTTTTGAAATGATTCAAACATAAGATAAAACATGAGAATTAAAGTATAATACTTGATGTCTCCAAAAATGAATTTCCTGACGCATTATCTATGTTTACAATATGTATCGCATAATAGTATCAATGGTACCAAACATAAAATGTATGCCTAACATAAATACAATTAGAATCAATGGAAAGAATTAGAAATAGAAAAATCAGTTTACTTTAAAACAAAATATTAAACGCGAAATTTATTTTATTTTCCTAAGACTGTCTTCGAAGTCGTACTTTTGAGGCACGACGAAATAATTCAATACTCATGGTTTAAGGTTTTGGACATTATACTGCTGTGAAGCTAATTCTTCAATTTAATTTAATTAGAGTTCATCTAATGGTGGGCATATTCTACAAAATACCAATCTTTAGGACATAATAGTAATTTTTTTCAAAGAATCTTTGAGTCCACTAAATATACATTAACTTTTAACAATGGAAATAAAACACTGAAAACAATGGTCTGATATCTGTTTTTTTTTTCACGAACCTAAAGGTAATTGTTTATAGTAAAGAAACATTTATTCAATTCAAACGAGAGAATTCTTATTTTGTATGGCTCTCAATTCAAAATATATTCAATATTGCTATTTAAGGTAGTATGCGACCTTTCCTTGACGTCATGGGTAAAAAAATCGATTTTTCTCCGATTGTTCTGAAATTTTGTACAATGGTAGTATAGCATGTTCTTCGATTTAGTCAAGTGCAAAAAAGGAAAACATATATCATATATTATGTATGGACCATTCAAACAATGAGAAGGTGATCCTTATCAAATTTTGAGTAGTATGGAATAAACCTAGACTAAATATAGAACCCACGTATTGAATTGTTCTTTAAGTGAGATCATTCTATAATAAGAAAATATATGACCGAAAAGCAAATTTCTTACTAAGATAAACTAATATTGGTAACTTAACATTTGAGGAGATTAGATGTTTACACTTAGAGACGATATTGTATTATTTGATGTCATAAAATAATGTTTAGTAATTTTATCCCCATTAACTCTATATTACACTCTCTCTATCTAAATAAAAATATGTCTAGCCCCTGCACCTTTAACAATTTGTTAGTCACAAGTGTATGGCAATTGAGATACGTCGTGCATTTATTGATATTATTTGGTGATTACATTTATTCAATATATATTAGAACAAGATGGGATGAAAACATCTATTGCATGATGTTCAAACTCAGATATTGCCATTACTTGCTGCTGTGCGAGTATGTATGCTCACTTAATAATTAAACAAGTTCTGTGTTTTAAAATATGTGTAGTCAAAGAAACCGAAGCAGTAATACTATTATAATGTAAAATGCTAATAACGATAAATAGTTTAACCGAGTTTAAGTGTTGCTCGACATCAAACGCAAAGTAGAATTGATATGGATTGATAAATAATAAACTACATCTGTAAGAAATCGTATCCACGTCTCCCGAAAGTCATTGATCTGGAAGTGATCTAGGATACATTATCCAATCATAAATGTTGATTTGGTATTTTTGATATTTTTATTTATTTGGAGAATTTTTCATCATGATGATATCATCTCTCTAATATATGAATCGACGAAGAATATTTTAAAATGTAAAAATTAAAATTCTTACATATCGTTCAGCTTAGTTAGCATTATGTCTCGGAAAATACAAGGTTTAATTATTTGTGTCTTCTTATTTACTTTTATGCTAAAACTGGATGCTTACGACGTGAAATATGAAATAGCACATCGAAATAAGTGTTTGTTGTCGGATATGCAAATTGCATTTTTTGTTAAAATATCTTTGAAGCAATGTGTACAGGAATGTGATGTACCACTCATTTGTCAGTCCATTAACTATTAGAGAAAGTACCTACTCTGTGAACTCTATTCAGTTGACGATGGAGTATTTGTTGAAAGTGGTAATGATAATGGATCATGTGTTTTTGTTCGGAAATCATCTTTTGTTCCTCAGGTAAGTATGGTGGATTTTTTTATATACTTAGAATGGGGGATAAAATAATGTATGCGTCATTAAAGACATGTGTGGCAAGTGATCCTTTATGCATTATCGTTAGTCTAATTACTAAAAAACAGAGAGCGCATCCCAACTGTACAATAATGATGGACAGTTTCTCCTGCCTTGACAATACTAGTATGTACATTGTGTTTGTGTAAGTTTTTTTCTAACAGTACCACGTACAATGTGTTCACCAACGTGTCGAACCAAAGACAGGAATTGATTCGTTGAATATGAACCAAAAAGCACATAAAATTCCTTACTCTCCGACATAACCGATGTGGCTAAACAGAGAAAACGATTGTATGCAATAAACGACCGCCCAAAAAGATGCCAGCTTGCATACATGTTAGAGGAAATTCTCTAGATATTAGCCGAATCAACCCCAGAGAGTAGGTTTATGATAACACAAAACAGGGGTCAATTACATTACCAGGTACCATTCAATCAAATCCGGTAGTCAATTGACACTTTTTGTCGACTATTTATGAACAACTTTTTTCTTAAACTTACAAAGCACTTTACGTATATTTCAGACACAACATTCATGCTCTTGTGACAATAACGAAACATGTGATCTCGAATCAAATACGTGTGTGAGGAAAGGTATGTGAACTGTTGACATTGGCTACAAAAAATTGATTATTTGCATACATTTTTGTCCCAAGTAATGACTTCGGCGCTGATTCGGTCTAAAAGATATATAAAATGTCACAGAATATACACTCTTCCTCTCCGGCAATAAGGAATAATATCAGTGCGTAATAATTGCAAGCTAAAATTCATACCACGCGTCTAATCATGATGTTATGTTTCCAAATCTAGACGTTATATGTTGCACCTAACGTTCAAATTAAGGCGTATTATTTATTTACAGAAACAAGTTAGGCGTCCACCAGACGTTATGCTTTAAGGATTTCAATCTCTAATTCGAAACTTCCATTTTGAAGAGTACTCAATTTCATGAATTTTACTGATATATTGGCATATCCCTGAGGGTGATGGGTTCAAACCCCACTGGAACCATACTTTTTTCTTCTTTTTAGTTTTTAGGTAATGTTTCGTATTAAGAACTTGCATTTATACAGTAATATGGAAGTAAATATTTATTCCAAATTTTTGTGTTTACATTTTTCACTATTTCTGCAACATATTAATTTCGAACATCATATAAACAATTTGAATTGACTAAACATTGGTTACCCTTAGACTTATACACTTATACACATGTATTGTATCATCTGTTAGAGAGATATAGTTCAATTTTCTTATAGTCAATGTCGAATATTGAACGATACCATTGTAAAGGTAATCACTGTAAATTGATTGCAGAAATAATTTTAAATCCGTAGTAAAGTGTCATTCACTTGAACCAGAGTCATGGTGTATTGGATAAGGTGGCATGTACATTGTACATACATAACAGTTTTACAAAATGAAGCAGATGTGTGTGGTTCGAACTCAGTCCATGGCACTTTCTTTTTAAATTATTATATCCATTTATTTTTTATAAATTATTAATTGAACTATGTTTGTTCTTGCTACATGTATCTATACACGCTAAATAGCACCTTTTTATCAATTTTCAAAAGAGAAAAGGGAAAGAAGAAATGCATTTGTTCTCTGGTGTATTCCTCTTTTTTATTTCTTGTATACATGTTTTTGGACGAAATCGCGAATACAAATATATAATTTCAAATACTATGTAAAAATACTAAACACCTGAATCGATTTTTACTTATTGTATTATCACTTCACAATTGAAATATATAAATCCTAATTACCAATGTGAGGTTATTATTTTTTTGTTAATTTAACGGAACAATTTAAAAATAACAAACCTATGAATAATAATTTCTTATCGATGTATATAAAGTTAACTTTTATTAAAAATGAAAAAAAAAGAAAAGAAAAATGATGTCTAACGTCAGACGCAGTGCTCAAGATTCACTAATTTTGTGCTTTACCAATTGCGCCACAGAGGACAGTGATTATAAAGCTTCATAAATTGGTCTATAGCAAATTACAACAGTATTCGTGTTATCTAAACATGTATAAATAAGATCGTCCATGTATACAATAACATTGCTGACCTAAAAATTGAACTATAAGTCAGTTTTCATAAAAGTGACTTCATTTGATTTTGAGGTACTTTTTTACGTTAGGGGTAGAGGAACAAAAATGGTTGTACTCTCTTAACCGACGATAAAAGTTTTTTAAAAATTCACCTGTTAATGTCTTAATGCATACACAAAAGAATGCCAATATTTAAAATACGATCCTTAACACTTCGTATTAGACTTCGGAAACCTTAAGCATAAGTGTATATTAAACCATTTTTGTTAGGCACGTATTTAATTTCATGACCTTTCGTTTTACTATGATTACAGCTTGTATTTGTAGCGAACATTTCCACGAAATGCTTTGAATAATTACTTCTTTAGCGTATGTGTTTTCATGATAGTCTAGCCTAATATATCGGTCTTATAGGAAGAATAGTCACATACAATCAAACCAATGTAAGCGACCATCTCCGAATAAATCTTGTGAATAAAGGCCATTATTTTAATAACCGTCATTGATAAAATAAGACTAAGATGACCTCCGAAAAATGACTACCTGTCATGAAAGGCCACATTTTTTTTCCCCTATGTGGCCTTTGTTCATAGGATTGATTGTACATGTATGGTATTATTTTGTTTGTCTTGATAAACCAGACATATGAATAAATACTTTGCAATAGTACCATATTCTTTTCTTTATTTTTTCGGGTGTACACATGTATGACTGAAATAAGCGTATATATGTTTTGACCATAATGAATGGGTTATGAATATTTTACCTACAATCTCTGTGGAATGGTCCGACTAACTACGTGTAATTTATTGCATGCTCTAGATAGACCATTCCCGGTAAATGAATGCTTTATTTCATTAACTAAGTGCTGTGGATATTATAGAATGCCCTATGTTACAATTATCAAACGGGGTTGTCCATGGGAACCTGAACACTCTGGGTGCTGAAGTTAAATATGCATGCAACAGCAACTACTTAGAATCTAACAATAAGACGCGTTCAACATGTGAACAAACTGGGGCGTGGTCTTATATCCCAAGATGCGTCAAAGGTATTTTATATGTATGTGTGTTAATTTACGTGATGTTTGGTGCAGTAGGCAAGCTGCTCTGTACTATTTTAAACAACACTTGCTATGTATGTAAAAAAGCAGCAAGTTAATCCATTCAGTGCTTTTTACCAGTTCTGACAATGCCTACTTATAAAGTATCTAACATCTAGCCAAGTTCTCATTAAAACGACCCCCGCAAAAGTCCCTTGCTTCGGAGACTATATCTAATATCAATTATTGATGACTAGAACGATAAACACTATTTTTTGTGAACTCAGCTAAGTATGCCAAAATTATATTTATGCGTAATAAATGTAGTCTAGTATGATAACTAATGGATATTTCAGAGTGTGATGCATTGACACTAAGTAATGGAACAATTGCTGAGAATCTCACCGCCTTTGGGTCACTGGTAAACTTTACGTGTAACGAAAACTACATAGAAGTTGAAAACCAGACAAATACAACTTGTCAATATACAGGGAATTGGTCGTACATACCTCGCTGTATCACAAGTAGGTCATCTTTAATATTTGTTTGTCAATATCGAATTGTACGCCCCTTTTCAACAGTCAGAGTCATATTAGGCGGACATTTCACCTTAGTATCGCTCCTGGGAAGAACCAGTACTAGACTCCCATCCTCGATAAGCAACTGCCTCTTTTCTCACATAAAGAGGCATGGTCAGTAGCGGGGCTCGAATTCACGACCCTCTATCAATGAGAGGTTACAGTGATTTGAGTCAGCAACTTTAACCACTCGACCACGTAGGTGGGTCGTAGGTAATCTGACTACAGCATGTCAGTTTTGGGTATTATTATGACGTAAAACTCTGAATAAATGAATCAAAAGCTCTAATCAAAGTCGTACTTTATGGCGCTGTTCCAGTTTTAAAGGTTGGTTAAATTACGCAATAACTTAAGTAAGTTAATATATAATGTACGTGTATATGCTATATGTTTCATGTAGTTATAAATCTCCGATAACTTTTACTTCGTATTAGTTTAGCTCCCATTAGATCATTAGAACATACAGACATTATCATGAACGCAATAATATTTGAGTAAACATTTCACACGTTGTGGAGATTTTGAAGTAATACTTTTTATTGACGTGTTTTTTAAATATATTACATGCTTTGTACAACACACGCCTTAATCCAATTGATTTAAATTTGCTCTTTTCAAAGAAATAAATGTTTCTGCTGATTGACGTTTCCTCCAAGACATCGCATTGTTGACGGGAGACTTTTTTGTGAACGATACAAGACTTTCGACAATATGTAAAACTTGATCGCGTCATGAATATTTTAAAGTTAATCCAAAATTCAAATAATTATGATGTTCGTCAGTTTCTGTTGATGTTGTTGCTGTTGTTGTTTTTTGTCATGAATGTTTAATGTGCTATGGCCGGTCATTGCAGTTATCATCAATAGATTTGTGAGACTGTAATATAAGTTCAGTCATTATCAAGTTTTGCATGGAGCATTATCTTTGATTTATGGATATGTGAATTACACTGGAACATTTGGGTTTGCTTTGTATAATCCCTGTTTTAAATTAGCTATTTCCTACTTCGTTAAATACACAGCTTTAATTTACTCCACAGCTACTTGTTCATCAATTCCAATATCGCAGTTCTCTCAAAAGTACACAAACGTCGCACTACGCAAAACAGCAACATTAAGTTCTACCCTTGACGACTTTGATGCATATTTAATGGTGAGTTAATGTTAATCATGGAACATCAGGGTTTGAAGTAAGTATGCTCCTTTAAATATCAAGAACAGATTAACTGTGGATCAAAACTGCTTGTCACACCAAGTTAGATCGGTAATAATAAGCAAATGTATGTATCGGCATAGTTCAAAATATAATTATATGATATCAGTGGACTGTTGAATTTGAGATTGTCTATTCGTGAACGATTTACCAACTGCAGAGTAGTAAGGCTTAAATAAGTTAGTCGAAAGTAGGCGCACGGCAACTATGAAAATATTTGAATATATCTGTTAATGGATTATTTCAATCAAGTTGGTAGTCTATCAAAACAGCATATATAAGTAAGAAAACGATTTCTTGGACAAACCCCACGTTCCCCAGTATAACACTTTCACCCATAATCACCCAACCTAAAATTTACCCATTATATTCTTAATGTTTTCTACAATCGATTTCAGGTTGATGGAAATCACAGTCCGTACGTAAGGAATTGTGCGCATGCAATGCATAATGGTTATGCTGTGATTGATCTTGGAAAGAGTTATGAAATATTTGCGATCTACATAATTAACAGACTGGATTGTTGCTGTAAATATATTAAATTTAGCTAGAAAGTTATTTTAAATCAGAATTAACGACAAGAATATATATAAACTCAATAAAAGTATTTGACACATTTTAATTTGTTGAAAAACTGTCTCCGTAGAGCATGAGTACTAAGAAATCTTTAATTGTTTAGTAATTTCTCAATGTTCATTTAATCATCTCATGACTGACAATGCTTTGACAAGTTATTGTAAATAATAAGATACAACTTAATCGTCATTTACTTAGGTAAACAAGAACATGAATATAGATAACAGAAACCCTTTAAAAGTATTGCAGAAACATTACTTGATGCATTAATACTGTTACTGCTATGTTTATAGTGGCAAATTATGAATCTTGAAATTCACAAGAATGGTAAAAGTCAGCCAGAGCATTTATAATTGAAGTTTCGTCTGTTTTGTCTACCATGGAACCGAAAGCACATTGTGCATGTCGTTCTGTGTCAACAAAAATTCGCTCCTCCTTTGTCGCTGATTGTTCGATCGATTGTTTACAAAGCAAACCTGTAGCATTCGCTGATGGCCACCTTCTATGAAACAAATGACCCTGACCTTGTCAAGAGTTAATTAGATCTGAAGACAGAAGCAGTTTTGACTTACTTATTTTCATGACCAACTGGTTGGTCCTCCTCTAGTTTATAACATTCTTGCCTAACCCTTTTTCTTTCGTTTTCAAATAATCATATATAGAGGATACCTGATCATAAATTAGAAAAATCCTGTCAAAAATTAATTTCATGAACCATTTGATCCTGACCAAGTGTACTGGCAACAACGTTGTATATTTTCTTCACGTCCTGTTCAAGAAAGCAACTTAGGGCCACCATTGCCCTTTTTGTATTTCCCGCGCAAAAAATCTAAATTACCTCATACTTTAGCTCAGAAATGTAAGTAACTTAGAGTCACCATTGCCATCTTTGTATTTTCCGCGCTAAAAGGTTTAGAAATTATAAACATTTATATGCTCATATTTCAGCCGAACGACTCAGAAATGTAAGCATAACAATTGGTGGCAGTATGGACAACATAAACTTGCATGTTTACCATAAAGAACCGATCGGAGCAACGTGTACGTTTGTTATGGTACAACCGTGTAGAGGGCGTTATATGAAAGTAGAAAACGCTGCCAATGTGTATTTAACGATATGTGAGCTAGAAGTGTATGGCAACTGAATGCGATGATGAGATCGTTATCTGTTGAGAAGAACGATTAATTTTCGTCTGATATAATATTAATAAACATGAATCAAGGTTATTATTATGATTATGAATTAATATCAACTGTAGTCAATTTAGCGGTACACTTGTATTGATCATACGGTCTATAACACCATCTGGATGAAGGCCATCTGTACACGAAGGACGTATGAATGTTTCCTTTTGGGTAACCTTTGATGAACGCATTCAGAGTTACTTTTATATCAAACATTTCTAGAACTGCATATACATATACATGTAAATAGGCCGCAGGGAAAGTCACGGCCTTAAGAGCAGTACCTACATTCTTAATACCCAGTGATTATTCAGAATTACATGATATTGTAAATTCTACCTACAACCATAGTGCATTGTCATAGAATGTGTGTTACGTAAAATGTTGCCTAGTTTTCTTCATGTGTGCATTCGGTTGTTTTAAAGAACTATTTTATTGCATAATATATAAATTGTTGTTTTAATAAAGACATCCTTTTAATCTTCAGTGTTAAATGGAAATCTAAATATTTCAAGATCAATACTTTTTAACACATGCATTAAATTACTTACGTATAACTTATCTATAGACATTCTGTAAATAAAACAGCACCTTCAATAAATTTAACAACACATCCATATTGTTCTATTGTAACGTGTTTCAAGTCGTATACCGAGCAAATATGGCCTCAAATATTATAACAGCAGATTGAATTAACAATTGAACAGTACAATGTTCATATGAACATATATCAATTTTCCTCGGGGACTACTTTGTCCGTATGATTGTTTAACTTAAGGGTATAATAGTCAAATGAACAAAAATCAATTTATGAATAAAAGACAATGCGACACATATACAATAGGTATTTTATAACTATATGAAGAATTACACTGGAGTTGCCCACGACCCGGTACTGGTATTAGGGAATAGAAACCTCTGTCATGGTACATACGCCGCAATCGAGAGGCTCTAACCCTTATGTACACTGCCCAAAGTCCCGGACATGCACCAAATGCAATGTAAACTAAGATAAGAGAGAGACAACTGTGACCCGGTACTAGTATTTAAAGGGCAGAGACATCCGTCATGGTACATATGCCGCAATCAGGATGTATGCTTACCCTTATTTAACATTGACCAAAGTCACAGCAATGAACTAAATGCAATCTATAATAAAATACGAAAAACTACTACGACCCGGTACTAGTATCTAAAGGGCAGAGAAATCCGTCATGGTACATATGCCGCAATCATGATATACGCTAACCCTTACTTAACATTGACCAAAGTCCCAGCAATGCAATCATGTATCAACAACGTAATTACTTCAAGTGCTTTGATACTAACACTTCGAGAGCCAAACCGTGACTAAACGAATTACTACTACTTTGAGTTTATTTACCCTCGCCACTGGGAAATCCCATATGGGCGAGCTAAACGAATTATGACTGTACACCTCCTTATATATGTGCGCATTTAGTCTGCTCATTTCTGATTGGTCAATATAGAGTTAGTCTAAATACAAACGACTGATTTCAAAATATTACGGTCGTCTACATACTTTACATAAACAGTGAAACGGATACTATTCCGTAAGCCAGTATATTGAATTGTTGATGGTATTTACATTTAATTAAAGGATATATTTATGTTTCAGATAGTAATTGTTAATTTGTCTCTCATATCAAGTAAAATAAACAACTTACGCAATAGAGAAGCCGATGGACTGGACGCTGAATATTTAATTAGCAAATGTCTATTTTGAAACTAAGGGAGACAACTGTAGCGAAATTAGAAACAGTTAAAACACAACAAATACGTTCCGTCACACTATCATAAATCTGCTAAGCTATACACAAGACACAGAATACACATTTTCAACAAACGTACAAAACTATGATACGTTTGTTGACTATGATTATGTATTCTGTATTGTCCTGTCGTTGAAGACCACTTAGTTAATCACTGATTTCGTGAAAGACAAAATGCGATCATTATTACCAGGCGGGCTTTACCTGAGTTAACTTCGTCCTTATTAATCAATGACGTTTTTAATGGCCTTTTTCACAGGGTGACCTTTATTCGGAGGTATAAGCTAAGACAGGTTTTATTGTACATTGCTCAATAAGAATTTTCAGACCCATCCACTAAAATATACAATGCAGCCTCCCTACAACAGCCACCAATGGTAAGGAAAAACGGCTGTTGTAAGGAGGTGACTGTTCTTGAGATACTGAAAATGGAGTAAAACGTTTATTTATGTAGAAAGTATACTGCCTGTAAACGGGAGGCGGCTGTTGTTCAGAGGTAAGTGTTCAAGAAGGTTACGCTCTATTTCTAAAGCATGTTTTGTGATACGTGAAGATGTGTAATTCATCATTTTCGCGTGAAAGTGTGTCGCATATTATAGATAAGAATACAACGACTTGTACATTTAATACAGTCAGGCAAAAGTTTAATTGCATTGACAGTTTAAATTTCGTTCGAGCGGTTTGAATGACTTAATATTTCGATAACTATAACTTCAAGTGTTGTTATTGCATGGCCAATAATCACGCAACGTTATTCCAAACAGGATCCAACCTTATTGCAAGGACGTGCTATTGTCATAATGTGAAAAGGTTAATTACAAGCTACAATCTAAAGTATTATTGTATCCAGCTAACAAGTAGACTTAAGAGAGACAGATGAAGTTTGCTGGCAAATTAAGATAAATTAATATAACAATTAGTGTTTAACAATATTACACTTGATCAATTGTATAAGGTCATATAAGTGTCTAATCAACAGGATATCGATCATCTTATGTAAGCCTACACACTTGCATCAATATACTGTCAAATATGGGTTAGTAGCCGCTTCAGAATAAAGGCCACCATCCCAATAAAGGCTATTCCTTTAAAAATATTGTTTATTACTCATTTTTAGAACAAGATGACTTCCGATTCAAGGCCATTTGTCAACAAAAGTCATATTTTGTTCTACCCAAACCTGGCATTTGTTTAGAGGTTTGACTGTTATTGCATTTGTACATAGTGTAAACTTATTTAAAGTTTGGTTGACAAATTATTACTTGGTAAATCGTCGGCCATACTTATTTCCATAAGTGCATGTAACTTCAATATAAAATGGTATTATGCTGAATTATTGATTTATTTCTTAAATTCAAACACATGCATGGACGCGAATGTGATAGAAAACACTTTCTTTTTAGTTTTAAGAAATATTAAACACAAATTTAAGAGAAATGAAAAAACAACGGGAAATCTGTAGCAACAACATATCTTGAAAACATTGTTTTGAATTAAAATTATTAATTTTCTTTGATAAAATAAATGCTTGCTTAAATATCAATCATCTTATGATAAGATTTTTTATTGTTAGAAAAAAATATGATGCCTCATAAATGTGAGCCCTGGTCTAAGCCAACTCGCAACTGACTTATCTCGTACAGAAATTAATTTTCAGAACGTTAATTTTACTAAATGACTAATTTGCCGTGGCAATTTTTTGCCATGGAAATTTTGCCATGGAAATATTGCCATGGCAAAATATTGCCATGGCAAAATATTGCCATGGCAATTTTGCCATGGCAAAATTTAAAATTTCATATTAATATCAATACCATAATAATTTTGTTAATTATGACCCTTACATAGTGTTTATTTTAGATATTAAAAAAAGCTTTGCCATGGCAATTTTGCCATGGCAAAAGTGATGATTTTTTTACCGATTTTCTGGACAGTTTTTCTGGCATTTTGCAATATGGCATATTTCGACGCAAACTGTATAGTAATGTATGTGTAATTCTAATACAAGCATAGTGCATATAGTTTTAGTACACAATGAACAAGAGTATGTCGAACATGACCACATTACAATGCTTTCGGTATTTTAAGTACGTTTTCAACATAAATTTGAATTACATGATGACATCATGTTTTATAGGTAAAGCAGATCAATTGGTAGTACCACAATACTAATATATAAATAGTAGTCACCTCTGTGAATAAAGGCCGTTACTTCAAACCCGTCATTGATTTTTTAGTACAAATTGACCTCCGAATAAAGGTCACATGTCAATAAAGGCCATATTTAGTCTTTCTTAAGGGTATCCTTTGTTCACAGAGTATGGACCCAATTATCATTTATGTAGTAATAAAATTTAAATGCACCGTTTAGATTGTTTCCATTTAGTGTAAACAATTTTGACATTCATGTTTGTTATGTTCATGTTTTATGCCTCTGTATGAATTGAACTTCTGTGATTGCAATAATACATTATATTTCATATTATAAGATACTATCTGGTTATCGTTTAAGAAAGTTTGCTCGTGCACATATTCTCGTGCCTTTATTCAGAAGTAACTTTGTTCTAAATAAGCAATGACCGTAAAAGAACGGCCTTTACTCACAGGGTGGCCTTTATTTAGAGATGGGCGCTAAAGCAAGTTTGATTGAGTTTGATTTTTCATTTACTCGCATGTGCCAAACAATTTCTATCAGTTCATCAGACTTCATTATTAAATGACACTGAATGAATTCTACAGTATAACACATCTTTATAAAACGTTCCATTTCTTATACCCGCCTTCTCGGTCGCTGACTTCAAATCACTGTAACCTGTCATTGTTAGAGGGTTGTGAGTTCGAGCCCCGCTACTGACCATGTCTCTTTACGGGAGAAAGTTGGCAGTTGCTTACGGAGGATGGGGATCCAGTACTGATTCTTCCCAGGAACGATGCTTAGGTGAACTGCCCGCCTCATATGACTCTGACTGTTGAAAAGGGGCGTTAAACTCGATATAAACAAAAAAAACATTTCTTATACTTAATTATTGAAATTACAGCAGCTGTCAAATGTCACTTTTTCACCTGACAAATATCATTCTTCCACTGAATAACTCTGTGTTTTGTGTATATATCGGGCATAAATTATCGGTAGGAAAGTAGGTATCATATACGTGTAGCTGTTTTGAAACGTATCAATGTCATTTTTTACCGAAATGCCACTTGGCACCTTTTTCCATTTGTAGCGACAAGTTCATAATATGGAACTCATGAAATATATGAAATATAAATCGCTACGTATTATGTCCAGGCGCCCTTACCGTCACATCACATATCTGAAATCCTCAATAAATCGTCTATAACCCTTTTTCAAATAATTAATATGACTTGTGCGAGTTGAACCGAATCGATCAATTAAAGCTCTGTCAACGAACAACTACTTTATAAAATCATGACTCAAAATTTTCCTGAGTAAAATGAGTTTAGGAGGAGGTGAAATTGGACATATTTTTATGTTTAGCGTCAGCTTCAATTCAAATTCAACCTAAACAGGCAGGAAAAAGCATAAACTTGAAAGCATAAATAAACGAAGATATATTTTGTGATCTATGACATTTTTATAACAGAAATAAACTACAGGTATGCAAAGAACAATACAAAATAACACAAATGAATATGTGGAGCACCAAATAACTGATTAGATCATTATTTGTGATTTTAGTATATACAAATGTTATTATGATATATAATTCAGAAATTTAGATCGAAGGTTCGAACCCCAGTGAAGACTGGGTTAAAACCGATGTGGTCGGTTGGTGAGCCGCCAGTTAAATAATGGTTACCATAGGCCCATCTCTACCAGACATCCGGAAAAAAAGAGAACGGATTCGGGAGGTACTGTACGCACAAAAAGATATAAGTCATTAGCCATCTTGACTGGCCCTTTCGATAGGGGTGAAACTATAATAAACAAAAACCTCTACCTTTTATATAATAGATCTAGTTTATCAACATCATCTTTTCATGTAAGATATAAAGAAAACAAATATTCATAAAATATTGTTGTTGTTTTTTTTGTTAATATTTTCTACATCCGTGCAATTGCTGAACAGGTTCCCGTTCCATGTTGCAGTTCAAGTCTATGTAAGCTCAGTTTCCATGTGTACTTTCAGTACTTTGATTATTTACGAAGGATATTTCGTTCTGGGAACTTTAATATCATTGTGCACACGATTAAATTAGAAAATGCGCAATTAGTGTGCTAGATTTCACTATCATAGTCAAGTGTTTATGATTGCATGGATCCGTCTAGGCAGGATCTTATACAGTGAGATCGATGCTGGTTAACATTGAAACAAGTAAGGAGTGTCAAGTGTGTTAAAACCGGACGTTATTTGTCCTTGACCTTAACATAAGCTTATACTGTACATAATTCAGATTTTCGTTTAAATGTTTCAATATGGCTTTTGTGCTAAATACTAGTAACTAGCGCTACTGATCATCACTTATTAGCACGGTGCCTATACCACGTGACTTTCCATGATATGCGTGGAACAAACATTCGACCCAGGTAACATATTTTTGATGTCTTCTCTAATACTTCTTCAATTTTCATCAGATAAAGTGGAGAGCCGTCTTATTATGGTCACTTACACATACGTATAATTTGTTTTGGGAAGAGTTAGTATCTTTTAAGATCATGGCGAACGCGTAAATTGAAATTGTCTTGATATGCTATAATCTTTGAAAAAAATCGTTTTCTTTCCCAAATGATGAAGTATTAGAGAAGATGATATGAAAGAAAACGTTAATAATGTCACCTGGATCGAGTGTTTGTTTACGAATGTTGTCCCGCGCATATCATAGAAAGTCACGTGGTATAGGCACTGTGTATAATACGGTCGAGAATAGAATATCTGGGTACAAGGTTATAGCACTTGAGATCGGTCTCTGAGCTCAAATCTCAAATCTTGTCTTTAAATGTTTCTATGTTAATTATGATCAGACAATAATGATATTAATAATGCATTAGTCTGACAGCATAAGTGATCTGGACATGTCAGCTCTCTCTGTTTGAACCTAAATGTTGAGAATGGAATTGAGATTTGAGCACGGAGACTGTTTTCAAGTTTTATAACCTCGGGGCCTGTACAATAACTTTGTTGAGTTGTGCTGACAGGAGCGACCTAAATTTGTACAAGTTCAAGATAACTACAGTCAATCTTGTATTAAGCGACCGCCCAAGAGAAAGACCAAAAGTGGTCTCTTAATACAACGGGTCTCTTAATACAAAAAAAACTGAAGTTTCCGATAGTTGAACTACACCTAAAGTACCAGTAGCCTCGTAACATGTAGCACTTTTATTGTGAGTAGGTGTTCAACTGTGTTACAAATAAAAGTAATTATGATAATTATGCAATGAAAATTCCGGTTTATTTAAATAATTTATTTAATAGGTACTTTACCTTGTTCGTGGAAAACATCGACAGTACCTTATAGAAAGATCACCAATGAAACACATTTATTTAGTGATGAGGCAAAAAGTTGGGGAAATGAATAGCAATGGTGAAATAAAGCATACGTACCATTATATATTGTACTATTTGAAATGAAATGCATCGTTGATGACGTATCACGTATTTTTATGACTCCAAATTCCATTACGGTACAGTATTACCTCTTCGCACTTTTTTTCACTCGTTTTTAACATGAATGTTTTTAAATCGAAAATCGTGTCTGAAAATCTATTGTGTCTTAAACATTGGTGCAAAGATCGTTCCATTTTATCCGTAACAAAACAATACAGACAGATTGAATCTATTTTTACAGGAGAATGCGAAACAGGGGAAATAAATCGTTTTCATAGCGATAGTCTAAAAACCCGTACGATTCCGTACTTTTCGCGGATTTTGTTGTCGAAGACATCTGTGGTGGACGCGAGTTTGAAATCAACAACAAATGTTGCTGATCGTGCCGTTAATTACGATACCCTCATGGTGTTGAGAAGTATGAATACTTGGGTTGAGAAATTAATTGGTGTTTTGATACAAAAATCATTATCACGTTTTCGTAATACTTACGTAACGCAAAGTTACTGCAAAAAAAAATGTCGCGTTTTTTGTTGATATCTTTCGTCATTTATTTTGCTAAAAACTATTTTTTATACTCATAAAAATAATTTTCCCAATGATTCCACTGATACAACACTTATTTTACCTGCGTCCTACACTCAAGTGCTCTCTGCATACACGAGTGATTACGGTCCTGTTTTTCACACGTTCGTCGCGTGTTAATTATGTCTGTCACAGACATAATTAACACTTGACGAACGTATGAAAATTAACAAATTTTAACTTAAATACTTTTAATGACTGTTTCAACCAGCTGTACTAAAACAAAATCTACATTATGTATTAAGAGCTAGTGCTGTGCGACCTCTCTAAAGCAACATCCTTTGGGTTAGCAGAATTATGCTGTTGTTGAGAGGTTGTTTCTCTAGTTCAAAATATGAACGATAACTAATACATAAACAACGGACGTGACGTCATGTAATGTTTGACGTTACGTTTAAAGGGCGAAATATGTATTAGTTATCGTTCATATTTTGAATTGTATGGGATATATCACAAGCGACGCGGAGCGGAGCGCAGTGATATGTCGCATAAAATTCAAAATATGAACGATAACTGATTTACAGTTTGTCCTAATTTCTGTCACGTCCGCATGTTTAGTCTCGACAGAAACTGTCAATCATCACTATAGATGCAATTTGACTCCGCCCACAAAGTACCTCGATCAGTCATATAATATCATTCAGAGGAAAATTAAAAAGAAAGCGGGCCATTCAGTGTCCTTTAGGTGCGTTGATAAGAGCCAATATTTACCTGTAACAATGGATTTTTACTTAGCTCACGACGAAAGCTAGATTTATGATTGTTTTATTTTTGAGGAACTGGTACCGTCTTAGTTATTATATTACCAATCAATACCCGGCAATGCATGATTTCAATGTTTCTTACTGTTTGACCATTCTTTTTAATTTGGACCATTAGGCCTATGCACCTTTATTTACAGTTTTCGACCATTCTGTGTCGAGAAATACTTGGTGAATCATGTCCTCTCATCACTGTAAGTTCGAGTCCGAAGTGTGGGGTCTAGAGCCGGCCCAGATGTTATACAACATACAATCGATCTCTGAGCATCAAATCCATTCCATTCTCAAAGTAATATTGTTGAATATAAGTTGCTGGTTGATTTATAAAATACATATTCAGGTCGATTTTGATGATGTAAGATTCATGTATCTATTTATGAGTATATTGTTTGATCATAATTAATTTAGAAATATAAAAAGGCAAGCTATGCGATTTGATAAAACAATTTTATAACCATGGAACCTCGTACTACGTACCAAGGATTGATGGTAAGATGAACTGCCCGCTTGTATTTGACTGAATTTCTGTTGTTTACGGGCGTTAAATCCAACAAAAATAACGAAAACCATGGAAAATTTGTATGTTCAACAAACGTTACCGTATGACGCAATCTCCTACGAGTCTATGATCAGTTTAAACTCCGCCTACTGTATTGCGCGGTTAAGGATGACGCAATAAAACTGATGCAATTTGCACCGCCCTAATCAGCGTTTGGTCACGTAGCACACAAACTCGACTTATCTTCTCCATATCAGGGTTTCGGCACATTCTATGCGATATATTTTTCAAATTTCAAATGAAATGCGGACATTTCATTGGACAAAAAATTAGGACAAACTGTAAATAAAAATTAAAACATGTTTGAATGAACAAATTAATGTCTCATTTTGAAATGGAATTACAGTACTATACGGATATAAAATATATAAAATACAAATATACATTTTTTGAGAGGGCGTTATTAATAAATGTCAGCGCGAGAAAAATAATGTTGACCGAAGCAGCTTTTTCGTGGGCTGGCGATTTTTGGATACATTGGAAACGGGAGTGAGGTATGATAATGTCAATAATATTATTTTAAGGACTTTCGAGCACCATTTAATTACGATAATTACTTTCCTGTTACAATCATACAGATGCACACATCCTTGATTCACCATCCTCTTTTTATTTACATTTTCACTGATTTCAGGATGAGGGCGTATATGTATATCAAAATTTGCATAAATTTAAATAATGTTGTGACCTTACACGTAACTGATTGGTTGTAAGAACGTACTAAAGCACCAGCAATAGCTTGTTTTGTCGCAGTGTACTTCTTGTGTTGTTTATGGTGGCTTCAAAACATTTGACTATGGATCATTTTGTAAAGCTAATGATAATAACCCAAATAGTGATTTTCTTTGACGCAAACATTGTCAAAGCAGGTAAGAGCTGATTTGTCTCAGTCCATGATATAAAGAGATTATATTATCATGTCACAATTTATGTCTTTGATTACTATCAAGCATAGTACGATTTCTTCACAACTGATCCACTATAATAATGTAACTTAAATAAAAATCTAAGTACTGAAAGTACTCACGGAAATTGAACTTACATAGACTTGTACTGCAACATGGAACTTACATAGACTTGTACTGCAACATGGAACTTACATAGACTTGTACTGCAACATGGAACTTACATAGACTTGTACTGCAACATGGAACTTACATAGACTTGTACTGCAACATGGAACTTACATAGACTTGTACTGCAACATGGCACTTACATAGACTTGTACTGCAACATGGAACTTACATAAGACTTGTACTGCAACATGGAACTTACATAAGACTTGTACTGCAACATGGAACTTACATAGACTTGTACTGCAACATGGAACTTACATAGACTTGTACTGCAACATGGAACTTACATAGACTTGTACTGCAACATGGAACTTACATAAGACTTGTACTGCAACATGGAACTTACATAGACTTGTACTGCAACATGGAACTTACATAGACTTGTACTGCAACATGGAACTTACATAGACTTGTACTGCAACATGGAACGGGAACTAGTTTAAAGCCTCATCAGCTTTTTTGATGATCAAATTAAAGTAGGTTTTATTTTACCTAGAAAAGGTATTAATGGTTTTGATCAGATGGTTAATGTTATCAATTCTGTCTTTTTTTTAGATTAAAATGTTCCAAAAATGCATGTAGCAATATCATCTCAAATTTTACAGATGTTTTCATATTGACTATGTAAGTAATATTTCTCAATACAAGACACTGCAGTTCTAAGTTAGTTGTAGTCAAAATTGTACAATGCGTTGTTTTGTATGTTGTTGTTGTTTTTTATCTTAGGAAATCTTTTCTTATCTAGATGTATCAATACTAGCCACTCTTTTTAGCGGACTGCTCCAATATAGATGAAAACGTGCCAACATTTAAAAATTGTCAATATCGTTGCCATTGTGTAAATGATATGGCGTGTGACGAGAATACAGGAGAATGTCCCGGTGGCTGTGCACACGGTTGGATGGGACCAGGATGTCAATATCGTGAGTAGTGTCTGTTGCATGTTGGCGTAATAGCCTAATAGGTATAGACTTTATCGTACCACTCAAGTCTCGCCTGATTGGTACATCATGGACTGGTGGCTGCGATACTTTATAGAATTTCCATTTTGAACCATTGAGTTGAGCATCGCTGATGCGACTTCTGATTATGTTGATTTGTAACTAAATGTTCTTACAACTTGTGTTGACCCGCTATTATCATACTCAGTACATTTTGGGATAGGATCGTAACTGAATTATATTCTAGTTCATCAGTATTGTATTTCTTTAGTTTCCGATAGATAAACTCAAATCATTGATGTTCGTGGATAATAACTCTTAGTCTTGAAAATGTTTGATATACAATGTAGTTGAACTAAGTAGAGCCATACAAACTTATATTTTTATTCCGTTTACGCGACAGTATTTATGTAAACTTCACCAATATCTTACATATCAATCAGCATATATTAACTATAATATATTGAATCAATTTCACTACATAAAAGTTAAAATGAGCGTTCATGATAACATTTTACCAAACAATATTTCTGTATAATACTGTACAACCTCTCCAGAGCAGCCCTCTCTAGAGCAACAACACCCCTTCAACAACAGCATGATTGTTTCATACTGTATATTGTAACTACTATCTTAACCTTTCCAGAGCAACAGCCTCATATCAACAACATAATGTTGCTGATCAAAAAGGATGTTACTTTGGAGAGGGTGCACTTTACGTAAAAAAAACGTATGTATTGTAAATTGATGTGTAAGCTTTGTATGGGATGGTTTCCCGAGTTATACAAATCATGTGACAGGGAAAATAAACGGGGTTACCCACTGAAGTCCTAAACAATCCCATACAATTTTTTGCATTGGTCTTGTACATACAAACAGGTAACATCGCAGAAGACAGACTGTCTGTCAAACAAATCAAAGATA
Organism: Lutraria lutraria; assembly: GCA_964023205.1. NCBI lineage: Eukaryota > Metazoa > Mollusca > Bivalvia > Venerida > Mactridae > Lutraria > Lutraria lutraria. The sequence continues at coordinate 47,015,709 of OZ026833.1, read as the reverse complement.
ACTCAGAGTCAAATGATAATGCGGGAAAAGCTGTTGATGGCGATTTACGAACCTGCTCAAGGACTGCCCCAACAGAAAGCTCTGTAAAACCATATTGGTACATAACCTTTCATAACACTCATCAAGTTCTTGGTCTAGCCATTAAAGTTCCACCTGAAGATGTGGGTGAGTGAGTTAAATGCGCAATAATTGATTTGATTTGTTGTTGAGATTGTCGTTATTAGTCCATTTATAAATAAGAACGTTACAGTAAGCATGCGTAATAAGGCAAGCTCTGTCCATTAAACTGAACAAAATATTTTGATAAAAGATCACAGCTTTTAAAGTTGCTGTTTCGTAAAATGTAAAACTCTAAAGTTTAAGACTCTTGTAATTACCAGAACCATTTTTACTTCCATGGCATTTTGTTTTAAGAGCGTATTTAATTTATTAATTTGGTTAAAAGTAAATTCAGGAAGTTACGTTTAGTGGCATGCGTTCAATACGTGTTATTAAAACCTAAACTTAACTTTAACATTGTTTTGTAGATAACTTTCGAATGTTTAGTGTTACAACAGGCAACCAATCTGATGAGGTGAATTTCCCAACACTCATAACCGTCATAAAAATACTAGCATTAAGCAGAATATGGAGATACTATGTAGCCAAACGACGAAAATAATGCAATTAAAGATCACGCTGAACGAGCCAAACGTACCACTGCGTTTGTGTAAAGTGGGGATCTATGGAGGTATGACAAAATTATATCAACCTATTCTGTTATAATAACTAAAACAAGCAACCAAATAGATGACAAGGTTTCGGTAAAAAGATATCCTAACGTTACCTTCTACATGTATTGCGATGTTTGTGGTACATTTATGTCAACTTACCGCAAAAAGTTACACTTCCCGGTAAATGTTTTGTGTCACAACCGCCGCTAAATGCCGCAAAATCTTCTGCCGTGAAATGTCGAAATTTCAACGCTTAATTTAGCACACTAAAATCGTTTTATTTCACATATGTAACGTGTTTAGTAGAAAAGCGAAAATAATGACAAAAATAATAATGAGTGTGGATTCATGGTATAGAAATTTTGCATTCGGCTTTGTTCGGTTTTCTTCGTGTTTTTTTTTCGTGTAGTTGTGGTGTGCCTGTACGAATGTCAGTACGAATGCACGTTGATGTTGACTCTGTAGGGATTGGAAGCCAATCCCCACACAAATCATGCTACCGGATGCACCAAGTTACATGAAAAAAATCAATTTCCAAAGCAGCAATCTCCCCATTTGAGCACCTCAAGTAGGCCCTGGCCTATATTACTATCAACAATATCCTGAAAGACTGTATTATCATTTGATCTTCTACCTGAAGTTAAATTGAAATGGCTCTTTTTGTTACCTACAAAAAGGTTTCTGGAAGCTTCTCCCCTGACATAATCGCATGTTGACACTCACGTGATTCAACTGTGGGCACCCGGAGCGTTACTTTGTGATATCTAATATTAAACAGATTTTAAAAATATGGCTGTAAAATGCCTACAGAGAAAACGTCTGCTTATCATATTCAAGCATTAAAACTTAACATAAATAAATATATAACTGATACGTTCGTGAAGGTCTATTCAAGGTCGCATGCAAGGTCAAAGATCAACATAACACGAACAGAAATCAACATACAAACGTCTTCAAGTTATTGGTCCTGGACGCTGGTGAAAACGGACTTTTAATGCAACATATTTTACCCCGATTTCATTATCACTTAGATATGAAATTATTGTTTAAACCTATACTAGAATCATGTTAAAAACGCGAAAAACTATTCGATATTTTGTCGCTGCTAATTGATGATAAAACCCACACAAAACAACCACAAGACTTAGTGTACGCACACATACTATATTTTTAACCAGGTCTCAAACAGCTGGTGTCCGGTCAGTAACTTAAGTTTGGATTGACCATTCTTGACTAAACTTGATATTAAGCATCTTTGAATCAAAACATAGCTCTAGATTGTAATTGGGATCTGTGGGTTCAAGGTTTAGGTCGCTGTTACTAAATCACTTTCCGGTCAATACTTTAAGTTTGGAATGACGAATCTTAACAATTACTTGGTATTTTGCGTCCTTGAATCAAAACCTAGCTTGCAATGGCATTTGGGTCAGCCGGGTCAAGGTCGCTGTCACTAAAAATAGAAAATATGTTTCCGGTCAATAGTTTAAGTTAGGAATGACTAATCTTGACTAAACTGGGTATTTAGCATCCTTGCATGAAGGCTTTGCTTGGGATTGTATTTGGGGTTAGGCTGGTCAATGGCAAGGTCACTGTTACTACAAATAGAAAATCAGTTTCCGGTGAATAACATAATTAAGAATTAAGATATTGCGATGTAATTTAGTGTGTATGTAGCTTACATGGAAACCAAGCTTAGTATCGCATTCTATGCCAATAGGGTAAAGGTCACTGTAAACTTATTAGCTGCATTGGAAACTGAACCACTGATGAAGCCTTAGCGCAGAATTCCTCTAGAGTACTGTTGTATTAAAGCCCGGGAAAAACTGGTTTCTTTGCATTGCCGCTATTCTTGTTTACTCATTTACCACTCCTCTTTGTAATATAATTGGCTGAATAACAGTTTGGTGTATAACTGGGCATTGTTATTCCTTAGAATGACAGACATTGTGGAAAGTCCTATTTAACAACGAGGAATGATGGAAAGTGTCAGTCCCAACTGACATTTATTTAATCTGGGATACGAATCGAATATCCGAAATGTGTTTTTGTTACACATGACCACCATTTATAGTAAAAATGCATAAACTAGATTCAAGTTTGCTTTTACTGATATTTCGATTTTTGTAGGTTAGTTAATTAGCTTGTAATGCTGTCTAAATTGACATTGAGTTGCCCGTTACTTTGTTTCCGAAAATTACCGGACATGACTGAATGTAACTGACGGTTATTTACATTTTTTCATATCGGATAGTTCATTCAAAAGTAGAAAACTTACAACTCACTTACAAAGAAACAAGAACCTACGGCGGACGATTCACCTAACACGAATTTCCTGGACTTTATTTTAGCATGTACTAACTTATACCCTTTCTACTAGGAACCGGCTACTTCTCAACAAGTGGAGGAAAATTGCGATTCTTGTCAAATTTTCTTTGAAGGTGTAACCTGTGGCGGCCAGGAATCGAACCAGAATCGCCTGGCGACAAATCCTTCGCATTTACCACTGTATCGCGGCCGCGACTTGAAAGATAGAAGTGAGTATATAAAAAGCATTCATGTATCTGTTCAGTCGCTTACCAAGTTATGTGATATTTAAATCATAAACGTACTGAATTTTATATTTCAAACATGATAACTAAAACGAAAGAGAGTTAATATCTAAAAAAGAGCATATTTCGTCACTTAGTCTAGCAGGCAAATGATTAGGCATTCACTATACAAGATATACTGACTAAATAATCACAAATAATTCTTCAAAGAATTAATAACCATAATTCCACTCGCTACCTTGTATTTTCATTGAAAAAAACACATAGAAACATTTGGCAGTTTGATTGCGATATTAAGTGGCAGAAAAACAACAACTGAGACTTAACGTTATAATTTCGACATTTTGTGGCAGATTTTGCGATATTTCCCGGCAGTTGTGACATTTAACGGCAACGTGGCGACATTTAACGGTGGTGTCACGCGATAGGAAGGTTCATCAGTATCTTCAATTATGAGACACGTTATAAAAACCAATGATGATATTATTTATTTATTAAATACAATTATAAAAGTTTACCGCATGTTATTCGGTATGTTTATGTTGAAGTCGGAATTTCTTACCAATCCAGTTTCTGATTCAGTGAATAATTGCAACTAACCTAATGCGCTTGAATATTTTATTTGAAGTATAACTCACTGTCTAAAGAAAGAGACACTGTAAGTACATTTTTATAATCATGTTTGAAAAAGAATTTCCCGTTTGACGAATACCGTAACTGACAACATTTCGTCGGTGAAATTCGAAAACCTCGTAGAAGTTTTTAGCAACTTTTCAGGAGAGCAAAACAACTGTTTATATTTTTTCTTTTCTTGCCAAATGAAGTGGTATTTCGCATCAACACATAAAAATGCATTCTGAATCATTTTGTGAATAGGTCTTTTAAGCATGAACACCTCTTATGCTCCATTTTAGACTTACGATAATTTTGCACTTAAGTTAGGACACAAAATGTTGACATACGTGATATACGAGAATTTCGAATTGATATTTCCGTCCAAAAGCAAAAAAAAAATGTTTTACGCGTTATTTGAAAAAATACTTAGTCAAGAATTTTAAAATATTGAAAAGAAAATATCATAGCTTGTATTAGATTTGAATCAAGATGTGAACTTAATTCATTTTTCAATGTTTTAAACGTTGATAGTGTTATCAATGTATGCGTCGGCACCAATGTATGTAAGTTTGATCATAATTATACACTGAGGATGTATTGCCGTTTACGCACTGGAGACCAAATATCATTTTCATTGTATCCGGCTTGTGGTGTTACAATACCAAACATCACTATATGTATTTGTCAGCATCTGCTTTTGGTGTTTTGTGAAAGCAATCAAGAAGCATCTTCAATCAACATATTTCAAACATTTATTGTCAAAAGAAATGACGCAATTAGCACGCATTGTTTGTTAAAGGGTGCAATTAATCAGATCAAATGCGACCTGTACAAATAGTATGACGAAAATATGATGATGTAGCTATACATGTACATAGTATTGAACATAATCATGTCCAAACTATGTCACTTTTAAATAAAATTACAACATTGAGAACGTAATTACCTATAATTATATATATAGACTAAAACATGACAACATCATACATGTACTTAAAAGTAAACGAGAATCTATAACACTACTAAATGTGATTGGAAATTTAAATGACTAAAACAGCCTCTCCAGTGCTTGATCTGCAGCAATATTTGCGTCAGTTAAACATCTTCCATAATGATGAAATGTAGCTACAAACCTAAATGGCAAATAAAGAATCACTTGCAGAGTTCTGCGTTATCGTATCAAAACTGTACAATCATGTGATATTGTAAAAAGTAAAACAAATGCACATGTGGTTAGTCCTTACTATTTTTATCACTTCGACTACATGCATACAGTGACATCAACTAATTTAATGCGTAATGTTATGCTACGTTGTGACACAGACATAATAATATCTTCATTTTGAAATACATGTAATACATGTACTTGTATGACCTTGCACTTTCTCCTACTTACTGCTATTGACGAATGTCAAATCTATGTCGGCGTTCATTGCTCAATTTGTGCCGTTGCGTAAAACTTTCTCTGACCATTTCATGTTATTCAAGAAGTCATGAAGATAACTTTCTGTCATAATTAATTCATATGTATTGAGTTTATATTGTCTAATATTTCGCCATTCATCTTACTCTATATCATGTTTCATCAATGATTCTTTGTGGATTGGGTTCTGAATATATTTATGCCCATCAACTTATCAAATCCCTTTACGAGAATTTCCTTGTCAGCACCTCAATCCAAAGTTTTGGGACCGGACAACCCACGGTTGGCCCTGTTTAATTTCTTCATTTTTGTTGGTTCGATAATACATTTGTATAGTCTATTTCTATTTAAATTGCTTCTTCATACTCTACTGTTTCAGGAACATTAATTGTTAAATCGTGGGATTGTTCTGTTATAGATATTGTTGAAGTTGAAGTTCTTTATCTAATTCTACATTCTATATAAATGTTGCAGGGCATTGCATCAAGTGTTTCGGGCATAGTATCATCATATGTTAGATTGTCGCTTTCAGAAACGTGTGGTTCATTCCTGCAATAATCTTTATAAATGTGTCCTTCTGTTCAATCTCAATTTACCCGATTGCTTCGAATAACTTATCTGAATTATCCGAATTCACTTGTAAAGTTATTTGACGTAAAAAGTTTGCTCAAGTGCTGAGTTGTCTGAATATTACGAGTCACCAATGTCTTTATCAATAGTTGATATATCACTGTCTTAATGCTCGGTTTGTTACTGAAATACTTTTCGAACATTATTATCATTGCCATTTACTCAATCATTATTCTATTTTCTGACTATTACGTTATCATAATGATATTTTCTGATGACTGACTTGTTCACTTTCATTGTTGGCTTTGTATTTTCTAGCATATATTTCCAGTTCAATGTATTCTTGTAACTTACGCCTTTCTGGTTCATTATCATCAATGTCATTTACTTTATCATATCCTTTCTCAGTATTGACCTAATTACTTTCATCGGTTGCATTGCTATCTCTAGCAACTTGATATAAATTACTTACCTGGGCTGACTATGAGAATTCAAAAAGCTCGTATATCACTTCAGAGTTTTATTTAAGACAATTATCGGAAATATCTTGAATAATAATGCATTATCTGCAATGCAAACTTATATACAATACCAACTTAGCCCAATACATACCATACTACTTAAATCATAGCACAAAAACCAGATGTAGAGCACTTTTCTACGAATGAAAAAAATATTCTCAAGACTTACGCAATTTTCGATTTTCACTTTTGATTACCAATTGACATACGCGGTTTTCTCATATGGTCAAAACTCCGACTTGTAATAGGCTTTGATATACATGCTTTTCACAGTTTATGTAGTTTGATATGCTGATTCCGATGGCGCGAAAATAAAAAAGCGCCAAAATTGACTTACGAGGTTTTTGAATTTCACCGACGATTTACATAATAATATAAGTTATTACCGACTATCTTATATACGAATTAGGGAGAAGCGTGTCGTTTAATAAGCCGGCTAAACAGAAGTCTACGTACCTCAACGCTTCACTAGCAGTAGATGGACGTATAACACCTGATGCATATAATATATGTTCTACTACAAACCATGATCATGATCTATGGTGGAGAGTGGATTTAGAAACACAATTTGCACTATACGATGTCCAGTTCCATGGAATTTTTATATGGAGACACGAAAGTATAATAACTTTCCTTATCTATAACTGATATTAAACATTTAGCATATGTTCAATTAGTCAGTTTTTGATCTCTTTAAATACTTAGTGATATTTAGTTGCATCCTATGAAGGATCAGGTCCCTGTGTTGTGAATATGATTTTGTTCTGTTAAGTTATTTGCTCAATAATCTAGAATAATCAGGCTGTTGTGAAGGTTAACAAATGTTTGCATAAGATATATCGGTACAAATACCTTCGTCTATTTCAGATCAGGAAGGTCATTTTTATTTGTATTATGGCAAATATGAAGACACCATGATTGAGCTGTATCATAGTAGTGTTTTACATCAAAATAAATTAGTTTTCTCGACCTACTTTCCAATGGACATACCTGTTGGTCCATATGTCACCGGACGATACTTGCAGTTTAAGCTTACAAATATTACTCGTCTTGCACAGATCACAGACACCGCCATACTGTCACTGTGTGAGGTGTTAGTTTTCGCCGGTAAGTTACAACTTATTTTTATATATATTATACATTTGTATATACATGCAGACACCAATGATTTTGTTTTTAAAATAATCTACCCAAAACATGAATTAGCTTGGACAATCAATTATATCGCATGTAGACAATATCGCAAGAAGAATAATGTTTATTTGTGCATGTGTGTTTTATAGCATAGCATACGATGGGTACATACATTTTTAGCAATTTAGAGGAGAGTTTTTACGAAGCGGCAAATAAACGATACATCGCAATAATTGCAACATGGAAAAAATGGTTTAACGTTTGTTCGTAGAAAACCCTTCGATTCCGGAGGTTTCCAATGGTCTGGATTATAATATTCTACTATATCAACGTAATTATGTGAGAAATTTGTAAAACTTCTATTTTATCTACAAATGGAACTATGTTTGGTGTAGCTTCAAATTATAATTCAAACTTACTACTTTGTCCACATTCAACTTGAAATATTTCTGAATCAATTTCATTTATCAGGGCTTACTGTTATATCAAATACTCATTACAGAATGTCCAAAGAACAAATGTGGCTGGGATTGTTCCAAAAGTTGTCATTGTTCTACAGAGATCACCGGAAGTTATAAAATAGAAGGAACATGTCCATATGAATGTAGTGGACGTTGGACAGGAGTGAATAATACATGCGATCTTGGTAATAATCCGGTCAAGTTAACAGATGTATATGTTCGATATTGATAATTTTTTAAACAATATTTGCCTATACTATCTAAAAAACGGACTGTTCGAGTTTGTTCTTTATGCTGCAATTGTAGTATACCTGAGCTTTCAATTTGTCATAAATTACAAACATTACATTGAAAAGTTTATCATTAAACATTAATGCAAGCAATAAAATTAATTATAATTATCATTTATTTTCATTTACTTTTAATTTCTGGATCAGGCAACGTGTATAAAAGGACTTGATAATACGCAGTATATTGCATTTAGTATATGAATTTCTCATAATCTATGCAAATTATCATTTTATAGAATGCAATTTATCTGAATGGGGAACACGGTGTGAAAAAATATGTCATGAAAATAAACCATGCCATGTTATAACCGGTGAAAGTATCCAGGCATCCAACGGACTGTGGGTGCCAAAAGGTAAAATACACCCTAAATGTACTGATTACTAGTGTACATCAGGGATATAGATAAGGAACCTTCCCGATAATACTATCCTCCCCCAAATTCAAAACCCAAAATCCACCTATCTTACAGGACCATCCATACCCACAGGGTCGACTTATAACATCTCATTGCCAACCTTAAATCCCCGATCTTGACCCATGTTATTCTGTCGTATACCTGTTCTTCAGTATGTTCAGGTTCAAACATTATATAAATATCACATCCCACATAGGGTGATAGAACGTAATGTTCACCCGAGACAAGTAATGTCGACCGAGGCGTTAGCCGAGGTTGACATTACTTTGTCAAGGGTGATCATTACGTTCTATCACCCTATGTGGGATGTGATATTTATTTTATTATACCGAACAAAAAAACAATTAAGAAAGACACTAAATGCAACAAATGTGTTAACAAATATAACGAAAACTATAATAGAAATTGAAACGAAGCTTCTTTCTGACACCATAGTTACTTTTGCTGTCAAAATGTATACTGCAAAACCGGATGTCAAACTACAAATATATTCTACTAAAGTGCCTAAATTGTCTAGACAAGGTTAGTATTCGATACGACAGAGATGGATTAAAATTCGACACCCGGTAAAATCGCGTGAGCGCGTGAGGGCAGTTTCGTTATGGCAAGCGGGCCGAAATGTAATGTCAGAGGGTAACATTACGGATTGTCACCCTCTGACGTCACATAAGACTATAGAGTAAATAAGTCACGTGAGGTATAATAATATCTATTGTCGGAATGGGAGATACATATTTTAACGTTAGCTATGAATAGCTTTTAACTGACACAAAATATGAGTTTGATAAGTATACAGATAAAACAATATGATGTGTCTTAACTGTGACGCCTAATTTTGGAAATTGGTGTAGTTATGACAGAAATACGGCAGATATATTTATGATACAATTGATATTTGCCTAACAAATGTTACTTTACAGATTTACCTTGATTATTAGTTATAAATAAAACAGAAGATTAAACAAGTTTGTGAAAGCCAATCCAAGCCTTCAAAAGTGGAGGTGCGTGTATATGATTAACTGATATACCCACATCTACGTATTGTGCCACAAGTGGCTGAACTTTTTCTGTTCCCAGATCGTTGGTAAGAAAGTAGAGATGTTCAAAAGACTTCAATCTGAAGATATGTTCATTACATGTATATTATGATAACAATACGGGTTACTGATGTTCAATCAAGTTAACTGGAAATTGACATTACCGGCAATGTTTATTTCGAGTAATCTATCAACATTTATCGACTTGCTGACTTCTTGCTTGGTAACTTCATGTTCACTCAACTGTGATATTGCATTAAATTACCTCATAAAGTTTTCACACACTGTGCGAAACTACATACCTTTGGTTAATAAAGTTTGATATGCCCTTTATCCATTGTTATCACCAACATATAATTCTGTAGAATGTATAATTTGTTTCATACAATTCTGTCTGCTATTTAAAGCGATTCACATATACATTGGTCCAATTATTACGCTATCACGCGTAGATAAGAATGCTTTTATTTTCACGTGCGTGTTTTGTAGAAAAATACTTAAATGTCCTCAAATAAAATTATGTTTGGTCGACGGTATTTAAATCATTCTATACTGAATAACCTTATTAATTACATGACATTATAAAATAGATATAATATCTTGAGTTATATATGTAAGACAAATAACCATATTGTTTAATAAAGGCTATGATAAATGGACCATGGTAGCTATTGTTGGTGGTCCTGCAGGGGCAATGATAGTTGTATTGATAATGACGATAATTGTCCTCATTTACAGACAAGAAAAGTTAAAAAGGTAATGCATAAAATACTTATATTTGTAAATATTTATTTGAAATGTTATAAACAGAACGATACTATTCATTTTTTCTTATTCAAAAAAACCGTTCCTTTCGATTTTTTTATTAAACCATCCACAAATCAACAAGAATAGAAGCATGAAAGACCCACAAGTTGAACTCCATAGGTAGAGCATTCAGTCAATGACCACCACGGTTGTGTGTCCTAAACCTGGATGCGATGGTTCATGTTGTGATTCTTTTAAAAACAATGTGTCTATATATGTTTGTACTTTACCAAACAAGCGATTAATATGGAAAAGCAAGATGATATTTGCAGAGAATAGTAAGTGCTGATACATAATGAAAAACTGGTATGGTTATCTGCTGACCGGTATGTATAAACATTTTTGTATATAGCATGCTGTTGATTAACCCCCCCTCCCCCGCCAAAAAAAGTACTTTTTTCCTTCATGGAATATTATCAAGCTTTATATTTTTATCACTGTTTATAGAAGACTTGAAATGGAACGCCCTACCACTACCTGCACATCAGATGAGCCGGCGTATGAACAAGTCGACGAAGAGACCGGTTAGTTTAGTATCAAAATAATAGTATCATATTTTACAACTAGCTGGCACCTTACATTTATCTTATGTTTCATACATCTGATAAATTAAAACTTCATTAACAGGGTAAACGTAAGTTAGTGACCAGTTTAACGAGGGGTTATCAAAAAATTACATGGACTGTCTTTATTGTGCAAGATCTGTTAATGTTATTTAGCCGAAATTAATACATGGCTTAGAAGAAAATATAATATATAAACACAGAGAATTTACGTAGTACGATATTATAAATATATGCATGTAGCTGTATGTCATAAATGCATTTTTATCTTTATTCTCTTCATTATTAATCATTAATTAAAATTTCGGTATTCTATGTCACTTGTTAGTTCATGTCGCAAATTATAAATTAGTCCTGATCAAGTTTATATGTATAGAATATCATTTCAAAGAAATAGCGGATATATTGTACTGGTAATTGCTACATGCACCAACACACCACCTTTACATACAGACAACATAGCCACAAACAATATATTACTATTAACTATATATTAAGGCGCATGTAAAACATTCGTATAAATAGCAATCAGCAAAATATTATCTGTAAATCAGACAACAAAGCAACGACTACAGTTCGAAACTCCACTTTAAGACACAGATAAGACAATCACAAGTTCAACATCACGGATACACACTATCTTACATCATAGATAACAGTCAATGGTTCAATATCCCACTTAAACACTATCTTACATCACAGATAACAGTCACTGGTTCAATATCCCACTTAAACACTATCTTACATCACAGATAACAGTCAATGGTTCAATATCCCACTTAAACACTATCTTACATCAGAGATAACAGTCATTGGTTCAATATCCCACTTAAGCACTATCTTACATCACAGATAACAGTCATTGGTTCAATATCCCCCTTAAACACTAGCTTACATCACAGATAACAGTCATTGGTTCAATATCCCACTTAAACACTACCTTACATCACAGATAACAGTCATTGGTTCAATATCCCACTTAAACACTACCTTACAACACAGATAACAGTCATTGGTTCAATATCCCACTTAAACACTACCTTACATCACAGATAACAGTCATTGGTTCAATATCCCACTTAAACACTATCTTACATCAGAGATAACAGTCATTGGTTCAATATCCCACTTAAACACTATCTTACATCAGAGATAACAGTCATTGGTTCAATATCCCACTTAAACACTACCTTACATCACAGATAACAGTCATTGGTTCAATATCCCACTTAAACACTATCTTACATCAGAGATAACAGTCATTGGTTCAATATCCCACTTAAACACTATCTTACATCAGAGATAACAGTCATTGGTTCAATATCCCACTTAAACACTATCTTACATCACAGAAAACTGTCATTGGTTTCAATATCCCACTTAAACACTATCTTACATCAGAGATAACAGTCATTGGTTTAATATCCCACTTAAACACTACCTTACAACACAGATAACAGTCATTGGTTCAATATCCCACTTAAACACTACCTTACATCACAGATAACAGTCATTGGTTCAATATCCCACTTAAACACTATCTTACATCAGAGATAACAGTCATTGGTTCAATATCCCACTTAAACACAATCTTACATTACAGATAACAGTCATTGGTTCAATATCCCACTTAAACACTATCTTACATCAGAGATAACAGTCAATGGTTCAATATCCCACTTAAACACTATCTTACATCACAGATAACAGTCATTGGTTCAATATCCCACTTAAACACTATCTTACATCAGAGATAACAGTCATTGGTTCAATATCCCCCTTAAACACTAGCTTACATCACAGATAACAGTCATTGGTTCAATATCCCACTTAAACACTATCTTACATCAGAGATAACAGTCATTGGTTCAATATCCCACTTAAACACTACCTTACATCAGAGATAACAGTCATTGGTTCAATATCCCACTTAAACACAATCTTACATCACAGATAACAGTCAATGGTTCAATATCCCACTTAAACACTATCTTACATCAGAGATAACAGTCATTGGTTCAATATCCCACTTAAACACAATCTTACATCACAGATAACAGTCAATGGTTCAATATCCCACTTAAACACTATCTTACATCACAGAAAACTGTCATTGGTTTCAATATCCCACTTAAACACTATCTTACATCAGAGATAACAGTCATTGGTTTAATATCCCACTTAAACACTACCTTACAACACAGATAACAGTCATTGGTTCAATATCCCACTTAAACACTACCTTACATCACAGATAACAGTCATTGGTTCAATATCCCACTTAAACACTATCTTACATCAGAGATAACAGTCATTGGTTCAATATCCCACTTAAACACTATCTTACATCAGAGATAACAGTCATTGGTTCAATATCCCACTTAAACACTATCTTACATCAGAGATAACAGTCATTGGTTCAATATCCCACTTAAACACTATCTTACATCACAGAAAACTGTCATTGGTTTCAATATCCCACTTAAACACTATCTTACATCAGAGATAACAGTCATTGGTTTAATATCCCACTTAAACACTACCTTACAACACAGATAACAGTCATTGGTTCAATATCACACTTAAACACTACCTTACATCACAGATAACAGTCATTGGTTCAATATCCCACTTAAACACTATCTAACATCAGAGATAACAGTCATTGGTTCAATATCCCACTTAAACACAATCTTACATCACAGATAACAGTCATTGGTTCAATATCCCACTTAAACACTATCTTACATCAGAGATAACAGTCAATGGTTCAATATCCCACTTAAACACTATCTTACATCACAGATAACAGTCATTGGTTCAATATCCCACTTAAACACTATCTTACATCAGAGATAACAGTCATTGGTTCAATATCCCCCTTAAACACTAGCTTACATCACAGATAACAGTCATTGGTTCAATATCCCACTTAAACACTATCTTACATCAGAGATAACAGTCATTGGTTCAATATCCCACTTAAACACTACCTTGCATCAGAGATAACAGTCATTGGTTCAATATCCCACTTAAACACAATCTTACATCACAGATAACAGTCAATGGTTCAATATCCCACTTAAACACTATCTTACATCAGAGATAACAGTCATTGGTTCAATATCCCACTTAAACACAATCTTACATCACAGATAACAGTCAATGGTTCAATATCCCACTTAAACACTATCTTACATCACAGAAAACTGTCATTGGTTTCAATATCCCACTTAAACACTATCTTACATCAGAGATAACAGTCATTGGTTTAATATCCCACTTAAACACTACCTTACAACACAGATAACAGTCATTGGTTCAATATCCCACTTAAACACTACCTTACATCACAGATAACAGTCATTGGTTCAATATCCCACTTAAACACTATCTTACATCAGAGATAACAGTCATTGGTTCAATATCCCACTTAAACACTATCTTACATCAGAGATAACAGTCATTGGTTCAATATCCCACTTAAACACTATCTTACATCAGAGATAACAGTCATTGGTTCAATATCCCACTTAAACACTATCTTACATCACAGAAAACTGTCATTGGTTTCAATATCCCACTTAAACACTATCTTACATCAGAGATAACAGTCATTGGTTTAATATCCCACTTAAACACTACCTTACAACACAGATAACAGTCATTGGTTCAATATCCCACTTAAACACTACCTTACATCACAGATAACAGTCATTGGTTCAATATCCCACTTAAACACTATCTAACATCAGAGATAACAGTCATTGGTTCAATATCCCACTTAAACACAATCTTACATCACAGATAACAGTCATTGGTTCAATATCCCACTTAAACACTATCTTACATCAGAGATAACAGTCAATGGTTCAATATCCCACTTAAACACTATCTTACATCACAGATAACAGTCATTGGTTCAATATCCCACTTAAACACTACCTTACATCAGAGATAACAGTCATTGGTTCAATATCCCCCTTAAACACTAGCTTACATCACAGATAACAGTCATTGGTTCAATATCCCACTTAAACACTATCTTACATCAGAGATAACAGTCATTGGTTCAATATCCCACTTAAACACTACCTTACATCAGAGATAACAGTCATTGGTTCAATATCCCACTTAAACACAATCTTACATCACAGATAACAGTCAATGGTTCAATATCCCACTTAAACACTATCTTACATCAGAGAATACAGTCATTGGTTCAATATCCCACTTAAACACAATCTTACATCACAGATAACAGTCAATGGTTCAATATCCCACTTAAACACTATCTTACATCAGAGATAACAGTCATTGGTTCAATATCCCACTTAAACACTATCTTACATCACAGATAACAGTCATTGGTTCAATATCCCACTTAAACACTATCTTACATCACAGATAACAGTCATTGGTTCAATATCCCCCTTAAACACTATCTTACATCACAGAAAACTGTCATTGGTTTCAATATCCCACTTAAACACTATCTTACATCACAGATAACACAGACACGGGTTCAATATCCCACTTAAACACTACCTTACATCACAGATAACACAGACACGGGTTCAATATCCCACTTAAACACTATCTAACATCACAGATAACATAGCCACTGGTTCAATATCCCACTTAAACACTACCTTAAATCACAGATAACACATACACGGGTTCAATATCCCACTTAAACACTATCTAACATCACAGATAACATAGCCACTGGTTCAATATCCCACTTATACACTACCTTACATCACAGATAACACAGACACGGGTTCAATACCACTGTTAAACACTACCTTACCTCGATCTTACATAAAATGTATTTTTAGCATTCACAGAATTATCGCAGAGAACGTACCGAGAACTCGACTAAGTTGCATTTATCGTGACTCCTGACTTATCGGTATTCCGACATGATGTGTGTGTGTGTGTGTCAAAGATGAAGTAGAATTACCGTATATAATTATTCGATTAGATTGGCAAAGGAAACAAGTGCTCACACACTTCGTTTTGATGTCACTGCTTCTCCTATAAAATGATTCTACGATTATTTTACCGACAAGAGTCGGGCGATAGTTAAACTGAAATGAAACTGTTAAAAGCTTCATTTTCGCCGACTTAATGATACAAAATTAGTTAACACATCTGATGCAGTCTACTGCCTTCCCATTTTGAGTTGGAAAGTTTGTATTCACCAAGCATTCATGGTTTTCTATCGGAAGCTAAGTATTCGGGCAATACAAGGCCAAGACCACTTTATAATGAATTATACTGGATTGAAGAACGATGGTTCGATGAACTGTTCGCATCATATGACTCTGTTGAAATGTGGCGTAAAACTCTTTGGAACAAACAAACATTGTATGGAAATTTAAACTTGTATGTTATCAATTTTGAAATATTATCTGACGTGTGTTGTTTTCTGTTACGTGTTGTAATGTTTTTGTTTTATTTACTTTGTAAATATTGTATATATATCAGTAACCTATGTTGATTAATGATCTTGGAAGTCTTAGTGCACAGTAAACCCTCGTTGATAGATTAGTACACAATGATAGCAGTATATATTGGCTGTAAAATTACAGACAAATTAGCTCAGATGATCGAGCATTTGACTTACATGCAGGAGGTTGCGGGTTCGAGCCCCGCATCGGGTACATTACTTTCCTCTTGCTGCACAGTATAAGAACTATTTCGTTATACGAGGGATGTTCGATATATAAATGTATTGTATAATAGCACGAAAACAATGTGCACGATTTCCCGAATATTGATTCTCCTGTATAGCTTTACAATGGTATATACAAATGTACATGACTCATTAGTTCAGCACAAAAATCTTCGTTCCAAGAGAGCCATTCGTTGGCCGCTGTTGAAAAAAATGGTTTGAAAACGTGTTTAGAATTGTGAAGAACTCACTTAAAAGTTCGTAGAAAACCTTTATGTGACAATTCATGGAAAAAGGTTTTGTTACTGGTACGGAGGCAAATCAGGACGACCGGTGACTGCACAGCAGGCCAAACTATTAATGTCTTCAAAGTCAGTGTAATGATAGAGAGGGGAGACAGTTGTTGATTTGTTTTCTATAGAGAGGGGAGACAGTTGTTGATATATTTTCTATAGAGAGGGGAGACAGTTGTTAATTTGTTTTCTATAGAGAGGGGAGACAGTTGTTGATTTGTTTTCTATCCGTAGTGATGTTTGTTGTTTTGCAATTATTGTTATATCATCTTCTATGACATGCCTATTCCATTACGGAATTGAGGTGTACATGTAAATCTTTACTCACTGTGTATTAACTGTTACTGGGTGTATGCTATTTTATTCTTCAATAAAATTATCTTCTACCACGTATGGATACTTTACGTTCAGTTTCACTGTATCCATGACTTTGGACAGAAATACTGAAGTAGACATGTTTGTAAGAACAGAAATTAAAATAAATTTCTTTGCCGATAAAGACATACTCAGCATTTTGAGGTCCACACATCTTGTTGTCTACGGGTAAGACTGTCAACCGTCTTTATTTGTCCACACGCCGAATGAAGAAGTTGTCAGTTGCTTGTAGTACAGTCAATCCCGTTAGCTAATTCCACCCTTGGGAAAGACAAAATGTGGCCTTTATTGACAGATGACTTTTATTCCGAGGTCATATTGTAATATGGCAGTTTTTAAAGAATGACCTTTATTTACATGATGGCCTTTATCCGGAGTTGATGGCTAACACAGGTTTGACGGTACATCGAGGAAAAATGCGATTATGTTTAGTAATTCTGGAGTAATGGTCGACTTACAGTCATGGAAAAAAGAATTAGTCATGGACAGAGTAAAACCAGTACTTACAAACAAACGAAAAACAAAACAAAAATATAAATTATATCCTATATCGTGTACATGCAAAATGCACAAGATGCGATTATTCAAGAAATACTATTATTCGAATAGTTTAACGGGGGTTTTCAAGACAACAACAGCACTGTTTTTTTAGACCGAACAGTACTGTTTTTGAAGACAACAACAGTACTGATTTTGAATACCACAACAGCACTGTTTTTTAATACCACAACAGCACTGTGTTTGAAGACAACAGCACTTACTTTGAAGACAACAATAGCACTGTCTTTGAAGACAAAAGCACTTTACTTTTAGACAACAGCACTTTTTTAAATACCACAAGAGCACTGTCTTTGAAGACAAAAGCACTTCTTTTAATACCACAACAGCACTGTCTTTGAAGACAACAGCACTTCTTTTAATACCACAACAGCACTTACTTTGAAGACAACAGCACTTTTTTTAATACCACAACAGCACTGTCTTTGAAGACAACAGCACTTCTTTTAATACCACAACAGCACTTACTTTGAAGACAACAGCACTTCTTTTAATACCACAACAGCACTGTCTTTGAAGACAACAGCACTTCTTTTAATACCACAACAGCACTTACTTTGAAGACAACAGCACTTACTTTGAAGACAACAGCACTTACTTTGAAGACAAAAGCACTTCTTTTAATACCACAACAGCACTTACTTTGAAGACAAAAGCACTTCTTTTAATACCACAACAGCACTTACTTTGAAGACAAAAGCACTTCTTTTAATACCACAACAGCACTTACTTTGAAGACAAAAGCACTTCTTTTAATGCCACAACAGCACTTACTTTGAAGACAAAAGCACTTCTTTTAATACCACAACAGCACTGTCTTTGAAGACAACAGCACTTACTTTGAAGACAACAGCACTTCTTTTAATACCACAACAGCACTTACTTTGAAGACAAAAGCACTTCTTTTAATGCCACAACAGCACTTACTTTGAAGACAAAAGCACTTCTTTTAATACCACAACAGCACTGTCTTTGAAGACAACAGCACTTACTTTGAAGACAAAAGCACTTCTTTTAATACCACAACAGCACTGTCTTTGAAGACAAAAGCACTTCTTTTAATACCACAACAGCACTGTCTTTGAAGACAAAAGCACTTCTTTTAATACCACAACAGCACTGTCTTTGAAGACAAAAGCACTTCTTTTAATACCACAACAGCACTGTCTTTGAAGACAAAAGCACTTCTTTTAATACCACAACAGCACTGTCTTTGAAGACAACAGCACTTCTTTTAATACCACAACAGCACTGTCTTTGAAGACAAAAGCACTTCTTTTAATACCACAACAGCACTGTCTTTGAAGACAAAAGCACTTCTTTTAATACCACAACAGCACTTACTTTGAAGACAAAAGCACTTCTTTTAATACCACAACAGCACTTACTTTGAAGACAAAAGCACTTCTTTTAATACCACAACAGCACTTACTTTGAAGACAAAAGCACTTCTTTTAATACCACAACAGCACTTACTTTGAAGACAAAAGCACTTCTTTTAATACCACAACAGCACTGTCTTTGAAGACAAAAGCACTTCTTTTAATACCACAACAGCACTGTCTTTGAAGACAAAAGCACTTCTTTTAATACCACAACAGCACTTACTTTGAAGACAAAAGCACTTCTTTTAATACCACAACAGCACTGTCTTTGAAGACAACAGCACTTACTTTGAAGACAAAAGCACTTCTTTTAATACCACAACAGCACTGTCTTTGAAGACAAAAGCACTTCTTTTAATACCACAACAGCACTGTCTTTGAAGACAAAAGCACTTACTTTGAAGACAAAAGCACTTCTTTTAATACCACAACAGCACTGTCTTTGAAGACAACAGCACTTACTTTGAAGACAAAAGCACTTCTTTTAATACCACAACAGCACTTACTTTGAAGACAAAAGCACTTCTTTTTTATACCACAACAGCACTGTCTTTGAAGACAAAAGCACTTCTTTTAATACCACAACAGCACTTACTTTGAAGACAAAAGCACTTCTTTTAATACCACAACAGCACTGTCTTTGAAGACAACAGCACTTACTTTGAAGACAACAGCACTTCTTTTAATACCACAACAGCACTTACTTTGAAGACAAAAGCACTTCTTTTAATACCACAACAGCACTTACTTTGAAGACAACAGCACTTCTTTTAATACCACAACAGCACTTACTTTGAAGACAAAAGCACTTCTTTTAATACCACAACAGCACTGTCTTTGAAGACAACAGCACTTACTTTGAAGACAAAAGCACTTCTTTTAATACCACAACAGCACTTACTTTGAAGACAAAAGCACTTCTTTTAATACCACAACAGCACTTACTTTGAAGACAAAAGCACTTCTTTTAATACCACAACAGCACTGTCTTTGAAGACAACAGCACTTCTTTTAATACCACAACAGCACTTACTTTGAAGACAACAGCACTTCTTTTAATACCACAACAGCACTTACTTTGAAGACAACAGCACTTCTTTTAATACCACAACAGCACTGTCTTTGAAGACAACAGCACTTCTTTTAATACCACAACAGCACTTACTTTGAAGACAAAAGCACTTCTTTTAATACCACAACAGCACTGTCTTTGAAGACAAAAGCACTTCTTTTAATACCACAACAGCACTTACTTTGAAGACAACAGCACTTCTTTTAATACCACAACAGCACTTACTTTGAAGACAAAAGCACTTCTTTTAATACCACAACAGCACTTACGTTGACGACAACAGCACTTCTTTTAATACCACAACAGCACTTACTTTGAAGACAAAAGCACTTCTTTTAATACCACAACAGCACTTACTTTGAAGACAAAAGCACTTCTTTTAATACCACAACAGCACTTACTTTGAAGACAACAGCACTTCTTTTAATACCACAACAGCACTTACTTTGAAGACAAAAGCACTTCTATTAATACCACAACAGCACTGTCTTTGAAGACAAAAGCACTTCTTTTAATACCACAACAGCACTGTCTTTGAAGACAACAGCACTTCTTTTAATACCACAACAGCACTTACTTTGAAGACAAAAGCACTTCTTTTAATACCACAACAGCACTTACTTTGAAGACAACAGCACTTCTTTTAATACCACAACAGCACTGTCTTTGAAGACAAAAGCACTTCTTTTAATACCACAACAGCAATTACTTTGAAGACAACAGCACTTCTTTTAATACCACAACAGCACTGTCTTTGAAGACAAAAGCACTTCTTTTAATACCACAACAGCACTTACTTTGAAGACAACAGCACTTCTTTTAATACCACAACAGCACTTACTTTGAAGACAACAGCACTTCTTTTAATACCACAACAGCACTTACTTTGAAGACAACAGCACTTCTTTTAATACCACAACAGCACTTACTTTGAAGACAAAAGCACTTCTTTTAATACCACAACAGCACTGTCTTTGAAGACAAAAGCACTTCTTTTAATACCACAACAGCACTTACTTTGAAGACAACAGCACTTCTTTTAATACCACAACAGCACTTACTTTGAAGACAAAAGCACTTCTTTTAATACCACAACAGCACTGTCTTTGAAGACAACAGCACTTACTTTGAAGACAACAGCACTTCTTTTAATACCACAACAGCACTTACTTTGAAGACAAAAGCACTTCTTTTAATACCACAACAGCACTGTCTTTGAAGACAAAAGCACTTCTTTTAATACCACAACAGCACTGTCTTTGAAGACAAAAGCACTTCTTTTAATACCACAACAGCACTGTCTTTGAAGACAAAAGCACTTCTTTTAATACCACAACAGCACTTACTTTGAAGACAACAGCACTTCTTTTAATACCACAACAGCACTTACTTTGAAGACAACAGCACTTCTTTTAATACCACAACAGCACTTACTTTGAAGACAAAAGCACTTCTTTTAATACCACAACAGCACTTACTTTGAAGACAACAGCACTTCTTTTAATACCACAACAGCACTGTCTTTGAAGACAAAAGCACTTCTTTTAATACCACAACAGCACTTACTTTGAAGACAACAGCACTTCTTTTAATACCACAACAGCACTGTCTTTGAAGACAAAAGCACTTCTTTTAATACCACAACAGCACTTACTTTGAAGACAACAGCACTTCTTTTAATACCACAACAGCACTTACTTTGAAGACAACAGCACTTCTTTTAATACCACAACAGCACTGTCTTTGAAGACAAAAGCACTTCTTTTAATACCACAACAGCACTTACTTTGAAGACAACAGCACTTCTTTTAATACCACAACAGCACTGTCTTTGAAGACAACAGCACTTCTTTTAATACCACAACAGCACTTACTTTGAAGACAACAGCACTTCTTTTAATACCACAACAGCACTGTCTTTGAAGACAAAAGCACTTCTTTTAATACCACAACAGCACTTACTTTGAAGACAACAGCACTTCTTTTAATACCACAACAGCACTTACTTTGAAGACAACAGCACTTCTTTTAATACCACAACAGCACTTACTTTGAAGACAACAGCACTTCTTTTAATACCACAAGAGCACTGTCTTTGAAGACAAAAGCACTTCTTTTAATACCACAACAGCACTTACTTTGAAGACAACAGCACTTCTTTTAATACCACAACAGCACTTACTTTGAAGACAACAGCACTTCTTTTAATACCACAACAGCACTGTCTTTGAAGACAAAAGCACTTCTTTTAATACCACAACAGCACTTACTTTGAAGACAACAGCACTTCTTTTAATACCACAACAGCACTTACTTTGAAGACAACAGCACTTCTTTTAATACCACAACAGCACTTACTTTGAAGACAAAAGCACTTCTTTTAATACCACAACAGCACTGTCTTTGAAGACAAAAGCACTTCTTTTAATACCACAACAGCACTGTCTTTGAAGACAACAGCACTTCTTTTAATACCACAACAGCACTTACTTTGAAGACAACAGCACTTCTTTTAATACCACAACAGCACTTACTTTGAAGACAACAGCACTTCTTTTAATACCACAACAGCACTTACTTTGAAGACAACAGCACTTCTTTTAATAC
Source organism: Lutraria lutraria (assembly GCA_964023205.1). NCBI lineage: Eukaryota > Metazoa > Mollusca > Bivalvia > Venerida > Mactridae > Lutraria > Lutraria lutraria. Next base: position 46,992,640 of record OZ026833.1, on the reverse strand, counting down.
CACAACAGCACTGTCTTTGAAGACAAAAGCACTTCTTTTAATACCACAACAGCACTTACTTTGAAGACAACAGCACTTACTTTGAAGACAAAAGCACTTCTTTTAATACCACAACAGCACTTACTTTGAAGACAACAGCACTTCTTTTAATACCACAACAGCACTTACTTTGAAGACAACAGCACTTACTTTGAAGACAACATCACTTTTTTTTAATTCCACAACGGCACTGTCTTTTAAGACAACAGCACTTATTTTGAAGATCACAATATCATTGTCTTTGAATACCACAACAACACTTTCTTTGAAGACAACATCACTATCTTTGAAGACAACAGCACTTTCTTTGAAGACAACATCACTGTCTTTGAAGACCACAATAGCACTTTCTTTGAAGACAACAGCACTTTCTTTGAAGACAACAGCACTGTCTTTGAAAACCACAATAGCACTTTCTTTGAAGACAACAGCACTTTCTTTGAAGACAACAGCACTGTCTTTGAAAACAACAACACTTTCTTTGAAGAGAACAGCACTGTCTTTGAAGACAACATCACTGTTTTTGAAGACCACAACAGCACTTTCTTTCAAGACAACAACACTGTTTTGAAGATCTCAACAACATTGTCTTTGAAGACAACAGCACTGTCTTTGAAGACCACAACAACATTGTCTTTGAAGACAACATCACTGTTTTGAAGACCACAACAACATTGTCTTTGAAGACAACAGAACTGTCTTTGAAGACCACAAAAGCACTAGGTGCTAAAAGTCTGATTGTGACCCTGGGAAAACCGGAAATCCGGAATACACCGGAAACTTGCACCCTATAGATAAACATATAACCTTCGGAGCTTGACACTACTAGTATCCTTTTTATTGAGTTTTAAACGTGGTACGTTGGCCAGCATCATTTGGCGACTTCCCTGCGAAGCCCCCCCCCCCCCCCCCCCCCCCTCCCTCAGTGTACATCTGGACAGAACCACCGACATTCCTTAAGAAAGCTGAACACCTTTCTCACGTATGATTGTTCTGGCCCTAGTGAGATCCGATCTCACAGCGGCTAGTGATTACCAGCCAGAGTCCTTAACCACCCAAACCCGGAGACCCCGGAACATATTGTTAACGATAAACCAAACTCACTGAAGGGAAGACGTACATTGATATGATTTGAGTTTGATTTAAATGTGTCATCAATATAAAGATTTTCACATTTAGTTCAAGATATAGGACACGAAACATTAATTAGAAACCAGTAAGTGTATAGTTTAAGATATCACAGCAATGAGACTGTACTTCTCCGAGGTATCTCAGCGATGATACTGTACTTCTCCGTTTTAAATATATATGTTATATCAGTTGGATTACCTCTGTAGAATTAAGGTACATCAAAGGTTTTCCCGATTGTAGAAAAGCTGGGTAAGAAATATTCATGTACGCTTCTACCATAGTACTAGGTATCTACCCAATACTACAAACATATTAATACGTGTATTATAAAATATCATGGCACAATTATCGTTAATTCTTTGGTAGTTTTGACGGCACATTTTGAAAGAGTAGTTGCCCTTGTTGACACAAATATTCATTTCCGTAGATAATGCACGGTGATCTGCATTTCTCTTTACCAAATTAGATTGACAGAGTGTACAAACATTTCCCCTGAGATTCCATTGAATATCTTTGAAAAATGGGCAACAGCAATAAATAAGAAAATTACAAGCGTTTCCATTTTGAGATAATACTTATGGACATGTAAAGGCAGTGTGTAAGCGATATAATCATTGCTTGTTATACGTTTTAACGTTGCATTAACAGTCAGGTCCATTTAGCGACATTCGAGCTTTAACGGTGGCCCTGGTTCGATTCAAACTCGCAGCGTTCAGGGGCTGTTCATTACTAGCCTGAGACATATGATATACTATGTAGCAAAAGTTTTCGTCAATTTTTAAAAGTATATCTTTTCGTCCAAAAGTATGCTAAATTTGGTACCAAAATTTATACCAGTTTATGACCAATTTGATGTGCATCGTTTGTTTTTAAAATAATTTATTTTAGCGGATTTGTGGCAATCCAAAGACAACAGGGGTCAAACACAAAAGTGCAGATATCTTTCTGATCAGATAATCAAAAATTACCGCCTGTTTTCTGATTTAGTATTCATTTCCAAAAGTTAATTTGGTTTCAATATCGTGTGTGACCACCTCTTCTATTGATGCAAGCGTTGATGCGACTGCACATGGCCCTATGAAGGGCTCTACACTACTGACAAAGTACATTGTCCATTGTGCATATCAATGCATGACCTGAGTCACATGACACGTGACTACATGAATTTGATGAAATCAAACAGGTTCCTGCATAGACAGCGAATGTAAAAAAGAAAATCAAATATAAAAATATATGCCCAAGCTTGCGTACTTTTTTTAAATTTTAAATACAAGCTTGTTTTCATCAAACGAATTAAATATTGACATAGACATGTAGATCATGTTTCACAAACTGCCATAAAATGTAACATTACATACAAACCACTGAAATACTTGCAAGCGGACAATGCTGTGATTCTAGTAACTGAATAGATTACTACGAGCCCGTTTTATGTTCCTATTTTTGCTAAGGTGACATTTCATAAACTTTATCAAAGCACTGAAAGTATTTATGGACAGTGAACTCACAAAGACTTGATTTGCAACATAAAACGAGAACCAACAAGAAAAAATGCATTTTGTTAACATTCGATTTACAAACGTCAACAACAAATCTGCAACATTATGAAATATTTGTTAGCTTACAATAATTATTGGTCCTTTTAAACTATATCCAGAAGTGGCGATGGACGCCAAATTCAATCAGTGTTTAGCGGCTTTAAACAATTCAATTAATCGGGGACACAACTCCAGCCAAGCATCGCATCAGAGAAGAACACCACAGAAAACTTAAACTCGCTTCATGGGTTAAATACCATTAAAATACAGAAAATCGTAGATAGCAATCACTTAAATAATAAGATCACCTGATCGTATTGTAAGATCATCCTTAAAAAATATTTTTGTTTGCGGTAACGCTACCAATGCACCAAAAAGGCTCCTATCCTACTTTTTTTGGTCTATCCGGTATTTTTTATTTTTTTATTTTTTTTTGCTAATAAAAAATAGCATTCTGACATGTATAAAAATTAAATTGTAAAACAAATATTTCCTTACTGCCTACCTACTGAAAATTCTTTGGGAAGGGTTACCGCAAACCAACATCTTTTAAAATATGACCTTAATACCGTAGATTTTGTTATAGGTTTTCAGAATATATTGTATTCCTTTTAACTTTAAAAATATCCATTTTAATACTGTTTTTGTTTGTGAAACCATCGTGGTACCAACATTTATTTTTCTGATTATTCGAAAATCATTGTGGAAAAAAATGAGATAATTTCGAATAAAATTGCAGAAATAAATCCTATTGTCAAATAATCTGTCTGTATTTATTTTATTAATGATAAAATCGCAAAGTAAGATAAAGACATATGCAAAAGCGTTACCTGCCATAGAGCACACGATCAAAGCGATTGTAATCTTCATTCTGATGTAATGACGATATAAGGATGTCGTAATGAAGAGATGAAATGATTTGGGGCTGTTTATATACTAAGCCTGCAAAAACCAGGGCGTACATAAAGATCATGTTCAGGGGCACATGATAATTACAATACCACAGTCGGTAACCATTATGATAATATCGTATAGCAAAATACAGTCAAACCTGTGAACAGTGGCCACCATTGGAAAATACCTAATGCGGCCTTTGTTGAATAGTGGTCTTTATTCGGAGGTCATTTTGTTCTTAATAATCAATGTTTTTAAAAAAATGGCCTTTATTCACAGGTTGGCCTTTATTTGGAGATGGCCGCTTACACAGGTTTGGCTGTATATTAGATTGAAGTGTCATAATGTCAAACGCCGCCTGGACATTATTGTTGACAGAAATTTCAATTTAAAAAAAAAACTAGAGCGACACGAGTGGTGCCAACGCCCATCTGTTCACTGACTTTAGAACAAGTCATGACCTATGTACCTATGAAGTTATATGTTGCTACCTCTTATAGTTTCTGACTTATGAGTTACATTTAATTTTTTGCACAACGCAGGCGCTGATGTCGGATATATCACAATAGCTCGACCTTTTCTTCGAAAATTCGGTGAGCTAAAATAAAGTAACAAACTCGCCAATATCACGTCTGGTTTCCATTGACTCTAGTCTTTGTTGCACTGCAACATGGAACGAGAATCAGCTATATATGTATGTATACACTTTGAAATGATACAAACGCGAAAGAGACTGAAATGATAAAGATATATTTACAATAGAATAACAAATAAGAACAACAGCGGCGACACCGGAAGTAGAAATACAATTTAATGTTTATGAACGGAAGTCAACTTTGAGTTACTAGTAGCGGTTGATGACGTCGTATGTGACATTGAGAACGACGTAGATCTGTCGTCATCACTGGTGAATCTGGAGCAGACGGCGGCTTTCAACTCTTTCCGGAAACGTTTAGCACTTAATGAGTACAGGAAGAAATTGATTGAAGAACGTATTACAAATCCGAGCTTTGCGACTGCGAAAGCCTCGGACACAATACGATGGTCACCCTGAAAATAATATTCATAAAATCATTAATCTTCTTTGCGTGAGAAAAAAAATATATGGGTGGAAACATTAAAATTGTCGGCATGAAATTGTTATATAACAGCGTTGTTCAATTAATCTTTATCCAACAATATTGATTTATCTTTTATCTGCAAAATTATTCGATCTTTAACTGATCGGGAATGTTGAAGACTAGTCATACTTAGAGGGAATGAATGCCTTACGTCAATTTAATAAAGCCAAGCATCAGTGTAGTTAAGCATTCAGTTATTATGGTACTATGGTCGTTCTGTACGGTCAAAGCGTTAACTAATATGATCTTATCGATGTATAAGTAACCATGCGAATGTTAATTGACGGAATTACTTTCAAAATACAAAAATGTACGTTTAAAATTGTTATTTCATTTACATTTTATTAATAAAATAATATGCTGCTCATTTACTTACTGATCTATTATTTATCGTAACGACTACCACATTGACGTAAAATAAAAAAAATAAAAGCTTATCCAGTTAACCGAATATCGGTGCAATGAATAATCGGTACAGAAGTACGCGTTACATCTAGAATGAACAATATGATGCATATAATCACATCTATTTGTAATATAATTGTTTACCAACCATTGTATACTTGATGTAGGTTAAATCTATTAACCTTTGATCAAATTAATGTTTACAAGTTGACACGTGACAACAATCATTATTTCAATTATTGTTTAAACAAAATGTTCTCAGCATTCGATTGTGAGTTTTTTGCATTCAGTGCACTCAAACAAACAATCGTTCAATGACATGTATGTATATGGGGAGGGTGATCACGTGACTCTAATACATTAAACTGTCCATAAGTCTATCAGTCCTCTAATATACATTAAAAACCTTAACGACCGCATATTTCGGGCAGGTTTTTATTGTTCTTCTCAATTTTCAACTTGTGTACTTTTTGTCACAAAAGTGATCTAAATATCGATGCTTTACTGTACCTGCAGATGTTAAAGTTAAAAGGAAGCAATTTCAGTCGGGAAGGGGAAGAGCGCGGAGAATAATTGTTGCCATAGAAGCCGAAAATGTTTGCGGGGAACCCCCTAACACCCTGGTCCCCGGTTCCTAAAAGTAGAAAAAGAGGAATAAATAATGTTATTCATGTATACTTACAACTGCTAGCATGAAGAAGCATTGTGTGATGCAATGGAATGCTGTCAGGATCAAGAAAGAGAATGTAACCACTAGCAACATGCGTGTCATCTGAGTCTCCGATTTCTTCGCCTTTTCTTTCCCAACGCTACCTCTTTTATCTTCCATGTGTCGGTTCATACTAGCTACCCACTGAATTATGAGCATATTCAGGATGAATATGGCTGCCCATGGTGCTAGAACTAAGAACATACAATGGACCCAGAATTCGTAATGTTTGCTTCCCTCTCCAGCACCGTACTCGGTTGGTCTGAATCCGTCATCCGTAGCATTCCTGTCACTTAGTGGAACTGGTTCGAAAGAAACGAAGTGAGGGACGTTGATGATGAAGCATAAGATGGTGATGATACCTAAACCATTTAGCGCTCTTCTTATATTACACATGTCCTGAAAATACATGTGTAACACTTAAATAAATACAACTTAGTTATGTACAGAATGTTTCGATTTCACAATTGTAAATTTAGAATTTAATTTTAATTTCAAAGTAATTCGGACAATTGTATGTGCATAGTTTGACAATGAACTTTTTATGAGTCGAATAAACAAAATCCAAAGTGCAGGTGCAATACGATTGCTTCTAAATTACCTAGAAATACATATAAAATGTGTTTCTCGGATGCAACACGATAAAGGTCGTTAGATGATTGAGGTAATTCAGTGTCTATATACTGAATTACCTCAATCATCTGACGACCTTTATCGTTTTAGAACGTTGCCAGCTAATATCTAAGGGAAAAATTACAAAAGGTTAAAGCTAATACAGGGTTATCTTTAGTACAATAAAATACAGTAGTTATAGCAACAGATCGACTACAGCGATGCTGATTGCCTGGATCGAGTTTTGTGAAAACCTAAGACCTTTGTCACTGTAAACTCAATCATGTACTAAATTAACTACACGTGTAATTAAATTCATTTACTGATTGCCGATCGGCTTGTGTTCGTCTTGTAACTGGAATCAAGTGTGTTTTATTAAAGAAACAAGCTATAGATTTTAAGAAAATTTTAGCGAATGCTTACCTTGGCATGATTGAACCAGCAAACGTGAATATATATGTCCACTGTGACGCCGACCGTGAACCAGATACTGCAGATAACAAACAAGAACAAGAAAGGAAATCCGATGTAAGAGTGGAATACACCATAACTGTATGAAGTCTTTACTTCTGGGGCCATCATGGAGATACCCTCGGTCAGGAAGAAGAACACTAACAGCCCGATATCAGCGATTGCTTGACCAATCAAGTATGTCCCCGTAGAAGAGCGCATCTTCTTCCGTTTCCAAACTAGTATCGACAAGATATTTCCGATAATACCGACAACAACAAAGATTGTCCCAAACACAGTGCTACTGATGTAATGCATTTCCATCGCTATTTCCATGTCAGCGTTCTCTTCTGTTGCTGATTTTGTTGTTGCACTTATTGCTGTTGTTTCTGTTGTTGTGTTCTGTATCTGTGTTGTTGTTGTTGTGTTCATTGAGCTGTCCATGATCACGTTCTCCATCCTGTAAGTTATGATGCGGAGTAATTTAGAGAATTACTTTTATATAGATGAGTCTCCCGGTATACCTGGAATGCACTACATGTAGATATTAATTTCATTTATAAAACCACAACTTATATCATAGAGCAATATCTAAGTACAAAAAGTAATCATAAACATGTATATATCTATGATTTGCTGACCTGTTTATGCAACACTAAAAGTTGTCAATAATGTGTCTGATAATACTGACACAGGTGTCTATATAACGTCCTGTTAGTATACAATATTTACCGCATATATAAAGAGAACTTTTTAATTAATATTCGAAATTCAATTTCTAAAATGACATTTATATACTTTTTTTGTATTTATGATGAAGTCCGCAAACACAATGTAAGGATAAATGTATTTTCACGGTCAAATATTTGATACAGTGTTGACATCAGTTTTACGTAATTAATTATTGAAAACGAAATACTATAGAAGGATCGTTAGTGAAATGCTCGCACCTGTTGGTTATCAGTGTCCCATATGTTTGGAAACTATCTTCAGTTTACTTTAATATAAAACACTTAATATTATGTTTTCGTTACAAGTCAAAATTAATTAGTTTCCAGAACGTTTATTATTTATTTATTATTATACCATATTTATATAGCCCTTTTTTCATGTAATTACACGTTCAAAAGTGCTGTACAATCACGATTACGACATGGTTAAAACAAAAACAATATGTAGTGAATACAAACATGTTAGTCAAAAATGATATGGGTAAAATTGTGAAAAATGTGAAATTCCGGCGGTATTTTCCATTTGAATTGTGAAAGAGGAATTGCGATGTTGACTTAATTTGTGAAAAGCTATTTACAACTAATATTTCGGATAATTTCCCTTTTAAATTTATTTTATTTATTGAAATTGTTTGAAGAAGTAACTCACGTTTTTGTTCCAAAAATGCTGTATTTACACAAATGTGGTTGAGTGATACTGTTATGTGGCCTCAAACAAAGAAATTTCAATTGTGAAAGTGACATTTCTTTTTTTTTGTGAAGCTGGCATTTTGGAATTGTGAAGTAGCCTTCTTCAAATGATTGTGAAGTAGCCTAATTTCGACCTTTGTTATATAGTGAAAAAATCCCTGCGTTGTCAGTACAATAGAGACCTTCAAACACGTCTCAGACTAGCAATAAAAAGCCCCTCAACGCTGCGAGTTTGAATCGAATACGGGACCACCGTCAAAGCTTTAATGTCGCTAAATGAATTTGACTATAAGTGCGACGTTAAGAAGTAGTATAAGCAATGACTATAGCGCTTACACATTGCATTAATGCATTACAACCATAATCTTCAAAACCATGCAATGTCTCCAGATTTTTCTCAACAAGTACATTACACTTCATCCATCATTAAAGCTGGGAAGTTGCCAAATGACGCTGGTCAGCGTGGATTATATGTTTGTCTCAATTAAGGGTGCACTATTCCAGTTTATACCGGATTCCCGATTTTTAGAAGTCCCCAGTGTCACTATAAGACTCATAACATCAGGAATAGTGCTGTTGTGTTGTGGTCTTCAAAAATGCTAATTTTCCGGAGCTTGACCTCTGGGCCTCGTGCCAGCTTAGGTTTCCGGTTTGTGTAAATTGCTTGATATACATCGCCAAAAGAATGTGGTCTAGAAACTTGTTGTAATTCATTTGAGCCATATCACGTACTTGTGTGTAAAACGTTTTATATAAGTTATATTCAATACATTCTATGTCTTTTCAGATGACGCGAACTGCAGCTCACAGAGCGACTGCTCAGGCACTTGTGCCTCTGTGGATGGCATTGTGTTGATTCTGCTTGTCTTTGTAGTTTTCCTCTTCCTGGTTGAAAATAAATGAAACAAGTTGCACGTGTCATTTTAGTTAATTGGTATTATTTATGAATGACGGACCCTTATATAAACTTTTAATGACTAAGGAAAAAGTTAGAGGTACCTGATCCATACAGATGGTGACTTTCAAGCCATAATTGATTAAATATTAATTTTCGACCATATGTAACATTTTGAAATGTTAAACCCGGGTCAGTTGTATTTGACTTTATATCATAATGGGAGGTAATATCATAGTTACTAGTTCTTTACCTATTTAGCTCACCTGAGTCATCGGGTTAGGATCGATGACTGTCCGCCGTCCGTTCACAATTAGTTTGTTTATACTCTAGCATCCACAGCTCTTTATAAATCTTCATCAAACTTGGTCATAATGTATATGGCCATAATATCTCGGCCAATTTATTTTATGCTCATGATATGCTTCATTGAAAAACCTTCTCCTTTTTTACTTGATTATATGTATATATGTTTCATTTATTTTGCGATATCGTATGTTCTTGAATTATATATTTATCAATGTAACATGATAGCTATGTAGCTAGCATCTCGAGGGTTAACTCCCTTATCTCGTATGTACATATACAGTTATAAACACCTTATATTAGAGTCAGTAGTCAATTAACTCTCTCTCTCTCTCTCTCTCTCTTTCTCTCTCTGTTAGATCACTGAATAACATATCTTAGATAGAACGCTTGGTTCTTGTCGTTTTCATATCAACAATGGGCATGCCCAGCAAACACAGTAACGTTGTGACAACGTTGCGACAACGTTTTGCATAACGTTGCGACAACGTTAAAGTGTGGAGTCGTGTAAACGTTGCGACAACGTTGTGGCACAACGTTGTGAAACAACCAAACCAAAACCTGTTAAAAGCTCAGTGGTAAGTTGGTTGCACTTCGGTGCCAGCAATGCGACTTCGATTCACAGTCGTCACAGTTGCTGACATTCAGTGCTGGGTGATATCCTAACTTGGTTTTGTTCACAGCAGTATTAGCTTCGACTGGGTGCATTGGAGCTAATGAACCCTGCCATATGCTCAGTTGGAAATCTTTCCATCCACTCCAGGTATCGGCTTTTTTAGATTACTGTAAATTACTTAATATCTGTGAGGTCTTATTTTCGTGAATTTTTATCACAACTTTCGCAAGATCTTGAATTTGCAATGAAGCTTATTTAAACTTGAAGTAAGTAATGCTGTTTATATTTTACCAATTTTTTTATTCGAGACATTAGCCATTCACGAAAATAAAACCCACAGGTATATTTGTCAATTTACAGTATCTAAACAAATAAACATTTACCTTTGAAAACACTTGGTTTAAAAATTTAAGCAAATCAAAGTAATATTACTAATACAAATATTTAATTCAATGTCAAATCATATAGTTACAAAATGGAAGGCAAACAAAAGAACATTGAACTGAATTTTATGATGGCAAGTGTTCCGAGTTTCAAACAAAAACTTGATTAATAATTCAAGCAAAACAATAGTCATGTACCCTACTTTCTCTACTGAGTCATCTTAATATGGTAAACCAGTAATCCATGTTTCAAAACAATAGTTTTAATCGATACTTTAAGAAAACAATAGCACCACAAGCAGTACCAACTCTTGTTTGTTAAGGGCAATAAGTGCTGCCATTCCTTTCGTTCATTTAAAGATTTTCTTCAGGTCTAAATCAATTTTGTAGTAAATTTTCAGAAAAAGATAAACAAGAGGGCCAAGATGGCCCTATATCGCTCACATGTCAATCACTGCTCACTCATTAAAACATTGTTTTGAACCGGTGACCTAGTTTTTGACCCCAGATGACCCATGTTAGAACTTGTCTTACATATGAATAAGACAAACATTCTGACAAAATTCATTGAAGATCCAATCAAAACCATGAAAACTACAGCATAGACAAGGTTTTCCTAAGATTTGATCTTGTGACCTCGTTTTTGACCCCAGATGCCCTTTGTTCGAATTCGTCTTGCATATCATTAAGACAAACATTCTGACAAGGTTTGGTGGAGATACAATCAAATTTTGACATCTACAGTGTTAACAAGATTTTCCTAAGATTTGACCTAGTTTTTACCCTAGGTGACCCATATTTGAACTTGTCCTTCATATCATTAAGACAAACAATCTGACAAGGTTTGGCCAAGATCCAATTATAGGCATGACATTTAGAGCTTTTATAAGATTTTTACCTAAGATTCGACCTGATGACCCAGTTATTGACCCCGGCTGACCCATGTTCCACCTTGACCCTCAAATCATTGAGGTAAACATTCTGACAAGGTTTGGTGAAGACCCAATCAAAACTGTGACATCTACAGTGTTAACAAAGTTTGCCTAACCTGGTAACCTAGTTATTGACCCGAGATGACCCATATTTGTACTTGACCGTTATATCATTAAAACAAACAATTTGACAAAGTTTTGTGAAGATCCAATTATAACTGTGAAATCTATAGTGTTAACATGGTTTTTCATAAGATTTGACCTAGCGACATAGTTTTTGACCCAAGATGACCCATGTTCAAACTAGTTTAAGATATTATGAAGACAAACATTCTGACAAGGTTTCATGATGATCCAATCAAACCAGTGACTTCTAGAGTGATCAAAAGGTTTTCCAGCAATTTGCCCTAGTTACCTAGTTTTGGACCCCAAATGGCCCAATATCGATCTCATCCGAGATTTTGTCCATATTAACGTTCTGACCCATTTTTGCTAAAAATGTGACCTCTAGTGTGTTCACAACACAAAGTTTGACGATGCATGACGCCGGACAGAGACTGATCCTAAAAGCTCACCCTGTCACTTTGTGACATGTGAGCTAAAAAATATAATACAATGTCAAAAATTACATGTATTCACATAGACAATATATTCTATATTATCCCTCCTCCAGAAACGAATGACACCGACCTTGACTTTTTTCACTTTTTGTCTTTTTTAAGTGACTTATTTTAGTATGCAGTAAGTATATAACAAATTATACACAAGTGACAGTATTTAATTATTTTAAACAATCCAAACATTTGTGGTCCACTTCCCCTTTTGTAAAGTTGGTATAACTCAGTTTAGGATTCCTCTATGTCTTCAATTCCTCCCGGACCTCCAAATCCTCCTGGACTACAGATTCTGTCAAACTCTTCTGAAATTATTTTAATATAATTCATTTTAAGTATTTCAATGATACAATGATTCTAGGACTAGCACTAATTGATTATTTTTACAACACTTGAACCATCCTGAATCCTGCTGCAAATCTGAATAGAATCAAATTATGCTGAACTTTTTAGTGCACTACAAAGAACAAAGAGGTAAAGCAAAAGATTATAAAAGCTTAAAGAAAATTGATATTTTTAAATGAACTAGTAACCACAGTCAGTTTGACCTTCAAACAAGAGCTGTTTAATGTTGTAAATTAAGATTTTATTTTTCCAAAAGCAGTAACACTAACCATTTTTCCTGACTTTAGCCCAGAAAAGAAAAGCAAAAGAATAGTAAACATACCTTAAATTTCAATCCACCTTTGTTGAATGTCACATGTTTCAAAAAGCTTCCTTTTGGCTGTCTTGTGAGTTTTCATGAGTGCATCTGCAAAAAAAAATTGATGGTATGTTTGTATTTAAAAAGAAAATTTGAATGTGCAAAAATTTGTCCCCATGTTAGTTTTGGTTTAGGTATGCTTTGTGCACATGTGTGGATGTTCCCGATTTGTACACTTGTTTCTTCAAAACTTTAAATTCTACTAATGAAACCACAAACAGGATTAAGAACTATCCGAAACAGCTATTTGAAATAGATTCTGAATCTGAATTTTAGCTTGATAAAGTTTTAGATAAAACTACAAATTATGAGACTGAAAAAATGGATTGAGAATATATGGCCAATTTTTCTTATCTTCATTTTCTTTAAAAAATACTTAAATCAGTCATGCTGATTTAAATAATCAATATTAATTTTGAAAATGTTTTTTTTTCAATTACCAAATTACCTACCATTTTTTCTTAACAACAAACAAACAAGAAACTTACTTCAGTATAAAGGACAACTTACTTAATATTGATTTGCATATAGCCAGTTCTTCCAATCTCTTCTTCCCTGAGAATCCCTTTCTTTCCTTTACTGACCAAACCCTGTGAAGCTCATCACTAAACGACATGTGGTGTCAACATCTTTGACATCTAATGTACTATATTATTCATGCTGTAATTTGTAAAAGGGAAACAAAATGATTGTTAAAACAATGGTAAAAATGTAGGTCAAACATGTTCTAAAGCAATCATATTCCACATGAGTTGGTTTCATTATTACACGAGAGAAGACGGTGCCTATTTTGTCATATTCATTGAAATGAATTACTTTTTATTCAGGACTGCTTTTAATTAATTCCTTTCAGTCATTAAATCATGAGTTATCACTGAATGTGTTTAATAACATCCGTATCATAAGGCGCCTTTTATTTTCTTGAGTAATTGAATGTTTACTTTGAAGGCCAGACAAGATATCTACAAATATTTGTTCCACCTCTCCTGTCCTACTTGGCATGAGGATCTTACCATTTAAGGTATTTGCCACCTCTCCATGTAAACAGGTCTGAGAATTGACAAATACATGAGATTTCTTTAAGACTTGAATTACAAAATAATTATGCAGGGAGGGGCAGTGGTGTAGGGGTAGAGTGGCGGACTGCTACCCCGGAGGTTATGGGTTCGAATCCCGTCAGTGGCAAACTTCTTTCAGAGTAAGTACTGGTCAGAACCCAGGAAGAAGCCATCAAGAACTTCTTGGCAAGAGAATCATACCAGATGAGGTATTTGCCACCCTTTCTTGTAAACAGATCTGAAGATTGACAAAAAAGCATGATTCATTAGCTTTCAAACTTGTTAGTTAAATCAGTTAACTATGTTTGACAAACTAAGTTTTGACATGCAAGTCTAGGTATCTATTATCTATATGCATTTGTACCACCTCTCCTGTCCTACTTGGTATGAGGATATATTAAGGTATAAGCCACCTCTCAATGGAAATAGGTCGGATGATTGATAAAAAAAATTTAAAAATCAAGGAACAGCTTTCAGACTTGAATTACATGTTGCTTACTATACATGTATATGTATGTTATTAAAAGTGATGTAATAAGTGTATCTTCATTATATTAGTCAATATGAAGCACCATCACTTACTGTTTACTTGGTATATTTTTCTATTTGATGTTGGTGACTCTGAAGATGTGCTTGACTGATCAGGACACGAAGAGCGACACAGCAGCATGTTGCTTTTTTCTGCCTTTTTTTCCAAAGTGGATAGTTTCCTTCATTGTTTCCGATATGTCCTTTTTTCTTGTCTATAATGAAAAATATCCTAGTTTTATCAGCATAGATCCATTACAAAAAGAATATTTTTACTCTTCTCTGGGCTTTTTTTCCTTCTGTAGCAGGGGCCATTAAATTCTTTAAAATCAAAGTGTTCTCTTCCCTTTTGCAAAAATTATGCGTTATTTTCCCCAAATTTAAGGAAAAAGCCCCTTCCCCTACCTGTGAAAAAAAGCCGATTCGATTAAAAAATCTGTCATAGAAATGGCAACTTACAGACTAACTTAAGTCTTTGTGGCAAGGCTTTTTTAACCCGCTAGTCCTAGTCAGCGCTGTTACAAAGCGCCATTCTCTCACTAACATTTATTTTCATATAAAATACGGTTTTCTTCCTGAACTGACCTTACACAAGGATTTTGTTTCCGTATTGAATCCCTCCTTGCCCTTGGCAAATTTAACATAAGTTAACAGCTGTCTGATTAAAATTTATTACAATTAATGCATTTTTATTAGTCTAATGGGATCGACTTATTGAAAATTAGTGAAAGCATACCACATATGTTGTACTGTAATAATATAGAGAGAATGATTAGCTTATTTAAACTGTTAAACACTCACTTATTATGATTTTATAAAAAAAATATTTATATTGTTTATTTGTCAGACAATGACAGACATTATATAAAACGCATCTTGATTTGTTACATTTTTAATTAGATGTTTCATATTTCTATAATACATATGTGGTATGCTTTGCCTATCAAAACTAATGAACTGGTACGCTTAGCCCTGTTACGTTCCGGTAGTGGTACGCTTCGTCCGACATTCTTTAAAACCAAGATTTTGTGGCCAAAACAATAAAAAAATACTTACCTTGTGCGTAATGGCCACGATTTTAATGTAAAACACCAGACACTGGCAGACATGATTCCATTTATCACTCGAAATCCACCAAAAGCTTTAAAACTAAATGTTGTTTCCAATGTTTGACTAATTCGGCGCGCGCGCGTACCCGTTAATTTCCAACGGTTAATTTCAAGAATCAGGATCGGTATATTCGAATTAACGTTTCTTTTAAAGTAAAAAGAAGATACATCGTACCTAAACATACTAAAGTATTAAATTCTAATAATGGTATAGTACGTTTAACAACTTAATTTGAAATCAACGAAATAATTACGGAAAAATATCATTCGAATCTATCGCAATGAAAATAGCTTTTGAGAGATAACGAACGACAACTCTGCTAGGAGATTGACTACAACAACAAATCTTTAGAAATTATCATCCACTTTTCAGTGATCTATACATAAATACATGAAGATATTATTGTTTGTAACCACGGTAAGTTCTCTTTAATAATCATATTTATTGATTGGGTGATATAATCTGTTTGTTGAATGATTTCTGAATGGTCAGATTAAATTTAGATGACCAGTGCAGTGGGTGGGGTAAACCGTAAAATAATATTATTTATTAACAGTTACATTGAGCAGTCTGTGAAATTAAGGTTTGAAATGTGGTTGTCCCAAACAGAAATTTTAGCTGCTTTTGTTTTGATTTATTAATGAAACCAAAATTTTGGTTGTCCGAATAAAAAATTGGTTGTCCTGGACAGGTTAAGATAAGTTTTCTTCATAAAGTATATTGGAGGGCAACCTGTCACAAATTACTAATTCAAAGACCGGTTTCAGTATCTTATAGATGTTTACTTCATTGTCATGCTGAAATTTAAATATTGTATATCTTGTTTCAGTTTTTAACCTGGCGTAGAAGTTGGCACCAGAGGTCAACAACAAGGAAATTATGAAGAAGCAGAAGAAAACCTTCTTTCACCAAATTGTGACCAATGAAGAGCTTCGAATTTTTCAGAGAAACCGAGCCTGTTTCTGGGTTGATACATCCGATTTAGAACAAACTCTGCCCAGTCCAGTGGTTAACTACAACATGAACATACCAATAAAGTTGCTCTTACGACAATAACTATATCCCAAATTTTGCCATAGACTGATAGAGCTTTCGTCCATTAAGGAAAATACAAACTGATCACTGGGTAAATCTGTGTAATGACACCAAAGGAAAATGATGCTATGATATTATCAAGGATTGAAGGAGTTTGACCGTTTCATGTATCTGCAAAACAATGTAATTTTGAAAGCAGCTTGAAGTGCCAGCAATTAGTAGGACTAGTAAGAATATTCAATGA
This sequence comes from Lutraria lutraria, assembly GCA_964023205.1. NCBI lineage: Eukaryota > Metazoa > Mollusca > Bivalvia > Venerida > Mactridae > Lutraria > Lutraria lutraria. Next base: position 46,975,896 of record OZ026833.1, on the reverse strand, counting down.
GTGTTATATATCATAATTAATATTATATAGACAATATCATGATCATCTAAGCATATATGAATTATAATGTGCTGCAGATGACTTGATGCTGCGTTTTTCAATGTGATTGTGAGGATACTTTGAATATAACATGTTATTTGCTGCTAAAGAGTACGATGTGCATTGATAAATAAATTCTATTTAACATACTTCGACTTTATTTTATTTGATATACATCATAGGATGCATTTATTCATGGGTGTAAATAGAGGCATTTTTTCATGCATAAAGCGCCATCTCGCACACACAAAAAACTCATTTTAACCTAAATCTCACTTAAGAATGACGCTTCTGAAGCAAATCTCAACTTTATTGACAGTCTGAAGATATGGCATACATGTATGAATATCATTATATGTATAACATACATATATGAAAAAACGAATACAACATGTACTTTATAGTCTTGATGTGTGTACAGAACACAGGTCTACTTTATCCATTAAATATAGAGCAACAAACAGTTGAATGTGTTGTTTACTGTCTATAATTAGTGAATTACACATGAAAAAATGTCATTGTGATTGAAATTTGGCAGCACTTAAGCAAAAGGGATTGGATCTTGTTTTTGCAGCAATAAAAACGATGCAAAGTAAATTCATAACCATTTTGAATATACATGTACTTTCATTATGTTCTACACTAGTTTGCACTGAAATTGGCAACGTTGTCAAAACGTTGATATAACGTTACTCTAACAACGTTGCGACTAAAACATTAGTACAACGTTGTGATAACGTTGCTTACTAACGTTTTCACAACGTTACAGCACGGTTGTTACACAATGTTGCAGCCCAACGTTTACACAACGTTGTACCAACGTTGTAAAAATTTCCAGTTTTAGATAACAATGCTGTATGCATTTTTACAGTGTCTGTTCAACACATAAATGCATTGCTTTTATGATACTTTCTCCTACACATTCCAAAACACTGTGTTAAATAGTTGTCAACGTTGCAACAACGTTGTGACAACGTTGTAAAAAAATACAACCAATACACAACTAAAACACAACGTTGTAATAACGTTGTGTGTTTGCTGGGTGACTGGATAAACAAACTATAACCAGGTAGTTGTATTTACAACTACCTACTATAATATAGTATTCACAATCTTGTTTTGTTATCAATAATTAAATTTCGAGACATTGAAAATTATGCCTCAGCATGCATACTGATTGAGTCAGTAACAAGTTTATTTAATCAAATTTTATTGATATTGCAGTACATTATTTACGGAGCGAAAATAAGATTCAAACACACGAAGAAAAATACATGTTTGTTTATTAATTCCTTATTTCACATTGGATAAATATATAGATAAGAACATTAATGAAAGAAACATATACAAAAATATCATAAATACTATCAGGGACTCTATACATTACAAATTCTTCCTCTTTCCAAATGTTATAGATCAGTTACGGTGCAATAGATTTGAGTCTCGGGAAAGAACAGTAGAGTCCCTGGTATACTACTAATAATTAAAACGAATCCACTAACTTTCTGTAACGTAACTAATGCGTGTCATGATCTCCTTCTGTCACAGGCGTTCATTTATAAGCGGCCGAAAAAAACAGCAATACCGATAATCGTGACAAATTGGCGAACCATACGTATTTTTTTCTGGATCATAATAAAATCTATAGACCTGTATGATAAATCATCGTATTCATTTACAATTTAATGCTCATGTATATAAGTCATTAATAATGCCCAGTTGGTGCGCGTTTCGCCAAGGATCATGCGGATCGATCAGAGGTAATTCTGTTTGTTAAGTGGAAATATATTTCGCTAATTCCAAACATTTGCAAGAATGGATTATTATTGCTGAAACAATTCTGACTAGTTAGCATTTTATAAAAATAACACGGGAAAATTTATAAATATCAGTACAAACTATTTATATGTACTCTTGGACCAATAAGCATACTTCGGTCCCAGATATACCCTTTAATATGTTCAACCAAGTCATAACTACGGATAAGAAAAAAGGAAAACGCATAAAAAACTTATACTTAATGTTTAAATAAGTACAATACTGTACATGTATATGATTGTACAGCATCGATATATATATAGTCTATATAGATAGGTATTTGATTAGTACAGTATGGAACAGGTATACCAAGTTAAATCAAGTAAATTATTTTACGCACAGAGTCGGTTAACAAACATATAACACAAGCTCTAATGAGCTTAAAACCCGGCTACATACATGATATAACAATTAAGTATATACCAAAGATCACTGACAAACAAGATTACTATCACATTTAATTAATTATACATAAGACCGACTTGCTAGGCATAAAATATGATTCTTATAATATTTAACGCAAAATTCAAATATTAAAAGAAAGCATACTTGCAGGCTAAGTGCATGTAAGTAAAATAAATAACATTAAAAGTATATAAGACCAGTGTCAGTCGAGTAGATGATATATCACCCTAAAAAGTTTTAAAAAGGACATGTAAAGAACCAGATTACGCATGTATCATGGAGGTTGAAAAAAAAGAAAATATCCTGTTCTTATCATCAGACTCTGTTATCATCATATCATTTGGATAACATTAGGCCAAGTTTCGTAGATAAATGCTTTCAAACTTGATTTCCACTCGAGTCCGTTTCGTTCAATTCGAACACCGTGTACCATTTCGTATAATTTCGTTCCAAATAATTCTACTTCCTGTGCGGACGATACGAAACAAAACCAATGTAAACAAAGTCTTTGATTTGAAGACAATCCATGTTTTTCGTTTATATGCATTATTCTACGATGTGACAATATCAATTTAATTATTTTTTCTACTATTTGAACGGATAGTGACATTTTGTATGCTTGAATTTGTGAAGAATGGCGACTTCCGCGGGATTTTCAATCGCCACTTCCCCACCCGGTGTTATTAGCGGAGGATCAAGCCCCGTGAAGGCAGGACGAGGTGGGTCAGTAAGGAAACCTCCGACAGCCGCGCAGTTATTGGAGCAAATCAGGCATTTAGAAGCTGAGGGGAATAAATTGAGATCCGGACCGTCAGGTAATGGTATTTTGACATTTTATTTTTGATGACGCAACATGATTGGACTTGTTGCACATTTGAATTGCTAGTTTTATATGTTTGCGAAGTACTTAAGAATATCAATATAGCTAGGTAAACAAGATTGTAGATCGATACTTGAATGATTTAATAAGACATCGAGTTTTCTGTTTGTTACCCAAATAATACTAATAGTAGGGCACATATATTGACTGTTATCATTAAGTAGTCTTTTTTGACTAGGGGAGTCTGGGAGGGGGGGGGGGGGGGAGTCTGGGGGCCACTTGACATGATTAATTTTTTCTCCTGTGTCTTAAATTTGTCACCTTTGAGTTTCATTGTTTAGTTGTTAGTGTTGTAGTAATTGTAGGAATATGGCCACTTTCAACAGCCTTGCTGTTGAGTTAACTCTTTGACGAAGAGGTTGAGTGTCCGCCTACAGTGCTAAGGGTCCTGGGTTCAATCCCTGATGAGGACCAGATTTTTCTCGTTCCTAGTTTACTTTAGTGTGAACACGGAGAACTTGCACTGTATAATATTTATATGCTACCTGGTATCTATAAATTATCATACATTAGCGAGTTTCTTGTGGACTGACCAGTTTTTAAGGTCTCAGACCAATTTCGCAAGCACTGGGGCCACAGAAAAAAAGATGTTTGTTTATAACATAATCTTTTTCTTATGCTTTTGGGTCTATCTGTACGAATGAAAGGAATAATGTTATTATTGATAATATTTGGAATTATAAGTAAAGAAATTTCAGATTATTTTCTTACTAAGGAAGTGACACTGATAGCATCTTTCCCTTGGGTAATAAGCTATATTTTTCCTATACAAATGAATATTTTCTCCCATTTCACCATGATTTTCATTGTAAATATACCCCAAATCTGTCTCTTTTGTGTTATTTCCACCCTTTCACCAGCGCTAAGTGTCAGCCCCTTTTCTTAAAAAAAAACTGAGAATAATTGTTATATAAATTTGTAATAGTCTTATTTTCAAAGTATAAAAATTTGTTCTAATTAAAAATAGCCAATTTGGAATCATTGAAAAAGGACTAAATATTTTATATTCAGTAGAATTATGCCATAAATATTTGTTAGGGTATACTTAAGTATGCAAATCAGCCATACTGTTTGGCTTATAGCCAGTGGGAATGTACTTTAATTGTCTGATGTGTATTACACTCAAACCATGTGTTCTAAATCAATACATAATGATAAAGTTTTTAAATTTATTACCAATTCAAATTTCTTGTTATTGCTTTGTCATCATTATTATGCTGATCTATGGAAACAATAGATAATTTAATTCGGCTGAATAATTAATAAATTAATGTGATAATAAATTGATCAAAGTTAACAACAGTAATTTTTAGTATTTGGTTAAATTTATTTGTTTGTTTAAAATCAAGTTTTATGCCCCTTTTCAACAGTGAGAGTCATATGAGGCATACGGTTCACCTAACCATTGTTCCTGGGAATAACCAGTACTAGACTCCCATTCTCCGTAAACAACTGCCTACTTTCTCACATAAAGCTCTGGGCTTGAACCCATGACCCTCTATCTGTGAGAGGTTACAGTGATTTGAAGTCAGCGACCTTAACCACTCGCCCATGGAGGCGGGTTTTAGTTTTTGGCTCAGCCTTTTTTTGTTATTAGATTTGACTGCGTCATATTTGGTGTTGATAATAAAACATCATGTTTTAAGAATAATTCAATAAAGTTTACTATTAATTAGTTAACAGCTCTAAGGGAATGACATCCCACTACTTTTTGCTATTTTATTGTATAATATATAAATAATGGAAACAAAATGGTTCAAGATTTTCCATAGCTTGTTCAACTAATCCTGCTTTGGAAACACATGGGATTGGTTATAGTGATTTCAGGGTTTTTGTTGCATCTGAACCATTAATTTTCATAATGTACAAAAAAATACAATATTAAATTGTTAGAATACATGAAAACGTACTAGCTCAATCATCATATAAACTATTATTTTTCAGGGGGTTCTTCCATGTTTAATGCACTGACAGATTTAAATGCATCCAACAACAATGACAAAATTGATGTAAGTATGAATACTTGGTACGGTGTAAGTTGTACATTATGCTAAGTATAACAATATTAATGTGAGACGCAGTGCATCTTAAACTTTTATCTAGGAAGTGGATCAGACATGCAGTGCATGCAGCTAGATTGCATCTATTGGTGTTAGATTGCACATGTACAGAATAAAACATTAGAGACTGTTTGTCTAAAATTGTCATATCATGATGTTATCCTAATAAACAATTTAATGGCAATGTGAATTATAATGAATAAACTATCACATGAACATGTAAACAGAAAAATGTGAATTATTGTGTTTTTTAGGCAATTTGTATGTCACAATGTGTTTCAGATGACTGACCTGTGACTTAGCCACAAACTAACACAACATTCAGTGATGTAAAATTTGCTCAATTACGATAATTTAATGTGTCTTTTATCCTGGTTCTTGTTTATGATAGAATGAGAAAGAACGTCTGTACATTGTAAATATTGAATGAAGATCATAATATTTACATTTTAAGAGGATTATGGAAGGGTTTGTCTCACAGATCAATAGCTGGTCATTTCTATCCTATATATGATAGACTATGACCCTATCACTTTGACCTTGTCTTGTGTAATCCTCTTTTCTTGATACAGATCTACAAAAGTTGTCTTCGAATATTAAATCTTCAAAGAGTTACTCATTTATTGTTAAGGGTGAAAAGTAATTGATTGACCTTGCTTGTTAATATTACAATTTAAAAATTTCCTTTGAGCTAAGATTTTGCTTTCTCCGTGAGTGTTTAGAATGAGTCATTAATTTCATAAAATATAAAACATTCTTTATACAGCAAGTAAAAAAAATGCGAACGCGTGTGAAATACGATTAAAAACATAACGAATTCGGTGTTAATTGATATGCCAAATTATGATCAACTAGGTTAAAGTATATATTGTACTATGGTACACTTTCACAACCTCTGATTGTTTAAAAAAACATCCTTTGAACTTGACACATTTATAAGACACTCTGTCTGGGTCACGATGACCTTGATTGTTGGACATGAATTCCTGCACGTGCACCGTCAATCACTGGCACTGAGCCAAGTTTTACCTTTGCACATTTATTTAATCTGGAGTGTGAAGTATTGATTTTTACAACCCAAAGTATTATTTAGTGGAGTTTGCAATAACAATTCCTGCATTAAGATTTTTTATTGTATGTCTTGTAGTAAACAGAAAGGGCAAATTAAAAAAAAGGATAAGGAAAAAACATGGACCTTGTGTCAGTTTGTACACATTATATTGCCCTTAATATTTGCCTAACATCAGATATTTTTGCATAGCAAGTAAGATAAATTAAATACCATCAATTTGGTATAATTCAGAAATTATAAAACCATTATTTAGCATTACAATGAAGTGATAAAATGACCAGGTGTCAATAGAAAAAAATCAGAAAGGCAAAAATATGCTTACAGATTTTTTTTGCAATTTTTGTTCCCCTTTATTTCTTTTAATATTTATCCCACAGTTACAAAAATTACATCATATAAAAGGTTATTAAATTATGAACAACTTTTATATTTACTATAATTTGATGGGATTAATATTTAGTATAATAAACCAGTGATGAAGTAGACATGTGTCAAATCAGTAGCATTTCCCAATAACCTGTAAGAAGACAGTGTACCAAGTTTATCTGATCCACTATTAGTATACAGTATGTATATTGACTAGGGGGCTATGAAGTAAAGGGTTAAAATTGCTTTGCAAGTCATTAATAATATATTTTTTCTATTTTATTGTTAGTTACCAAAGTTTACCTCAACATCACCATCATCATTGTCAGCACTGGTTGATTACTCAACAGAGCAGAAAACTATATCTGATCTTAGGTATATTATTTTTTCCTATTAATTTATATAATTATGAATAATCATACATTTCTATATTAGAAGAAAACCTAGATATGTGTGAATGTCATATGCAGAATTGCTTATATCCTTTCATGGGAATTCAATTAATGTTTCTTTTCAAGTTTTCCTAATTAATATTAGAATATTATTAAAATCATGTTAATAATGCTATATATACCACACAGTTTGTTATATATTTTCACCCATATTCCTGCAGGGGCTTACCCTGTTATTTTTAGATTTTACTGGTAAACATTTTTTAGAAATTTTAAGTGTTGAGATTTTATGTTTAATCCAAGTTTTGAGATTCTATATACATGTACATGTATCTTACAATTTCGGAGATTTTATGTTTAATCCAATTTTTAAACTTTTATTTCTCATTTTGATAATTTGTTGCTTTAAATTTATCAAAAGTTCTACATTGTAAAGTAAAGTCAACAATTGAAACCACTGTTGTCTTTAATGTTATTTTTACAGACTTCAGTTAGAACAACAGAGGAAAGAGACAGAACGTTTGAACAATCACTTGACCACTGATGGATTTACAAGCAGTACATCTCGTGCAGGGACTGTTCTCCATATACCAAGTAGTCCCTCTAAAACAGGCTTTTCTACACTGCCATCAACTGAACTGTTCAGTTCTAGACGACCTGCTAGTGTGGCTGGAGGTATGGACATACACCCTCCACCGTAAGTATGACTGAAATAATATCTATTGTTCTACTATTTTACATACAACAATCGATCCAACCGCAAGACCAAAACCAGTAGCTATACTGGTAGTAAATTTCTATTCTAGTTACTGAACTTTGTGTATTTGAGTGGATTGTAAATGTTATTAATAGCCTACTTATTGTTTAGTTTTAATACTGATGTGTTAAATATACTTTAATTTCAATCAGGTAAATAATAGAAGTATACCACAAATACTTTATCTAAGTATACAATAATGCCATTATGTTAGTTTACTTTAATTAGATTTGTTTACTACGCTTTATTTCAGTTCACATCTTGAGAAAGCACTGAAAGACTCACAGGAACAGGTTGCAGACTTAAGACGACGCCTTGTTGAAGTATGTACAATATTGATCCTTTTTAGCTCGTCTGTTTCTGAAGAAAAAGTCGAGCTGTTGTGCTCACTGCGGCATCTGCTTCTGAGTCTGCATCATGCAAATACTTTATTGTAGCTTATAACTCAGAAACTATAAGAGGTAGCAACATGAAACTTCATAGGTGGATAGATCTCACTGAGGCAGTGAACAGACAAAGTGTTGGCACTGCTTGCAGGGTTCTTGTTTATTAATAAATTATAGCTTTGTGGTTGTACTCATGGCCTTTTATAGGTGTAACAAAACAAGCAGCCTGACATTGTTTAGATATATCATCTTGGACCCAATGACTTGAGATCAAACTCCCAACTTCAAATCTCATTTTTGTAATCAGGCCCAAAACTTTTTGTAATTAGTGTTTCAATTTGTTGGCTTGTATACAGAATACTGCTTGAAAAGTGTTGATATACAATATAATTAACTTGAGAATACTGAACACACAAAATTGAGATTTGAGCTGTGAGATGAATCTCAAGGTTTATGACCCTTGATATCGGGCTTATTTTGACCATCAAAGTAACAAAAAATTCTGTCTCAAGTTAGGTAATTTTCCGATGAGTATTCTATATTGTTCTTAATTTCATTATAATTGATGCATAGCTATAGAGATAGCTATTGTAGTTTGGGCAATCGTTGTGATGTAACTAAGTATGTTTTTTTTGCCAGGCCAATGAATTAACTGAATCTCAGAAGAGGCAATTTAGACTAAATGTTGAAGAATTGAAGGCTAAACTGCACGAAACAATGTCAAACCGTGACTCACTATTGGAATTAAGGTATGTGACAATCACAAATTTTGTTCTGATATGTGATGCCTAATGTATGACTTACTGACGGTTGGGCTAAGTTGGTGATTTAGATAAACACTGGCTACATTTTATACTTAACCATTATTAGTTATACCAATACATCTATCAGTTTGTGATTAGTTTCAGAACCATGTGGATGAAAGCTTTTGTCTGAAGTTTTAATTTATAGTTTCTTTGCGAATGGTTAAGAATAAATCCCTGATTTGTTCATTGTTAGATAACAACAATTTGAACCTATAATGATTGGTCATGTGTATTTCTGATGATTTCTACTACTTTTTATGATGCAAACTTTTGTGTCTTTGAAATATCATTTAATTGAAAACTGAAAGCATTCTTATGACAATATAATTTTCATTTTAGACAAAAGGAGGCTGTAACTTTGGAAACAAAAGTCTGTGAACAAAACTCCACCATCAGAGAGCTACAGAGTAAACTGAAAAATCAGGAAGTGGTAAAATCTCTTATTTTCATCATACATGTATGAATCTAAACATCTGGAAAATAATATATTTAAGCTGTCATCAGTTTGAGAGGTTAATTTAGACTAGACAAATTCTTTAATAAACTAAACAAATGCTTTCCTTGGCATTGTTTTGTTTTTAGCTCACCAGAGCACAAATGTGCTCAGGGTGAGCTTTTGTGATCGCCCTGCGTCCATCGTGCGTCGTGCGTCGTTACGAATACGTGGCGTCCATGTTTACTTAAAACAACATCTCCTCCTACACCGCTATGCCGATTGCAACCAAACTTGGCTGGAATGATCCTTTGGTGGTCCCCTTTCTAAGTTGTTCAAAAAATTAAATTTCATTAAAAATTCTGGTTGCTATGGCAACAAATTAAAAAAACTTAAAAAATCTTCTTGTCTGAAACCACAGGGCCTAGAGCTGAGATATTTGGTATGTAGCATTGTCTAATGGAACTCTACAAAGATTGTTCAAATTATTTCCCTAGGGTCAAAATTGGCTCCGCCCCAGGGGTAACTTGATTTTACATAGACTTATATAGGAAAATTTAAAAAATCTTCTTCTCCGAAACCACAAGGCCTAGAGCTTAGATATTTTGTATGTGGCATTGTGTAGTGGACCTCTACCAAGTTTGTTCAAATTATGGCCCCGGGGTCAAAATTAGCCGTGCCCTGGGGTTTATTCTATTTTATATAGGAAAATTTAAAAAATCTTCTTCTCCGAAACCACAAGGCCTAGAGCTAAGATATTAGGTATGTAGCATTGTCTAGTGGACCTCTACCAAGTTTGTTCAAATTATTGCCCTAGGGTCAAAATTGGCCCCGCCCCGGGGGTCACTTGATTTATATAGACTTATATAGGAAAATTTAAAAAATCTTCTTCTCCGAAACCGCAAGGCCTAGAGCTTAGATATTTTGTATGTGGCATTGTGTAGTGGACCTCTACCAAGTTTGTTCAAATTATGGCCCCGGGGTCAAAATTGGCCATTCCCTGGGGTTTATTCTATTTTATATAGGAAAATTTAAAAAATCTTTTTCTCCGAAACCACAAGGCCTAGAGCTAAGATATTTGGCATATAGCATTGTCCAGTGGACCTCTACCAAGTTTGTTCAAATTATTGCCCTAGGGTCAAAATTGGCCCCGCCCCGGGGGTCACTTGATTTATATAGACTTATATAGGAAAATTTAAAAAATCTTCTCCTCCGAAACCGCAAGGCCTAGAGCTTAGATATTTTGTATGTGGCATTGTGTAGTGGACCTCTACCAAGTTTGTTCAAATTATGGCCCCGGGGTCAAAATTAGCCGTGCCCTGGGGTTTATTCTATTTTATATAGGAAAATTTAAAAAATCTTCTTCTCCGAAACCACAAGGCCTAGAGCTAAGATATTTGGTATGTAGCATTGTCTAGTGGACCTCTACCAAGTTTGTTCAAATTATTGCCCTAGGGTCAAAATTGGCCTCGCCCCGGGGGTCACTTGATTTATATAGACTTATATAGGAAAATTTAAAAAATCTTCTTCTCCAAAACCACAAGGCCTAGAGCTAAGATATTTGGTATGTAGCATTATCTAGTGGACCTCTACCAAGTTTGTTCAAATTATTGCCCTAGGGTCATAATTGGCCCTGCCCTGGGGTTTATTCTATTTTATATAGGAAAATTTAAAAAATCTTCTTCTCCGAAACCACAAGGCCTAGAGCTAAGATATTTGGTATGTAGCATTGTCTAGTGGACCTCTACCAAGTTTGTTCAAATTATTGCCCTAGGGTCAAAATTGGCCCCGCCCCGGGGGTCACTTGATTTATATAGACTTATATAGGAAAATTTAAAAAATCTTCTCCTCCGAAACCGCAAGGCCTAGAGCTTAGATATTTTGTATGTGGCATTGTGTAGTGGACCTCTACCAAGTTTGTTCAAATTATGGCCCCGGGGTCAAAATTAGCCCTGCCCTGGGGTTAATTCTATTTTATATACTAATTAGGAAAATTAAAAAAAATATTCTTCTCCGAAACCACAAGGCCTAGAGCTAAGATATTTGGTATCTAGCTTTGTCTAATGGACCTCTTTTAAATCTGTTCATATAATGGCCATGGGATAAAAAACGGCCCAGATGGGTCACTTGATCTTACTTAGACTCGTATAGAAAACTTCAACAATGTTAATCTCCAAATGACCTTTTCTCCTGGTGAGCATTTATAGGGCCATCATGGCCCTCTTGTCCTTATAAAATATTTTACCTGACATACCATATGTTGAATCTAGAGACTTACTTGAACTAATACCATTTCCTTTTTATTTTCCTTAAGATTTTGTGAAAATATAGCCAATTATTGTGTCCATTAAATTCCGCCCTTATGGATCCATAAATTTGTTTAACACAGTAGATGACTAAAAATTCTCACGAACACTTATTTGCTTATTATAATACAGATAATAAAACACCAAATTTTAAATTTATTCCATTTCCTAAAATAAAATCAATTTTGGAAAATAATGTACGCTTTTACTAACAAAAAAAACCTGTAAGCTTTTAATTTTACATAGTTGTGTTTCACAAAGTTTCTGTGTTTATAATTCTACTATTGTGTTATGATAAGTACTTGAAAAATAGTTCCATAGTTACAAGATTTTAATTTTATTTTGTAGACACTGGCTGAAACTTGTAAAAAGGCTGATGGTTATTCTAGAGAGAATTTTATCTCAGAGACAACTTTAAATCAAGTCAGAGTAATTCTAGTGGACGCTGAGAGGCGTAGGGGTAAACCTTACTTTGAGTCAGATCCTGCAGGACAACAAAGTCCCTCCATGTTAGTTCATACACTAGAAAGATGTATACAAGAACTACTCAAAGATTTGGAGATTCGAAAATGTAAAATGGATGAGGTTGGTAAAACTTAAATTTGGCTGACATTCTAGTATCTTCAAAGATTTAGAACTTTTTCATACATATGTCAAAGCATGTACCGTAAAACTTGATTTTCCATACTTTTTCTGTGAAACCATTTTCACTGATGAAACCAATTTCTTTTAGAAATTCAACTTATTCTACTTAAAAACCTAGCAACACCTACTTTTTGTAAATAGAAACAAAAATTTACACCAAGCAAATAAGTAATCCATGAATAAAAACTGCTACTGTAACAATTTAAATTTAGCCTGCTAGTCTGAATCTACTGGAGAACACTCGGCACTGTACTTTCATTGAAATGATAGCACTCTAATATAACTGTTTCTTTTTGTCATTGAATATAGCTGGAGAGAGAGATCAGTGAAGTAAAACTAACACAGACCAGTGATCACAACAACATCTCACAGGAGTATCAAGAAAAGTAAGTTTTATTGTATTGTACTTTTAATTAGACACTGATAGTCAGGAGTTACCTGCCCCTGACACTACATTATCGTGTCAGGCCTTCATTTGACTCGGACTGTTGAAACTCAAATAAACAAACAAACTTGAACAGATTATTCTGAAATTTTGAAAATGATTTTGTATAATTTTGCTAGTTATAAAAACAAAGTTGGACTGGTTTCTTGTGTATACTAGCTGGTATTACTGATTTTCCATGATATATTTCAAATATCCTTTATAACACCATGCATTGATATCTTTTTGAAGTGTTTGTTACCAGTATGTGTGAAATTTGATAATTTAACTCTCTGTGAAATTGATGGAATATTTAATTATTCATAATTCATACGAATACAGCGAGGATGAGACTGTATCTCTATGCAGAAGGTAATGTGTATGTTGATCTGTACTGGATTGCACTAATTGTAGTATAGTATTGTATGATAAACTTGTTTAAATGTTCAAATACCTTTTGATGGAACTAGGATATATATACAAATATGAATTTACCCTAAATAATAATTATACTTCCAAATTTGTACAATAAATTCTATTTGTCTTTGAAATTCTCTTGCTGATTGCCTGTCAAGTCTTTGGAATATTGGAGTTACAAAGGAATTTTCTGGTGGATAGATTTTTTACAGAGTTATGGCCCTTTGAATTCTTAATTGAAATGAATGTAGGACACTGAAGACCAGTGTCTGATTAATGATTATTTATGTGTACATTCAAATTCTTTAATTGTCACGAAAGTTGGTCAATCATAGTTTCTGTTGTCTAAATGTGTGTGTGTGAAACTGCTATGTTTAATTTTGTTGAAATAAGCAGATGGCTTACTTGAATTGAAAAATAATTATACTAAATAAACAATTTGTTATTTACTTGTTTAGAAAAACAGTTATTAATTATGTGTCTTAAGTTTTCCATGTTACTAAGAGAAAAACATTTCTCATAATAGAATGTTTATTAGTTTATTTGTGCTTAATTAAAATTAAAAGTTTCATAGCTAATAAATTCATGAACTTGATCAGAAAAAAGATTGTAATCTCTACTTTTTTGAAGTGTTACTTTGTCTTATTTGGCATTTTTAGTTGCAGCATCTAATTACAAATTCGCCTGAGTGTTTAACTTTAGTGAATAGTGTTTGCTTAATAATTACTAAGTTGCTGAAATTGCATGTGTATTTCCTGTGCCAATAGACACGAGAGTTAGTTATAGATTTCAGTGATTTTATGTTGCAATTTTCACTGAAATGATATTGCTAATTGATTAGTAAAATAAGTGCCCTTTCACATTTAGTCATTCATAATCTAGAAGTCCAAGCCTACATCGGAATTCAGATTACAATAGAAACAAAATGCCTTCAGTGGTGATATTATCTGTCAGTTCATAATCCATAAATAACAGGACAGTATTCAGACAGTTTATGAACAATTCCTGAATGTTCTGATCACCTGTGAACTCTTTAGAGTTAAGGATGACTTTGGTGTAAAAGTTGTTACATGGAGACTAATAGAATCTATTATTGCGTTGGGTTGTGGATAAGGTAATCTCACACAAGCTTAGAGATAAGTATAAAAAGAACAAGGCTTTGGCGAGTTCTTTGTACTTATCTCGTGCCAAGGGCTAGATTTCCTTATCCACGACTCATAAGTAATGGTAGATTTATTTTCTCACTGCTTAATCGGCATTATTTTCGACTTATTTCACTTCAATTTTCAATACATTTTCACGATTTTATGGGAAATTATATGGCGCATCGTTAAACAAAATGATGTCATTTTATGACGTTTTACACGATCTCCTGTAAATCACATGTCGGAGTTTCAACGTTGTTCCCGATGTAGATAACCCCATACGAGATAAGTTTTTCCAGCACCGCTATTTTTAGTAACTTTTACGGATTTTTCTATCCAGTTAGTGAGAAAAGCCAGTCTTATGCCCGTAGTATTGATATAAATGAGCATGGATACCTCCAAAGCAAAACCAATGCATTGAATTGTTGGGTTTCTTTTATATAATCATTACAATTAATGTATTTAAGGATAACACAGATGACAGTGGAGCATGAGAGGCAGATTCAGTCAGTTAATGAGAGAGCCAGTAATGCTAGAAAACAGGCTGCTTCCTTAGAATCACAACTGGCTGTTATACAGTGAGTACTTCACAGCTTAACAAAAGTTATACCTTCCCAAATATGATATATTCACCTAAACCCCCAATCTAAACCCCAAATAAAACAAAATTAATTGTTGTCTGTTGTGATTAATTATATGTGTTGTTTAATTTAGGGGACAACATGATCAACAGATGAAAATGAAAGATGAAAACGTCAAGGACTTAGAGAACAAAATTAAACATCTGAGAGAAGAGTTACATGAAGAGAGAGATAAATACACATCTAAGGTAGGATTACCTCCCTTGAGTTCATTCTCTATTTCTCTGTGATTTAACTTTTACTGCACAACTGGCATGGGATATTGTGCAACTTTTCCAACTTTAATTTAGAGGAAGATCATAGGTGTACTCTTGGGTAGAATCACTGACCTACTGTAGGCTAGCTGGACAGCTTTCTCAGATAGGAAATTATGTCCCCTGTGGGATTTGAACTTGCTGCAGTTAGGGGCTAGTGAAAACTAGCCATATACCATAACCACTTATATCAGAGGCCATTTGAATTTATTGTAATAGTAAGTTGTTCAAATAATTTTTCATTGCTATTCCTGCTGAGAATGTTCAGCATTTAATTATTTAATTACCTGTTAAGCCTCAATTAGAGCAAGCCGATTCTCCTCAAATGCTTACTGCACAAATTTTGATGCAACTTGATCATAATTGGCCAATCATTCTATTTTTAGAATGCTTTCTGGTCGTTAACGGTACCATATCATGCCTCGTCCCCTCTGATCAGCAATTAATCTCTCACCTGTAATATTATCCTGAGTAACTAGGTTTATTATCCTTTGAGTTATGGTCTTAATGTTTTGTATTATCTTTCCAAAGTTAATATTTTAGGTTATCATCATTTCAATAGCATTGATGGATTTTGATGGACTGTGCTTTTAGAATTTCTAAAACTATATTCAATGACCATATATTCTTTTTTTAACTTTTTGAAATTCTATTGCAGAGGGAAAATTTAGAACATACATTGAATGGTACTGAGAAAGAAATGGCCAAGTTAAGAAGTGAAAGAGATGATGCAATTAGAAATCATTCTAACATGGAGTCTAAAGTGGCTGATTTACAGGTAGTTATTGTAGTGTTGTTAATGTTTCATAAATGTTGCTTTTCATTTTTTGTATTTCTGTGTATTTTAATAGTGATAAGTTGACTGTGGCACTGTTTCAAGTTTCATAGTTGGTATATATAGTTAAAAAAAAACTATGCATGAATTTTGTCTGTCCTACCTACTGTATTTTTTGGTCAACTTTCCTTAAGTGAAACCATTTTCTTCTTGCCTTACGGAGATTTAGAAGTACAGTCAGTCATGTGCTAAGTACTCCCAGTGAATATAGGCCAATGAGATATTTAGTTGTTATAGTTCAATTACTAAAATTTAACCTCTAAATATGGACCACTTCATATAAACATAGTTCATGTAGAGGTGTAAGTTGTTTCGCAGTACAGTATTTCTACATATATCAATAGTTAACAAGACCATTTTGGCTTCAGATGGTGGTATACTTCCATGAACAATTCTAGTATTAATTAATATTGAGATTGTTATCTTACAGCTTTCTATCAATAAGTTAAATCGAGATTTAGAAACGGAGAAAGAGAATTCTAGTCGATACTGGGAGCGAGAAGGTCAGCTTAGATCTAAGCAAGCTCAGCTTGAAACTCGTCTAGAAGAAAAGACTAGAGATGTGGACAGACTGGAGAAAACACTAGCATCAGTTAAACAAGAATGTAATACTACAGTGTCTGAAAAGGTACATATTTATTCATCTGTTGGTCAGATGACAACCAGAATTGGTATTCTATATGATACAGTTTGTACTTGATTTATATGTTTTATGCCTTATACAATATGCTATCAGGAAATTCTTAAAGCTTTTGATCATGATGGTACAGTTAAACCTCTGCTGCACTGGGCCAAAAGTTTTTTTTTTGAGAATTCGGATTTTCAAAGAACTTTTAATGAATTCTGAAAAGATTAGGACTTGAAATCTATCCGATTTTCAGGGAGTGCTGGTTTCAGGTGTTTTACTGTATAATGAATTGTTTTGTCATGTATTTTCATTTTTGTGATATTATGTTAATATCTAAGTATACTGAAATCAATAACCTGTTTTTCAATGTCACTTTTATATTCTCCATATTCAGATTCTTGATGGTTAATTTTCAATGTTTCAGGTATCATTGATAGAGAGGCAGGAACGTGAAAGACATATGGATAAAATCAGCAGCCTCACTGCACAGCTGAGTGAAGTTAGTGAAAAATGTAACAAAATATCACTGGAGCTTGACAATAAAAAAGCTGAAAATCAAGAGTTCAAACTGCAGGCTAGAGAAACCGGTGACCGTGCTGATACAACAAAAGTTCAGCTTGAAGCTGCTGTGGCTGAGAGAAAACACCTGAGTGATATGTTGACTGCAAAATCATCTGACTTTGACAGAGTATCTCAGGAGCGAGATTATTATTTCAACATCATGGAGCAGAAGAACAATGAGTTGTCTCAGCTGAAGACAGAGAAAGAGAGATTGAGTATAAACTTAGAGGAGAGGGAGAAGAATATACACATGTTACAAGAACAGGTGAATGAATTGAAACATATGTTAGATAGTGTGTCAAGAACTAGTGAAAGTTTAAGAGAAGAAAGAGATGTGCTTGTTCAACAGTTACGTGAGACCACCACAGCCTTAGAAGAACTTAGGTCTTCTAGGGATAACATGGCTAAAAAGATGAAAATACGGGAAAAGAGGGTGCGAGAATTAGAGACAGAAAAGACTAAGAATGCTGAGGAGATAGAACTGAAAACTAAGGAACTAAGTATCATACAACAAGAGAAGGAAACACTCTTTAAGGAACTCAAGGAGAGCAGGTATGTTGGAGGATATTTTATTGTATTTTTCATCAGACTAAGAGCTTTTAGTTGAATTTTTTTTAGAACTGTTCAGTAATTTATCTGATTCTGTGAATCAGAAGATATGTGTACAGTTTGAAGTATAGTTGTTGAGAACATATTGCTTCAAATGGTAATTTTATGCCTCCATATTAATAGATCAGGGACATATATTGTTTTTGGTCTGTTTTTAACCTTGCCTATAAAATGAAAACACTTCCATCTACAGTCATCCAACTTCATATGTTGGTTCCTCATGACAACGTCTATAAGACCTGTGCATTTTCAGGTCAGTAGGTCAAACGTCATGGTCACCCCGAGGGAGCATTGTATTTTAAAAAAAGATCCTGTTAACTTACCTTTTAAATTTTGGTCTCTCCGTATCATATTCCACCCTCCTCTATAATGAAATAAATTCAGACAAATTTCAGATTTAGGTTGTACTAACTAGGACTAACACTTAATGTCTGACCATTTTTTTTCATTTGCACAAAATCAAGGGAAGTAATAATTTCATTATGAAATTGTCTACAAAGTTTGCATAATCTCCCTTGGATGTATGTTTCAAAGTGTATAAAAATGTTGTATTTTATACAGATTAAGTGAAATATAACAATTTATTTTAGTTATTATGATGTTATAGACCTTTAATGATATTTTTCAATTCACTCTGGGGTAGGATTTGATTATACAAGCATAATTACTGTGATTTGTCTACAATTAATATAAGTTTTTAACTCAGAATATGTGTTCATTGAATACAGATATGAAGTAGTTGGTATGTCTGAAGAGAAGGATATACTAAAAAAAGAGTTGGAACAACAAAAGTATCAACTAGACAAGACAATCAATAAACTGCAATATAGACTCAAATGTAAGTTGAAATGTTCTGCTGTTAAAAACATAATAATATTGCTTTGTTCACGTTTTTATTACAGATTTAAAGATACCCAAATTAGATGATTATTTAATTCCTGCTTTGTACAACTGTCAGTTTTGGTCTCTTAAGAAGCTGCTAAGGTTTAGGATTTTCAAAATCATTCAATGCTAGTACTACAATCATCGTCATTTTGCTCTTAATTTTTAAATTCTACCATTACTTGACAATATTTGGCCTTTAGTCAAGAAAGGTTCAAAACCCAGTTTTTAGGTGCTGCCTTTTTTTATTTCCTTACTACATACATAAAGCAAATTGCTTATTTGTGTGATATGTCTTTAACAAACCCACTCTAAAATAAACATTATCTGTGAAATTGATATTTACAAGACACAGCTATGTACCAGTAGTAAATTAGTATACACCATTCTTTAAGGACATAGAATTAGATTACGCCTAACACTAGCCATAAATTTGAAATTCAATTTTCTCTTCTAAAATATTTATTTCACAGCCACTGAGCATGATTTGGGACTTGCACAGAAAGCATTAAGAAAACGGGAATCTGTAGATAACAGTGCTGTGAAGACTGCCGATAAATTACAGAAGGAAGTGACAGCTAAACGTAGCCACCTTGACACTCTCCAATCTAAAATAAGATGGTACCAAGATCAAATAGACTCATTACTCAAGGTGAGTTTTGTGCATGTTTTTCAAGCGAGATAGAAGATGACCTTTATTCTAAAAAAATTCAGCCCTTCATTTTGACTGGAAAAAATACATCTGTAAGATATTTGTATATAATGTCAGGAGTTATCTTTTGAAACTTGTTCGATGCTATTTGAGGTAAGTTTTGCACAAGCAATGCATGTTTCAAGAGAGAGTTAAAATGAAATGTTGATCGGTGTATATTTTTGCAAACCTTCATTTTAACAGGAAAAAAATGCTTCCAATAAAATATTTAAATACATTATAAATGCTGGGAGTTGTCTTTTAAACAAACTTGTGTTAATGTCAATTTAGAACAGAATCTATTTCTTAAGGATATATTGGTCATTCTCTTTTAAGTAGCTTAGAGTGGAATACACAGATACAATCATACCTGTGTTAGTGGCTACCTCTGAATAAAAGCTTCCCTGTGAATAAAGGTCATTCTTTTGAAATCTGTCATTGATTATTTAAACACAATGACCTCAAAATAAAGGCCACCTGTCAATAATGGCCACATTTAATGTCTTTCCAAAGGGTGGTCTTTGTTCAAAGGTTTGACTGTAAGTTAATTTTTTAAACAATACATGTATGTATCATTTAACCAAAACACATTTCTTCCCTATGGTTTAGTATTGACTTATTATTATGAAATAATTGATGTGTATTAAGCGCCTTATCCTAGCATTTTCATAGTGGTACAGATTTTGAAATTTTCTTATCTGTTATAAAGAAATATCCCTGCAGTAGATGAATCAGTATTTTGATGCTTTGTTTGCAAGCAGTATTTTCATTGATCTAATTATACATTTCTTTTATAATAGCATCTTTATATCTTTGCAGGAAAAGGGGAATTTGGAAAATGATAAGGAAAAGTTGAAATCCAGTTTGAACAAAGCTTTGATACATAACCAACAGTTACAGGTAGATGTAGAAACGTCAAATAGTCGATCAGCTGAACTGAAGAATCATTCCAATAAATTAGAATCATCACTTGAAAAGGTAGGTTATTACCTCCCTTTGTGTTCCGCTCTGTTCTGTTGTATTCCTTAATTTTTTTTAGAATTCTTCTTTTTTTTTAATGTTGTAAGTGTAATATTTCCATGAATGTGATAACTATGTTTGGTTATTTTCTGAATAATGTAAATGTGACATGGATTTAATGGTCAGATGAATTTTTTTAAATTGCTTAATATATCTGCATTGAAATATCCATACTAACAGCTCATATTATTAGATATGTGGATAGGGGATTGTCGATTATTTAGTACATAAAATCTAATGATAGTTCAGTCTGTGTGACAATGAAAATAAGGGTTTTGGATTTACCTGTTTTAAATGAATAACTATAAATTTAAAAGTGTAGTAGCATCATTTGCTGTGCTGAAAAATGTAGAGTAGTTAGTTAGAATGTCTTCATTAATTTCATATTGTATGTTTAATATCAACATTGAACACTGTAATTTTAATCTCTTTATCTGTGATGCCACTAAGATGGCCACGCATTAATGAATGCTTTGAATCAATTAGTTTTATACTGATAGCATCTGTCATCATTGTCTCTTTGAACACATGGGAAAACCAATATTATGTGTATCTACTTCTTCTAAGTGCTTATGTTATAAAAAATATGCCATTACCTGTCATTACATTTTCCATTAAAATTTCTGATATTTTAGTGAAGTTGATACATTCAAAATCATTATCTACATGCAGTCCCATTGGTTAAATATGATATTGTGTTGCTCCTAGGTAGTTGAACCATTAAGTAGATTAAATAAAAATGTCTAACTGTAGAGATATTGTTTTACCTGATGCCCTGTTATTCAAGTACAATTGTATCTTGTTTTGATACCTTTTAAATGTTTTTTTTTCTGGGGTTAATGTTAACACTATCAAACAAGGTCATTTGAAAGTGAAGGAAGACAAAGTGAAACCTGGTTACAAGAATGCTGAAAATGGCGGACTGGTGGGTGGGCTTGCGTCAAACAGACGGTGTCCGGTCAATAACTTAACTTTGGATTGACCAATCTTGAATAAACTTGGTATGTAGGATCCTTGAATGAAAACCTACCTTAGGATGTATTTGGGATCTCTGGGGTCAAGGTCACTGTAACTAAAAATAGAAAATCAGTGTCTGGTCAATAACTTAAGTTTGGAATGACCAAATGTTGACTAAACTTAGTATTTACCATCCTTGAATGAAAACCTACTTTGTCATCATTGTCTCTTTGAACACATGGGAAAACCAATATTATGTGTATCTACTTCTTCTAAGTGCTTATGTTATAAAAAATATGCCATTACCTGTCATTACATTTTCCATTAAAATTTCTGATATTTTAGTGAAGTTGATACATTCAAAATCATTATCTACATGCAGTCCCATTGGTTAAATATGATATTGTGTTGCTCCTAGGTAGTTGAACCATTAAGTAGATTAAATAAAAATGTCTAACTGTAGAGATATTGTTTTACCTGATGCCCTGTTATTCAAGTACAATTGTATCTTGTTTTGATACCTTTTAAATGTTTTTTTTTCTGGGGTTAATGTTAACACTATCAAACAAGGTCATTTGAAAGTGAAGGAAGACAAAGTGAAACCTGGTTACAAGAATGCTGAAAATGGCGGACTGGTGGGTGGGCTTGCGTCAAACAGACGGTGTCCGGTCAATAACTTAACTTTGGATTGACCAATCTTGAATAAACTTGGTATGTAGGATCCTTGAATGAAAACCTACCTTAGGATGTATTTGGGATCTCTGGGGTCAAGGTCACTGTAACTAAAAATAGAAAATCAGTGTCTGGTCAATAACTTAAGTTTGGAATGACCAAATGTTGACTAAACTTAGTATTTACCATCCTTGAATGAAAACCTACTTTGGGATTGTATTTGGGGTCAGTCAGGTCAAGGTCAAGGTTGCTGTTACTAAACATAGTAAATCAGTTTCCAGTCAAAAACTTAAGTTTGGAATGACTAATCTTGACTAAACTTGGTATTTTGCATCATTGCATGAAAGCTTTGATTGGGATTGTATTTGGGGTCAAGGTCACTGTTACTAAAAATTGAAAATCAGGTGAATAACTTGATTAAGGATTAAGATATTGTGATGAAATTTTGTGTGTATGTAGTTTACATACATTCCATGCTTTAAATTGCATCAATAAGTAAGGATTAAGATATTGTAATGAAATTTTGTGTGTAGGTAGCTTACGGGAAACCAAGCTTGGGATTGTCAGTGTCAACTTATTAGCTGCACTGGAAACTGAACCACTGATGAAGCCTTAGTACAGAGTACTGTGGTATTAAAGCCTTGGTTTCGTGTTATATATTTAATCCTCCATTTATAGATCCGGGCATATTGTTTTTGGCCCATTTGTTCTTTTGTTTGTTTGTACCAAACTTTAACCTTGCCTATAAAATCAAAATGCTTCCATCTACAATCATCAAACTTCATTATGTTTGTTCCTCGTGACAATCTCTACAGGACCTGTGCATTTTCAGGTCAGTAGGTCAAAGGTCAAAGTTACCCTGAGGGGGCATTGTGTTTTAAAAACATATCTTGTTCTGAAAAGGTTATAATATTAACTAAAAAGCTGAAGGGTTGTCTAACTTGGAAATTAGATTGACATGTAAAATTTTAATGTTAATGACTTTCTATAAGTTAAAAGCAAATTAAACATACATTGTATGTATGTACTTGACATTTGAATCATAATGTCAGTTTTTTTATAAAAAATGATCCTATGTTGTAACATAATACACCCATGGGAACTGATTAATTATCAGACAAATACACCATCATTAAAAGCCCCCTATTTTATCAGGGGCTGCATCTTTTAATTTCATTGCAAAACTAAAAAAAAATCCGGACATCCTTGTGATGTTAATTTTTGTTGTTGATATATGGAACAGGGATCAATAGATTTGCAGTGTTTTTTCACCATTAGTGGATATATGCAGGGACCCTAGGGAGGGAAAATAGCATCCTGAGGGCAAATTGATGAAGACAAGGCATACACAGCCTTATAGTAATTAAATGCCAATAGATTTAATGTTGATGGTTTTAGACTAAATAAGACACACTACCAGTAAATTTTACAATCTTTTAGATAAAAAATGTCCCATGTGAAAATGGAATTCATCTGGAGGGGAGTTTTTATTGATTAGTGGTGAAAACAGAAAGTTTGTAGACAAGGCAGTAAGGCCTAATAACACCTCAAATCAGTCCTAAATAAAGGATGGTTTATATACTAGACATCATTGGAAACAATTACTTCCACAACCTCAAGATAGGGTAGCTGCTAAGCTGGCAGACGAAAACCACAAAATTAATGTATTTTATTAGCTGTTTGATATCTCATAATATAGCTGATAAAGACACAGAAAAGAGATGTAAGTATTGTGGAATTGGATTGGACAAAAAACTAAAATTTAAAATCAACTTACCCATATTAAATATCATGTTTGAATAATGATTATAGCTTGACACATACATGCGCTGTGGTTTCATTTATTTTCGTTGACATCGACTAACTGCCTAAAATGATAGTGTTGAAGGTATTGATTTTCTTTTGTTTGTAATGGATGAAACCAAAATTAAAATTCTGAAACTTCATGCTAGCTTAGTCTGTCTGAGAATAATCCCTTTCAAGCCTCATAAACATGAAAATACATCTCTGGGATTACCATGTGTTATATAATAGTCATAGTAAGTTGTGTGGTCTGCTTGTTGAATTCCTTTCATGAAATGAAAGTTAAGTAAACAACACTGTCTGAAAATGTTTGGGCGTCTGTTGAATAAATGGTATTAGTTGCCCTAATATTGGTTTATTTATTTATCTGTTGATTAACAGCCTATTTGACAGTTATGGTCATTTCAGAGTCGCCCCGGAGAAAGGGGAGAGAGGACATAGGAGAACCAGGCATTTAATCCCTGATCTTTTCAAATAGTTTTTTCCTGGTTCTTTATCCTGCCTTGTGATAAGCACCCTGCAGAGTAACCCCAGAGAAAGAGGAGAGAGGATATAGGAGAACCAGGCATTTAATCCCTGATGTTTTTGAATAGTTTTTTGCTGGTTCTTTATCCTGTCTGTGTGATAAGCACCCTGCAGAGTAACCCCAGAGAAAGGGGAGAGAGGACATAGGAGAACCAGGCATTTAATCCCTGATCTTTTCAAATAGTTTTTTCCTGGTTCTTTATCCTGCCTTGTGATAAGTACCCTGCAGAGTAACCCCAGAGAAAGGGGAGAGAGGATATAGGAGAACCAGGCATTTAATCCCTGATCTTTTTGAATAGTTTTTTGCTGGTTCTTTATCCTGCCTATGTGATAAGCACCCTGCACTCCTGGCCCTTTTTCCTTTGATTTTCTAAACACAGTACTTGGCTCGGTAGTTGGGATGGGGACACTGAAAAAGCATCCCTGAGAAATTTGAGAATCAAACCCATGACCTTTTGTTTAGTAGTTCAGCTTGTTACCACTCAACTACCAATCACCCCTCATCTACGTTTACATGAATTCATTTCAAATTAGCTTGAATAATAGCCCAGTAATTGTGTCTTCATCATCATGTCCTGACTTCAGTGTCTATTAAAAAATTTAACTATCATTGTACACATTTCTATTAATAATTTAATTGATTCATACTATTAAGTCTTTTGCAGGTTGTTGATTTTTTTCTTTTGATATATTTAGCATCTAAATATACTAATTATAACTTGTGCTATGAAAATAGCATCTTTTCTTATGTTCATCCAAAATGTTCTGATATTTCACATTGATGCTCACATTTTCAGACTTCTACCATTTCAGAAACAAATATTATTGAGGATATATCTTGTCTTGTCTTGATATTGTTTTATAAAAACTCATGGCATTTTTGTGATAGGGAAAAAGAATGAAACCACCGTATTTGAGTATGTCTAAAATAAATTGGATAATAATTTTTATACTGCATTGTCACGGTTCATGGTCGTAATTTACTAAAAGTTCAGAAGTGACACTATACATGTACATGTAAATTAATGAAATAATCACAGTACTCCTTCAGATAGCTAAAATGCTCTGCTTAACTAATTAGTATAACTTAAATAGTATGTTTTTTGTACAAACATAACATTAAGCTATGTCATATCTTTGAACTGCTGTATTTCGCTTGTTTAAAAGCATGCCTTTAGTATTGATATCTTAAATTAATGGCTTATTGTGTATTAGCTTAAATGCTTAGGGAGCCATTAAACTTGATCCTGAAATTTAAGGATTTGTGTTCATGGAGAAAATTAACCAAATAGCATTAAACACCAATCTGTATCTTGTTTGTAATGGAATAAACTTGCCTGACTCAGTTTCGTAAATTCAGTAGTTTCATAATAAAAATTGTTCAATAAAGTCATTTCGTGCTTTTCCCAGAATGTCTTAGAATTATATTGTGAAACAATGTTTCTAGTGGGCGTTTATATACATGGTTTTCACACAACACCAATAAGTGCTGTTTAAAAACACTTGTTTACAGTGGAGAGAACATAACATTGATTGATTAAGATGCTGGCTTATGCAGGGTTTTACTGATTTTGTCAAAAGTTGGAATGCCTTTCTAGTCTCTGTACCTCCAATGTAACACCTTATAGAAGCTAATTTGTTTTCCTATTGTATGGAAGGCTCAGTCTGATACAGCATTGCCATGTATGGTTTGCTTAATATATGAAGCACGCACAACAGCCTAATATTTAAATTCTACGCCCCTTTCAGTCAGAGTCCTATGAGGCGGATAGTTCACTTAACCATTGTTCCTTAAAAGAACCAGTACCAGACTCCCATCCTCTATAAGCAACTGACTACTTTCTCACATAAAGTGACATGTTTGTTAGTGGGGCTCGAACCCATGACCGACCCACTATCAGTGTGTGCATGGTTACAGTGATTTGAAGTCAGCAACCTTTAACCACTTGACCACGGAGGCGGGTCGCATTAAAACTAATATGGTCAATTATTTTTGGTATATATACCATCTGAATGTTTTCATTGTCAATATTCCTAGAGTGAGACTTAGAACTGCTTCCCTGTTGTAATGAATATATGAACATGTTGAATGTCATTAAATATCCAATACCTTACATCTACTTTAATTAGCACCATCCATTCTTCATTCTTATCTGGTGTATCATATTACCTGTAGGAGATTTAATATATTGCCATGGTAATTCTAAAATATGTATATAAGTTTGTCCTTATACAGTTGTAAGTCTGCCTCCTTTGAGTGGAACTTGCATTAATTTCTAAACCTTTTGAATCCTTGATGCATTTAACAAGAAGCTTCAACTAATTTTATAATTAACTACTTAAAAGATTTTTACAGGCAATTAGTTCTGAAGTTTGAAATGCAATAGACGTGTTTTATAGTAAGCAAACAATGTTGGAATTCTTGGTAAAAATTTTTTTTTTTTAATGAATGTAAAAGTGAATATGAATGTATTTGTTGTATTAGATAGAGGAATCTTAAATCTTCAGTGTTTATACAATTATGGTGAACATATTTTTTAAACTTGTCCAATTAACTCTGGGTTGGACAGCACTTGCCTGTTAAGACTGTTCCTGTCAAAAAGTTATTGATACTACTTCATTAACTATTCATGAACTGTGCAAAAATAGTTCATGAATTCTAATCAAAGGGGAGTCTCAGGACTGCATGGTCATGGAATATGAAATGCAGAACATTTTATAATAATTAATGTAGGTCTGTAGTTCTTTTCGTGTGACAGAATAAGTGAAAATAGAAGAATTTTTCCCATCCTGTCAATTCTCTTGGTTCTGTCGGCTGATACAAATTCCTAATTTGTAATTAATGAGATATCTGCCTTTTGGGATGTCTGAAATGTTAATCTGGTGTGCAGACCACTGACCCATGGGATAGATTTATACATAATATTCTGTAATTACATCTGTGTCTGTAGACATGGTTCACATAATTATGGTAGGTCACTACTAGTGATGGCAGTAATTATTTCAAAAACACCAAGTTTGTTATTGAAATATTCTCAGAATCTGTCATCCTTCCAAACAAATATTTAAGTATTGGTCATTCACCTGCCTCCGTGGTGTAGTGGTAAAGGTCGCTGTCTTCAAAGCACTGCAACCTCTCACTGATAGAGGGTCGTGGGTTTGAGCCCAGCTACTGTCCATGTTTCTTTATGTGAGAAAGTAGGCAGTTTTTTACGGAGGATCAGAGTCTTTAAATAAGTGCTAGTTCTTCCCAGAAATGATGGTTTTGTAAACTATCCGCCTCATATGACTCTGACTGCTAGTTGAAATGGGGCGTAATTTAACTCCAATGAACAAACAAACACTAGGTCATTTATAAAGAAAAACTTAACATTATCTGAGGCAATCTTAACATTATCTGTGGCCATCTTACTTCTTTTTTTAAACAGGAAGTAGTAGTAAAAAAGCTTATAGAAACATTGCATTCATTATTATCCTTATTTGGAATACTCTGAATAGTACAAAAGTCAAGAAATTAAATATTAATATAAATTCAGCTTGATTGTTTACCATCGCAAATGAATGTTACTTGTATTTAATCTAAACTGTAACAATTTCATAGTTATACTGATTAAATGCACAGTATTAGCGCATGTAATTCAATTACTAGTCTTTCTCCTTGACATTAATATTCGGTCTTAACATGTTGTTTGTTTGATGTGAACTCGTTAAAATGTCAGTATTTTATACAATTTTTCCAAAATTGTTTCTCAATAGAAATTGGTGTGCTGATCTTAATCTAAAACTTTGTCAGATGACAAAATAAAACATTACTGCAAAACCAGGAAATAATCTGCTAAAAAAGGCACTTCCTTGGTGTTCAATAAGGTTAAAAACAAGACTATCAGTCATGCTTAAAGGAAACATAAACAAACATTGCGTGTCCAATGAGAAGCCTTGTTGTTTGCTTTCGGGGGATGTGAATAAAAACTCAGCGTAATTTTCCCTGACTGAAGATATTTTTGAAACAATGTGATAAATTTCGGAGTAATTCTTGAAGGATTTACTCTGTCATTTCAGTGTTGATTATTCACTTAAATCAAGATGTTGTCATGAAAATGCCATGGGACTAGGCAATTAGCTTTAGGAAGCATGATGAATTATTTAATAAAATTATTTTATTCAACCCGATGAACTTTGAGTCATAAATTAGATTTTTATTATGATGTATGTATGGTGGTATGTATGGTGCTCTTTGAAGCTGATTTTATAACAAATGAGATATTATTATTTTTCTCAGTATGTCGCGCTTGACAAAGTTCTTAGGAAGGTAGGAAAAGATAAGGTAATGGCTTAAGATGAATGAAAACTGCATGGTGTGTGTTTATATGTGTGGGTTCACCTCAGTATTCTAATTATACTGTCAGAAATGAACTTGAAGCATTTATTGATTAGGGATGAAAATCTATAGAATATGATGTATATATATATATATAAGAATCAGATGGCATTAAAGACAAGTCAAGAAATATGATGTATTAGTCTAGGAATCATAATGATCTTATATCAGATGGCATTTAGGAGGAGAAGTTTTGTTATGGTGTAATCACGACAATGTTCTCAAATATTGGCTCAATTTTCTTCCCAGTTTTTTTGCCAAATTTCCATTTTGTGTTTTTGTATTTCCCACTTTAAATTATTTTTCTTCAGTGCTGCAGGGATTTTTGAATAATTGTTTCAATATTTGGGAAAGTGTATTTATGATTTATTTTTTTATTTGAACAAGATGATACTGCTGTGAAAAGCATTTAAGTCCCAAAGGATACTTTATTCGGTGTGCAGTGACAAAATCCACCTAATTAATGACTTTGAGTTCATTTCTGAAGGTTGTCAATATTGAGGTGAGAACCTGGTCAAATGATAATAACAATAGACTATTAATTAACACTATAGTATAAGATATATAGGTACTGTGATACATTACTGGTTTGACTTTTCTGTATTTATGTTTTATGTATGTGTGAAATTCAGATGGTGTTGTTTTTACTTACAAGATTTTATAGATGTGTTATAAAACATGTAGTATTGTTATGTGATAGCTTGTTAAGTTTTAATACAGTGTACTCATGTTGTGTCACATGTGATAGCTTGTTAAGTTTTAATACAGTGTACTCATGTTGTGTCACATGTTAATTCTATATATGATGTTTCTATAGCACCCTGTAAGTAATATATACACGTGACTCTTGTTATGATGAAATTTGTGGGGCTTGAGAAAATTATTCATCCTATCAAAAGTTTGATATAATCAGTGGAGAGTACACTTTGTTGTTGGGTCATTTATACTTCAGCCAAGTTGACTGGCAAAAATGTTTTAGTCTATAATTATTTGAAATCCACTTTTAGAAAGAAGTTATTTTGAATTACAATCAAACATATGAACAAAGGCCACCGTGAAAAGACAAACATGGCTTTTTTTGACAGGTGGCTTTTATTCAGAGGTCATTTTGTTCTAAATAATCAATGACAGTGTTTAAAACAATGGCCTTTATTCACAGGGTGACCTTTAATCATAGATGGCCGCTTAAACACAGGTTTAACTGTT
This sequence comes from Lutraria lutraria, assembly GCA_964023205.1. Taxonomy (NCBI): domain Eukaryota; kingdom Metazoa; phylum Mollusca; class Bivalvia; order Venerida; family Mactridae; genus Lutraria; species Lutraria lutraria. Next base: position 46,945,883 of record OZ026833.1, on the reverse strand, counting down.
TTACATACTTTTCATCATTCATTATTTAATTCATACTCATCTGTGAAGTCTGATATATATAGATACCTCATGTAATGTATCTATTAAGTCTGTTACTCTGAAACCAAGTGCTCACTTATATACCCAATGTTCTCCCATTTATTTGGACTTCAAAAAAAACAACTCCAACACAACAAGCTTTGAGAAAAAAAGTCAATTTTATATGAAGCCCAAAAAGTGAGACTTTAAACATAATTTGACTTTAATTGATTTATGATTAGTAATGTCTGTACTCTAATTATAAAGAAATTGTAAATTTCTCAAGATGTACTATACTTTCTTATTAGCTACATGTAGTTCAATTCCATCTTTCTTGATGTCTTAATACAATAACTGTAATTCTCTTTCTATAGTCACTGGTTCATCTATTATTTACTTTTTCACTTATGTTATTTCAGTAAATTGTTGAATAAGTCTGGTCTGCATTGAAACTAGAACTAGTTTTACATGTCCTAGACTTCTTCTATGTTATGTTACATACTTCCATAAACTTTAAAGTTGGTTAACATGTTTGCTATTTTACATAGAATAGATTGCATATTATTCCTTCAATTTACACCTGTCAAATAGTTATTCATACTACATGAATAATACAAGAACTATGCAAGAAAAAGTCATGTTTTCATGAATTCTATTCAGAAGGGAGGATTTGAAATTATCTCCCTTGGGCCTACTGAATTAAGTACTTTTCTACTCTTAGATTTCTTATCAGTTTTGTTGAATATAATTGTCTAGTATTATATTGATTGATAGAAGAATATTACATTTTAAGACAAAAACAAACATGCAACCTAGGAATTTATGCCCAAAATAAACAAATGATCAACTTTTTAAGTTCAATATTTTATTGCTCAATATCGACATGTGGTATTTTTACAGGGTCATAGTAAAATATCATCAATTTTACCATCTGTTGATTTAATATCATAGCAAGTTCTATGCACTGTAAATCTTGTTTTTTAAAAGTTGCTGATAGATAATTTTATGTGGGCAAAGGTTTGATTTTCATGAAAATCATTGATAGATATTTTTATTTCTTTTATTTCATCTTTTATTGGAGAATTAATATAACATTTAACAATACTACAATTATTACACATTTTTATCTTACTCTAACTCGCTTACATATTATTGAATGATTTATCCCAACTTTATAATATATTCATATATCAAAAGTAATTTCAGTCCATCAGCATAGAAGCACAGTGTCCTGTAAGGAGTTAATTATAAGCTATATTATAAATCTGTGGCATTAAATATTCCATCAAAGTAAGCAGTCAATAATCACCTTATTCGGGACACGTTTTAGAGTTACTAAGACTCTACTGTGAGACTTAACTTGTTACATTTATATATTCAAGGCTGCACTTCGCAATGCTACAACTCAAGCACAAGTGGAAATGTTTGAACAAGAAATGACTAGAATGAAGTTAGCTCATCAACTGGAGATGAAGGTATTTTCCGATATTTTCTATGTAATTTTGTATCAGTGTAGAGCAATGCATGTGCTTTTCGTATCAATTTTACCTCCATGTATAGAAGAGTCTTTGTTCACTTTGTTACCTATTTACCTCCACATTGAAGAGTGAAAGATTACTTTATTTCCTATTTACTTCCATATTGAAGAGTACTTGATGACTTTATTACTTTTCTATCTCCATAAAAAAGACATTATCCAGTCAGCATATCTTTGTTAATATAGCACTCGCTGCACTTTATCATTATAAAGGATTGACATTTGTCTTTCTGGTATCAAATTGTCAGTTTCTCATCAGAGTGTCTGAGAAGTACATGAAACTGGGGTGTTGACATCCATATTGTGTGAGATTTTTATGACTTTCATAAATAATTGATACATGATTGTCTAGTTTTTGTGCCCCCCACTCTGATTTACCCTCATCTGTCCATTCGTTAGAAAATAGTGTGTCACACTATGTCATATCACCAAAACATTTTATAGGGGCAGAGTTATGAAATTATACAGAAATTTTATCATCATAATTATGATGTTATGCATAAAGGGTTTTAACTCTGTCAAAGTCTGAAGACTCTAGAGCTAACTGCCCTTGAATTTTATTTTGTTATTACATCTGACAGTCATGACACAGGCTTATATATCAAGTTGTACATAGTAAAACTTAGAAGTGTTCCTTTGTTCAATCAAGCTGACTATGTAACATTTACTTAAGTATGTATTTTAAGCTACTAATTCAATATCTGTCTGATAATTATGGCTTTCGTCTGCCGTGTAATCTGAACGACTTAGTGTGAGTCTATGATGTATTCTAATACTGTTAGGCATTTGTAAAGAACCAGTTTTTTTTGCTTACTGGCCATGCATGTTTTGCTGAATTATGAGATATTGTTGTAAATTAATTGATTTCTCTGTGTTCCTCAGCAGTTTTTTTGTTCAATCATTGCTTTTCATGAACAAATAGCTACATTATAACAGTTATATTCAGTTTTGTTTTATTTAGCTAAGGAAATTATATTTGAAAAAGTCCCAAAATAAAACAATGTGTGTTTATAGAAACTCTTTTTGTTTATTGTGGTTAATTAAGTTATGTGTTAAGATTGCCATTTTCAGGAAAAGTTTACCTAATATTTATTGAGCACAAACAATCATGAAGAAATCAGCTGAGTGTATGTAAATTAAATGCTTGCTTGGATAGGTTGATAAATTTAGTTTCTACATACTATTAATCTTTTATTCCATATAATAAAACTAATTAGATCGATTAGGACATTACAGGGCAATAATTCTCAGTTTGTCTTATCTTAAATTTCCTTTTTGTGACTGTGAAGTGTCATTTCAGATTTCTTCAAATTTTCTGGTAAAATGATGCCTCAGGATTTTCAAGTCTGTACAGAATAGTATCAATTTCAGCAGTCTGATTCTTTTCCTAAGCTTTTCATTACCCAGATGTCTAATTTCAAACCACCAGTGACATACCAAAAACCATTCTCCAATTGTTTGGATATATATGTAATTAAGTTTTGAAGAGGCTGTTTAAATTAGTCAGACATTGTGATTTGTAATGAATTGTCTGAGGATTGGTTGCTGTGAACATAAAATGCCAATCAAAGTTAACTTGCTGACATTTTTTCTCCTTGTGAATGTAGGTGTTATTCTTGTAGGAATTATTTTGTCACTTTTTCTATCCTCCAACCATGTCCCTGTCATTGTGGCTCAAATTTATTACAATAAAACTTATTTGATTAACATGTCCAGTATCAATTACTGGAAATAGTCTCAAATTCTATATGGCTTACTACTTTGGGCTATTTTACATTGCTTTTACATTACTTGAATTATATATGATGATACCATTTGTGTCATTTTATAGGAAGCTGTTCAGAAAGTTGTTACCCTGAAGCAAGATAAAACAGATCCAACTAGGGATGATAGAACTGGAACCAGTCAGCCACAGATAACAAGAACAGTCCAGCCACCAGGTGGTGCCACCTTGCAACCAGAAAAGATGGCTGAAGGAGATAGAATCCTTGCCAAACAGTCTAGTGAAAATTATAAAGAAATTGGTTCAGAACTAAAACTGCTCTTGAGTGAAATGAGAAATATGATATCTGACAGGAAAGATCCGCAATCAGAAAAGCCATCGGCCTCAAACCGGCATAGACAGGTCAGAGAACGTGAGGTCAAACAAAGATCAAAGCCAGGATATCGACCAAGAACACTTGATATGATGCCACCAGAGAAGAAGAAAGCATTTTGTCATCACAGGTAAATGAAAAGAAATAAGTTTTGTTATAAAACAAAATATAAACAAGTAAAATATTTTCATAAATGTAAGTTTTAACATATTTAAAAGCATGTTCATTTGATATTTATGAGGGACTTTGGCTGTTATTTTCTCTCTGAATTTTTATGATCACACCTTCAGTATGGTACGGGTAATTTGGCAACTTATCCCAGCTGTAATGTTGGAGAAAGATCCCATGCAGGCTAACACCTGAGCAGGACAGCTTACATAATATATTATATAATTTATTTGATCCCAGATGGAATTTGAACCAACACCAATGAGGGGCTAGTGATGTCTAGTCAGAGGCCATAACCAATTGACCATACAAATCAAAGTTATTGATTTCATATTTTTAGGTCATTTCTCAAAATGTGATTTATTTACTGTATCACCAATTATTGATGTTCATACCTTTAAGTGAAATGAGTTAATTGAGTGTTATTCTATGATTCTTTGATTACAGAGTTCCGTCAGCTCCTTCTGATATCAGTTACTTTAGTGATGGTGAGGCTGATGACAGAATACACAACAGGTCTAGGTCAGTGACTGGAACATATGCCCTCTATTCTCCTATTGAAAAAGGTGAGTACAGTTTTAGCTTTCCTGAGCACTCCATTAAAATTGATATGAACAAATAATATGCGAAGTTACAATTCTTAGAAGGTTTGTGCTCTTGTACAATAAAGGAGTATGTATTTTAAAAATACTCAAAGTAATTGGATTTAGTTGACACTTAAGAAAACACTATGTTGAAAATATGCAATATTTCATATTTAATCTGTTGTTCCCTACGGAATTTTAAAACTGAATTTATTTTTTATTGAAAGTATTTTTTTCCTGGTATGTTTGTCCATTTCATTATATTTTTTCTCTAGTACTATTTCATCCTCTTAGATCACAATTTTGGCAATAAAAATCCAATTAATTGAGATAGTAGGACCAAAAAGACTGCTCTGTGAAAACACACAGTAAAATAACTGTCTGTTAGAACAACTTAAGTGTGATATACGAGTCATTGGCAGTATATTTTCTATCATCAGGTATGACAATATTCCAGATATATCTGCTATAATTGATGAACAAATTAAAAGTTATTTGATGAAAATATCTCACGAAATGTCAAAGTTATGGTGAATTTAATCTGCTCTGAAGGATTTTCTTTAATACAAACCCAATTAAATATAGAAACAATGTAGTTTAAGGTCTCTTGTTTTTTAAAAATGGTTGGGTGTATATGATTTTCAGGATTTTTAATTTGGTTCTGTTGACACCCCTACATGATACTACTTTCTTTTGTTTACACAGAAAATCAAAAATTTAGTTCCACTAAGAGGCACCGGCGAAGTCGTTCTGCTGAAATGCCGTCAATCCTAGCGCAGGACTCCAGTACATGGACAGACACAGACTATAGAACTTCAGATTATTCACCTCCTGTACCTGATTCTGATATTACAGGTAAAAGAGAAATTTGTAATCCTAGAACAGTCATAGAAACATTTACTAACACATTGAAAAGTTAAGACATTGCAAGCTCCATTACAAGAAATATTAAAATAGATGCTGTTGTAGAATAAACCCTTTAGTTTCATGCAAAATGTGATCATTGTTATGTTAATGGGTAATACTGCTCTCCAAGAAATATTCGAAGATACATAGTTTTATGTTCCAAACATGAATTGTTGTCTAATTGTTGCTAGAATATTTTCCAGATAAATTATAGGCTATAATACATGTATGTTCTGTTAACAATACTTTGATTGTATCTCTTTCTGTGTTGCAATGACAGCTCTTCTGATTCTGTATTTGGTTGTTTGGAAATCTTTGAAAAAAAGATGTGAAAAGAAGTTTTGTTATCATATGTTCTGAATAGTCTCAACAAATGATACTTAGTTGGCCACGTACCACAACTGATAAAGTCAATATAATTTATAAAAATGTGACTATTCAAGCCATACTCAGAACATAATGGAATATAGAAGTAATTGGTGACTTCTGTATATAGTTGTTATTGACTTTCGCATGTAAAGTCTGTCAGAAAGTTGATGTTAACTTGCTATGATCTCCAACAAGCAAACTTCTACCATGAACATATAATTCGTTTTTTTATAGCTCTGCCATGGTGAACAATATGTTGCAATCATTGTCCTTTTTGTTGAATTTTTGTTGATCAGGTAAACAATCTATTGTATCAAAATCCTATTTGGTTATTTGATGATCAGGTGTGCAATGTATTGAATCAAAAGTCCTATTTGGTTATTTGTTGATCAGGTGGGCGATCTTTTGTTATCAAAGTCCTATTTGGTTATTTGTTGATCAGGTGGGCGATCTTTTGTTATCAAAGTCCTATTTGGTTATGTGTTGATCAGGTGGGCGATCTTTTGTTATCAAAGTCCTATTTGGTTATTTGTTGATCAGGTGGGCGATCTTTTGTTATCAAAGTTCTATTTGGTTATTTGTTGATCAGGTGGGCGATCTTTTGTTATCAAAGTCCTATTTGGTTATGTGTTGATCAGGTGGGCGATCTTTTGTTATCAAAGTCCTATTTGGTTATTTGTTGATCAGGTGGGCGATCTTTTGTTATCAAAGTTCTATTTGGTTATTTGTTGATCAGGTGGGCGATCTTTTGTTATTAAAGTCCTATTTGGTTATTTGTTGATCAGGTGGGCGATCTTTTGTTATTAAAGTCCTATTTGGTTATTTGTTGATCAGGTGGGCGATCTTTTGTTATTAAAGTCCTATTTGGTTATTTGTTGATCAGGTGGGCAATCTTTTGTTATCAATGTCCTATTTGGTTATTTGTTGATCAGGTGGGCGATCTTATGTTATCAAAGTCCTCTGGAGCTGTCTTGTTAGTTGACTAGATAAGATCAATGATTCACCACTATATTTGTATGATAACTAATGTGAAGTGAGTTCTATATGTCTTTGTGTGGTTTGGTTTATCAGATTGACAGGCTGTTAATTATGGCATTATCACAGAATTGATGACTTTTTTATTCAGTAATGTATTGGTTTGTTACCGTTAACAATGCTAGGAAAATAACTTGTTTTGTGTTTCTTTGTAGTATTATCATAATGTTGTTGTGCCTTATTGCAGTAGTGTCAGTGCCATTATGGTTTACTTTTTGATATTTATCTGTTACATATGAACATGTACTATTTCTTTTGTATACAAAGTCCTGCTTGCCTTGTTATATCAATTACTAATTGGTATATTATAGCAATTTGATAGGCAATGTATATTTCATTAACAAAAACAATGTTGATACAGATGAAAAGTATATTAGTTTTTAGCTGATGGAATAACCTTTCTCTTAATTTGTTGCAATATGAATAGAACAAAATTGGACTAAAACATTTCGCAAGCTTATAATTTCTTATCCAAGACAGCATCAACAAATCCTTGAAATAACTTAATAACTGGTCTTTGATAACAACAAGACTTTTGTATGACTGTACTGATTTAATAGTTTCTCTGAACCTTGGAAATAAAACATGAAACATTCACATTATTATCTAGGAATTAGAATGTTGTCAACAAATTCATTAACTGTTAAAACATGCACCTATTTTTTTTTGGGGGGGGGAGGTGATAATTTTTTTTTTTTTGTGGGTTTTTTTTGTAAATTTTATGTTGAAATGAAATACATGTATTGTGCTTTGTTCATGGTGTGATTTTTGATCATAAAACTTGTTTTTGAGACTATTGTCTTTTGTTAGTTTGTGAAGCAAATGTATTTAGATTTCAAATACCATGAATTTTATATGTTGACCAATTACCTCTACAGATCGGTACAAAACAAAATATCCTGCCAAGAGAGAATAGAGGCTAGCTTGTTAATCCCATAGTCGCTGATAAACATTAGAAATTTATTTTGAACATATATAGATATACAGTCAAACCTTTTAACAAAGTCCATCATTGGGGAAGACTAAAATGTGGCTTTTATTGACAGGTGGCCTTAATTTGGAGGTCATTTGGTTCTAAATAATCAATGATTTTTTTAAAGAATGGGCATTGTTTGGAGGTGGCCACAAACATAGGTTTGACCATACTATTTCAGATAATCTTACCTATAAGTTTACTAGCAGATTAACATTCCAGTAAGGGCTTGTGTCTTAATTGGAACAGAGCCCGGATGTCAGTATACAGTTGTTAATAAGCAATTGCCCGGGCTTACTGTAAGGCAGTACTTTGCATTATAGATTGTGTAATCGGTCGTTTTATTTTGGATCAGATTATTGAATATATCAATTGGTCTGACTGATACTGATTTCCTCCTAATATAAGCTGATTAAATAAAGTCTGTAAATGAGAAATGTTGATGAATACAGCTCAAAGTCTGTGATTTGAATTAGTCCTCGTATTTAATGAATTTCATTATTATTATAATATGATTGTTAGATAACACAAGTATCTGTATAACTACAGTACAGACAAATTTAATACCATGTGTCCTGATATTGCAGGGACACTTTTTTAGTGTCCTGCACCTAATTACTATCAAGTCAAGTAATACATTTGAGGCATGTATTGGTGCTTTACACTAAGCACAGCGAAAACCAGTTAAACTATTTGAAATATGAGTGGGGATATAAATGCCCAGTTCTCCTGTACTTTCTACACTCTCTCTGATTGATCCTATTTGTAGAATGGGCCCATTAAACAACAGATCAACAATCCAAATATTAGTAGTGATAAATCTTGTTACTTCAGTTTGATTATTGCCATGATTTAGATATTACATGCAACAACTGTAACTTTTATTCCTTGTATATCTTACATGATATTTTTTTTTCATTTTACAAATATCAATAGTAGAGAGAAAAGTCATGTACTTAGTTCAAATTGATTTCTTGTTTGTGAATGCATTATTTTCAAATAATCTCACATTAATAATAAGCAGATTGATATGTAAAATAATGAGCATATTACTGATTCTGTTCTGTAAGTTTCCTTGACTTCTATTTCCTTATCTTAAATTATCACTTCCTTAATATTTCCTCTGTGTGTTTTTATTGCTGATTAACTTGTATTTGTTTGCTTTCTTATGCATGTATTATTCATAAATACCCAGAATGTATTTATACCCACCTTTGTTGATGATTAACTTGAATTAATTTGTTTGTGACTTAATGCATGTATATATATACCCGCCTTTAATGATGATTAACAGATTATTTAAAAATAACTTTCAGACACTAACCCTTCTATGGTTGAAACAACTGATGTAGAGTCTACTGTCTCAGTTTCACAAGATTTTGTTGACTCTGATATTGTAAGCTCCCTTTGTGTTGGTTCTCCAATAATGGAGAGCACTCAAGGTATACCTGCATGTATAGTTAGATCCTTTGTGCTAACTCGCTTACATACATAGTATCTAGATATGTAATAACCTCCCTTTGTTTGATAATCACAGTAATATCTATGTGTATAGTTACCTCCCTTCATTTCATAATCACAGTAATATTTCTGTGTATAGTTACCTCCCTTTATTCGATATTCTCAGTAATATTTATGTGTATAATTACCTCCCCTTGTTTGATATTTTCAGTAATATTTTTGTGTATAGTTACCTCCCCTTGTTTGATATTCTCAGTAATATTCATGTGTTTAATTACCTCCCCTTTATTTGATCTCAATAGAATTTTTTTACATAATTACCTTCCCAAGTGATGGTCATAACTTCATAATATGTAATTAATATATTCGTAAGCTTACTCTTATATATATTCTCACTTAATTGACTCCAAATCTAGCTGCAAGCAAAGTCAGTTCCTATGATCATAATTAGGTATTCCTAAGGCAAATATAGTACTCCCAGGTGATACCATTCTTGTACAAATGTACATTTAATTGGGTTGATTGTAAATAATTCAGAAGCAATAAAGAATGGCTTGAGCAACAACTATTTCAAAAGCGATGTATCATTGAAACATATTTCTAGTTAATCAGTTTAATCCTTTCACTTCCAGGCACATATTGCCTACATTGTACACTGTATTGTCAGGGAATTCATAAGAAATGCAAGCTTATTTAACCTATTCCCAAATGGGTATACCCATCACATAGACTAATATGTAGCGATTGTGAAGATGGGTATATGCCCATCACATTGGCAAAAATGCGAAGATTTGTGCAAAAGGGTTAATACTTAGACAATCATTTGTTTCTTATCTGTTGTAGAACTGTTTTATAATTCATGTACTTGCATGCATATGTAACTTCTCAAGTGCTTACTGCATATAATGTTTGCATTGATAGTTGGCATTCTTTGACCTGTTCATTGAAAATAATGTGGAAGTTTTTTTATTTCCCAACTGCCACATAAATAAAGTTCATTTAAAAAAAAAGAATCTGTGTCATATTTCTGTCTTATTAAATTTTGACGACTTTGTGTTCATAACAGAACATACTCTGAATGTGCCTGCTTGTTATAAATGGATGGATGCTTCCTTACTATGTCTACAATGTAGTTGTGTATCATAATTATTATTGCTTGTGTACTAAACTGTACAATCTGTCACTGAGAATCTTGTCTGACATTTAACATTATTGCTTATCTCAGTAAATACACAATTCTAATTACATATTAAGTAACCAGTTTTACATATTAGGTAACCAGTTTTACATATTAAGTAACCAGTTTTACATATTAGGTAACCAGTTTTACATATTAAGTAACCAGTTTTACATCTTACTTGTATAATTAACCTTATTGTCTGTAGTCCTCGCAGTCCTCTCATTTTAGTTTTGTTTCAATGTTTTACCAGTGTCCATTGAAATGTAAATCATTTTTACTGCTTTTTTAAGTGCATAGCAAAATGTTATATTAGTTTTCCTTATATAGAGAAATGACTAAATATATGAATAGAGCATGATTGGTGTGTATATATTATTTTATAAATACTAATGTATCTATATTTTGATATATCATCAATATACTGATTCCAAGATATATTAGCCAATAAGATATTTGACTTTATTAAATTTAAATACCTATATGCCAAAATAAATGAACCAATGATGACTGTAAGGCACAAAAAATCTTTGTTTCTGATTATCCAATCTACCAAGCTTAATTTTCCCAATGCCCTAGATTTTTATAAGCCAGAGGAATGTTTCATCAAATGTCTAAACTTTTATCTTTTCTACATTCTTTCAAGATGAATAAAATACAATTCCCTACCTACCTTGTTTGTACACCTAACCAAAACAAACATTCTTTTACATCTTACATGACAGTTTTGTATTCTTTTGTTTATATGAAAATAATTTAGTACAATCTAATAATTTCTTTATCTTTCTCTTGTATACCTAACACAAGGATTGTTTCTTTGTTTCCAAATAATCATTCAGTCTAAACCCTGGATGATTTTGGTAGTTCAAAGTTATTCATGTTTTGTCCATAAAATTAGGTGAAATCATCTTTACTCACGATGTTCTTATTTGTATTATTTTCAGAAGACCATTCCCCACCCACTGCTATACCAAATACTCAAGAATTGTGCAAGCGTCTGGAAGAACGGATTGTAAGCCTGACCAGAATGGGAGATAACTTACAAAAGGAAAATAAAGGTATACCATTCTTATAATTCTACTACAATAAATACTATTATACAAACACTAAAGGGGCTCGATACCTTGATGTGGCATTTCAAACCCTTACATGAAGTTTTGACAAAACTGTCAATTTCTCTCTATATGTATAAATGGAGATGTTGCTAGCTCCTTGGTAGGGTAAGTTGGTGCTGGTTAGAACATTCCAGGAAAACTGGTTGTGTGAACAGGACGCTATTTATGATGAAATGTCATTGAAAAAAGGCACAAGTTTAGATATTGATTGATTGGTTGGTTGGTTGGTTGGTTGGTTGATTGATTGATTGATTGATTGCATTTAATCAAAATAGCTAAGATTTATACGTAATAAACTCAGGGATAATAAATTTATTATTATTTGTTTGTTTTCTTTCTTTTTTACTCAAATTCATTTTGAACGACTGATATACTGGTACTTCCCCAAACTGTATCTTTAAAACCATTTGAACATATTCTCTATTCACTTTTTCTCACTATTTACACTATTTCTATATTTAAAAAATTATTTGTATACCATTATATCATATTTTATTATATGATTAGAGTTTAATATAGTTGAGTTGTATTATGGATGAAGTAATTCTCGATTCTATATTCTTGCATCTCTTTTTGAGACAAGTATAACAATGGAAATATTTATCCTAATTGCGGATGTCTATACCAGCGTTATAGTGCATATAATATGTAGAGCTATATATTTTTATATCATGCCATTCGAGGACTGGTGTATTCTATTACATAATTATGTGATATTTATGAATTATGGATGTCTTGCTGTCAGATAGTGACTCATATAAGTATTTTATGTTACATGATTTCCATATGAGACTTTATAGTGTGTTATTTTTGTGGCATTATGTATTTTATTGGAAATTGAGCAGCTCGAGATCTCCTTGACAGTTTATGATTTTTGTTAACTTATGTAACTATGCTGTCTAAGTTACTAGTTTACATATTGTCTTGGCAAATCACCTTCCAATGTCTCATAAGATATCTTCAAGTTTGTATAAAAATTACAGTCTGTGTTAATTAGCTTGGGAATTACCAGTAAACTCGAGCACTGTGCTGTGAATAATATTATCTATTGTTCGCCCATCTCTCTTGTATGCACAGTTGTTTTCAAGATGACAGTTTCAAATTCTTCAGTAGAGAAAAAACTATTTTGTATTTTACATAAAACTTTCATTTCTTGTAATACTTCATTAAAAAGGCTTCATAGATCTGCCATATATTTTTAAGGAACTCTGATATTGGAAGCCATGTAAATTGAATAGTTAAGAGCTTTGTGAATTCATTTTCGAATTTTAGTCAAATTTGAAAGTCTATACAATCATCCTTTGCATTTTAGATACATTTGGATCATTACCATTTTGAATTTGGTCAGATATTAGTAGAAAATATCTCGAAAAAGGATTCACTTAGTGATAAGCTTGGTTTGTTATGAGCACTTAATAATACTATAAATTTTTTTCAGAAATGGCAGATTTAATGAAAACCCAAGGGAAGAAATTGAAGAAAGTAAAAGAAAATGAGAAGAGAATAAGAAAGTCTGCTAGATGATAGCAATTTATGAGACTTAAAAATTGTTACAAAGAGATTTTTTCAAATTTGGTTGCATTTCATCATAAACTGTTCATTGAAACTGTCTGCATGTACTTTTCATATCGGTAAAGAAAACAAACATGTTTTGGAAGAGAAGTTATAGTACTCACTTCATATGTGTTGAGTGACCTTCTGTAGCTTATTTGTGTATGAGTGATATTATCTGGTAGAGCAATTTGGTGTAGAGGTTAGATAAACTAGGAGGAGTAGCTTCACCATCAAATGTTGCTTCTGCATTGTTTACATGTTTTGTTCCAGATCCGTTAGTTTGAATGTTAACTGTTACTTCTGTGTGAAATTCAATAACTACCTCGATGTTTGTATTAGTAGTGTCCAGTTTGTTCATGAAACTCGGTAAATTAATCTATGATGAGACATGTAAGAGGTGATCCAGAAGTAAACCTGATTACCTTAATGTTCTTTTTTTTTGCTTGGTAAACACGATCATTCATAAGCTGTCAGGTAGATCTATACAAACTTTGAATATATTTAATGTTCCCTTTTCAGGTCCTCTCCTGTTACTCATATGTTTCATGCTCTTAATGTTCTTCAATTGTCGAATAGCTGTGTACCAGTTCATACTTTCAATATCATACCAACCTCTTGGATGGTTTGATGACGTTATTGCATTTATTTAAGACTTCACTGTCTGTTTGATTGGCTTCATCAAGTTGATGCATAAAAGCTGTTATATTATCTGCCAGTTTAGCAGCAGTAAACATAAGTATGAGATGCACAGTCTGTCATCTCAATATGTAATCTATCCTTAGATCATTAGTTGAAATTGATCAACCTTTACTTGGAAAATACCATGCATTACAAATTAATCTTTTCTACTGAAAGCATTGTTGTCCTTAGAGAACATAATATTCCCAGTAAACATTTGATAGAGTTAATTATGTTTACCCAGATAGTTATTTATACAGGACAAGTTGGTTAAAAATAAGAAACCACCTGTGTACAGATCTGAATGACAAATGTTCTGAATCTCCCAATGTGAGGGTTATATGTACTATTGTGTATGTGCATTTTTTCGTCTGTGATATTTTTATTGATATTTAATTCTGTTCGACATTATATCTTTGACTTTCTAGTTTCTTAGATGACAGATTGTATAGTGTTATGTTCTAATAATATTTAACTTGCACTGTAATGTACATATTATCTCTGTAAGACAATGCTAAGTTGTATAATATATGTTTATAAATAACTCGTAAATACTAATAAATCAGGGGGCGTAGCTTCCTATAGGCTGTGTATGCTGTACATAGTCTACACTTTTTTCCAGGAATGTAAAATAATTCACAGCATGTCCCAAGAATTCAGCCTTTCCATGAATTTAATCCAAGCTATGCCCCTACTGGTGTCTGATTTTGGTATTAAAGAGATTAATTACACTGATTGTTTCAGAGCATTTCGATTCAAACATTTACTTTGAATTGCTGATACTATAGTTCCATTTAAAAAAGGTCTTATTTTAAGTTCAGATAAACTTCTTTGTATTAATTATTTCAATAGTCACCATTTAAAATTTAGTTGGGTATTGTTTGTTTATATCCAGGACTTCTTAGGTAGGTAATGTATGTAGTGCCCAGAATAGTATGACTCATTATATAATGTCATACTCTAAATTTAGACTGCTATAATAAGGATATGTTCATGGGATCGTTATGCGAAGTCAGAAAAAAATAGTTGTGTTTATTGTTACCTGACATTCCCTATTTTTTTAGGGGGGGGGGGGATGACCCTAAAGGCCCTAGATTTTTTGTGGGGATGACCCTAAAGTTTTAGAATGCAAAACAATATTGCAACTACAAATAAGTGGGGACGAACTGTGCTCAAATGTAAGAAAAGGTTAGCTTGGAAAAAAATTATATTTTGCGATCTCTCTATTTTGGTCAAGTGTCTGGAAACACATCTTTGTTTTCTGACCAGGTTTAGAAATTCTCATTACAAATTTATGTAGGCATGACATTGTATCAATTATATGTTTGTTTGTATATTAAAAAGATAAGAATCCAATAAATATATTTATATTTCTACGTATTGCTGTTGTTGTTTTTACCTCACCAAATCACAAAGTGCTCGAGATGAGCTGTTGTGATCGCATGTTGTCCGTCGTCCGTATGTGCATGCGTGTGTGCACTCCAATAAATAGGGGCTTGGGTGGCTGTAGGGTCAGGGTTAGTCTATTTCTATTACAGTCACTTAAATTGTGTCCAAAAAGTGAGTTTATGCGGCTAATTTTCAACATTGAAGAGCCGCTTAAGTATCCTTTCATTGGAACGTCCGTGCGTCTGTTCATCCGTTCGTCAGTGTGTCAAAACTTGCTTTCAACAACATCTCATTCTTAAGCCAATAGCCAACTTGAATGAAACTTTACAGGGAAACCTTAATTCAAAACTCTGGTTGCAATGGAAACCAATAGGAAAAACTAAAAAATCTTGTCCAAATCCATGGGGCCTAGAGCTTATATATATTTGGTTTGTAGCATTGTCTAGTGTACCTCAACCAAGTTTGTTCAAATTGTGGCCCTGGTGTAACTGGATTTAACATGAACTTATATAGATTTTTTTAATTACACAATTTGCAAAACTACTAGAAATGAAAAATACAGGCAGTTACAATTTGATAGCTTCATATCACAAATCCATAACTCCATTCAACTCATTTATACTCAACTCAATCAGCATCGAAAATATAAAAAAGATAAATAAAGATATTAAAGGCCGATATATCTCCTGTACTGTAATACAAAACTCAACAAAAGGCTGTAAAATTAATTACTGAACTACGTTTTTGTTTTATTACAACACTTAAGGAGGCTTAATGATTATTTATTAGAACTAGAACAGCATTACATGATTTGCAATTAATGTAACATTTTGCTTTTACTATTTGTTATGTTAATACGGAAGTATGTTTAGTTCCACATTATGATGCTCGTATACATATTTGGATTAAAACATGGTTTTTGTTTGTGTTCTATGAGCTGTAGAAATAACACATATACATGACAGTATAAATACAATCCTCGTGGTGTTGCCATTTTAGGTACAATAACAAATCGTACAGTGTCATTCAACAATGGATATTAGGATACATGCAACATGCATCA
Source organism: Lutraria lutraria (assembly GCA_964023205.1). Lineage (NCBI taxonomy): Eukaryota > Metazoa > Mollusca > Bivalvia > Venerida > Mactridae > Lutraria > Lutraria lutraria. The sequence continues at coordinate 46,929,760 of OZ026833.1, read as the reverse complement.
ATTTATGACCAATCATACAAGTCATTTAAATTCCACATCTGTAACTTAAACAAGTATTGCTATTACATGTACTAGATAGCTACACTTGAAAATTGTCGACTTTTCTTCAATTTAAATCCTTTATGCACATGTCGATGTTTATAGTAAGCAAAAGTCTTAGACTGCCCTAAGTCTACAAATTTTAGACTCAACATTTCAGACTCAAACTTGAGACTACATTGTTTTGTGAAAACCATTTTGGTCGCGCTGAGTCTAAGTCTAATGTAAAAATCGACTAAATGTCAGACTCAAATGCGTTTGAATGCGTGGGAATCCCTATTGCAGCTGATCATGTATGTTCCGTTGAAGGTATGCTTTAAGGTGTCAGACAATGATGGATTAAGTTTCCTGGTAACATTTAGAAAGAATGAACAATATTGCAGCAAAGATTCATCGTTTGTTTGTAAGTAACTTTAATAATGCGAACGAAACAACTCTTGATCAAGAATCTCTCACAGCTTGAACAATAGTACAAAGCTTTATTGGGGTAGTTTGATTTGCTCTTGGTGATCACTTACACCACGCCACTTATTGGCTAATGGTTCTTAATTGGAGGTTATGTCTGATTGTGGAATAATTATAAGCGTGGTTATGGTTTCCTAATGCTGAGATTGTAATGTTATTAAGCCCATAAGAATACGAAACTACGGATATTTGAGGGAATTGAAAATAGATAAATGGTAATATGCAATTTGTTCCTGCACACGGTAGTAATTCTAATTATGTTTACAAATTACCCAGTGCGAAATGGGCATTATCAGTAATATTTGACTTTCACTTTAAACAATATTGTTCTTTGTATTCCTATTCCTTATTAGACTTTAACCTCAGCATCAAACTCCATGCAAAGGAAAATAATGAATATTTTCACTATTCGCATACGTGCAATTGTAGAATCGTTGAGTCATTTCAGTTTTCTCATGTTCGAGATACTCCTATATTTTCATGCGATTTCCATCAACGTTTCACATACTGATCCCTATCATACTATTCGGTGTTGTTTTCATTTGTGAAATTATTGCTCTTTTTAATTTTATATTGTTATGCTTCTGTGGGAAACACCAGTCCTATATTTTTTGCGATTTCCTTCAGTTTTATAAGCGAACAGGACTGTTACAATTGCCGTGCTCCGGGCACATCTGTCGTATTTATTTACCTAACTTATTATGTGAAGTTGAACACATATTCTGAAATGTAGTGAGAGTTGCTGACGTTAATGATTCAACATATTTTCCGCAGAGCCTAACTCTTTTTACTCTTGGTCACTTTTTGCCGATATTTTTCTTTGAATTATATTACTATTTATTATGCATACAAATAAAGTGCCGACAATCATTTTGTCAATATTCGTGTAAACAAGATACAATGTATATCCATAATTATTCAATAGTTTTGTCTATGAACTTTAGATCGTTGTCATGTCTCATGATGTCTGGAACTTATAACTACTGGGACTAACATATTCCATATTTTTCTGTACGGTCCAACCAAATTATCACTTCACGTGTGAAGCCGAGGTGAGAGAAATAACACTTACTGCACAAGATCTACCGTGCAGTGGTGCTTTTTCCATAATTCAACTTGCGACTTCCCGATCTACAAACTATTATATCATTAACAAATTGACTAGTTGCAGACAGAACATTGTTTACTGTCGCAAGAATAAGTAACAATTGGCAAATTGTCCAGATACTAATCTGTATTATTACGTCCACTAATTTTCACAAAATCAGCATTATAATGATATGAAATACACTGCAATATTCTTAAGAAATGTATATTTTGGTATGTTGGTACATGTTATTTCTCTCATGCTATCAACAGTTTTGCAATTAAATTACTGTGGGTCATGTCACCAGTGTGTGTTAAAAATGATAATAATAACTATTTCATTTATTGTGGATAACATATTTGGTGCAAGAGCAATTTTCATTATGGTCTACAAAGATAATTAATGAGCAAATGATAGCACGGACAATAGATAAGCAGGTCAAAGCAGCCTGGCTAGGGACACAAATTATGGCCTGAAAAATAGTCCTGCTACGGTTACCCGACCAGCGCCGACTATAATGTTTCTAACATAACGAAACTATATATATTTGGATGACAATCGTACGTTCAAAGTACGAATGGCATACTGTATTTAGCTTTGTGATCTATCTACCCTACTTTTTGTCAGGCAACCGTAAGCATGACTATTTTAAGCTTATTTGAAAATTCAATATGAAACGTTGTTTAAACATTGATACAATGTCGATGTTCACTCAGTTTGTTAACTTGGTTTGACGGGTATTTCCTGTTCAAAAACCATATTTATGACATTGCAAGACAAAAATTATTAGTCAACAACGTCATTCCCACCATAGATCGTCAACAATGGCGGATATTGATGCAAATCACACGGGCTTTTCATATTACTAACACTGTTACTGATATTAAAGTTGAATCAGTTTCATGCCGGAGATATATACGTTATTTAAGTTGTATTTATCCAGTGTTATCTACCGACCAGAAGACACACACAATACAGAAACCCATCATATTAAGTATTGTGTCTAAAACACATCTTTAATTAGATGTTACAAAATGATTTTAACATTAAACGAAATTTTGAAAACAGATCTAAAATTACACTTTACTTTATCGTAAGTTTCTCTTTTAAATAAATTCTAAAATATACATTTTGCTAAGTACAGATCTTTAAATGCCTTAAATATGCTGTGTAATGCTCTCCGAAAAAGTGGGAAAAGAAATGAATAAAATATAAAATGGCCAACCCACGCACATCTAAAGTACAAGACTTTTAACTGAACATGAAATTGAGTTAACGAATGCTAGAACTTGCATAAGTTGCCTACGGTCCTAGAAAATTAACATTAATTGATACTCCTGAAGGTTTAAAACATTGTAAATGGATTTGACGTGAATTTTAAATAGCTTGTGCAGATTTGGTTTTGAACATAAAGCTACTTTTGAAAACATCTTTATTTTGTTCTTTGTTGTCACGATTCAAGCTTTAAGGCAATTAGATAGTTGATTACGAATCCCCGAAAAATCCGATTTGTTGGGATTAAAAACAATATTTTTATGTCTGTCATTAATCCCTTATTTCTTAAAATAAAAATTTCTCAGAATAAATTGACATGTTTCCATGAAGAACAATTTGAATGTTTCCCGTGGTAATACTAATTTCATATTAGTTTTGCAAATGGTACTACAACCTTTGTCAGTGTGTCATCAAAACCGAAAACATCTCGGAAAAAAGTAAACAAAAAGTACAAGGGTGAGTATTGCTCACGCTGTTCATTTTTGCGATATCAAGTATATTTTATCAATCAATTTTAGGTGAAAGGCAGCGCGCGCACAGTTAAATCTCGACCTTTTATTTAATCGACATATATATACCGACGCGTGCGTTATAACGCACATTCTACTTTGACTTTTCGGTAATAATTGGTTTTACAAGTGATAAACGCATTTTCGGTGTATGACACGGAAGTTCCAGGGCATGCCCCTTTAAGAAACCCGAACAATAGATTGTTAATCTGACATAATACATGTCTTTGTGCATGGTCATTGTCCTGGCATTCCCAATTCTAAATCGTCAACTTCACGTTACATGCTACTTTCCTACAGTGTCTGGTGTCATTCGTATTACCATATTATGTATTATCTTTATGTGCATATTAATTATCGGTAACTGCTATATAATAAGGATATTTCAGGCAGAGGTAATTACGGGTTAATTATACCTTTTTGTATTCTGTAGTACTGACGGGTATTATGTGAATGTATTTATATATGAAATGGAAACCCTGATTGGCACATTATTACGACACATTCAGATAATAAATGGTTTTTTATCCTCAGATCAGGCATTTGTTGGCTATACAAGAGGAATAATATGTTTGGATGGCTTTGTTGTTGTACAATGATTTATTACATTTTTGAAAAGTCTTGTCATTTGCCATTGCTCTACGAGGATCTATTTCATCGCTGTCAGTAAAGTGTATTCGTACCTTACCCCAATCAATTTGCTTTGACTAAAATAAACTTTCTTTTGCGCATAAGTAATTTGTATTGTAATGCAATTTATTATGTTTAAAATAAACGAACATATTCGTACTAATTCTCAAATATTAATTCATGCGTGGATGCATACAGATGCGTCGTATGTGTGTAAACTAATGGTATTTAAGCTTAAAGCCCCATTAGCATTTTGGATGTTAAAATTAAATTAGGTCTTATTTTACTTAGGAAGATATCTTTTTAGTGAAATTGACTTTTAATTGCAATAAAAACATTCCGAAATTTTCTTTTTTAATCACAGTGTACATATAGAAATATGGCACATTATTCTTTTAATGATATTGCAAAAATAAGGAAAGGCGTCTGACAACATTTCGACGAAATGTGGCTAAAAAAGGCATTGCGTAAATATGTTTTAGGGCAAATAAAGTATATTTCTTATATGGTACTATCGTTACATCTATTGTTCTGTATTACTTAATTTAAAAAACCAATGGGGCTTTAAAGAATATCCGTCACCTGAGGAGCTGTGCTGAAATACAAAAAAAATATTGTTATGTTTTGGAAAAGGCTATCCACGCCGAAACGGTGGGAATTGGGGATAAACTGGTGTCAAGGAAAGATATACGCAATTAAAATACTTTGTTCATTCCAACAAACATTTACTTTTCAAATTCACATGACACGTATTCGTGCAATAAACATTGTATACTTAATAAAATGAGTTATGTGCAAATTTCAGATCAAGATAAAACTCTCGTCCTCCGTGATGTTACAAGCTTTATTCTTTGTCTTGTCATGTAGTACTGTATAACTAATAATGAGTGTGTATCATATTTATGTTTCCTTGTTTAAACTTTCCGCTTAATTATCTGTATGCCTCTTTTGTACATATTTATTAATATCTCTCGTTTGATGATACTGTAAATATAAACGGAGTATACGAATAAACATGTTAACTTGCTGTTGGGTAATTATTGTTTGATTACTATAAAATGAGATATAGGTATCGTATATACGCACGTTTACCAAAATTGGTGATGAAAATTACTATATTTGAACCGTGACCTGTTGTTATAATACGGGCTGTCAACATTTACACCTCAAACCTGAGAAACTGGAGACTCTAAATAATATAGATTACCCACGTGACGTGAGTAAAATAATTATTCACTTACCAAATTAATTCTACACTTTTAAACAAAGACAACACAAAACTTGGAATAAGGTGTTTTATTGGCATTTAATAACGTAAATAATTTCATACATTACATACTTTTGACGTTAAGTGTGGAACATAATACTAATAGTGTGCTGATGGCATTCCTTTAAATACTGATATGACAGTGGGGATATATTTGAGATATTCGGAAATTCGCATGAATGTGATTGTATTACCGTTATAAATAACCATAGGGACTACATTTAATTGATGACATATGGTATTTTTAAACACATATTTAAATACAATCTTATTTTAATGAAAAGCCGCAAGAATGTAGATATACTCGTACATTATCGTAATCAAGATCATGCATACGAAATTAAACTATTTTGGTTGGTTGATTAAAGTCAAGGTATCTATAACATAATTATGTTATTGATAAAAAACGCTAATGGAAAAAAAGTTTCTCAGTTATTTTGCAAGTGTACATTTAAAGTGTCATGAGGAATCGTTACTTCACGATCATTTAGATACTCCACGTAATTCATAGTTGTCAAGCAAATGCTGACATTTCTATAGATTACGAAAATATTAAGATTTAAGATTAATAAGTATTTCCAACGTACTTTGTATTGTGAAGATAGTATTTGAATTGGTGCGGCAGAAACTAATTTCCTCCCACGATGAGCTGATTAAATAACTCTAAGCCTGTGGGTTTGGCATTTGATTGAAAACAAATATTATTCTGATGTTTTGCAAATAACTTCCATGCTCCCACTTGAATTCATTTTCTTCTGAACAACAATCGAGAAAGGATTGCGAAGGATGTAGCATGTGTACATTGTATTTATTATTTAGTTATGTTTGCCTTATAGATATAAATATGAAAGAGTAAGGTCAAAGGTCAAAGAAATAATCATGTTAATGGTTACGACTGATCATATGACGTACTCGTAGTTCTAAGTACCCTTCGTTTAGTTGCTCACAAAATGGCGACGTGAGGCAAATTGACGATGCACAAATGCGTAACTGGATACTGTGTTGGATGCGGAGTGACTCCCAAACAAAGAAAAAGGAGGACGCGAAGTTGATGAAGGTCATAAACAGGTCCCCAGGACATTAGTCTACACGTGATATGCACGTGTTTACTATATGACTCGTATTCTATTTGTACCAGTTACTGTAGTCTCTCCTTATCAAAAAGGTATTTATTCCATTACATAGGTAGAAGAATGAATGACAATGCTAATGGTAATTTAGTCACAGAAACAGACACTTTGGACTTTGTTTATTGCATCTTAAACAAAACTTATAGTATAAATGACGAACATCATTATTTGTTTATAGACCCGACTCTTGATTCTTTACGATCTTTGTATTTTACAGGATTACATGGCGTGCTACATGACCAATTGTTATCGATGCGCAATAAAATAACATTAAACATACGATTCGAATTCCGTGTCTGTGTTTTATATTTTGATGTCAAATCAAGATGAACGTACTATACAGCTATATATATTGCTGACAATTTTTGTATTATGCTAGTGCATTGAGACAATCGTTATTAGAACAACATTAATAGATGAATATTTATTTCATGTAACCTTCATAATGTTGTATATTACTATCATCCGAATGATGTATACTATGTATACGTTATATCTATATGTATATACTTAAACGACCGTTTCATATACTGCTTATGTGCATTTCGAGTTGGTGGAAACGAATTGCCAGAATGTAACCATTGTAATCCATACTTAGTTATAAATAATATGTTTTGTATTTTCTGCTAGAGGCATACGAACTTCATCGTTGAGTAGCAGATAGTGTTAAATCGCTGTTCAGTTATAAAGAGTTTGCCTTATTTAAGACCTGTGTTACAATCGTTTTAGCTGAGTTTTATCACTAAAACTCCTAATTGTTTTGAATTCTCATCTTTAAGACCCACCGGTAAAACTTATATGCACTTAAAGTTTGCTCCGTTCAGTTTAAAGTAAGACCCGGGGATATGTTATTGACTGCATATTAGGAAAAATGACGAGTAAAACAATTTTTGTTGGATATGAACGAATGTTTGTGAACAGACACTACGTGGCAACAGCATCTTTTTTCTGGACATATTACCACGAGGCAATATCCAGGGAAATGATAAATAATTCCGGAATCGTTTCACTTTTACGACTGATATAATGATTCTTAATTGTCCTATTGCGTGAGTAAGCAAACTGTACAAGCAAAATACATTGGTACCATTTTTAATTGAACCCAGTTCTGTTCTAGAATGCATTGTTTCTATTACATCTCATGGATCATTTCTTCGTGGTTATTTGATTATTTTTAAGGTTTGTTGCTTTATAATGTTATAAATGTAACTTTCTTACGCGGAAAAAGGCAAAAACGTTTTAAATTCTTTACACATTTTATTTTCAATAGGTCGGTAAATGTGAATTTAAGTAAGTTGTATTACTTACCATCAACAACTTAATATTACATAATCCCTTGATTCTACTCTGAAATGAAGGGAATAGACCTTAAGTGCATATAAATTATTCATCATTTCCCTGGATATTGCCTCATGGTTCGTCTAGGAAAGAAAATGTTGCTTCATATCTTCATACATTCGTTAATCCATCGCATTTAGATAGCTTTTCATTCTATTAAAGCTTTATTACGCCCCCTACCCCCAAAAAAACTCTTTTTGTGTATAATGTATGGGAGTAAAAGGCAACAGCTTTTCTCGGTCATAACTTAAACTGTTGTGATAAAATGTCTTATTCAAGTCCAACCATGGCTTAACAGGAATGTTGTTGGTTTAAGCTTTGGTCGTTGACTGCATTAGTTGCGAAATTCCATGATGTATTCCCAAAGCTGACGATGTACTTGCCATTTATGTGCTTGTACAATATGCTTACTCATGCAATAGGACAATTTAGAATCATTATATCAGCCGTAAAAGTGAAACGATTCCGGAATTATTTATCTTTTCCCTGGACATTGCCTCGTGGTAGTATGTCCAGAGAAAGTTGCTGTTACCACGTAGTGTCTGTTCACAAACATTCGTTAATATCCAACTAAATTGTGTTACTCTTCATTTTTCCTAATATGCAGTCAATAACATATCCCTAGGTCCTACTCTGAAATGAACGTAACAGACTATAAGTGCATATGATTTTACCGGTGGGTCTAAAAGATGTGAATTCGAGACAATTAGGAGTTTTAGTGATAAAACTCAGCTAAAAGTCACGAACTGCAAGACTACAATTGTCACGTACGTCGTTAACTCTCATAACACGTCAAGCTGCGTAACTTTTATCTTGTCGTTAACTAGCACTTTTTAAGTCGTTACTGTGTCTGCGGTCAGATTTTGTTTTTGAACAAATTGTATATTTAAATACAAATTTGTGCTGGCTGATTTATTACCGAATGAAGATAATGATGTAACAATCAATGTATCATCATAAGCTTTGGTGAAATTGATAAATCGAGAAAGGCATGCATGCCACGTAATATCATGTAGGCTGCAAAAACGAGCAATTTGCAATACTTTTTACGGCGTTACAGATTTAATATTAAATAAATCAGCTCCTTTAAGGCTACAGTATAGATAAGTCAGTATAATACACATGTACCTGGACATATTCAAGAGCAACAATTTCATTTACAGTAAACATGTACTTAACTTTGTACCTGAAACTGCGACAACAAAATGTTGTGTTACTGTATCCTGACAGTCATGCCAATCCTTGTTGCAATAAATAGTCTCTTTAATTCAGTAAATGCTTTTTCATAGCTAGAAACATTAAATGACACGATGAATTTCATTTTTAGTGTTATAGTCCATAAAGACAATGTTGTTAACATAATCACGGTACTTGTGTTGGTTCACATCAACATAGATACCGTGGCTTCTGACAGCAATACCTGGTTAGCATGATGCTATGATATAAGTATCCTGACAGTCATTTAAGTTCTTTCATTGATAATTCAGATTTTTATACAGAACATTGCCATGTTACATTGCACTCTGTGTGTTCGTATATGTCCCTCTTCCCCATTATTTGTGGCTTCGTGACATTTTCTTAACACCACTCATTTCATTGACATCATATCTAATTACATGGTAGTGTCACTTGCAGCAGTTATTGTTACACCTTCCGCACTAATTAGTCGTCGTAAGTCTGACGGTTTACACCTATGCATTAGTCTTGAGAATTACGAACTTTGTTGGTATGAAGGATCGGTCAAGTAATCAACACCGTACCATTAACCAAGAGGCAATTAACAGGTACTTCTCTTTGGGTAACAAATACATCTCTTGCTGCTATGTTAATAACATTCACATTTTTGTACGCACGGTCAAACTATTGTTAGACAAGTGTTTGGAAATGTTGGACCTTGTATTTCACTAATCTCTATTTCTCGATATAAAAGTGTACTCCGTCTTAAAATGTTTAGCAACAAACGAATTGTCATGTAGTTATATTAGTTGTATTGTTTCCTCAGAAGATATGTGTAAGGTTGTGCCCCCAAATCTAGTTTAACACCTTGTAGCTTTATTATACACCGTTTCACAGCGGTACCCTATTATGTTTCCAATGTTGAGTTGGTTTTGGATTTAGGGATATTTGGTATTTCGGGGATAGAGGATTGAAATTATTTTGATGTCTTTTCTATAACCAAATGATATAGTTGTTCTCCTGGGCGTCTAGATATCTAGATATAAAGTATTGATAACCTTAAGTTAGATTTTTTCGTCGACTGTTAAGATAAAATGATACCGGTTATGAATTACTTGAGATGCTTTGTTCTTCGTTTCTGTCGCTTTAGCGAATGCAATAATTATGTAAATTGGCATATTTGTCGAATTCTACATGTGTTATTTCTTGGCAGATCAGTTCCTATTTTTTCGATTAACATGTTAACTACCATGGTTTATCTGATGTAGATTTGTGATTGACACGTTTTAATGAACAAATGTACGTTTAGCAATGTTCTTTTGTTCAATAATCGGATGTATACTACTAAAAAAGGATCACTTTTTGTTGTGTATGGCATTATCGTCGATTTTGGATTACATTATAAGACATGAATTTTGGTTATTTCAAAGATACCTGATTATCATGAGTGCAACATGTAATCCATAGATTAAATCAATCGAGTGCAACGAGCGTCGAAATGAGGACAGGGTCAAAATTAAACATTTCATGGGTATGTGTGGGGAATAGAAACTTTGAGGAAAATGAGCTGAAGTGCAAACTTTTGTGTTTAGTATTGAGACTGATGTCCCCGTGCGTCAAAAGCAGCCTGACATCGACTCCTCTTGTTTCTGATGAGTTGACGAATCTCAAATTCTCCCGGAAGTGCCTCTCTGAGCTATCTTGTGGTTGTTGGCTGGCCAGGACACTCAGATATCACTCTCTGCTGCATATCCCTAACGTGTTCGATGGGATTTTGGTCGCGAGATCGAGCGGGCCAGTCCATTCGAGCAATAGTTTCCCTTTCGAGGTACTGATTGGTGTCAGTGGCCCTATGAACACGGACATTATTGTCCATGATAATGAACTCCGGGCCAATATCACCTGCGTATGGACGAACATGATCTTCCTAGATCTCATTTACGTACCTCGCAACTGTGCTCGTGCCATTTTCAACGACCTGTACGTCAGTTTTTCCCTGGACGCAAATGCCTGCAAAGACCATAACTGAGCCACCACCATAGCGGTCATGCTCAACAATACAAACTGGTTCAAACTTCAAAGCGTTCATTTCTCCTTCTCCAGACTCTAGCACGTCTCTCATTGAAATCGACATAGACTCTGGACTCGTCAAAAAGAATACAGGTGTCAAGTTGTGTAGGATTCAACCAACATGGTCATGCACCCATTGCAGATACTCTCTTAAATGTTGCGGCCACAAAGGGACATACAAGGCGTTGAAAATTGCACGTAAATGAGATCTTGGAAGATCATGTTCGTCCATACGAAGGTGCAATTGGTCCGGAGTTCATTTTCATGGACGACAATGCCCGTGTTCGATCCTTCGATCAAATTTGAGTAGTATATGATCATGTAGACTGTAGTGTGACTGCCTATGGAGTTGATTTCGATTGTTAAACAGGTGACGGATTTTATGTTGGAATATATAAACCCAGTATGTTATGCTTGTGACAGAAGAGTCGTACAAAGGCTTCCCTGTCCGTAACACTTACATCTTAATAGTTAACTTGACCAGCGTTCTTATATATCATGTTAATACTGATGTATTATGAAGGAAGAAACTTACATTCAGTCTCCGAGAAATGAATGAATAGATATGGGCGAAAAATGGCTACATGTGCTGAATATTCAATGATGTAAGAAAGATGAATGAATACATAATTTGATCCTTGAATTCAAACATAGCTGTCAACTAACGATATGGATGATTATGTGTACCTAAAAGAACATTCTAACTTTTAAGTAACTGTTGCCTATTCTTTTGTTTACCAGCTGCAACTCATTACTTACAGTTTTTGTCGCTTTTGAAACGCCAATTTGGTTACCTTTTTTGTTGAATTATACGAAAGCCTAATGTTTGATATTGAAAATAACTTATTTTTGTCGTCTTTTTACAACATTGAAATCGTAGGAATGTGTATATACGCTGTGTCAACTGTGACATCGAATCAAAGAAAGCAGCACTCTCTGTTTTCGGAAATTAGCTACTTCGTTACAACTTACATCTTATTAACTGTATGTGTTTATATGACCTTTAATCCTTGTTATGAGTAGTTACACATAAGGTAGGACAAGGGGCACTTACTGATTATTAAGATGAAATATTATTTGAAATAAGTAAACATTTAATATTCCACATATCACTTCAACAAAATCATAGCTTTTTAGCAATATAGACACATAGCAATATATTATTACTGTAACAATAAAAAATATTCGAAAGTGGCCGCTAACACAGGTTTGACTGTACATCCAAATTGACATACCAAACTGACATTAACTATCATAAAAGATTGATATATGTACTTTTACTTTAGAGACAGTAGACTTAAAGCAATATTGATGTTTTATTATATCTATAATCATATTAAGCCTTGTATATACAATGTATTTATTTTTTAATCAAGTTCACTAAAATATAAAGATGGGAATGTCGCGTCCTTACTTTATTAAAACGTAAGAACGACATCACTACGGCTTCAGAAATCCGTAGACTGAATATCTGAATATCTCTACCACAAAAAATGGATGATATGTTTATTTAAATTAAATTATGTAATATTTTGAAAATCCATGGTATTTATGAAGACAGATTTAATGCAACATAATATAATTTTTCTGAATAAATAAACAACATTGCTTATGTAAATCTACTTGTATTCGGCTTTAAAATGTCATCAAACACAAATCTGACCTGTAATCCCTCACGTGTATCCAACTAACTTAATAAATGCTATCAACTTGTAATATTTAATTAGATTACAAACAGAACAATTCCAATTTCACAGCCTTAAGGACTGTGAACAAAATACATTCCATTGTAATTCAAAACACATTTGGTACAGATTCTTAAAACTTTGGCTATTTTCGAGAAAATAAAGTTTTCGTGCATGAATAGAAAACATTGGCTCGTTTTGCCACTGATAAAAAAATTTAGACATTTTTTAGCTGCTGATAAACGAGAAAAAAAAACACTTTTATTGACATACATGGGGTAGTGCGATTTTAAGTTTTTAAAAAATCAGCTGATATATATCTATGAGACGTTCTCCAGATTGTATGTTCAAAATCTTCGTTTTATGCGGGTAATTAACGTAACAGTATTGGCTAAAATCGCTAAACACGTAAAATAATATCTTAAGTTGTTAAAAAAAGATTTCATATAATACTTAAATACTAAGCAACAAAAAAAATCTAACCGAACGCGCAAAAATGGTGTTTTATTTCGATAAAATCTGCACCCCTTTATTGACTTTTCCTTATTAGCGTTAACCATCACTTAATGTGCATTGTATTGGTACGATATGATACTATTAATTAGCTTATGACAATAATTTGTTATAAAATCTTTTACTATAAACCAAACCTGGGCGTGGTTTCAATTATTGAAACGTAAACATTTGCGATTTTGATTGGCTATCAAAATTGAATGGGGTGGGTCGAATTCGTTGATTTCATGAGACGATAATGATCCGACACTTTATAGCAATTTGATACTTATTTTCATTTTTTATCTATGGCGTATTACGCAATAAACAGCGGGGTTCTGGGTACGGAATGTACGGAAAGTTAATTATCTAACGAATGGAGGACGTCATAAAAAAATCTGAGGCACGCTTCCCTGCATTATACATTCATAGTCATTTTAAGGATTTTGTTGTAATATATTCCTATATACAGACTGAGTAGTTATCGTTGTTATGAGATTTTTAAATTACGTGCGATATTTGTTTATAGAAGACCAATCAAGTGTAATATTTGTTTCAAATCAATTGCAATGTACTTTATACAGTGGGTTTATTTTAGTCTTTAATTATGGTTTAGTTTTTAAATTTATAAATTGGTGAAACTTGATTTGACCTCACATCCATTTTCGATACCTTAAACATTCGTTTAACAGATGGAGTCATTCTGCTCGCTCTAACTTGCAATGCGCAACAATGGCATCATTGAACATTATCTTTATGTGGGAGGGTAGCAACCACGTGATAATGACAAAAAAGCCATGTATATGACGGCGCATACTCATAGTCGGTTTAAGCAATTTATTTCATATCTTTATTGTCATTGTTTTTTTGTACGTTTGGTTCTTCGTACATGAAGGTCTTTATTCATTGTTAACGAAATAATTGTGTTGTATACATTAATCTTGTTACAAATACACATGTTCTGGAAATGGCAGGAAGTATCTTGATAATACTGAAGAGCAGACGGTGCAGGTTCATTAGAAAATGTATGCTAACATTGATTGTTATTTGCAATCTTTAGGGATTACAACGCAATCTACTCTGCATGTTTGACTCAAAACTGTGAAAAATGGAGTTGTTCTTTCAAATTCAATTCAGAACGTGTCACCATATTAAAAGCGCCCGCGTTCATGCATGAACCTAATCCGGCGTGCTTTTTGTCGCATCACGCCATGTGTCACCATCGTTCCAAGCTGATTAGATATTTTTTGTACAAGATTACTTCATGTTTTTTTCGTGTTGCTGCTATGTAATTAAATCGTCGTTTGGTCGATACAGCTCGATAAGTTAGTGTCAAAACGTAACGTTTCAATGAGAAGCATTTGATATTGACCTTCTTGTACACAATTCGGCTGTTTTCGTTATTTTTTTACCTATTACTTTGCTAAAACTGTACGAAATGGCATGTTCACGTGTGCGAGATGCCCCATAGAGGTTTCTGCTTTCTCTGCTGTCGTGGGTCATTCTTGTATCAAATAAAAGAAACATGACTTTGAATCATAAAACGGAATTTGAAATCGAGTAAGTTGTAGAACCTTGGACCTCAATAACCTTCATCGAGGGTCATGAATAAATGCATTCGGTCCACTACATTAATGCCTATTGAGACCTTCCAGTTTTAGGGAACTGGTCCAATGTTCGTAGGCTACTTGGCCTTAGTTCTACGCTACAGATTGTCTGAAGAGACCACCATGGTCGAGTTTGAAGGTCTTAGTTTAGTTATGACTAGAATCAAAACGCAGAGACCTCGATCTTGCCCTAGAACAGAAAAGGGTCGATGTTTCTAGTAAGTGACCGCTTGTGGATTTTCCTCCAACGTTTAAGCATAAAGGGTTGCCAAATGGCATTGGCTGTTGCAACGTTAAACCTCAGACATATGTAAATTAGTTTTCCTACTTCAACACTACGCAAGATGATGTATTCTAAGTAGGTTCTATGAACAATACGTTAAGAAATTGACAGCGCCGTATCAACCTCTATGGCGTTTCATTCTTGCAACGTAAAGCTTACATTGAACACTTTGTTCGACCAATTGGCAACGTTCTCTAAATATGTGTTAGAAATAAACGGTACGAGACTGGTCTCATTTGCATCATGTATGTGACGAAGACAAGTGTGATTTTTGAAATACTTATCTCAGAACCACCCAGTAAGTTGTTATCTTTACAACGTGACTATCTATCGTTACTCATGATTTTGATACAAATGTGTGAAGCTTTCCACGCTATGAAGCAATATGTTCCCGGCGAAAATTCACATGGGCAGCATCTATAATGAGTAAGCAAATTGAGGCGAGAGAATTAACAAATGCCAATAAATTAAGAGAGTGAGAGAGAAAATATTAAAGGTTTATGTCAACCAAGCCGCGATGTAGACAGAAATACCACAATTTGTTTATTACTCTTTATTACTAAATCTTAAGCATCTCTACAAAAATAATATTTGTGTGACGTAATTCATAAAAAATAATACTTGTGCAGTCATGCCTGTGAACGGCATTGTCCTTGGTTGAGAAAATAAATACATGTAGTGAACTAATGACTAAATTCGTAGGAGACAATTAAATGCAAAGGCATTGCACACGAATGAGAAACCAATTAGGAAAATGTTTAACTTATTATAGACACGATGAACTTCGGCTCGAGATCACTAACCGCATTAATTGATGTCATCCTGAAATATTTCACACATCAGCAATCTGAACTCCTCGGAGCTTGTCTAAAGAAATTGCCTTGGACATAAATAGGCGTGCCGCCATATTGCTGTGGTTGTTCACGGGCAAATTTCCATCAGGGGTAACCCTGGGAATCCAATGATGGAAACAACCTGCTTCTCTTTCAATGGGAACTTGATGCCAATTCTATCCATCACGAACGATGCCCAAGTTTGAAAGTCTGTCATTCTGAGAATGAATCTTGAAAACGAGTGCCTAGTTTTGAAAAAGTAGTCAGCGAAAACCACATAACCAAAATTTGTAACCTTACACTTATGTACGAGGCGTATTTCTTAGTGACACGAACGCCCTATTAGTTACGATTGACACATCGAGGGCTCAGCGCAACACTGTCGTAACTTGTTCTTATTTCAATATGAGTTACGACAGTGTTGCGTTGAACCCTCGACATCAGATCAGATGGTAAACAGTTCTCTTCAAAGGTATCAGGGAAATGTTCCTGGACACAGGACAAATGTACAAAATGTATATATGTTATTAATGAGAAATATTTCTGACCATCAATTCACATTCATTTGTCAATTAGCAACTGATATCTTGTTTATGTTGGATGACGGTACCTGACTTGTAAACAAGCAGCAGACGTGATAATGGATTTAACTTGTAAATTAAGAGATTCATTACTGCACATTTTGAAGTATACTTTGTATGTTTACTTTCTTGAAGATGTTTCTGGCAGTAGATTCTAAAATCCGGTTTAAAAGAGAAGAACAGACGTTTTTCAAAGACTTACAATATCGTGTTCAAACAAATATCAAACACGAGATTATGGCAACTATCATATAATCTTATAATACTATAATGAATAGGAAGGTGTATTTGGAGAGTTAAAGAAAATATAATTAAGTTTTTAACGGATATTTTTTTTCATATAATATAATGTTTTCATCGAATCTCTAGAAATGCCATGTGAATAGTCTGAAACCATATAATAACAGTAATGTCACCAGGTGCTCACTGATTCCTGCAGCTGTTCAAAGAAAGCTGTAATATAATATTTGGTACGTAATTAGTAATTACGAATATTCTCAGCGTAAATTATTTTTATTACCATGAAATCATTTTTTCCAGTTTATGGAATTCTATAGCTGGTAAAAGCTATATTCAGTAAAGTGGGATATTGTTAATTCCAAAATACCTTTGAAATTCTATACAGTTACAACCATATATAGATAGACTTATTTTTGGCCTGATTTGTGCTGTTCTAGTTGTCAGTTCCAATGTGTTACCTTGCGTACTGCTTTTACGCTGAAATGACGATTCAGTTCAATGTCTTATTAAACGAGAAGGAATTCTCGTCACATTATTAAGTTCGCTTAAATCTACAATATTGAATACAAATATAGGTATAGCTTTCCAAGTACAGTTTGCAGAGCAATACTTTTGGACATTAATCTATTGCCTTATGAAATGTAAATCATGGTAATTTATACAGTGTGTTTCTTTTTTATTCGTGATGGTCGTAAAGAAATGTGCAGGAAGAGAGGATATTGGGCATATGACCTCTCCCTGGAATGTAGTCGGTGAATCTTGTTTTGTTTTCTATTCCCACAGCAATCCAATAATGGTCTAATCGATTATCACATTTCCGAAAGGAATCAGATTAAGAGAAATTCAAATTGCTGATAATTTGGTTTAATCCACAGAATTTTTGACAATTGATCGATGAAGTGAAGAGCAATAAGAATCGCTTAAGAAACAATAGCATAGAAAATCGCATTAAAATTACGATCGGCCTGCAACATTGCAACTGGGGTAAAATAAGCCTAGTTCTCTGCCACTTCAAATTAACCAAACCACACTGACAGAAAAATCGAAAATAGCAAAAATACTTTAATTAACACATATGAGTGACACAAAAATTGTCGAGCAAAATATGAAGTTTATTTGTATTTTTTACGGAAATTCCGTGCTACTTATCCCAGGAAGGCTTCGACATCTACGATAAAATCTATAACACTTTTTTATTATATTTTTCAACTAAACCACCATCTACGCTATCATCACTATATTAATTATCTTTATGATAAGACTGTTGCAAAATGCATTTTTATATAAACTTAATACATATTTCATTCATTGTTGATAACTTTTATAAACAGAATAGGGAAAGTTCAGTCTTTATATTCTCTTGTAAGGCATGTTGCAAATCTTTAAAGTCCCATAATCATATAAATGTATCGGTCGTAATAGTTTCTGTTTGTTCTATAACAGAGGAATCCGGGGCGTTTTCCTCTCGTGCGTCCTTTGTAGCAAGAAAAAATGTATCCAAAACCACTGTCGTATTTTTTTCAATATCATGGAAAAAATACTATTTATAGAACAGCTGTGTTTTCTAGCAGTCATATTATGCGCACGAAATGAAGTGACGTCACGCGCTCTATATATTTCAAGTTCACAAAAGCAAAATTCACAGCGAAATTAGTGTTTTAAGAGGAAAAAGAGCTTGTTTCGTCGGTAATTATTATCTTGGGATAATATCTGCAATTGTTTGTTTTTTGCATATATTTTTATAGCAAAAAGCTAATGGGACTTTAACCATGGCCATTGTTATTGTCTACAGACTGTTATTTCACGCATGCCATGGCCATTGTCATTGTCTACAGACTGTTATTTCACGCATGCCATGGCCATTGTCATTGTCTACAGACTGTTATTTCACGCATGCCATGGCCATTGTCATTGTCTACAGACTGTTATTTCACGCATTACATGGCCATTGTCATTGTCTACAGACTGTTATTTCACGCATGCCATGGCCATTGTCATTGTCTACAGACTGTTATTTCACGCATGCCATGGCCATTGTCATTGTCTACAGACTGTTATTTCACGCATTCCATGGCCATTGTCATTGTCTACAGACTGTTATTTCACGCATGCCATGGCCATTGTCATTGTCTACAGACTGTTATTTCACGCATGCCATGGCCATTGTCATTGTCTACAGACTGTTATTTCACGCATTCCATGGCCATTGTCATTGTCTACAGACTGTTATTTCACGCATGCCATGGCCATTGTCATTGTCTACAGACTGTTATTTCACGCATGCCATGGTCATTGTCATTGTCTACAGACTGTTTTTTCACGCATGCCATGGTCATTGTCATTGTCTACAGACTGTTATTTCACGCATGCCATGGCCATTGTCATTGTCTACAGACTGTTATTTCACGCATGCCATGGCCATTGTTATTGTCTACAGACTGTTATTTCACGCATGCCATGGCCATTGTCATTGTCTACAGACTGTTATTTCACGCATGCCATAGCCATTGTCATTGTCTACAGACTGTTATTTCACGCATGCCATGGCCATTGTCATTGTCTACAGACTGTTATTTCACGCATGCCATGGCCATTGTCAATGTCTACAGACTGTTATTTCACGCATTCCATGGCCATTGTCATTGTCTACAGACTGTTATTTCACGCATGCCATGGCCATTGTCATTGTCTACAGACTGTTATTTCACGCATGCCATGGCCATTGTCATTGTCTACAGACTGTTATTTCACGCATGCCATGGCCATTGTCATTGTCTACAGACTGTTATTTCACGCATGCCATGGCCATTGTCATTGTCTACAGACTGTTATTTCACGCATGCCATGGTCATTGTCATTGTCTACAGACTGTTATTTCACGCATGCCATGGTCATTGTCATTGTCTACAGACTGTTATTTCACGCATGCCATGGCCATTGTCATTGTCTACAGACTGTTATTTCACGCATGCCATGGCCATTGTCATTGTCTACAGACTGTTATTTCACGCATGCCATGGCCATTGTCATTGTCTACAGACTGTTATTTCACGCATGCCATGGCCATTGTCATTGTCTATAGACTGTTATTTCACGCATTCCATGGCCATTGTCATTGTCTATAGACTGTTATTTCACGCATGCCATGGTCATTGTCGTTGTCTGCAGACTGTTATTTCACGCATGTAATTATATGTTCACATGGGCCTTAGCGCCTACTGAATTCAAAATAAAGTTACTTACATTAATTGTATCAGAATTACAATGGTACTTACATGTACAAAATATCAAACAAACTGTCTATATATGAGTAAAATACATGCTCTTATGTATGGTCATTTCATAAATACTGTAAATATATGTAACATTGTAGTAAGATACCCGATGCTTACAATGTGACCGTGTCGTTAAATGGTTGCATTGTATCAATTATCAGGTAAACAAGACAGCCGTTAAATATATCATTTCCTCACTAATCACGTTTTACCTATTTCTAATTTCCAATAACCTTAGTGTTTTTGTATAGAAATTGAACAAAGCATATGATCATACAGTGCTGTTCAACTCTCATACAAAAGAACAATTGTATGATACGTAATGTAACCACGCGGAATATAACATTTAATCAGATACCAGGCGAACAACCGAATGGTTTTCTATCATTGACTTAATTACATTCCAATTGGACAGCGGATTGGCAGCGATAATTTTGCGAATAGGAAGTTGCGACAGATTGAGTGAATAATTGCAAACATTTTTTACCTGGGGGAACAGTTTTGCTGGTGAATGTCGTTCGAGTGTTAAGAAACATTGTGACAACTGCGATTTGAAATTCAGAAAATTGTTTCGCGAATATCGTGCGACATTCGTTAAAAATCGCTCGATTGGTGCAGCATGAATATACAGCTCAAGCTATCAGTAGCCTAAAGACGTCAGTATGCATGGACCCGACCAAGCTGGCAAGTTTCAACAATAGCATGGTTGCTACAGCAGCATGTCTTTTGGAAGCAGTTGAAGTGAACAAGGCATGTGAAGAAAAGATGAAAGGTCGAAAAAAGAAGGATCATCCGGTAGGGAAGGGGAAAGGAAGTTTTCGAGTCATAAGCATGGGCTTTATGAGAAACTAAAGGTTAATCTTTCATATAATGATACGATATCATTCCATGCGCTTAGATCACGGGATGAACGATCATATTGTGATTGGCTTAATCTATAAGCTTAAGAAGAAAATAAATACACCAGAAGGACACTGCTTGCTGCTTGCAGGTCATAAATGAGCACACCAGAAGCGGGTGCAGTTTTAGATACCGCATATGACGAAATCAGTACCAGTATTTAAATCGATCGCAATTTAGTTTCTGCGTTTTAAAAGACTGGGTATAAATTCTCAAAAATGTCTTGAAGAACGGTTTGAGAATGATTTGGGACATTCCCGAAGTCTTTATTACACAGCGATGTATTCTGTCACAAGGAATGTTTCGGCATATTGAAAATATACTCACACAGAACTCGATGGTAATGCGACATAAGGCTAAACCGGGGAATATATATCTAACTCCGGCGACAATTTTGAAATATTTTGGCAAAGTGTCGCAAACCTTTCGCTGCACAGTGGGATAGTGCTTTTCTGATTACAAACTCCTACGAATGATTATCCTTTAACCTGAGACATCATCTCAATGCTTATATATACGAGTATAATAATTATATATATATAGGAGATAATGTACGTCTTAGATTCCAATATAATATCGTACGTCCGTTGAGTATAACACAAATTACATACAGCTGTGATAGTTCTGGCTCTGAATGTTAACTCCAATATAACAATATGTGTTACAAATTTAAGTTGCTTTTCAAATATTGAAGATGAGTACAACTGGTTAAAACTACGAATTCCATAAATAGATAGATCTACACAAACCATTTGATGCATTTGGTAGTTTCAAATACTTATTGGAAATCGCAAAAGCGTAAGGCAATATTGTTCAAAAGCCAACCAATATTCTCTTGCAATTTGAATTGACAAATCTATTAATTTGATACTAAACCCATTGGTTAAAGCAATAATAAAGCTTTAAATGTCAAGGCGAACATTTCAGACTTTATACTGAGAAAATGGGTAAGATTTCAATTCACATCAAAACCGCGGACTGTCATTAAATTCAAAATTAACCACTTTTTGTCATATTAATATTAATTCTCAACGTACACCTTAACCAGTCACTAGGGATGGGTTTTGCGGGAAATTTCGTATCGCGATATATTGCAATATGCAACGCTGTATTGCAATACGTATTGCTATATATTGGGAGTTTATTTTACTCTTGATTTGTTAAGTATCCAAACTTGGATTTTAATGAAAATATGTTGTCTCATTAATCATTTGCATGATGGTTTCTTCATCACAAAGAAACTAATGAAATATCAGTGACCAGAATGAAACTTCATGCTGTATATATGTATAGTATACAATAATTGTACATATAAAACTCTCCTTGAGCAAGGCAACACATACAGTCCTAAAAGAGCTACACAGATAAAATATTTCTGTTTTGCGGGTGAATTAGACTACAAATGATACGATACAAGTTGAAGTAATAGTCAATATCAGTTTACTTTAAAAATATCACGATACGGGGTGGGACCGTATCGGTAGGCATTGCATTTGGAACGTATTGTAATATATTTGCCTACTACAAAATCTGTCATTGGATGTTTTGTCGTCAAGTGGTGACCTAATATATTGTATATTAGGTTACCAGAATATATAAGGTATGTAATGGAGACATTTATTTTAAATATTGGGTCTGAAATGGAGACCTTTATTGTAAATAATGAGGAGGAAGATAGTCTGCGTGCTATAATCGGTGCAGGGTTGGTAACTGACCTTATACGGGATATACGGTTCTGTGGAAAACCATATCGGGACTCGACCTTCGGTCCTCCCCACATATGGTTTTCCACAGTACCGTATATCCCATATCGGGTCAGATACTAACCCTATAACTATTAATACCGGTATACCGGTATTATGGTGCATCACTTCCGGTTACGTTTGAAGATTGCAATTAAAGGGGAGAAAGATCATACTCATTCGCAAGAAATTACATAAACATGAATTATAACATATTTAAACCAAGCGTTTATATCGGAATTAAAGTGTTAAATGTTTCAAAATTGGCTAATGAAGGTCGTGAACTATGAATATCGTTATTGATCAACTTTAATTTATTCTTGCACGTATGCGGTATTATATACTTATATTAAACTTATCCATGGACGTTATAATATATTGATAAATCATTTTTTAATAAAGCCATCTCAGAAATGTTATAACCGAAGATATCATAGAAATATAAAACGAACAATATGATGTCGCAACATTTTAATAAGTAATGACATCACATTGACTATCAAGCTCAGAAAAAGAAATGTGGGTCGAATTAAAAGTATAATGTATATTTAAGTATAATGTACACTCTATAACAGATTATATCATGAACAACTTGTCAAATAAATGGAAAATGATTTGATAACCGAAAATCTGTTTGAACTGTACGCCCATTATTTCTGCGCATGTGTTATTACAACTTGTATGATTAAAAAGTAATGCCCGCTCAATGATATATGCGACTTTACATTGGAAACGGGAGTGAGGTATAATAAAAAAATAATAATGTATCGGGTGTGACGACAGCCAGTCTGGCTAGTTATAGATTCTATGAACAATTACGATTGAGAAGACATATGCTTTTTTATGATAAATCCTCACTAGGACACAGAACGTCATTGGTAATCGCCTTCAGATTCACACAAAATGCTAAAAGTAGATGCGGTCTGTTTTTGCAGATGGAAAGTGATAAACCATGTTGATACGCGTGATAGTGTCAACAAATGGCTGTACGTAAATAGCACATTCTAGTTAAACGATTCAAAATAGACAAAACTATATTGGGTATAACAAGGTAGTGTGATGGCCTTTATAGAAATGTTTTTGTTTGACTTAATTTTAAACTACTTACAACTAGATTTATGAGAAGGTTTGATATGTCTGAATCAATTAAGTTACACGTGATTGTACCATCCATTCTGTTGATTTAACTATTTCCCTATCTAAGGCCTGGTAGATTTGGTTGAAAGCTTTTCGTGTCCCCATTAAATCCGTTGAAATTGAAAATAATCATAAGAAACGACGGAAAAGGGAATCTCGAATCACCGTATTTGCTCATTTAGGATGAAACTTGGTATTTGTCTTCTCATCCATCACCGAAGTTCACGAAATGGTATGAACTTCACTGAGTAGATTGTGAACTTATACAGGAACTAGTGTTGTGGACTAATGAAACTTGTCACGCTATGAACACATACTGTCAAAATGTTTGGAACCGCTACTTCTCATTAAGAGCACACAATAACTCTATTGAACCAATAGCCTTTTGCTACATTAATCAGGAATTTAGTATTTACCTTGTTCATATTCTCGTCTGTTGTAATATAACGTGGGTTTTCTTATTTTACACGATTTCATTTTCTTTTTGGCAAGCTCATTTTATCTTCAGAAAAAAAAAAATGTTCATTTTTAAAACATTGTGTTTGATGGAGGTGACAAAATGATCCTATTTATGCTTTTTTGATGTTGGTGTCCGGTTCTTTTCGTTCATTGTTGTGGTTGCCTGTCGTACAATTCAAGACAGATTTAAAAACAATAGCTTCTGCAGTGTTTCCCACATGCTTGTCATCAAATTCAAGACAGTTTGATTTAAAAGCCAGAGCTTTAATTTGTAGTGTTTCCCACATGAAGACCTCAATGGTGCCGCACAATTCCTCTTAAACAGAGGCCATCCTGTCCTTATCATTTGTATATTGCGACATAAGTCAACCAAAAGAATTGCATTTACATACCCTGCAAACACGACACTTCTTGGTTGATATGTATTGTATTACCCGAACTGTTTCCATGACGATTGATTTGAAT
Source organism: Lutraria lutraria (assembly GCA_964023205.1). Classification (NCBI taxonomy): domain Eukaryota; kingdom Metazoa; phylum Mollusca; class Bivalvia; order Venerida; family Mactridae; genus Lutraria; species Lutraria lutraria. Next base: position 46,905,075 of record OZ026833.1, on the reverse strand, counting down.
CACAGAAGTTGAATAGTGAATAAGATGGAAAGGCCGACTTCGTGACTTCGAAGTGATTAAACACCTCACAAATGATATTAACTTTGAAAAAGGTTTTACAAGCCATGCTATGTTCTAGTCTAGACAAGTGTCTGCTAAGGACTGTCGTTCACAGTGATGCGGAAGTTGCAAAACAGAATAAACACGGTATTCATTTACAATTTTTCTGTTTATATTAGCAGCTAATTGCTATTCACGTCACTCATCAATTAAGTCGACAAATTAAGTTCGTAGGAAGGAACTGTGGGTCCCTCTAAGGATTCGATAACTGATAATTTTCACTCACAACTTCATAAACAAATATCAAAACAAGTTGATGTAAACAAGATATTATGTATACGACATCAGTTATCATATGAGAGAGGGATTGCACCTGATGGTAATGTCTTTAGTGATATGATGACGTCTGATGGATTGTATTTTTGTACATTATATTATTTTACCATGAACCATGATATAAATGTATTGAGACGAATCTTTGAATTAGCTAGTTTTTGTAATTATTTGTTTAGATATATAGTATGATCTGGTTGTTCTGATGGCAGGAAATGGTTCGTTATGCACCATCGTTGAGCGATAGTGTGAAATAGCTTAAATTGCAGGAATATCATAATCAGTCGATTTTATTAAATTCAGTTCCCCCATAAGTATGCATTACCAAGATTAATGTATTTGAATTAAGCATGACTGAAAAGCCGTTTAAAATAATTGTATTTTTTTCTGTGTATCGCTTCGCTTAAAGATGTGATGCAAGCGTATATTTCGTTTATGTCTGACGTTCAGACGGTGACATGTTACCACGAACGGAAAATCACTGTTTATGCATCGGTGATCCCATTACTGACGAACGAAAAATGGCAATTTCCATGGAAATGTAGGTTCGCACTGATGTTGCAATATATTTCAAACGGGACAAAATAAATGCGCGGATGATAAATATGAAATAAGTGAATAATTGTTTTAAGAAAATTACTCACATTACGTGTTAGTGTTTTCAGGACATGGGAACGCCCCTTGAGAATTAACAGACTTGTTGCAAGCATATATGCTCAAGTTTAAATATGAAAACTCCTTACCAGGTGTATGGGTATGTTTGTCTGAACGGTTTATGTCTGGCTTTGTAGTCTGCATGACACAGTCAAGCTTTCTGTATGAGTTCATTCCTTGGATTCCCTTTTTACTGGCTATTATATCTTAAGTTCGCGTGTGTTTTTGTTTTTAATGGCCAACAGTAATGACTGTCATCATTTGCTGTCTGTACAGTTACAGGCGGCGTTTGTAGTCGCTTTTAATGTGCATTCCAATTTGTCAAGTACAATATGCTCGTTTCGTGTTATTGTAAAATCGTATAGCGAAAACGTTCATATCTTATGTGAGATATATACCATTGGTTTAATGCATATAGACGAATTCATTCAAACGTGTTATTTACTAGAATTCTTTATTCATCCATCCCCGAAGTTAAATTTACAAGGTTTGTTCCGCCTAATATGATTTGCATACAATTTGTCACCCACGATTTCCAAGTAAGACTCGGCGCTGTTAGCTATTCAATATCGCTTAATGTGTACTCGCTGCATAACAGGGAAGAAAACGCGTTCTTTTGTAATATAAATGCTAAACGATACCTAGTAATAGATAGTTTTTTATTTGATTTGATCGTCACCTTTATACTCGAGTTGACAATAAGAATTTAAGGACGACAACCGTTTGTTAGACGTGAATAATTAACAATTAGATCTATACCGATCCTTTTGAGTAAACATTTTCTATTAAGATGATGAAGATTTAAGAAGCCAGCATTTTGAACTCGACTAATATCATTTCTACGCTGTGTATGTAACAGGGACAAATGTTTGATTCATATTCATGACAAACGCTCATATGTTACATGCCAACTTGCAAGCAGTGGAAGTAATTAATGATTTTGTTTTCATCATGCGAATTCTGGAGTATGAATAGACCTGGTGTGAAATTAGGCACGATGCATGCAGTGCTAATGCCACATCAGAAAATTAACGGTAACCTTGAGCACTGAGATTTTTACAACTTGATTGTATTGTTTAATAACAGCTGAATTTATGCTCTTCCACATTCAGTACACTAAGGAGGTAAAAATGTAATATTGAAACGGATTTTACAATTTTCTGTTAATGACGTCCGCAAGGTTTTTTAGTGGTGGCTGATAATTTAATCAATTAAATCAATATTGCTTGGACAGAATTGTTTCAGTCAAGTATTCCTGTATCTTATTTTAGGTCACGGTCAATAAATTTTAGAATATCACAAACCATTGCATACCCCAATGCATGACCAATGAGTTTTTATATCTTTTGATCTTTTTCTCCTTGCTAAACATGCATTACTATTCTCGAATTATTGGAGATTATTAGTTACTCACAAGGCTGTCAGAGGTAAAAGTTTCATTGTAATGTGTTATTGTCGAAATGCAGTCTTAGTTTTAAAAACTGATATCAAACTAGTCAGTGACCGACGAACACATTGTTTTTCCCACAAAAGGTTCACTTGAAATATACAAGAACACAAAATAAACTCTTGAAATTGTGACATGGGACCATATATACCACCGAACTGAAATGATTATTTACAATACCTGCAATATATTGACAACCTTTAGATAATAAAGAAAGCATGAACAGGTCAGGGTCGCTGTGAGTTTGATATAACCAATTTATACAGAAGGTTTAAAACTAATGCAAAACACAAATATACTCTTACAAATCCGATATATATGCAGATATCTTTGAGCAAATTGGTCCCTTCAATTCTAGTTAACAAGCCAAACGTTTACTACCTATAGATCTTACTGACTTGACACTTGTCAAATAAGACCTTCTGAGTAACAATGTTAATTTGTCTAACTAGGCCAATTATGTTGCCATACTAATCATCAAGAAAGAACGGCCAATAAAAATGGCAAAAGATTGCCATAGGTTTCGCAACGCTGTATAGTTTATGCTATAGACATTTATCATCGACGCAATCTGTACTATTAGGAACATATAACAAACATCAAGGTCTATAAATCACGTGCTATATTGTTTTGATATCACAAGGTCTAGAAAAGTGGCTGCGCCCACGAGTTCGTATTTTTCGTCGAAAGTTGACATGTTTTGTTTTTTTTCATGTAGCCAACGATTTTCAGAATCCATCGGTACCAAATTTAAGATTAATTTTGTTTGTTCATAGACACTGCATAGAAATTTGAAATGAACAGACTTTTTCAATATATTTTTTTCAAATTTCTCTTCAGTGTTTATGGACAGTAACAATGTTCACTTTGGTACCGATGGATTCGGAAAATTGTTTGCTTCAACATAGGCTACATGGAAAACTCGAAATATTTAAACTTTCGTCGATAAACATGACTAACCTTCGAACTCGCGGGTGCAGTAATTTTTCAAGACCCTGTGGTACTAATCATTATCAAAACAATATACCACGCGATTAAAAGCCGTGATTCATTTCTAGGGAAATCTACACAAAGTTATTTACATGCAACATTTTACACATGACTGCTATTTAAATAGACACAGTTGACGCATTTGGCAGATGATTTATGTCTCTAAATCACAATACTTAATATGAACCACAGGAACCTAGTTGTTAACGATAAAGAGTCGGTAGTCCGGCTATGTACGAAAGTAATCAGTCAAACACTTTCCGTTGCGTAAAAAATGGCAGCTGTCATACCTTCTCATTTTTCTTCGATAGGCGAAATATATATTTTACGTTAAGAACCAGGTACCTTTGTTATGAACCTTTAACACATCTTTTGTTGAACACATACCAATCAAATAAAAATGGTTTCATTGAAAATATTTCAACTAAATAAAGTAAGAAAAAGAAAACTCAACATGTGTAAGACAGGAACATTTTGTGTTTATTCGTCGATAAAAATCACAATAAAATAACAAACTGGACAAAACGGAAAAAGTCATAAATATGAACGTACACATAAGGTATGTCTATCTCTCTGTCTCTCATCAATTCACATTTTGAAACTACATTACTTCATTTAGATAGCAATTTGCTCACTTAGTAAGATTTTTTTCTTCAGATTTTTATTTTGAAATTAAAACTTGAATGAATTAAGGTTAATCAACGAATTTATGCAACATTTTGAAAAATGACAATTTTTGACTGACATTGTACGAATAAGAAACTGTAAAACCAATTGAAAGATTGTCCATGTTTGTTACCGAATACAAGAACAAAGGTCTTAAATATGATTACATTGTGTATATAAATATAATTTTATGGTACATGAGCACTAAAACTGACCAAAAAATAGATTATATACAAGTGTCATCCAATTAATGTTCATCACTACATAGCACATTAATCAGATCGTTTCGTAGACAACTTATCAATAACGGCTAGATCCGCGTGAACGGAATCGGCCACCATAATTGTTGTAATCTAAATTCCAAGGGCTGTAACCGGCAGGTATTCTTGGTTGTACGTAACGTGGTCTTGACTTGTAATAGCCGCCCAATTCATTGCCGTATGAATAAAATGGTATTATACGTCGTTCCTTAATTCTGGGAATCCGGTGGTAGCTATCTTGAGTTCTAAATCCGCCTCTCTTTAAAATTGGTCCAAAGTCATCACCATCTAGTTCATTAATGTTCCAGTCTTGACCTTGAAACATCGGTCCATCATTTGGTCCAAACGCTTCATCCGGAAGGAACATACCATTGACTTCTTCCTCAAGCAGAGGCATCGCTAAACCTGGAAATTTAAGAATAACTCTGTTAGTGGTAATTTTTGCTTCACACGATTACATCAGGCCAGATCACTTCAATGTTTCACTCTATCTCCCCGCATCTGGGTCAAACTACCTTTGGTTAAAAAGTATGTCTTAGCGGGGCTCAATTACTACCTCTCTTGTTTTTATAAGAGATGTCTACAAAATATATTCAAATTCAAAGTCTGGTTCCACGTTCAATAAATTCCTTGCTGCAGAAAGACATGCGAAGAAACTGAACTGTTCGTAATCATGTTTCTTTTTTAATCAGCCTGTGCTATTATATCTACATTGTAACTTATGTGTGTTCTAAGAATGTTTTATTCAAGTATTGCGAAACTTTATGGCAGAATGGTAGTATACAGACTTTATGACAAATGTAACCAAATCTAGGTATGGATTTAAATCCCTTTTTACTGATATCATTTTATTGGCAACACTTGTTTACATAGTTCCACTTTAGGAATGTCGTAATTTCTAATATACAGTTCTACGATCGAAGTAAAAACAAATTTCGAATAGCACCAAACGATAACTGAAACAAAAAAGTTAATTATTATAGGGAAATTGATTTTCTTAAACTCATAACATTGTTGAATAGACAGGGACTTTTTCACGGATTTTATACTTTTAGATATTTGTATTAGATATAAACACATACAAGTAGTGCTTCAACCTGCAAGAACTTAGTTTCGCTGTTTCAGAAAATGCAATTTGCTAATACAATGAAAAGCTAATTGTCAAATCATTCTCAGACAGCTTATTACGTTCTGTCTTTCTTACCACCGGAGGATAATTCACATGGTGTACTGATGCTTTTATTAAAGAGTAATTCTACCTTACTGGACATTTGGACTCAATAAGATGTTGCCATTTGTGGATAAGTCTGTCTTGTATTCAATTTTGATATTTAAATAGTTTAAAGATATATTGAAATTATATTGCCAGCACAGGGGCATGAATTTACAATTACATTGTTTTCTACAACATTTTGAATTCTACAAAACATAAAAGGCCTAAAAGGATATGCAGAATACACTTGTTCGTATATTATGATACAATAATTTTAAACACACATGTGCAATATTTGCTATGGTATAAAAGATGATTCGGAACACGACTCGTTCGATATTCATAAAAGACTAGGATTGTCTTATGGCACAAAATTTTCTTGATATTTTCTTAGTGAAGTAATCGTAAAAATCGTAAAGTTTCAAGCTGACAATAAAATATTTTATACAAATTAGCTTAAGAGTCGATTTAAATAAATTATTTTGGATTTTATGTCTGTATTCAATAGTATTTTAGATAATCTACCAGTGGTGTTTAACCTATTTCATCGGTGCTGGATTTATTATCTGTTCCAAGCTTTAAATAACCATCTATGTTTCCACATGAACAACTCGAATCAGCGGAAACGGACGAATGGCCAAAGTCATAATAAATTTTAAACTATTCGTAAAAGGGACTATATGATGTATACATTGTCCATATTTGCGACCAAGTAATGGTTAGCTATTGCTCTAGGTAATTACTTGGTTACGTAGTAATTACATGGTTAAGTAGTAAATCACATTATAATAGTTAGAAATATCGACAGATACTTTTGTCTAACTCATGGGAATGTTTCAAATATAAGAATATTAAGAACAAGAAGCATTGTTCATTGAGTGCATAATTTAACAGCTTGAATAACTTAGTTCGGACGGATCGACGGACGCACAAGACGATTGCAAATTCATAACATAACAACGGCAAATATCTCAGTTCTAGTATTATTCCGAATCGAAAAGTGATATTTTACGAAGTCTCTTTAATCTTTCGAAAATTATGAAGAAAAACTATGTGCTAAATGCGAAAAACTAGAACAACTGATTATTAAATAAAAAGCGGTTATTTTAATGACTTGATTACTTTTTTTGTTTTCTTACATAATTTATTTTAAAAAATAAAATATTTAATGTGCTTATACTTCCAGTGCAAAAATCATCTTTAATTGATATTTGTAAAATAATGTAATAAACGAAAGGCGAAGCTAAATTGGAAAGCCATTGTAAATAAAGAAACGACTGCATATTCAAGTCCAAGATCAAGGTTTGACCATGACGAACCGACAAAGATTTTATACGCTAAATTGACATTAAAATGTTTCGGTAAAGCAATATACAACTTGCTAATTTTTGATATCGTTGAAATATTTAGCAATGCCTTTTATTTGATGTGATATTTGATTCTTTTAAACAAATTCCAACATAAAAAAAAACTTCAGTCAGGAAAGCTATAAGTAGAATTATGATTTTGTTTATTAGATTTTTGTAATTTGTAAACACTTACCATATGCGCATATATATATTACTGCCAAATAACACACACAAATAATCCATTTGTTGAAATCCATATTTGAGGAGACAAGTTGTCGTTACGACGCGCCGATGTCACTGATCAGTTCCAGTACGAATTACCTCCATTTTATATAGAACCGTATTGGTTTATAGGAAATCTGATCGTATCGTACTAACTTCCCTTATTTGTCAAGGTGCGCTACTTGACGAAGTGTAGGCACGCCATGAGGCACCTTTACGTCATTATTAGTTAGCGTCACTAGTGGGAGTGAGCAGCATTTTGTTTATAATCGCTTAAGTTAACTACAAGAAGTTGTTCAGGAAGCGCGTGGTAGAATAAGTCTCTCCCCTTTTTGATGAACAAACAACCAAAGCACTGGTTTGTTGTCCGCACTAATGATTTTATACAAAACATTGTTGACTGGTTAGAATATGCGTGTGCTTAATACTGTGAAAACTCTTATTTTATTCTTAACTTCAGACTAAAAAGAAAAACATGTGTTAATGCAAGGAAGTGGCATTACTGACTCCCGCTGACATAAACATGTTTCAACGTCAGTCATTGATGTCAATGGACATTGTCTGAGGTTTTCCCCTACGATTAATACTAGTAGGTTGTTTTTCGTACATACATGTATAATTATATATAAATATATAATGTAAATATTAATTCTAATAAGTATTTCAGCTGAATGATTCATTTTTTGAACATATTCCTCAATGTTATACCCTTGTCCGTTGTATAATTTAAAGTCCCATAATCATATAAATCTATCGGTCGTAATAGTTTCTGTTTGTTCAATAACAGAGGAATCCGATGTGTTTTCCTTATAGCAAGAAAAAATGTATCCAAAATCACTATCGTATTTTTTTCAATATCATTGAAAAAAACTATTTATAGAACACCTGTGTTTTCCCAGCACGTAGTGACGTCAAGCGCTTTATATAGCAGAATTCACAGCGAAATGAGTATTTTTAGTAGAAAATGGGCTTGTTTCGTCGGTAATAATTATCTTCGGATAATATCAGCAATAGTTTTTTTTGCATATATAGTTTTATAGAAAACAGCTATTGGGACTTTAAAGCCCCATAAGCTTTTTGCTATAAAACATTTATGCAAAAATCAAACAATTGCTGATATTATCCCAAGATAATTATTTCCGACGAAACAAGCCATTTTTCTTCTAAAAACACTAATTTCACTTGAAATATGTAGAGCGCGTGACGTCACTTTACTACATGTGCATAGCATGGCTGCGGGAAAACTCAGGTGTTCTATAAATAGTATTTATTTCAATGATATTGAAAAAAATACGATAGTAGTTTCGGAAACATTTTTTCTTGCTATTAAGTATGCACGGGAGGAAAACACATCGGATTCCTCTGTTATAGAACAAACAGAAACTATTAAGACCGATACATTTATAAGCTTATGGGACTTTAATGAGAAGCAAGATCCGCACGAAATACGGAACTATCTATCACTTAGTTACCCAAATATGTATCAATGAAAGCGCTAATTTTCTCCCACACCTTTAAGAACAAAGCTAACTCAAAACATGACTTAAGGGAGGAACTCACGTCTGTACATTTGTGCGATTTCGATCCGTTTAAAACCTTCGTAAAATAAAAATGCATTTACATAATTATTAAGTTTCTACCACTTTTGAAGAGATATTCAGAGAAATATTTCATACTAATCTTATCAGAAGACTTGGCTCCGATGATATAAAACTTAAAAACAGTCCCCGAGCTCAAATCTCAATTCCATTTTCTAAGAATTGTGGTTGAAACGATGGAATTGATCAATTACACTGTCAGAATACTGCATCAACATTACAATTATTGTCTGATCATGATTAACTTTCAGAAATATTAATATCAGATTTGAGCTTAGAGACTGAATATAAGTGTAATAACATCGGGGACAGAAATAGGCACCATAACAATAAAAGGGTTTTGCTTTGTAATTCATTTCAGAAAGGACGTTATACTGTTAAACTTTCCATTTTCTAAAACCTGATTATCGAAAATGGATAGAGGACACCTAACTCGGCGTTACGGTTGGTTATATAAATCAATGAAAGGATACAGCCGATTTTGAAAGCTTTAACTTTGGTTCTACAACTAATAAGACTAAAAGAAGCATTATTCTTATCATAATTTGATAAAGTTCACATCTTTCAAAAAGCTATTTTAGCATTAAAATGTGCTTCCTATTCAAGTTACATTTTACATGCACAAAAGGCTGAGTGTTTAAGAAATCGGTCATCAAAAAGAACAATCCTGTACAAAAGCGAGACTGGCTGTTCTCGGTCCATTAACGATAGTACGATGATGCCCCAAAGGATATATTTTACAAACCGGAAAAAGAAAAAAGGTAAATATCTCAGGTTTTATTCACCGCTCGGTTCGAAACCATTCTGGATTTTGTCCCTGCAGTGGGAATCAAGTAGTTTATGAAGGCAAAAGGTTAAAGCAGAAAACCAGACAGATATTAGTGAAAGTTGAATTCCTTTTCAGTGTCTAGTCTACTGTATTGTCTGTGAAGCACAATTGGGATGGTTTGGTTCAATTTGCAGGATTTTATGATTTATTATCACAACAAATTAACGGAGTAGCTAGTCGGTACAACGAATATTATTTTATAAACACTTTTCACGTCTGGTTCTTACGAGTTATGTTGCGTGAAAGGTGTTTGCGCCTCTTCACCGCTATCACGCGAATGGCTGCTTGACACGTAATAATCCAAAATACATATAAATACCCTGAGGTCGTAAGACGTTTGTTTGAACAGAAAACATTCACATTTCATACTCAGCCCTACATACAACAATCTGGTTACTAGAATATAATCTATGTTGCGTATTTTATGTCGACCAATCGGTACTGTTAGACAACTAGTATTACGATCTTCCTGAATGACATTTGCGTATTTCATTCAGAATGTTTTAGTTTATGAAGTAAATCAGTACAGCACACAGCTATCTCGTACCAACAAATCATCTCACAATCATACTTAACACACTAGTGTATGTCAACGTTTTCGGGTTTATAATGTGTTCTCATGAACATTCTACGGTGTTTTAAGTATTGTGGGATTTAATCATTTTATCTACAGTGCAACGTCCCTACATCAGTCACGAATGGGAAGGACACATAATGGCTGCTATAAGGAGGTGACTGTTGATGAGAAAGTGAAAATGGAGTAAAACGTCAATTTTTGGTTGCTTGTATATTGGCTGTAACAGGGAGGTGGCTGAAATTCGGAGGTAAGCATTAATTGAGGTTACACTGAATATACTATATTTGTTAATGTCATTTATTGAAGATAAAGATAACCATCCAATGGTACGACAGACACAACATACATTCAAGAATCAATTCCCAAACCCATTTACTAAATGACCAACGCCTTGTAAATATCAAAATACTTCTTTTCATTACCGTATGATTTTTTGTCGGATTATGAGTCCACCGCTGTTTCTTTATTGTTTGCATGAACCTTTGTCAATGTCGATTGAATATTGGTTTCTTACCCCTCTTAGAGACAGTTAATGACTATGTTCCGAACTTCATAGATCAAGCTTTAATTCCGCAGACTAACACAGATTAGTTATCTACCACGATTTTGTTGTGGAAAATTCTAGCGTCACACTAAAACTAGTCGTTATTTCATCTATTTGACAGTCTATTTGGTGACCACATAGTTTATTTACATCTTTGTGACGGATCATACAGAAGTATTTATTAAGTGTTGCCACATTATCACTCGGTTCTAAGACTTGTGATATGGCAAAGGATCCGTAGAATTTCCTTCATTTCAAATAACTGAATTCCCTCGCAAGCATATCGTCGTCACCAAGTTACCTGATTTGGATCCCTGTGAACTGACACTGATATACATGATTGTATATTAAGGAATATTAACGCTACCGATATAAAACTTAGGTTCTGTTTATAATAGTATCATCCCTGAAAGGGGCAGGAAAGTTTGTGTATAAGACATCGTTTGTGTGCATAGTACACCCCGAACCCTTTGTCTTTTTGCCGGGCGCCTGGATGAGATGGGCCCAGGGTAACCATTGTGCGTTGTATATCGTAGATTCTGTTAGACCTGTGCTAACGAGATTGTTGTGACATTTGATGCGGTCGTAACTTTGGGTTAATTGACTGGATTAAAAAACAGATTATGGAACGCTTCTCCAGTCGACAACGTAAACGGTAAATAATTTCTACGATCTTAGCTTCAATTCATTGGCACTAACCAACGCCGTAGTTTTGATACAATTCAGAGGAGTTGCGTCTCTTGTTATTGAACCAAGGTGAACTGATACTTCTATCACGTTTTAACCACTCACATGAATTATAAATATGTTAACGCATGTTTAGATTTTAAAGTGGCTATTATTTTACGAATAGATTGTGACTTTAAAGGGATAGAATTGTTGCAGCACAAACATGATGTTTTGAATGCATGCCAAGTTCCGTCTTGGTATCGATTTTGCAATGGTTCTTTGAAGAGTTCATCGTAAATCTAGTATCTACTATAGGCTTTAAAGTTAAATTGACGTTAGTCTTTATTTACTGTGGCAGCAAAATAATTTGTCACATTCAAACAATATATTATTTATGTGCCATGTACATGTACCAACAACGCTTCATGTTTACTGGCATAAAAAGATGTTGTTTATTCCAAGTACAATAGTAGTACTGGTTCTTTCCAGGAGCGATGATTAGGTGAACTGTCTGCCTTATTCGACTCTGACACATGAAAAGGGGCGTAAAACTTGATATAAACAAACAAACGAATAAATAACAAGCACAATAGAACAAAATCCCAGTCAGTTTTAGGTATATAGACTCATCACGAGTTTAGGTAGATATTATTATAATATCAAATTAAGTATCACCGAGACCCATGTGAATATATACGTTATAAGAGGCACCTGGTCAAATCGGATACATAGACCCATTGTGGTATTCACTACTAGTATAAATAAAGAGCTATTACATTTGTTTCATGTACATACTAACGAAAGTAAGTGAAAAAAAACCAATACAGCGAGAAATTTCAACGATGTTACACTTTTAGTGCTTTGGCTTACCGACAATTTTGGTGATGCACTTGACATACAATGTTATACAAAACACTTCATGTACATATTCCCTTCAAAATGAATACGATTTATAGAGTATTACATATTTATCCACAAATTGTATTCAGTTTTTTTTATTATTTTAACATTTATGTTAACTACATTCTCATTTAAAACAATAAACAGACTGGCATACATAACTAAACACATATTCTTTGTAAACTCATATTTAAATTCATTTTGTACCGATATTTAACGGCGCTGTCGATCAAAGCCATTTCATTTCATTTACATGTTTGTAATGTCATCGTTACAAGGAACGCATCGGTTATTTGACTGTTATTTTCTGATGGGGCAGGTGGAATTGGGACAAACAAACCATGATATTTTAATTACCAAGAATAACGAAGAATATTGAAATTGAAATTTATTAATCACAAAAATGTACAAAAGGTTGTTGTATACAATTAACTACATACAAAAATGTCTTTTCTTTAAAACTTGTTTAGAAATGTTCGCCGTATTTGTGCGGATACGATACAATACCTTTTCATATAAACGCTACATGAACAAAAGCGATTAATCATATGAAAGATAACCAGCATATAAAAAAGACGTAGTAAGGTTACTGTGGTTTCCCTTATTTTGTTTAGGGATTTGTCTACGAAATCAAATCCTCACGCATGCTAGCGTGAACTTTGACACGCATAATCATGCATATGATTATTGACATTGCATGTTGTACAACTTTAGACACACGAGAGACAATTACAATGAATTAATTTGCATGCATAAGACATGGTTAAAATAATCCTATGTATGAATTGATCTTTATTTTCACTATTAATTCATTGTTGCAATAAATAAGTGGTACAAATCGCTGATCAAACCATGTCCTTTATTTCGTTGGCATGCTGGTTGTTAAGTTATGTTCCCAATAGTAAATCAGTCGGCAGAAAATAAATCAACACGATACATTGGCTTTGTCTCAACAAATAAACATCTTTTAGTTACCATACACTTCTAGTTCACATATTGCTAACACTTGCGTGGCAACGTTTACTATTTTCATATAACGCCCTCTACAAGTTTGTACCAAAACAAAGGTACACGTTGCACCAATCGGTGCTTTATGGTAAACATGTAACTTCATGTTTTCCATACTGTCACCAATTGTTATGCTTACATTTCGGAGTCTTTCCACTGAAATATGATCGTATGCATTCATATAATGTAAAGTGATTACTGCACTAAAATAATAAGACAGACAGATAAAATTAATGAAAAAAATACATTTAACGAACGATTGAACTATCGAGTGAAACCACAGCTTAAGTCGCTTTGATTAATGTTAGGGTAAATTATCTGATGCACACAAACATAGTAAACAATATGCTTCAAGTATAGTTCGAATAATATTTTAGAAATGTATTGTGCTTTGATTCCCGGTGTGCCTTTTGCCGCGGTCGTGAAACGGTGGTTTGTGTGCTTGATTCGAAACCGACAATCCTGGCGATCGCGGCAAGGCATACCCTTCCTTGAAATCTGACAACAGTTTCGATCTTTCTCCATATGTAGAAAAGATGCCGGTTCCTAATGGGAGGGTACTAGTGAGTTAGTACTGCTTAGAATAAAGTCTAGGAATACTGGTTTATGTTCTTATCACAGAACAACCGCTTGTCAATCAGAACTTTTTTAATAGTATTTTACGAAAAACACGTGCATGTGATTTTTTATCACGGAACCGATGAATGCATGGATATTTCATCACTAATAAATGGTGGGTGCATTTGTAAGTATGAATTAAATTAGATATATTTACTGCAGCAATTCTGTCTGTTAACAATATACAGCGCATGTATTGTATAACTCTCACCAAGGTCAATCACAACGTAGTCCTTCACACCTCTTGTATGCGAACACTTTTCAAAATATGGATTGCGATCTCCGTCTATCTAGAAATTAGCGTGACAAATTGTGATGGTGGTAGACAGATTAACGTCACCGAGACTTAAATATAATAACAAATGATATACAACAAGGCCTTTCGTCATGCTTTGCAGTTGATGGATTGTTCATCGTATTTCTAACTCTACCGGTGGCGTTCGTTTTATGCTTTAGTATCCACAATAGTGATGAATAAAGACCTAATAAGTTGAATATCGTAGGCAAAAATACCCTTCGAATTTAACTATTTTGATATACACATGTACCTGTTGATGCATTTACAGGTTAAAAAGATTGTACATTCTAATTAAAAATTCAAAAAGTTATTTTGGGGACATTTTTTAGTAAATATCTTCTAAACATTTGCAGTCTAAACATTTCGACTAACCAGGGGATAAGTATCAAAGTGACTAATTGTCCAACCAGGATATATTATATTGTAGCATAAGAACTGCGCTCCTTCGTCGCCTATGTAATAGTTGTTTATAAACTTACCATTAAACGCGCAGGAAATGTATTAATAGCTGAACTAAACGTCGCTGTCTTGTTAAGTGCAACATTACTGTACCTTTGGGAAAATTTCGAAACTGGTATCGTTGAACATGCAGCTTAGGAAAGAAAGTGCATTGAAAAAACATGCCTAGTAAACTATGCGTGTCCAATACGACAATTCCATTCATAAATAGAAATGTTTTATTCGGATCTTTCACAGAAGTAAAGGAAACTCCTTTCTGCACGCTCAAATTCTAATAAATATACACGCATTCAAACATTTCATCAAATTCTGTTCGAACAATATAGGTAGTAAAATAAATTCAAATCTAATATGACCTTTGTTTCAGCCTGAACATTGATGGTGATTTCGTTGTTTGTTGTGACCTAGATTTGGCATCAGATTCCAATTCTACGAAAATGCTTCTGACTTGCATATATTAAGACATAAAGCCAAGTGTTCATCACAGTTTTACATTCAATTACTCGGACTTTCCATACTTTAATATGTCCACCACTCCTTTGATTATACATCGGCAAACCATTCACATTGCGCATGAACTCACACACTCACAACCATACAGCCACATATAAATGACGCAACATGGTTTGTTATACTCACCAAAACTCGCCAAATACCCATAACCAAATTGAATGTAAAAACTAGATTTTTATGTCATGACCCAAAGTATTGTGAGTGTTCGATTCAGTTACTATCTGTACAAGGCGCTTCAGTATTCATTGAATATAAATTGTATCTAATATACAATATCAAAATATTCTACCTGTGACGCAGTGGGGCATGTACGACCACTCCCCTGTATATTGACAAGTTGTATTTGTCTTGTTTTCACTTTCTATGTAGTTTTCGTCACAGGAATAGTGTATCATCGAACCAAAGGCGGTGAGACTCTCGGCAATTACACCATGATCCAATGTCAACACAGCACACCCTTCAATTTAAAGTACTCATCATATGTAACTAAGCAAATGCACAATAATAGTACAACAAGTTCTAAAGACAAATAGTACTACATTCGAATAAGACTTTACTGAATTTCTTTGCAAAAGAAGCCTACAATGCATTTGATTTCAAATTGCAGCACTCGTACTATGATTTTTATATAGAAAATCGACTTTTAACAACAAAGGTATACATGCATATGTGCGTGAAGTTAGCAGCCTAGAAGCGTGAAGTTGGCAGCCTAGCAGCCTAGCAGCGTGAAGTTGGCAGCGTAGCAGCCTAGCAGTGTGAAGTTCGCAGCGTAGCAGCCCAGCAGCGTGAAGTTAGCAGCGTAGCAGCGTAGCAGCCTAATATATTTCTATAAATAAACTTCACAAGAAATCAACACTTAAAACATGCACGAAGTAATGTGAGTCTGTTGTTTGAAAGTTAATTAATTGGGAATAAAGGAATTTTCAAAAACATAATAATGTGAAATTATACGCTGCTAGCAGCGTGAAGTTGGCAGCGTGAAACTACGACCCAGCAGCGAAACAGCGTAATATATATTTCTACAGATGAACCTCGCAACAAATGCATAAAAATAAGGTGAGTCTGTTGTTTGAACGTTAATTAAGTGAAAATATCGAAATTTTCAATAAAAAAAATTAATGTGAAATTATACGCTGCTGGCAGCGTGAAGTTGGCAGCGTGAAACTAGCAGCGCAGCAGCGAAACAGCGTAATATATATTTTTACAGATGAACCTCGCAACAAACGAAGCGAAACACTTAAGAATGCATAAGATAAGGTGACTCATTTGTTTGAACGTTAATTTAGTGAAAATATCGGATTTTCAAAAAAAAAAATAATGTGAAATTATACGCTGCTGGCAGCGTGAAGTTGGCAGCGTGAAACTAGCAGCGCAGCAGCGAAACAGCGTAATATATATTTCTACAGATGAACCTCGCAACAAACGAAGCTAAATACTTAAGAATGCATAATATAAGGTGACTCAGTTGTTTGAACGTTAATTAAGTGAAAATATCGGAATTTTCAAAAAAACAATAAAAATGTGAAATTATACGCTGCTGGCAGCGTGAAGTGGGCAGCGTGAAACTACGACCCAGCAGCGAAACAGCGTAATATATATTTCTACAGATGAACCTCGCAACAAATGCATAAAAATAAGGTGAGTCTGTTGTTTGAACGTTAATTAAGTGAAAATATCGAAATTTTCAATAAAAAAAATTAATGTGAAATTATACGCTGCTGGCAGCGTGAAGTTGGCAGCGTGAAACTAGCAGCGCAGCAGCGAAACAGCGTAATATATATTTTTACAGATGAACCTCGCAACAAACGAAGCGAAACACTTAAGAATGCATAAGATAAGGTGACTCATTTGTTTGAACGTTAATTAAGTGAAAATATCGGATTTTTCAAAAAAAAAAATAATGTGAAATTATACGCTGCTGGCAGCGTGAAGTTGGCAGCGTGAAACTACGACCCAGCAGCGAAACAGCGTAATATATATTTCTACAGATGAACCTCGCAACAAATGCATAAAATAAGGTGAGTCTGTTGTTTGAACGTTAATTAAGTGAATATATCGAAATTTTCAACAAAAAAAATTAATGTGAAATTATACGCTGCTGGCAGCGTGAAGTTGGCAGCGTGAAACTACGACTCAGCAGCGAAACAGCGTAATATATATTTCTACAGATGAACCTCGCAACAAATGAAGCTAAATACTTAAGAATGCATAAGATAAGGTGACTCATTTGTTTGAACGATAATTAAATGCAAATATCGGAATTTTCAAAAAACAATAATAATGTGAAATTATACGCTGCTGGCAGCGTGAAGTTGGCAGCGTGAAACTACGACTCAGCAGCGAAACAGCGTAATATACATTTCTACAGATGAACCTCGCAACAAATGCATAAAATAAGGTGAGTCTGTTGTTTGAACGTTAATTAAGTGAAAATATCGGAATTTTCAAAAAAAATAATAATGTGAAATTAGACGCTGCTAGCAGCGTGAAGTTGGTAGCGTGAAACTTGCAGCCCGGCAGCGTTACAGCGTAATATGTATTTCTACAGATAAACTTCATAACAAATCAAGCTAAATACTTAAGAATCCATGAAATAATGTCAGTGTGTTGTTTGAACGTTCATTAGTCGAAAATATGGGAAATTATAGTCGATACGTTTCAGCGCCGTTTTTGAGCTGTCCGGGTTGGAACTGGGACCCTTATAGATTGTATAATGGTTCCAGGTTGGAAATAATTGCAGTCATCCTCGATCATGTCGTACTTAAAGGTACATATAAAATACACATACAGATACGCACCCTGTACAGTATAGGACCGCTGGAAGCTCTCGCGGCGTAGCGGCCTTACTATGATGCAGTGATTTTTTAGCGTTTTTTTCCCGTCCAAAATAGTTTCTATAGCTTGTAGAACGTGATTCTGATACATATCTCGATGGTAGGGTGTGTAATTCTAGACCGCTGTAAGCTAGTGGCCTAACTATGATCCAGTCTGAATTTCTTGCGTTTTTTCCTTCACGCAAAAATCGTTTTACAAAATGATACAAACTCAAAACCTTCTTTTTAATAAGCATCAAAACAAAAAAATCGTATTAGTTTATGCATTTTAGTCTTCAGCCTTCATACTTGTGTATTTTATGAAGAAATATGTCACAAGCTTTGACGGAAAAAAGAAAAATCGTATTAAATTATAAAGTGAAGGTGTATAATCAATGCGGAATATGTCCTTACAATACAGGTGTACGTTCGATGCCGGCTATGTTTATATTATACAGTTGTACGTTCAATGAGGGCGATGTTTCTATAATACAGGTGTACGTCTAATGTCGTCTATGTTCCTATCATACAGGTGTACGTTCAATGCGGGCTACGTACCAATGAGGATGGTGTACATTTTATACGTGCTATGCACCTATGATACAGGTGTTAGTTCAATGCGTGCTATGTTTATATAATACACACTGGGGGCCAACGACGTATCACGAGAGGCGGTTCGCATCGAAAACATGTGTTTGTTATGCAACGACAAACGACACATGTTATGTACACATAACGTGGTTGAAAACCTAAGGACGACATTTCTTGTAGTTAGTGACATTGTATTTTGCTGGAATATCATATTCCAAGCACGAAACATGGTGAGTAGAAACGTTTAATACTATGAAACAGTTGTATGCGGTTAATTGAGTACCAATTACGTATGAATTAAGCTCAAAAGTTAGGGATGTTCGTAGAGTCTTGTTTTGGTAGATTTTTCATTAAAATATTTTTCGTGAGTATCATTTCTTATACTTACTGGGTAAGGTTTACTTATTCAATATTTTTGTCTTCATTAGAAATGTTCTGTAGGTGTAATAAGCACATATGAACGGGTTTTTTGCATACTACGACTGTGTTTGTTTCTCACAGAGTGTGTGTATGGTGCTAAACGAAGGTCACTCTTCATGTGTACGTTGCTCACTGAAGTCAAAATCAATTTCAGGATACAGACCACGCGGTGTGTATGTACTGCCGGTCACCATTTTCCAGCATTTTAGAAGCGCAATGACACTGTGCAAACTCCAGCATATAGAGCGTTACGTTCATGAGGGAAGCAGATGATAGAGGTACAACTAAATATCACAATGCAACTTAAAATGAAGGACCATTACGTTTTCTACAACATCTACGACATGACAACGATCACGGAAACTGGAAAAATTAATGCCTACAAATAATGTAACAAGTGACAGACCAATATGAACATTTCTTAAAGTGAACACACCGAAAAAGTATGTCCATTGCCAATTGTTCCTGAAACAAGCGGAATCCGGGATGTACAGAAGTTTCTCAACCAGATGGTGCTGAACTGACGGAATAATTGGACACAACTATACTATGCTCAGACGCAGAGGACTTTGAAAAAGTAGATCTAACGTTACCGATGAAACAATAAAAGAGACCGTAGTACAATTACAAAAGCTTCTTCAATCCATCACATCTACTCTAATTATACCCCCATCACACTAGGGCAACGATTGCACTACACCCACCGCGTCCTGACAGGACGTTAGCAAATGAATGCATTTTGTTATTGTACCGGCACCTGACAAGCTATTTGGATGCTGAAATTGCCGTTTTCTAAATAAGAAATAGAAGAAAAAGAAACATGAAGCAACTTAGATTATGTTGCGTTAGTGCATGACTCAGAAAGAAGACTTCTGTTTGGCCATCATGACCAGTTAATATAAATGGACACATATGGTACAGTAAACATACGGAGCTAGTGAATGCAATGAGGACGTTATTGGGACCTAGGGAGAGCGCAGTTCAGTCTGCATGGACGTAGTGAGCACATAATTTGGGTGTAGTATTAACGCAATAGACCTGGTGACAACGGGAAGCTGCACGTGTAATGAACTTACTGGCAACGTGATAGACGCAGTGAGAACCTGACAAAGACGTTGTAAGGGTGTAGTGCGAGCCTGAGTGCATCATTTCTTTTCGAGTTTGACCCCGTCCCTGCCACGGCCATCAAAATTTTCAGGATGTGATAGGAACTTTGCAAGCGTGGTGCGGACGTGCTCTGGTGTGATGGGGGCATTATAACTGACCGTAGACGTCTTCAAGACTGGGTCACCTTTTTTCAAATGGTGGATATTGGCGAATTCGGTGCAAATCACGCTTGGATTGACGAGCACGGTGCAACCTTGCTATAGATACTAATGAAATTGGGGCAATGGTGTTAACGAATCGAAGAAATGCAATCAAACTTTTTAGATATCAGCAGATTTCTAAATCGTTCAAACAGCAAAATATTAATTGATATACACATTTGACTTCAGACTGAAACATCACACACTCTGTTAGTAACATATACATCAAAAAGAGACTTCAGTTGACACCATACACACTTGTCTAGTGCGAAAGGCCTTGTTATATTAACGTGTATACATTCTATTGAATCTGATAAGCGGTGGGGAGATGCTAAGTTATGTTCACAGACATGATGCCTGTATCATGAGTGCTAAATATTTTACAAATGGGTTTCATGTCACAATAATTTTGAGGAAAACTGTTTTTTACACAGAATAACGGACTAATCTGGCATAATTTGATGAATGACAACGCAATCATTGTACAGAAAACGCATTTTACAACGGCAAATACAAACTTAATAAAAACAACTAACAAGACAATCCAAAAAACTAACATTTCGTCCCCTGCAGGTCAAACATTTCAAAATGGCATGTGGAGGTCAGAAAACCAGAGACTGTTTGCATAAAATTTCGTTGCATAACATACACATGTTTTCGATGCGAACCGCCTCTCGTGATACGTCGTTGGCCCCCAGTGATACAGATGTACATTCAATGCGTACATGCAAAGCCGCCATTCCTTTTTTTCAAAACAGTGCCTAAAACTAACACAACGTGAAAATGTGCCTATGTCTAAAATCCCGTCACTGGTCCATTAAATACGGGCAAAGTCTATTTCCCGCTATATGCTACGGCGGTGTTTATCAAATTCCCGTACATCGGGAAAGTATTGTTGTCTAATTCACCGTGTATCCCCGCCCACCCCCTTCCAACTTCAAACACACACACATACAAAAACAAAGTTTTCTCTATTGAACGTTAAAGCAATATAATCGTATTATTCTATCAGTTTATCAGTAGAAACTATTAGACCGTTGTGTGGTCGCTACAATACCGAAATCACAAACTCGACAAAAATCGTATTTTTTAGTTTTATACGCATTAAATCAACATAATAGTATTATTTCATGCATTTTAAAGTCTTTGCATGGTTTGTTTTGAAGTTTATCTGTAGAAATATATATGACGTTGTTAAGCTGCTGGGCTGCTAACTTCACGCTGACAGCAGCGTCTAATTTCACACACACAAAAAAACAACGAAATTTCCCATATTTTCGACTAATGAACGTTCAAACAACACACTGACATTATTTCATGGATTCTTAAGTATTTAGCTTGATTTGTTATGAAGTTTATCTGTAGAAATACATATTACGCTGTAACGCTGCCGGGCTGCAAGTTTCACGCTACCAACTTCACGCTGCTAGCAGCGTCTAATTTCACATTATTATTTTTTTTGAAAATTCCGATATTTTCACTTAATTAACGTTCAAACAACAGACTCACCTTATTTTATGCATTTGTTGCGAGGTTCATCTGTAGAAATATATATTGCGCTGTTTCGCTGCTGAGTCGTAGTTTCACGCTGCCAACTTCACGCTGCCAGCAGCGTATAATTTCACATTAATTTTTTTTGTTGAAAATTTCGATATTTTCACTTAATTAACGTTCAAACAACAGACTCACCTTATTTTATGCATTTGTTGCGAGGTTCATCTGTAGAAATATATATTACGCTGTTTCGCTGCTGGGTCCTGGTTTCACGCTGCCAACTTCACGCTGCCAGCAGCGTATAATTTCACATTATTATTTTTTTTTGAAAATTCCGATATTTTCATTTAATTATCGTTCAAACAAGTGAGTCACCTTATCTTATGCATTCTTAAGTATTTAGCTTCATTTGTTGCGAGGTTCATCTGTAGAAATATATATTACGCTGTTTCGCTGCTGAGTCGTAGTTTCACGCTGCCAACTTCACGCTGCCAGCAGCGTATAATTTCACATTAATTTTTTTTGTTGAAAATTTCGATATATTCACTTAATTAACGTTCAAACAACAGACTCACCTTATTTTATGCATTTGTTGCGAGGTTCATCAGTAGAAATATATATTACGCTGTTTCGCTGCTGGGTCGTAGTTTCACGCTGCCAACTTCACGCTGCCAGCAGCGTATAATTTCACATTATTATTTTTTTTTTAAATTCCGATATTTTCACTTAATTAACGTTCAAATAAATGAGTCACCTTATCTTATGCATTCTTAAGTATTTAGCTTCGTTTGTTGCGAGGTTCATCTGTAAAAATATATATTACGCTGTTTCGCTGCTGCGCTGCTAGTTTCACGCTGCCAACTTCACGCTGCCAGCAGCGTATAATTTCACATTAATTTTTTTATTGAAAATTTCGATATTTTCACTTAATTAACGTTCAAACAACAGACTCACCTTATTTTTATGCATTTGTTGCGAGGTTCATCTGTAGAAATATATATTACGCTGTTTTCTCAATGTGACATTTTAATCTGAATAACTTGTCAATTTGTTCACTTAATAACACGTGACAATTAATTAATATTCGGGAGACAATTAATTTCTTAATTTCAGGGACAAATTTTAACTGTTATATATTGAATAAGTTATCAGTTCACGGACCTTAATTAAACTAATGCTCATAAAAGGGCGATACGGTTAAAAGTACTGCTACTCTTTCATAAGGTCCATTCTCACACAACTTGGACAATTGGGTAAAAAAAAAACGATTTTTCTGTACTCCCAGAACTTACTCATTTCCTTAGCATCATATCAGGATACATATAAACTACTGATTTCCAAAATTTTACCAGCAACATATTAACAGTTTTCGAGATTCGGATGTTTAATTGGTCTTGTTGCTGTATTTTTACTGCATTTTTAAACAGTACCCATGATAGTTCGATGTTATATAACTATGAATTGGTATAACTTTTGTACAAGTAACCAATAAATATCTGTGCAAAATAGGATAAAATATGATATAAGCTCGCGATTTCCCCCCTTGAGTGAGGAATACTTGGATTATGTCATGCTTTTTGAAAATATATTAATAATTTTTACTTCATTTTTGAAAAACTTTGTATTAAGTTGTGAAATAAAACCACTTTAAAGAAGATAAATGTATTTGAACTATTTAATCGAAACAAGTATATGCTTACGATGGTGAAAGCGAATATATTACTCGTCAGACAAACTGATTGAACTTATCACACGAATGAAATGTTGTCCCGTTGATTATTTAAGAGTTGTCCCGTAGATTATAATTCTTTGCGAATTGGACTACGCCATAATGCAAATACGAATATGCATGGTTGCGAATATAACAGTATATGCATCAATTCGATAACTAACCAACATGGCTGAAAATTCATAGATTTGTTGTACGTAATCAACGGGACAACTCTTGAATAATCAACGGGACAACTGCATTTCTCCGTTCCACTTAAATGTGTTATCAGTTTTGCTCGATATGTTACGGGGATACTAAACGCAAGACACTGCAAAATACTTATATACATCTTTTTTATACTTTAAGTGCAGTTTGTATTAATATTGAACAATTATATTTTACAAAGATGTAAATACTGACCTACATTGAATATGATTGCGTGCTAAATGCACACTACACATCTAATCAGACATAATTACACCAAATTTACTTGTGTATTTGAATTCTGCATGCTGTCCGAACATATTTAGAAATTAATAAATGTACATAAATACTTAACAAATTGTTACTGTTATTATCAAAATGTTAGTCCAATAAAAAATCAACGGGACAATCACTACGTAATCAACGAGGCCTTCATTACATAGGACAGAAAACGTCTATGAGACTTTATAAAATAGGGCAGCGGCTTGAAAACGATATATTAATAAGTCAACAAGCAAAATCAGTAACAGCTTATAAATTATAAGCTATTCACCACTTTAGACGATATCAACCCTTACTCGCCTCAAAAACGAAGTTTAGGCGGATGTGTTGTTACCCGTTTTTTTCTGAAATCGATGGCAGACGACAATTATAAACATATGGTTGACGCTTTGAAGCATATATGAGCCCAAATGTATATTATAGCGGCAAGAATGTGCAATATTTAGTCCTATCCTGACAGTGTGTGTCCCGTTGCTTACGTCCCGTTGCTTATGTTAATTTCAAATTTCTAGATTCTAACACAGCAAAATCGAATATTTTTTACACGTATGAAGAAAAGTTTCTGCAATACCTTGGTGGGGAATATAGCTCGTCATGTTAAGCTTTTATACCATCTTTATATGCAATGATATGCATTTCAATTCAGTTTTTGGTACGGACTCGTTGATTATTGCATCAAAATTACGGTAGTAAATTCGGATTTCATGACCTATCCTTTGTTCTCGTATAATACGTAGATATAAATTGAAACCAACATTCATTTTATTACATTTTACGAATTCAAAAAGCACATTAACTGTGTCAAAAGTTATTCTTTTGTACATTAAGACTTGAGTGTTAAATGTTGTCCCGTTGATTTCGATAATTTGGAGACACGACCAAAAATGTGTGCATTTTCGTTAATTGATAGATTTTTAAAAAACAAATAGTTCAGCTGACTGGCACTCATTACTAACTACGAAATATATTCGGTACTGTGCTGGAATTATGTAGTAGCTGTTTTACAGGATGGATTTTATTTTGTATTATGTACCTGGAGACACAGCATTTTAGACGCACCTGCATAACTATTCCTTCTTAATATAGACCAAAACAGCTATTTATTCACCAAAATGTAAGCTCATTTTTAAGTATTCATATTAATTGTTCACACGAAAGAAAGTGTTAACTTTTTTTCCTTTTCATTGAAAATCGTCATCATTTTCTATACTGAGGACATCAATTGTCCAAGTTGTGTGAGAATGGGCCATAAGAAATGTCACCAATTGGTTCCTTTTTTCAGTCGTGTCATCATTTTATATTGCCCGACATTATCATGGACATTCACACGTATAGTAAGTAAATTACCATTGACGCATCTTGGAATATAAGACCACATCCCGCTTTGTTCACATGTTGAATGTGTCTTGTTGTTAGATTCTAAGTAGTTGTTGTTGCATGCATGTTTAATTTTAGATCCCAGAGTGTTTAAGTTTCCATGGACAACACCTTTGCTTAATTCTAATGTAGGGCATTCTGTGGAGAAACTTTTGATATGAAACAATAATGGCTACAATTGGCATGAATTGAGAATAATTTGAAGCAATAAAGAAAAGCATTTCACGAACACCATACTATCTACAACTAAATGTTCACAGCTTATACAAAAGTCACAAATGTAACACATACAACGAAAAACAATAATGCAGAGAAATCACAGATAATAATAGTCATAAAGTCATGTACAGTCTTATTTCAATTATTAAAAAACTTTTTTTTTGTAAATTTACACAGTTAAGTTTATACCTGTTCTGACGCACGAATTTGATCCATCACATGTTTCATCTGTGTCACAAGAGCAAGAAGTTGGTATCTGTAATTATAAGAGCGTCCTAATTGTTCAGAAAAATGTCTGAATACCGATGCTAAAACACTTGTTGCATCCAAAAGGGTTTGTCACGAAAATAAATTTAAAAAATCCATTCGCAAATTGGGAATATCAAAATCATATATTCACCAGATTCTAAAACAAATGCCAAATGTCCAAATCTGGCGGAAAACACATTTTTGTGTTTAATGGACATCGAAGCATGCTGCTAGTACCAGACAGACATATAGTAAATGCAGCGGACTACAGCAAGATACAGCCTATTGATAAATTAATGCTTACGTTAAATATTTATTCATAAATATTAGTACATTTGTTATGAAAATATAAAAGAAATTAAACAATACGTTTTAACACATCTCTTTTGTTTTAAAAGTCTTATATAAGATCTATGTGGCAGGATATTCGAAAACACACAAGATTATTTAACAGAAACAATTTAGATTGTGTATTCTTTCGATTAGAAATTCCATCTGAAGAAAATGGATTTCCTGACAAAGGGGATGTGTTTGTTCGGGCGGTGCCTACGTAAACAAAGTTTGACCAGACGTCAAAGTGACGTTAAGAGACAGTATGCCATGCACTGGGTGTGTGTTAGTGATGTAATTAATACAATGCAATTTTATTCATGTTTTTTATTTTAATCAAAGCCCAACGACTCAAGGAAGATTTCAATCATACGCCACAGAAATTAGGTTTCAAAATATTGAAAAATACCCGAGTTATGAGAAAAGTCTACATACTTAAACGACGACAACCCTCTATATATATGCATGTTATTAATTTCTATGTTACTACAACGCAGTATAACATATTAACTTCCTGGAATTTGGTTACATCTGCCGTACACTATTCTCATTCAACAAATGGCAATACGTTTAGTTTCAGCTTGCTGATCAACTAGTTGCGTATGTTCATAGAATGATGCAAGAAAACAAATAACGCAAACGGTTATTTTGTGAAAGTGGGGATTCCTTAATTTCTAGAAATACAAATATAAACAAATTATCTGCCATACCTGAGGGTCAAAAGATGTTTTCCGAATAAAAACACAAGTTCCACTTTCAACAAATGCTCCATCGTCAACTGAATAGAGTTCACAAAGAAGGTACTTTCTCTTGTAGTTAACGGACTGACAAATAAGTCGAACAGCACATTCCTGTACGCATTGCTTCAAAGATATTTTAACAAAGAAGCTCATTCTCATGTCCGACAACAAACACTTATTTCGATGCGTTATTCCATATCTCACATCGTCCGTATTTACCACAACAATAAGATTCAGGATGACTATGAACACACTTCTGTGCTGACATTTCTTTGACATCATACTTCAACAAAACCGTCTGGTGATTATTTATAATGGTTTTCCTAAATATTTTTAGCGACCAAGATCATACTAATCATTCTAATTGGAAGGTGCTCCATTCACTGTATGCAATCCCGTCGAATGTCTTTCTTGCCCTCATTTTCATACACTTATAAAGCATTTCTGTTCTGTTCAAACCTATCTAAACACATTGGAAGTATTACCTTGATTAGTAAATCAATATTATTTTGATAATAAATCAAAGTCTTAGCTTTTGAGATACTATTATCTTGATTGATATTTGATACTGCAGATGAATAATTAAAGCGTAAATTTAGTGTATAATTCTGGTAACAACAAAGGGGTATACCAAAATAATCAAACCGTGCCAGATTTGTTCGTCATCTAGGGCTCTATATTTTATAGACGTGTGAGGGGATTTTGAAACTAATTTTGCTGATTACGCTTAGTTGCAATATTTCACTTGTCGAGGTTATAAATAACTGGTGAAAGAAACATAAATAAATGAAGCCGTGCTTCATTTACGTTTGAATTTGCATTAGCTTCAAAGTATGAGTTAACTCTCAATATAGTATGATAACACGTGCTGGTAAGGCAAATAGTGCACTTTTCTTTTAAACCTACAGTGTGTTGTTTAAGGGAATTCCATGAAACTGGTAGATATCTATTTCTGGCAACTCTTAATATTAGAAGTATTTCATGCTATTTTGTCTTCAGACCCCAAAGTCAAAACATTTCTTATTCCTGTGCTGGTCCCAATATGTTACCAATGTCCCTTCAAAAAGTAGCTATGTTAGTTTCTGTCAAAATCAGTAACTTTATGTGAGATTGCTCCCCTCCAATCATACGCGAAAATAAATGTATCTAACTGCAACTACCATACACTTACCATCAACTCCCATAACTTCGATACATTTAGCCTAGAAAGGCACAGGAAGTGTCATGATGTCAGAATCTGTAGGTTCCGAAGTTATAAGAATTTTACTATCCTCAATATTTGTATGGGTGTAGGTAATGTAGCGGACAAAATGTCATTTTATGACTTGTCATCGTGAAGGTCCATGAATGTGTTTTCTGGAAATCCGAACCCTATGATTTAACTGTTCCATGCATGTATTGTTTATAAGTTCGTGTCGTTTTTTTGCAAGAAATCTTTACAATGACATGTGTCGTCTTTCTATGGCCATGTCGACCTTTCGTTAAACCAGATTTTCTTGCTCACACAAGGGTCGACTGTCGATCTCCTTTACAAAGTTTATTTCCAGCTCTGTTCTCCTTTCACCTAAAAAAAGGATTATATTTTTACGCATTACTTTCTTCTGAACGGATATATACTATTGTTAATAAAAAAATTGTTTTTCGTCACAAAATGTTATGCAAGAAAGGTCCTAAGTTAATAAAATCATGTTAGGGTTTGCATTTAAGGCATGTTTAAGAACTGCAAAGCTTGATATGTCCTATAAACATATACAATATATACAATAAGGATTGAAAACGTTCTTTAAATACCGAATATCACAGTTTTTTGTCATCTTAACACATAATACAAGCTATGTTTTCACTTGAATACTTTATGCAACCTCATTAAAGTAGTTTCTTGAATTCTGAGTACTATTTAAAGTTACTGCTTGAAATACTGAATAAACTATTTAAACATACCATTTAAAAGACCTGGATAACGGATAATGAATTGGGAAGGAGCTGCACCATCCTTAATATTTAAAAATCAGGCATCATATATTTTTGTGTAGCATAGGTAATTAATACTTATTCATTGATAAAACACATTATGCTATCTTGCTTTCAAGCAGTTTCTATCTATTTCAATGGAAAGATAATATGTTAATTTAATATAAATTTTTAGAAATATTGATGCTAAAAGTCATAGACAATCTGTTTATGCAAGAAAAGACGTACGAGGGATGTTCGAAAAGTAATGTGTATTGTGTAATATTTTAAAAGAAACGACTTTAATGGTCAAAATAACTTGCTATCCTCTCAAAGTATTTCCCGTGGTTAGAAATACAAAACTTCAGTTTGTGAATACATTTCTGAAATGCGTCACGGATGGCTGATTTGGATATACATCAAATACACTGACAAACAGATGAGCCAAGGGCTTGTCTGGAGTGATATCGACGACCAGATAAGAACTTTTTCAGTTTTTGAAAACGGAAAAGGTCGCAGGGAGCAAGATCTGGTGAGTACGGCGTGTGCGACAAGACGGTTACCTTCTCCGACTTCATAAACTGGTTTACACTGTCATATGTATGTGCTGGAGCATGATCAGGGAGTAGGCAAACATGTTGAAGCCATCAACTGCACGTCGTTATGGCATGGATGGCCTTCTTTGCTCATTGCCCTTTTGACTACTACAGGCCGTTAACTGCATTTGATAAGCCATATCTTGTTTTCAGTTTTCCTAACTGTCTTGATATAATGAACCCAAGTCTCATTAGTAGTATTAATGTTTGCAAATTGTCTATAGTTCGAATATGGAAACTTTTTTAGCAATTGTTTTGCCGTTTGTACGCGTACCCTTTTTGGTCATCTGTCAATAGAGGGGGTATCAGTATGGCATTAATATTTCGTACTTCAAAAATACTCTTCAGAATAAAATTTACTCTCGATAGTGAAATGCCAACAGTTTTGGCAACATCGCCAATCTTATATCTGCCATCCCTTTCAATCATTTCCCTGACTTTGGAGACATTAGTTAATACTGTTGCAGTCACCGGTCGTCCTGATTTTGCAGAATCTTTAACTTTCGCAGTGCAAGTAACAAATCTCTTTTCCCAACTACCACCTGTCACATAAGATACCTAAAGGAACCCATAAACTTCCCCCATTTAGTTAAAAATTTGCCTCAATGAATGACCGAGTTTTCTACGAAGTTTTATGTAAGCTCAAATTTCTTAAACATTCTCAACATGCTTTCCAACCATTTTTTAACAGTGGTCAACGAGTGGCTCTCTTCAAATAAAGATTTTTGACAGTTTTGTATTGAACTCAATGTTCATTTATATACCTTTGTAAAGGTATTGAATTGAGCTCTCCAGACGTATCAATATTACTGAAATCGTGCAAACTGTTTTCGTGCTATAGTACAATACACATTACATATCGAACATCCATCGTATCTCCATCATACAAAAACCCCACATGTTTTGCCATTTTAAATCCTTTTGTGTTGTTGTATGCGCAAAGTATAAGAACATTATGTAAAATAAATATCATTTAAACATAAAAAATATATAATAACTGGAAATCTTACCAATGTGTGCTAAAAAATGCTTTAAAAAACGTAACTTGGTAAGTCATGCATGCAAACGGTTTTCACAACTGTTACATCAGATGTGTCAAGTTTGTGCAAGAAATGACATAAGTCCAATACGATGAGTGAATCTAGTATTGGCAAAATACCATTTTTAAACTCTAAAACAGGAGAATACATGGCTAGAGGGGAGTTAATCAGGTGGAAAATGGAATCTGTTTTCTTGCGCATTAAAGAAGTGTGACATTATTTATAAAACATGAAATAAAACACGTAACTATATTGTAAGCAACATTGATTCTGGCCCGATCATTCGTTTTCTCTGTGGGTGGCTATAGAATAAATGTTATCCTATAAGAAATATCTGAAACCATGATAATGATAATGTTCGGAGCTAGTCACGAGTTTTCGCTAAAAAAAACAAGCCATTTACATGTTGTTTAATGACATAACGTCGACTTCGTTACATTCTACACCGTATACAGTATTTTACTTACGATTGCAACACATTAAACATTTATCTCGGCCAAAATGACAGACATTTAGTAGATTCGAAAGCCAGATTATGTAACGCTACCACAGTCGACAATATAATCGGTTTATATGTGTGATCATGTTCTATTCAGTATCAATAACCGACGCTGTTGCTAAATACAGCTCTGACGAGTTACTTCCCCGGTTTTAGACACCATACTGGCGACAGTAATCTTAGATTATGTATCGTATGATACGAAAGACCGGTGGTGACATTTCAACTTTATGATTTCACAATTTCAAAACATGAATTTTGAAGAAAAGTCGTGAAATTGAGAAATCGTGAAATCATGAAACCTTGCGAACTGAGGTAGAAACGAGGTAAAGGCTCAATTCCTTTTTAAATTTAGTAATACAGAACAATAGCTAAAATGATATTAGTGAAAAATCATAAATATATTTTATTTGCTCTAAAGCAATATTTTACGCAATGCCTTTCTTTAGCTGCATCTCGTAAACATGTTGTCAGATACGTTTTCTTATTTCTACAATATCATTGACTACATTGCATGTACGATTGCTACATTTCAGTTTGTACTTTGTTATCAATAAAGAAATATTCGGAATGGTTTTATTGTCAGAAAAAGTCAGTTTCAATGTTAATACATCTTCCAACGTAAAATACGACCTGTTTAATTTCTAACATTCAAAACGCTAATCGGGCTTCATCTATTCTATTCTAGGTGCATAAAACTGTATAAAAAAAACGTGTGCAATCACATTGTTTTAAAAACCTGAAAGTGTTTTCTCAACATAATTTCATTTTAATATGATCGTTAATACAATGTATCAGCATCAAGTATACCTTTACATTTTATTCCACTGTTTAACGATTTCATCAGCGTTTGCTGAATTCGAATAAGCCCCAGCCGCTTTCACAAAAATATAAACAACAATATATATATTTTTTTACTTTGAAAAAGAGAAAAGCTATGCCTGATTAACCAATGAAAATGTTGGATTTTGACTATTCATAATTTCAAAGTTATTTCCTTTTCATTTATTTATACAGTTTTTTTATCAAAATTTACAGATCGCTTCCAATATTCATTATTTAAATCAAGGTTCTTGGGTATGAGTGTTTTCATAATTATACAAACAATTATTCTACCAATAATAGGACTGCCAGATAGTTGGTGCCCTGATTGATTAATAATTGCAGCATAAACATCTAAGTCAGTGCCCGGCTTGGTTTTAGGTATCGCTTTTACAAGTGCTCTTTAAATAACCCTCCTATATATTGTATCTACGACAGTCTGAAATAATTAGAAATTCCATTAGCTTGCATGTTCTTGGAGCAAAGTAATGTGTTACATTTTCACGATATATTATTAATAATTAGTAAGTGCTATGTTTGGTTTTATATGCGGTGCAAACTGTTAAGACTACTGTACCTTGCTAATAGTTATGACAATGCATTTAATTAATGTTTACTACATTTTTACCAGAAGCAACAAATAGAGTTGCGTAACAACTGTTTCGGCAAAACGCTTTCAACAAAATTAATACCATGTTGCATACCAAAAAACATATTCCAAAGAAGATTTCATTTATTAATGTGAAAAAACCCACAAAGATTGATCACATCGAAGATAAATGAAACCACATTAATAAATTTTGGTAAGTTGGTCAATGTTGTTAACTTCCCTTCAAATGCATTTGTGATTAAATATGACTTTCATGTCTCATTGGCTCTCTTTGAGTCACAACATTGGTTCACAAAAGGATCAGGCATGAGAATAAAGAATTCATATTTCACTCTTTGAATTACAAAGTCGGTCATGATCTTGGTATAAAGCTTAAGTTAGTGAATATTAAGTTCCGTAGCATACTTAATTCTCGTTGTTCATATCATGTCCTCATTACAAGGCAGTTATTTTACTCGAATTTGACATTTGTAATTCAGTCGAAAGAAAATTTGAATTTGTTTTAGCAAATAAGCAACTTTTAGTTGCCATACACTTCTAGTAATACCAGATGAAATGTACAGGGTATACTAGATTCTACTATCTAGTTTATTATGTATTTGTATCATTTTAGTATATTTATTTCACTCGAAGCGTGTTGTCATTTTATTTACGATTATCTACGTACTATGAAATATCCATGGAAAACCTGGTCACTATATCCACTGTAATATCAAATTTCTACATAAGTTGGTTAGTTCGTCAACTGAGCAGAGTTCACAAAGTAGGTACTTTCTCTTATAGTCCGTATTCACTATAATAATTACATTCAGGATGGCTATGAAGAAAATAATGTTCTGTAATTTCTTTGACATCCTACTTAAACAAACTTATAATAATAAAGTCTGACGTCGATGAAGACCATCCTAAATAGTTTCAAGAACAAAGATTTGATTTCATCGAATCCTTTGATGTATCGCATCCGCTATTTACTCCATTTGATTTGTTTAAAAAAATATTATTCGTTGGTTGTTGCTGCCAACCCGTTTAATGTATTGCATGTGAAGTTATAAAGCCTTTCTCTTCTGCACAGCTTTATTTAAACTTAGTCTAGACGTTTATGAAACTATTACCGTAACTGATATCGAATCATTGTTTTAATCTTTTATCATCCAGTTGCGTTAAATTCATGAATCTTTAAAATTTAAATGTTCAGAATCTATAATTCTCAAGTGATATCAGAAACAACAAAATGATTGTATCAAAATAATCAAACCATACCAGATTACAACGTCATCGAAAGTTATATATCTCATAAACGCGAGAGTAGTTCCTTTTTTCTAATTACACATGTCTTCTAGTATTTTTCACTGCACCATCGAAGTTATCAACTATTTGTGATTTTTTAGAGACATACATTAAGCAAGCCGTAGTTTATTTACGCAAGAATCTGTAACTATATTTTCAAGTGACAGATATATTTTAATTTAAAAGCAGTTTTAAGTCGACCCCAACCAATTTCACTACAATCATCAGGAGGTATGGTTCATTAAAATCATCAGGAGGTATGGTTCATTAAAATCATCAGGGGTATGGTTCATTAAAATCATCAGGAGGTATGGTTCATTAAAATCATCAGGGGTATGGTTCATTAAAATCATCAGGGGTATGGTTCATTAAAATCGTCAGGGACTAGTGTAAAATCTCATTTTACCTGATCATTGTATATTAATATGATGGATACATTTAGTTACAAACATCCATAAGCTGTTATTTTATAACAAATACTATACCTTTTCCAATAAATAATGATATAAATAAGAAACGCGTACAGCATGGTAAAGCTACATTGATTTATTGAAAATGAAAGCAAGTCAAAATTTGAAATCAACTAAGTTCATACAGCATAAAAAATTGGTAAATATAAGTTAACCATAGGCATGTAATTTTGCCTGACTTAATTTGTATGTAGTATGCTAAATATAGCGTAATCAAATTTATCACTTAATTAATCAAATCATATGGGCGTTGATTACACATATATCACATGAATATGATTTAAGACAACAGTTTTAGCTTCAAAGTATGAGTTTCTATACAAAGTGAGCTAGTTAATTCATAATATGATAAAAAGTCCTGGTTGGACAAAGAATGCATTTGTTTATTAAACCTGTAGTTTTTAAGGAAATCCATGAAATCACGGATACATCTATCCATCAATCTCTGGCAGCACTTTGTACTCGAAGTATTTTTTCTCATGTTTTATTGTCCGCAGTACCCAATGTCCAAACCTCTCTGGCTCGTGTGCTGGTCCCTCTCCAGTGTGTTTAGACAGGAAATTGACACCAATGTCACTGTCAAACCTTGGACTTAGAAAAAAGGGTACGGAGTA
Source organism: Lutraria lutraria (assembly GCA_964023205.1). Classification (NCBI taxonomy): domain Eukaryota; kingdom Metazoa; phylum Mollusca; class Bivalvia; order Venerida; family Mactridae; genus Lutraria; species Lutraria lutraria. Next base: position 46,870,264 of record OZ026833.1, on the reverse strand, counting down.
TCTGTTCACACCAATATCAATCACTCTATGTAGTGTTGCTTTGAACTTCCCTCCGATCATACGCGAAAATGTATCTCCAATATTCATAATGAGACTTCCTGGTCTTACAGCAACTTCCATCCACTTACCGTCCACACCCATGACCTCGAGACCTTTAAAATGGAAAGTCGTAAGAAGTGTCATGAATTCGGTATCTGTATGTTGCGGAGTAGTAAGAACTTTACCATCCTCAATATAGGCGTTTGTAGGTGGCGCTGATTCCCAAGGCGGGTAATGCAGCAAACGAAAGGTCGAACATGGCTTGTCATCGAACAGGTTCATAAATGAGTTTTCTGGAATTCCTAAACCAATTGCACAAAGTTTCAGCAATTCAATGCACGCTTTATGCATAACTTCGTATTGTCCTTTTAAGAATTCTTTGAAAGGAAATGTCCCGTCTTCCTCTGGCCATGTTGACTTCTCGTAAAACCAGTTTTTCTCGGACAATTCATGGTCATCGGGTTGCAAATCTCGAGCAAACTCAAAGGCTTCTTTCCGGCTTGGTTCTCCTTCCACCACAGGAAAATAACCACGATAAAGATTGTTGTTCTCTGGATTCCATTGTTTACGCATTATCTTCTTCTTAAAGTCCATTGGCTTGTTGAAGAACCATTGACAACAATCCCATAATCCCTTGAAATCAATTCCTTCTACATTATCTATGTAGGCGAAACCAACACTTCCAAGAACGTTCACAATTTTCTCAGCATATTCAATCCTTCTTGTCTTAGCCTCGTTTAAATCTATCACCGGAAGTGCGAAAGTCTTGGTGGTAGTCGACATGTTAGTTTCAATCTGAAAATAGATTTAAATATTTTTTAAATATCGTGATGTAACATATACATGATTGCTCAATGCTCATCATAACATAAATAAATGCATTAATGATTGGGTATTCATTTTAATGTTCACTTCTGCCCATGTTACAACCATCTTAAATTACAAATCTGGGGCATTCCCCTATTCCCGAATTAGTAGTGGTGTCACAAGCCGGTAAATTCAACAATACAATATTATAACCAGTGAAAAGAATGAACTAAACATAGAGATGGTCATATACAAATACGATCATGGTAATTTCCGATTTCAATAGAGTAAAACATATAGCTTTACAATTTCTAACATCAAACACAGCTGTGTACCCAAGAATGATTCTCTTTCTTTAAGAGCATAATAAATATACATTGCCAGATTTACAATATGTTTTTCATTATCAGTTGACATTATAACACAAAATGTATCGACAGTAATATTTCTCAGAAAAGATGATGGTAAGTATTTGATTCTTAGATTGTTGTACAGAGGACAAAAACATACAAAATGGGTTTCATCTTCCATCTCTACTTCACAATATGGACAGGTAATCTGTTCTCTACTTAAATTAAAATGCATACCCTTTTCAATCATCAAACTGTGTGTAGAACTTCTAAAAATGGCTTTTCTTAATTTATCAATTGTAATATAACATACATATTTACTAACATTTAATACATGTTTATAGTGGCTATAATGACCTAACTTGCTTGTATTTCTATAACGTTCAACCCATTTTTGTACATGTTGGTCTTTTATTCGTTGTACTAATTTTATTAAAAATAATTGATTGTTTCTAACATTTTGAGATTCCAATTCATACCCATAGCTATATTCATACAAGCAAGTTCTGATATCAGTTACCCAGTTGTGAAAACAGATACTGTCATAATAATACTTTAACATTTGATAGCATAATCTTACATATCTATAACTTGACATTCTAGTTATACGCAACCAGTACTGTATACGTCTTTAAATTGACGGGGTTAAAATTTGGCGTTTTTTTTAAAGTTAAATATTGGCGGTGGTCAAGAATTGACGATTTCTTAAAATTCCGCTAAAATAAAACCATGCATTATCCGTCGCGGAGAGGGTTAGTAGCCTTTGTTAATTATGATAGTTGTTGTGTAAAATAAAGTGATGTTTGTTTATATAAGTCGATGTTGTAAATGTGTTCGGTCTTTAATTAGTATTATAATATATGAAATTATATGACATATGATATGGGCTACATTATGAATTGTTTATATCTGCAAGCAACGCTTCATGATAGTGTTTAACTGTTGAATATGTGCACTTCTTGTTGAATATATCTAATCTTTGTTTTGCATCAGCTAAAACTGGAGAAATTAGTGTTGTGACACAACCAGCTGCATTTTCGCTTTTATCACTTCACTGTTTACAAAGCAATGTACAACCAACAATATTTCTCTTAACTTTATTATGATGAATATCCGTGAAAGGAAGTCTGAATTATTTCGCCCGAAGCTGGTAGGAATTTTATTTCTCTGTTTATTATGTTTCACTTAGTGTGCTGTTAATGGAGATCTGTTTATCATGATGAACGAATACGACATGGAAATATGTGAAAGCAAGGTTTATTACAAAGTGCATGTTAATCAGTTGTCATATACATAAAACTGTCTTCTTTACGGTCATAACATGACGTGTGGAAATGTTTGAAACAAAATAAGAATACATCGTTTTATTATCGAGAAAAACAAAAACGTTTGATATGGAATAAGGCATACTATTTGAAATGTTTCTTTTTAATGTAGCGTACGTAATTGCCTTATTCCTTTATCGACTTCACTTTATCAGCGAGAACCATCTATTGGCCTGCGCTCTTGGGAAGAGTATCAAATCGTTACCGAAAATATCTTTTATTACATCCCTAGCATTTTACAATACAATATGGGGTATATGACACAGCAGGGACACTTACAGTATCCATGGACACAGACATATTATTTTTGTTCCCATTCAAGAATTATTTATCAGATTAATATAATTACAATGTGAACTCAAGACTTTGAAATACATCATATTTGAATAATATAGTTTACACTTGAAAGAAAGAAAAGCAACATTTCAACAAAATCTACACATCTATAGAATGTTGTCTATAAATCAGTCTTAATAGATATATATTATATTTTAGTTTCGGCTCATTAGTTTCAACTGATGTATGCACACGAAATGCTTAAACTATGGTTTAAAGTCTGTTAAACCCAGGGTTTAAGTGAGAACCAACTAAATGTTTAAAGATCATATTACTTTTCAGTCAGTTGTTTTATTTTTGTAATTATGTATAAATATAAAGACTGGATTAAAATAATTGATGAAATTTATAATGTAATAGAACAGAACAGAAGAACAGAACAGAATTTTATTAAGTAACGTATACACAAAGTATCTTATTACAAACATATGAAAATAACAATGACAAACACGTGAACAAATTAATATAAACGATTTCATTAAGGCAAAAAAAAAAAAGAATGGATATATATAAGAAACATTATTCATTGCGGATAAGCAACATGAACCAATCTGAAAGATATAGTAATGAGGAATTGAATGATTTGATGATGTAAGTATTTACGTTGCTGCAGATTGAAAAGTATGCATATAAACATAACGCATATATTACACTCGAGATAATTATGATACAGATTAACAAAAGGCACGTATCATGTCATAAATTAACCAACTACATTTTATTTAAGGCAGTAATTAATTATTTAATCATACTATGAAAATAACGCAGTAAGACTTGGTTTTACTGACAAAAGGCAATTGTACTAACGATAGAATGGAAATAAATAGACGATAGATCAATTGCTTCTTGCAATAGAAGATTGGCGTTAGGAAAATGCAAAAAAATAAACATAGCTAGGTTGATTACATCAGTTTTATTAACTGATTGCATTAATTGTATAAACTTAACTAGAAATGTGTCCGTAGGACACGGATACCCCCGCCATTTCAGAAATGAGTGTTTTGTGGCACATATGAGCAGGTTGCTTGGGAATACTGCCCATAGTGGGAAGTAAAGATTACCTAAGTGTGGTTAACGCACAACTACATGTACTTCCACTATTTCAATATAAGGAATGAACGTAAATACATAAGTGTCCACTGTGACCTTTACCTTTGAGTAAGTGACGCAGTTTTTGCGCATGACACGTCATCTTAATATGATGAACATTTGTGCCAATTTATTTCAAAATCCAATTACGCATGACAAAGTTATGAGCCAGACACATACATACACTTTCACTATATCCATTATAATATGCACAAACTTTGAACGTCCACTGTGGCCTTGACCTTTGAGCAAGTGACGCAGTTGATGCGCATGACACGTCATGAAGAACATTTGTGTCAGTTTATTTCAATATTCAATAATGCACGACATAGTTATAGGCCGGACACAAACATATACACACAATGCTTTAAGTGTCAATTGTGACCTTGATCTTTGGGCAAGCGACACGTCGTCTTGATATGATGAACATTCGTGCCAATTTATTTCAAAATCCAATCATGCATGATAGAGTTATAAGCCGGACACGAATATATCCATATAATGCTTTAAGTGTCAACTGTGACCTTGACCTTTGGGCAAGCGACACAGTCGTTGCGCATGACACCTCATCTTGATATGATGAACATTTGTGCCTATTTTACAGGTAAAGACAGGAAATCAAGCCGGACACGAATATATCCATATAATGCTTTAAGTGTCAACTGTGACCTTGACCTTTGGGCAAGCGACACAGTCGTTGCGCATGACACCTCATCTTGATATGATGAACATTTGTGCCTATTTTACAGGTAAAGACAGGAAATCATACTCGTACCATGAATATTGATTTCTTACATTCATGATAAGTTGGTTAATTTTAGAAACATATTGAAAATCTTTTATGAGAGAGTTGTTAAACTTCCAATATGAGTTACCTCTTTTTCAATTTAATTAAGTCTAACCAAAGAGTTATTAGAGAATGATCTGTTCTACAGCCTGTTAATTTTCTACACTTTCGACATCGGTAAAAAGAAATGACGTTATTAGAAAGAAGTCAAGACCAGCTGCCTTCAAAGGATTTTTCTTGAACCAAGTGAATTTGTATCACTGCTCGAAAAAACGCGTTTACAGAGTTTAGTGAAAAATTATATTTCTATAAACTTCACGTTAAAAATTTACTTAGAATATAATGACACTTAAACTCAAAATTTCCATTTCTTCGTTTATTTGAAATTTACTTAGCGTTTAATGAAGAATTAAAATCGTGTAAACATCATGTTTAAAATTTACTTGGAATATAATGACACTTAAACTTCAAATTTACATTTCTTCATTTATTTGAAATTTACTAGCGTTTAATGAAGAATTAAATTCGTGTAAACATCATGTTTAAAATTTACTTGGAATATAATGACACTTAAACTTCAAATTTACATTTCTTCATTTATTTGAAATTTACTAGCGTTTAATGAAGAATTAAATTCGTGTAAACATCATGTTTAAAATTTACTTAAGAATATAGTGACACTTAAACTTACATTTTTCTGTTGATTTGAAATTCACTAGCGTTTAATGAAAACTTAAATTTATGTAAACTTCATGTTTATAATTCACGTAAAGTTTACTTGGACGTAAAGTTTGAGTTTATAAATTTACTTAAATTTGATAATGAAGATACATAATGTACTTTGTTTTGACTCAGACTTTGTTGATATGTAATGTTAATTAATATTCACCCTATCATTTTGGTACCGATTTTTGAAAATTATGCAATTACAACCTAAACGAGTGCATTATTTTATTAGAAAATGAAATTGAGAGCTGAATACCTAGTCACAATCAAGAGAATGATTTTGAAGAGTATGCATTATTTTGATTTTTGAATTGAGATATTTGAATGATGTTTATATAACGAAGGTTTTATATTATTTTCTATTATTCTAGATAGTTACTTTTTTTAGTTGTAGAGGGTATGAGGGTTGTGGCTAACTAGAACTACTGTTAGTCATGTTCCCCGTTTTCTGCTGTCTATTACTAGATGTATGCCATGTTGTATAAAAGGTATAAATCCACCACAAACGCTGAAAATTTTACTATCTGAGGTTAACACATGCAGTAATAATTGTTTACACAACCTGTATGCATTTGCGCACTGCATCAGTGGTCAGTTTTACAGAGTGTCTAATTTTAGAACAGAACAAAGGAGAGTGCCAACGGATTTAGATTTAAACTTTGTCTTGGAGTGATATGTTACTTTCAATGAAGAACTGATACATTCGTTAACTTGTTGACTTGCAAACTGGATGATTATTATTCTTCTGTGTATGGAACTGATGTCTTCTGATGAAGAGTAAAATAGGTATAAATCTTAATATGTTTATGTCTCTTACGTTTAATATGTACTGTATACTTGATTTATATTGATAACCACCTATGATTTTATACCTCTACACATCATACTGTAACAACGAATATACAATTAAATCAGCTTTATCATATTGAACAGCATTTTTATTACAGCACTTTTTGCATGAAACACAACATAGTCATATCATGCCTGGGCCATGGTAATACAAATGTATATAATATATATCATACCCATGACAATGATGAGAAATGTCTATCAAGGCTTTTATATTTATATTATATTTGTATATTTACAGCGACGGCGAGGAATGCATCATGACATTTAAAGCTTCTCAAGGAAATGGACAAAAAGGTCAAAGTCAGAAGGGATAGCGGCAGGAGCTTAAACGTAACCGATCGGCATCAACAGAAACTTCTAATCGAAAGATTGCGGAGGATTGCCGTCTTGGACTGTCAATCAGGACAAAATTTAATGTTATTCAGGATACGGAGTAATGTTATTCGATGTAATATTGATGAAAATAAAGCAATAACTTTGAAAAGTTTTGTATTTTATTGTACGATACGAAATATCGTGCATTCTGTTTACTATATGTAATAAAGTGAGTCGTATTAAGCAGCTAGGTTTAATTTACTTTACTGTGTAAAATTTACTGCAGGTTTTCGTAATATAATATGGGAATATAATGCATTATATACTGCACGTTTACATAAAGCTTAAACACGAAGTTTAATGAAATAAAATGTGAATATACTGCATTATATTGCAAGTTTTCATAAAGCTTAAACACGAAGTTTAATGAAATAAAATGTGAATATACTGCATTATATTGCAAGTTTACATGAATCTTAAACACGAAGTTTAATGAAATAAAATGGGAATATACTGCATTATATTGCAAGTTTACATGAATCTTAAACACGAAGTTTAATGAAATAAAATGTGAATATACTGCATTATATTGCAAGTTTACATGAATCTTAAACACGAAGTTTAATGAAATAAAATGTGAATATACTGCATTATATTGCAAGTTTACATGAATCTTAAACACGAAGTTTAATGAAATACAATTGGAATATACTGCATTATAAACATCGAGTTTAACTACATTTAATATTAGTTTACGGGCGGAGGAAATTCCATGTTTACATCAAGTTTACGATGAACTTAAACTCCTGTAAACTCCGGAGTTTACGTCCTTGTAAACTTAAAGTAAACGCCATGTAAACTTCAAGTTTAATTACCAACTTAAATTCGAATAAACGTCATTAAACACTACATATAATGAAATTTACTTTGAGTTTAAGTTAAAATTAAACGCGTTTTTTCGAGCAGTGTATGTTTCCATGTTTAATTCTCGCCAACAGTCAGTAAAATCATGTTCTATAATCAGTTGTAATAAAGTTTCCCTCTCTCTGGGGTTATTTAAATTCACATAATTGTAACAGTCCATTTCTGGATTTAAGACTAAGTTAAAATCATCAACTATTACACAATAGTTATCGACATACGTAAGTTTCAGTTGTATATTTTGATAAAACTCCGGCTTATCTCTATTATACGGTGTTCCGTTTGGACAATCGTGACTTTTTATTTCATCCTTACCCGCGATGCACGATGGTACGATGATGAAAATACGATGATACGATGGTACGATGGTAAAATTGCGATGGTACGATGATGAAGCCACGCTGACACGATGGTGAAAGCACGATAACACGATGGTACGATGGTGAATACGCGATGTCATATCGTGGTTTCACCATCGTACCATCGCGTTTTCAACATCGTACCATCGCGTTTTCACCGTCGTACCATCGCGTTTTCACCATCGTGCCATCGTGTTTTCACGATCGTACCATCGTGTTTTCACCATCGTACCGTCATTGTTTCACCATCGTACCATCATTGTTTCACCATCGTACCATTGTGCTTTCAACATCGTACCATCGTGCATCGCGGGTATGGGTGAAATAGATAGTAACGATTGTCCAAACGGAACACCGTACTATTAGGACCGTAGATGCAAAATAATGAAAACTTCTTAGCATAAATTTCACATTGAACAATTAATAGGTTACCTTCATTATCTGTTTCGGACGAAATGAATTTAAAATCAAAATTTTTATTTAAAACAATTGCTACACTTCTTGATTAGAGTGATGATTTTCAGGAAAGGTGGTTCCAAGAGTTGCTAAAAATACACGTTTTACATATAAATATAAATTGAATGTACTTGAAATTGTGACAAAGTTTACACACCTGTGTATTGTTTTCACCAAAGGGTGGATCTTTTAATGAAACTTTTGAAACCTTAGCTGGAAAAGCAATGAAAGCAATTTTTAAACTTGATTCATATTTAATCAAATATCATTGCGTAACAGTTCAACATAAACTCGACTTGATAAACTTATTTCACCAATTCTTAATTATGGTTGTGAAGTTTGGCGTTAGATTAGAAGGAATAGATTTACATTTTTGCAAAACAATTTTGGGGATGAGAGGTCAAACACAAAATAATTATATTTATGGAGAGTAATGTAGAACTAGTCATCAAGAAGAGTAATTAATGTTATTAGATACTGGTTAGAAATTATTCAGTCTAATAAAACTACATATGTAAACAGCAAGTATTATTTAATGAATAATGATGTAAATAATCCAAACCATAATACATGGGCATTGAAGATTAAACATATATTACAGTCTCTAGGGTTTATATGAAGCTTGGTTTAATCAAGGTGTTGGAAATGTTAATGTTTTATCAACTTAGTTAAACAAAGAACTAATGCTAGTTTTATACAAAATTGGAATGCTGAGATAAATGATTCTTCCCGTGCTAGATGTTATTCTTTATTTGCTCATTTTGGGCTGCAATAATATTTTATGAGTATTAATAGAGAAAACATTTGCATTTCATTGTCAGCTCATAGACTAGAAATAGAAACTGGTAGATGGCATAAATCTTTGTTTAAATTGTTTAGAAGATGAGTTTCATTTTTAATGATTTCAGAAAATTCAATTCAATTAAGAAAGTTGTCAATGTATATTAAATAAATCAGAAATGCACTATACTTTGAATGATATTACAATCACTGTATCTATCCTTATGCTTTCTTTTTAATGTTAAACTGTGCCTTGAATCAGTGTGCGTGTGTGTGCATGTAGAGCTTTATTTTATTTCTTTTGTTTCTTTCTTAATTAATTTACATATGTGGTACATATCATTATTTAAAACATGCTATTGCTACTAAATATTTATGAATATACATATATGTATGTTTGTTCAAAGTGTACTAAAAAGCATAATTATGTGCCTATTATAATAAACTTATGAAAAACCTATGTGTTTCTTGCTTTTATTATGCTTGTTAGACATGGGGGACTAATTTAAATGCAAGTTATGTCAATTGAAAATATTTCAGAGCATGATTTTTCTTGATTTTTAAAAAAGAAAAACGCTCGTAAATAATACGTACTGCATACTGCATATACATACTATAGTACACATTATTGTGAATATGAAACAAGATATCAGTTTTAATTTTTACATTTTGAAGGGTAATTCTTGAAAGTCGGAAATAAATTGCAGTTCCGAATATTATTTATGTTAATAAAGAAGGCATTTTTGTTTATGTAAGATAACAGAAAGTCATTTCAACCGGTAAATATGGGTCATAGTATCACATTCAAATACAATAGGCTAATCAATGCTTCCCGTAAAGTCTATTTTGTTATGTGGGTTTTGATACTACTTTTTTCATCAAGTGTAAAACAATATCCTATTTCTGCTAACTGTGCCAACTTCACATTCATAATTACAATGAAAATTATCGCGAAGTCATCAGAACAAACGAAATGCTCGATATAAACATGACGCTCATAATAAGTCGGCTTTTTGAATTAGCTGTGTATCATGCGCTTTAATGGATGCATGTACAGTATTGCTATCCACATGGTTATCTTATAAAAAGCTAGAAGGCGGTTTGGTTCGTTCTTTTAACAGAAGAGGTGTAGACATGAACAGAACATTGTTGTGCAGAATTGGGTACTCAATCGAGTTCAATTCCAATACGCACCCACCGTGACTCCCGATAAGAACCACGTTCCCTTCAGTGCTTTGATTGTAAGAAGTATCTTCCCGCTTCATTGATATATTTGCCTTAATATACTAATGGCTGCTTAGTCTGGTTCCCGTTTACAATCTTTGTCATTAACGTCCGCTCACCCTTTTGTACACAGATTTCTACCACTGATTTCATGATTAACTACATTATACGGACTTGACAAAAAAGGGGACACACAAAGATGACTCCCTCTTCTTTGTTAGAAAAAGCATGTATAGCTGACATTGTCTTATTATGTCTTTAACGGCCGCTTATTTGTTATGTACAACTTTGTTTTACTGATTGTGGTTTTAGATTAAGCATAATTACTAAGATACAGTCTTTACGACAACAAATGGATACAAAAGACGTTGAATGAAGCATCAGATGGTCAACCGATTCCTTTTGTCTCCTTTATGTTGTTGGGGTACAATTTCTTCCTCTTTTTGGTTAGGAAAACAATAAATTGCCTGTCTTTGTGGATAATTTTCCTCTTACATATTCTAATGTTACACAATCTTCCATCATTTTTTTTGCTGTGTACAACTTTGAAGACTTGTACTTGTATACCTCTGGTTTCGACAATTTCTTACGAATTATACACGTAACTTATAAGTGCATGTTACATTTTATTGTAGGTGCTTAGTGCATATCGTTAAAATAAAATTTCACTGATAAGTTAATTTTTATAATGATATCTTTATTTATAGATGGTGAACTCACTAAGTAAATGATCATCTTTTTTTAATGTGGCCTTCTGAAAACATAAATTTTATGACCCATATTTACCGGTTGAAATGACTTTCTGTTATCTTACATAAACAAAAATGCCTTCTTTATTAACATAAATAACATTGCACTCGAGATACATATGTAAATGAATCATTGAATAGAATGAGTAAAGGATTATTTCTTACTACATTTCGGCTTTTAAACTCCAAAAAGACAATTCGTTCGCCCAGTCAACTCTATAAAGGTACATTTGTAAAATGTTTAACCTTTAAAGCTAAATGATAGGTCTTTAGTCGTTCACAAGTTAACCCCCGCCGATTACTGGGTTTAAGTTGTCCGTCAACACTTGGCGCCATAGGGTTGATTCTACGTTAACTAGCAACATTACATATTACAACTGTCCCGAGCAAATATGAAGAGAAGCTTACGTGTAGCGAGTTGTTATGCATCACAAATGACCAACATTCATGAAATAACACATAGGACATGTTTTTGAAGCAATATGATATTTTATTTTTTGTTGTTGGCTTCAAATATGATGCAGTTTCGACCATTTTAGTATGTCCCAGGCATTGGTGTCAATTTTGTAGGCTGCATAACATAGTAAGCGTTCATTCTGTCGTATCCAAAAAGACATAAATATAATAACTTAAAGCATGTGTTACTTTTTGACGATAAAGATTGATGTTTTAGAATATATTTTTCCATGATTGACCAAATATTCCTTGTCCCTTTTGAAATAAGATACGCAATGCAAATTCGTCACTGGTTATAACGATCATTAGATGGTATGGGTACATTTAAATAGTCCCAAATAATACAAACATCCTTGCTACGAATAAGAAAGAAAATCAGTTTCTGTGTAACATTAATACATTTAAAGGTCATATTGCTCGATTCGGGAGAGCTTGAAATTATTAAATATACACTATTTTGTATACGTACACAAAATTTTAATATTCCAAAATTAAAATTGACCAAATAAATCGAAATAAAAAAATGACAAGTATGGACCTTGCCGAAAATATCAACGCGGTTAGCTCCCTTGGCATGTGACGTAGAAGTTGACATTGATCAATGTAAACACTAGTGATATCATATGTGTAGCGCTGATACGACTGTCAACAAGACTGAGTGTGATTATTTTTTCACCGAAATGAAGAGTTTAATTATTTGATCATTTATTATTTACAGAGGAACGTTTCGTCATACAATTGTACCAGTATGAGCCTGTTGACGAAGATAGCAGTGAATTAATATTAAATATAGAACAATGAGGGATTTGAAGGATCAGCGTAGCCATTCTTAACTGACCTAGTATCATTGAGAAACCAAGATGGGTCACACTTGTATTTCTCCAAATTATCGCAATAAAATACACAAAATGGCCAATAATAAAAATCTAATTAAAAGTAATTAAAAGTTTAAAGTAATATGCATGCATTATACTCACTCCAATTATCAGATCATCGGTATACCGTTTAAATCCTTGCATTAAATTCCAAACACGTTTTCTTACACAGAACGTAAACACAGCAATATTTTGCTATTGTAGATATAGGTCATGCTTTAAAAATGTCATAACCAATCAAATTTAAGAATTCATCGATCATGCAACAAGAATTCATATGACACGTGATCTTGAAACTCCCTGAGGGCATTTGTCTCTAGCTTTTGGGTACCATGGAATGTCGCATGTGAGTTATGTGGATATTCGATTTGAATATACAGAAAAGATGTGATTGATGGTGTAACCAACAGTTAATTTCAAATATTATCTACCGATATCAGCATGACATAAATTTATTTAATTGTTTAAATGTGGTCTAAGCAAACAAAAGCGAGCGCGCATTATATTATTATTGTACCATTATTTTGTCTGTCTAATCAAGAAAAAAACACAAGACAATTAAAGATCTATATATGTGCGATTGTTAGTTTAAAGGGGGTTAGTTGCTTTCCTTTCTCAAATTATGCATGTGAAGAAAAGAACTGACGGAAAAGTTGATTTGGACAATATCTAGCACATGCTGAAGTATTTCGGCAAAGATTGCTATTAATTATGGAAGGAAACCTTTATATTGAAACCGAAAGGGTATCCTCGGTCTATTTTAGAAATGTGTACTTCCTATTTTGATTTGTATTTCTAATTATGAAAACAACGAAACATGTCAGACAGGCCGTGCACAGTTAGAAAAACGTGTTTTAATTAATCTTCTATATCAATACGAGGTTTTAGTTAAGGTGGGTCACTGGTTTCCTCCCGAAAAATTGCCACCACTACAGAGTTTGATCAAAACCTTTAAAGATTTAATGACGGCAAAATGAAGCTATATTAACTTCTTGGATTTGTAAATGATTCAGCATTGTGCACAGTAAATTTCATAGCTTAATATGCAAAATTATCGGAGCAGTACAAGAAATAACGCGAAAAGAAACCATATACAACATATCGCTCCACTATAGGTGGCCGTTTTTTGAGCGGTTTCAATTGAAATATCATTTGAATATATCATTTTTGCTTTTAAATTAGCCAATACTTTGAAGGATGTTCCTGCAAAAAGATTTTCTTGTGCGTTGACTTCTAGAAACTGAACACTTTTCGGAAGGAAACCCGCGACCCACCTTAAGTATTAAAATATATTTGCCTTGTTTATGTTTATTCAACACCACCATAACATGTAGTTTTCGTGCATTTACCTAGTTTTGAAAACGAGGTTTAATTTTTGGCAGGGGTCTTAAAATAGTTCTATCTAGGGTGAGCACCCTAGTTAGGAAATACCTATTCAATAATGAAAAAAAAGTGTTTTACAATGGGTATTTTTCGGTTCTCCAAGTGAAATCCATATACTTCGAATTCAAAATAACGTATACAATCACTTTTTTAAAAGTTCTTTCTACTCAAATATTCCAACGTAAAACCTTTAAAGTTGAAATAATTCCTGATGTTTTGTTGAGATAACCATCAGCAGCAACTACAAAGTCACCATCATAATCACGTTCAGAATTATTTTAACAAAAGTCCCCGTCGTTGTCATCATCATCATCAATACGCCTAGCCTCGTGATCATCATCATTACGACCAAAATCGCGATTGTTATGATAGTGGCAATTATTATCACTATCATCATTATGGCCACTACCAGTAATATCATCGGATCCTCATCTCACAGTATTATCATGACAACCAGCATCATGATCATCATCAGCAAGAACAACATCATCGTGAATCAAGCGAATCAAACATTGTTGGATATTTCAAGAAAAAAACGTAAGATACGTTATAATGATTTTTTTATACATACACCAACGTATTTTCAATAATATGTATAGAAACAGCAGTGATAGAAAGTCAAACATCATTCCATTTCAATCATTGACAAACATGTCCTCAAATAGATTATCATCATTGGAAAGCTGTCTATTTCGTAAAACTGTCGTCAGATACGTTACAATAAGATACGTTATGTCAAAACTTTAAGCGATTACAATACATGGATGAACCAAGTAAAATCAACATATGCACACCTGAGATACAAAGTATTATCCACCGGAAGCACGAGGAGCATATCGTTTATCGTTTGGTTTATTAGTGGGGAAAATACGTATATATCGTATTTTCAATACATGTAGTGTAGTATTTGAAATGTGTATTATCAATTCAAATTTCTAACTTTATTTGGAAAATATATCAATCGTATATTAGGTCAGAAATTTCAGAAATAACAGGTGAAAACGCTTGTGAAATATATAATGTATCTTATGCAATACAACGTATCTTATAGTCAAATAACACTTCAATAAACCATAATTTATTAGTTCACAGATAAATGTCCACAGTGGCGTTGATGAGTTGAAGTTGAAAGTAATTATTTCAACATTATACTATTCAAAGGTTTATTACAAACTACGATTGTTAACAAATTGAACAATACGTTTACTGTGTTCAATATGAGAGAACAACTATATAACGTATCTTACGAAATTCATAACGTATCTTACGAAATTTCAATATTTGATCATATTATAAAAAAAATATGAAATGTTATAAAAATCAAACAAACATATAGGGAAAGACAGAAAGAATACCCAGAGAGACGAAAGCTGTCTGATTCTGATTATCAAAGAAGAGCAGAATAATACCGAAAAGACAAAACATCAATTCATGGGAGAAATAAGATATATGCCGAGAGGTTCATAACGCTTGTTTATGTGCAGAAAGCAACACTGTATGTGATTCATTAACGTTACAGAAACATATTTTTGATGATCTACCATTACACACATTCATTCAAAACGAGACAAATTTTACAAAAAGACGAACAGATATAATTCCAGTCAGTTAAATAACATTTTCATGTTTCTTCTGTAGTTTTTGGAAGTTAAAATTAGATTCAATTGATGCCTCGCAAATACTATAGTTCTGCATTCTTCAATATTTGTATTTCTGTTTTTAAAAGAGGAATAATATTACGTACGTTTTGCTAAAAATATCATCTACCTTTCACGTTTTAGATGAAAGTATCATTTCTGATACTTTCATATACTATATAGTATTTATGTTGTTTACAACATAAGATACGTTATGTATTAAGCAGACCAAATGAAATATATTTGTTATGGCAAAATCGTTATTTATGTATAACAAAATGCATTGCCATTGACATGCTTAATTGTGGATATATTCAGTAAATAATTAATTTATTAATTAATTGATTGATACATTTGATAAAATAGAAAAAAATAGAACCAGCAGCTTTTATAATACGTTTTCGTGTATCATGTTTTGTTATGCAATTATGAGTATCTAAACTTATTCGATCATGAAATACTATTGGTACAGTTTAGACGTAGAATTAAAACGGACAATAAAATTATTCGTGTTCGTTATTGAAAGTGTTGAAGAAACGTCCTGTAGTTACGTAATCGATTTGGGAGAAGCTGGTATTATTAAACAAGAGGGCCAAGATGGCCCTATATCGCTCAAATGACAATCACTGTTCACTCATTAAAATATTGTTTTGAACCGGTGACCTAGTTTTTGACCCCAGATGACTTATGTTAGAACTTGTCCTTAATAAGACAAACATTCTGGCAAAATTTGGTGAAGATCCAATTAAAACCATGAAAACTACGATATAGACAAGGTTTTCCTAAGATTTGACCCCAGATGATCTATGTTCGAATTTGTCTTACATGTCATTAGTTATAACATTCTGACAAGGTTTGGTGAATTTTACAATCAAAATTTGACAACTACAGTGTTAATAAGGTTTTCCTACGATTTGACATCGTGACCTAGTTTTTCACCCTAGGTGACCCAAACTTGTCCTTAATATTATTAAGACGAACAATATGACAAGGTTTGGCCAAGATCCAATTAAAACCATGACATTTAAAGCTTTCACAAGATTTTTACCTAAGATTTGACCTTGTGAACCAGTTTTTGACCCCGGCTGACCCATGTTCAAACGTGACCCACATATCATTGAGGCAAACATTCTGACAAGGTTTGGTGAAGATCCAATCAAACCTGTGTCATCTACAGTGTTAACAAACTTTTCCTAAGATTCGACCTGGTGACCTAGTTATTGACCTCAGATGACCCATATTTGTTCTTGACCGTTATATTATTGAATAAACGATTTGACAAAGTTTGATGAAGATCCAGTTATAACTGTGAAATATACAGTGTTAAAATTGTTTTTCATAAGTTTTGGCTTAGCGACCAAGTTTTTTTCCAAGATGACCCATGTTCGAACTCGTCCAAGATATTATGAAGACAAACATACTGACAAGTGACTTTTAGAGTGTTCACAAGGTTTTCCAGCAATTTGCCCTAGTGACCTAGTTTTTGACCGGAAATTACCCACTAACAAACTTGACCTACATGTTATTTAAATATATATTCTGACAAAGTTTCCTGAAGATTCAATCAAAACAGTGAATTCTAAAGTGTTCAGAATGTTTTCCCTTATTTGGCCCTGGTGACCTAGTTTTTGACCCCAAATGGCCCAATGTCGAACTCGTCCGAGATTCTGTCGATATTATCGTTCTGACCCAGTTTTGCAAAAAATAATTGAGCTAAAAATATGGCCCCTAGTGTGTTCACAACTAAAGTTTGACGACGCCGGACGCCGGATGAAGATTGACCCTAAAAGCTCACCCTGTCACTTTGTGACATGTGAGCTAAAAAGTATTTACTTTCTTTCATCTTTCTCAAACATTTGCCCTGAATGTTTCTGTTAAGTTATAGAAAAATGTCAGAATATTTAAAATGTATGTTTTTTACCGTAACTACAAATTGAAAGCTTTTGAAATGTTTATTGTACATTTAACAGCTTGTCCCCAAACGGTTAGGCTACGCTCTTTTTATTGCTTCGTTTCTAAACCTTACTGCCCCTAATCCACGAAAGTCCCGAAAACAGTTTCAAAAACTGTTTACGCTTATCAAAAAATCAGTTTTTATACAAACAATGGTTAAATTAAAAAATCAACGACATTTGTTTTTTTCTGTACTTCGTACATGCCTGTTTATTGGAGAAACTGCAGTTACAATGACCAAACTATGCTACTACTACATTGTGTTTGGGAAGTCCCATATGGGCGAACTCTACTTTCAACAATATAACTTTCTTTATTACATAACCTTAACAATATAACTTTCTTTATTACATAACCTTTCTTTATAAACATCTTTTTTTTTAATCTAACATGGTATATAGGCTATTTTTAGAGGAAGTTT
Organism: Lutraria lutraria; assembly: GCA_964023205.1. Classification (NCBI taxonomy): domain Eukaryota; kingdom Metazoa; phylum Mollusca; class Bivalvia; order Venerida; family Mactridae; genus Lutraria; species Lutraria lutraria. The sequence continues at coordinate 46,852,424 of OZ026833.1, read as the reverse complement.
GTATGTGTGTCTATTTAAAAAAAAAAACAATAGTAAAATAACTTATTTGTGGGCATAAATCAAAATAATGAAGACAATTTTTCTTTTCAAGATTTAAAGAATACCACAAAACACAGGAATGTTATTTAATGTTCTGATGTTGTGTCGTTCAAAAGTTACATTAGAAAAACAGTCCCGAGTGTAACACTTTTAGCTTGACATTTTTGCTTTACACATTTTTCAATCTTTTATATTTTGTTCAGTTTTTGGGTAAGTAATCAATGCTTGTTTTTAATTTCATTGTACATGTGTTATATTTAAAATTTAATGCATTTTGTTCAAATATTTCAATAATAAGTATTATTTAGAAATCACCTTTCAAGTGCACATGTAAAAAATTTGTAAAAAATGGAAATTCAAATTGATGATATTGCTGTAAGTAAACTGATGCTTGGACAGAAAATGCAGTTTAATATATTGATAGGCATATTTGTCCATGTTGTATAAAAAAAGAAATTATCTAAAGAATCTTTTGTTTTTTAAGTTATGCCATCTTGAATAAAGCTGACTGGAAATGTCCCCAGTGTAACATTGTGCATTTAGATAAGAATTTTTTTATCATTCTTTGAATTTGATATGTTTTTTCTCTATTTCTCAAACAGAAGCGTACCCACAAGCTCACAAAACTAAAACAAATTCATGTAATGCAATTCATTTTTTGTGTACATGGTTTTAAGTGTTGTCCCGAGTGTAACGCTATATATTCATCATCTTAATTTTGATATGTAACTATAGAACAGTAGTCCATGTTAATTGTTTTCCACATTTATATCAAATAACTGATATGGATAAATACTTTAAAGTCTGAAGCAATGAAATGGGGCATGTTTAAAAAGTTTGAAAGTTCTTATAAAAATAGTTGTATTCAGATATATATACCAAGTAGATTTGTTCAGTATACTGAAGATAAAAAGTAAATTATCTTCTATTTTGATGAAGAAACATTCTCAGATGAAAACAGTACATAATTTATCGATTTATTTCATGATTTCTTAGCATATTTTACATGTTATATTATTTATATATGACAATTGAAAATGTTACACTCGGGACACAAACACATCTTCATGCAATATTATACACAAATTCGGTTTGCTTTTACAGGAACTATACCAGTAACAATATACTAACACTGCAGGGTCATGAAGTTACAAAATGCCGAAATAAGTGGTAAAAGTCCCATTTATAGAGGACTGAGAAGAAGCACACTCTGAGTAGAAAGACTTGAAATTGATATTTTTTATTAAACACTTTCTAAGATATACGAGGGTGTCCTTTAAGTATGTAGACTTTTCTCATAACTCGGTTATTTTTCAAAATTTTGAAATCCAATTTCAGTGACGCATATCTTCCTTGAGTTGTGTTGCAAATACATAGTTTATAATCAAAACATTTCAAAAACATTTTAGTATTGTTTTACTTAAAACAAACAAAGAAGACATTGTGAGTCCCGACTGTTTTACTTAAAATAAACAAATTAAAGACAAAGTGTGAGCCCCGATTGTATGTTCTATATGTCTGTTTATATGACTTAATTCATGTTTAAAAGATTTGTTCCACATAGTTTAAAATAGTTTGAATGTGTTGAGAAATCATTTCTTTAATTTGATAAGTGGCAAACTTAGTAAATATATGATAATGCAATATTAATTGTTACAAGTTGACAAATCTACAGTTTTAAATGTTTTCTAATACCTCCCCTCCCTCCAACAACATTTTCAATCAACAACATATCAAACAGTACTGATGTTTGTGTATCATTTTATTATCTTAAAGAACATAGAATGAATTGGAACGCAATGATCATAGCACTTTCATATGTGTATGCTAAAAGACTGAACAAATTTGTACGGAGTGTAACCTTTACTTAGTCTGTATATGTATAAATTAATAATTCATGTTCAGTAACGCAATTGACTTACCAAATTGGAAATAGTTTTGATTTGTTCAAAAAAAATCTTATTTAATGAATTGCAAAATACATTTGAGAGATGTTGTTATAAATCCATTTTATGATACTCCTTATCATAACAGTTTCGTATATTTACATAACAGTTTTAGAACATCCCCTGGTGTTGGTGCTTTCACCATTTAAAACTAAATCATTATCAAGTAGATAACCTGTTTGTATTTTATAATAAAATAATGGAACAAATCGTATTACAATGAAACAAATTGTATAACAATAGATTAACAATACTGTTATTATCATAAGACCATACACAAAGAATATCTGTCCCGAGTGTAACGGTAACAGAAGATATATACTAGTTTTGGGGACATTGTCAAGTTAGCCAAGAATAGTACCAATTAAGTGCAAATTCACGTATATCTTTGAATATAGCTGATAGTTGATAAAATTGAACTAGCTAATTTGTATCTGCAGCAGTAAATGTTACAAAAAAAACATTTTGAAGCGTATAAAAAAATGAAGTTCAAAACGCCATAAATATATATGTTTTTTGAAAATTATAGCCGTATGTATATTTTTTGTATTAAAAAGTTGTTTTCATGAAAGTCTGCTGAAAAAATCACAAAAGTGTGTTATTATTTCCATAGTTTAATCCATAAGATTGTTTGAATTTTAAGGATTGCTATTGAAAATATTATATTTATTTGATTAAAATGTTGTAAATTTGAAGAAGACTTTAATCCTATTCTTTAGCCATTGTCAATTTTTCACAATATAATATATTTCCAACCTACTTTTGGCAATGTTATGAACAAAAGTATCATTCTAAATTTGACCCCCCATGTCACGCCTTTGTCTTCATTATTTTGATTTATGCCCTTGTGTTGTACTAAATTAAAGGGAAATAATTCTATATTGTATACTATTTTATATGTTACTTTCTAATAGTATACAATTGTTTTATAATTTGGGAATAATAGCTATTTTTATGATCTTAGTAGCTGTATTTGGTGATAGTTAAAGGGAATTTTATTCCGAATTGCTGGTCTTTAAATGTCAAATCTGTTTTCTTAAATGTATAATTGTATATAATTGTTGATGATGGAACTTAACTACCAGTCTGTTATTCATTTGAATGCTCGGGAAGTCATTTAGTAATTGAATTTTACGCACTTGGATATGTGGTTTGCATTATCTTTTACAACATATATAAGAGAATGAAAACTCTTGGGTGAATCTGATATAGTGTTATTGCTTCATCTTATTATCAGATTCACTTATTGCAGCCAGCCGCATTTATATTTGTCTGATGAAGTCTTTAAGACATACCGGAGAGTATGATGGCTTTTTATAAAAAAGAACCCACAAGACCTGAATAATGTATTATTAATAGTATATTTAGATTAGAAAAGAATGAGATATACAGGACTGGTAATTATAAAAGGAAATAATCACCCTCTGTGTAGTAGTTTAAAATAAGATTAAAAACAATATAAAACAATAATGGTATACTTCCGGAGTAAACGACTTACTTTTTAGGGCCTTTAAAATAACTTATTAAAATGAACAATATTATTTTACAAATATTTATATAGTAAAACTAATATCTTACATTTATTTACAGACGAATTAGTTGTCTACACAGAGGAGTGATTGGATAAAAATATAATTTCATAATACAAATGATATAAGATTGTCGACTTGGATCAGTGATGAATTTCAGGTTCAGGAAAGGCAACAAAAAATCAATCCGCCCCAGCTATTTATTTACTTAATTATAAGTGCAAGTAAAACGATTTTAAATATGAAGTTAGGTGTCTTGTTATCTCCTCTTTTCCAAATTGCAATCAAATATCCCTTTTCAGCTTTCTGTAGCTCTCCTGCCTTTTTATCGTGTTTCTATTATTTTCTATTTGCTTTTTTTATTGCTTTACTCATCATGAGACTGACACATGAAGCTATGTATCAAAACAGCTGTTTCATATAGCAGTATAGGCCATACCAAATCGACTGCATTTATATCTACCACGTGATCCACTTTTGCTACCACATTTTGTCAATTTTTACAGCTCTGTACATTGGGATGAAGTCCAGTTAAAAATCAACAAAAGATAATCTTGTTTCTTCAACCCTCTGTCACCTGGACATTTCCATCTGATAAATTGTAGCCTGACCCCAAATACAGCATGCTAAAAAAGCAGCGGTTCAAGTAGAGGTGCACAAGTTTGAGGATGGTTCGTATGACTTCTTTTTCTCTAACACGTTGCACAAACAGAAGTGGTCATTTTTCTACTACCATAGAAATACCTAGGTAGAAGTATTGACCTTCCATAATTAAGTTGGACAATTTCCTCACTTGTGATTTTTTTCCTTGTCTCGGGTGAGACTCGAACACACAAGGATGAGAGGCAAATGATTACTGGTCAGAGACCGACCATAATCACATAACCACGACGGTCCCTTTGAATGATCTCAGTTTTACGGCAAACGTTTTGCTGTGGGACTATTCCTAGCATACAAAATTATAACCAATGTATCTAATACTCTGTTCATAATCATCTATATTCACCGGTTCCTTATCCAGCTTTACTATTGATTTTAATAATGGAGTTTGGACAGACTTCCTATGTCTGCTGACTTAATATCACTACCAGAGAATGAAATGAAATGCACTGTCATTGCTTAGCCTACATAGAAATAAATGTCATGTATCACACTTCATCTGCGATTTTGACCATGCACAAATCCAACCCAAAGTTTTTCTAGAGATTAGGCAGATCGACGGCTTTCACAGGACGAACATAATCATTGACTTTTACCTTGATACTGGTATAGCCATGTACGATGATATAAGTCTTAGCGTCTTCATGGTTATATGACATATTTAGCCCCCAAAGACTGCCTGTTCGATTATGAAAAGCAATAAACCTTCAAGTTACTTAAGAGGTATTGGTTCGACACAGTGCAACATGTTTCTGAATGAGAAATCAAAAAGGTTATATTATGTGTTTACAAGTACACATGTATTATCTTTGGTATTTTCTGAAACTAGACAATATATAATTATTTGTTTATCCTATGTAACCGTGAAATCCTTTTTATTCATCACAATGTTATTTACATTATGGGGGAGTTGCAATGATGCTCAACACCACAAAACTGTTAATAAGGTAACGGGGTCACGTCATAACACGCTGTTGCCCCCAGTATACGATGTTTTCTGTCTAATAACAGACATGCTCTTAGAATAGATAGAGAAACCAAACGGTTCTGCTTAGCGGGCGTCTTCGACAGATCTGAGGCATATTGAACATCAATGTGATTAGCACAGATGTCTAGTGCACAGGTAACTCATCAATAACAATGCGCGGGTAGTGAAGGCGTTGGTTGCCATCTAAAAATACAGAGTTAATAGTAAATACTCTCAAGTAAGGCGTAGATGCCAATATGTTGTAGTAGAGGCAAATGCCAGCAGCACTCATCACTGATTGTTGTGAACTTTCACCTTCGAGCCACTTCATTTATAAGAAATAAAAAATTAATTCCCTTGCTATATGAACACCATCCAGGTAATCCACGCCCGCACAGGTACATCCTGTCTATTTAGGGGTTGCTACATATTGATTACAGCGACGCACAATTAAATTAATCATGTACTGTGCTAGCAGGATAGCATTATAAATGCTTCACATGGACAATAAACGTTTAGTTAAAAATGGTTCACATGCCTAGTTTCACAATGATGAAATCAACGTGTTTTGATTATAACTTGGCATTACCTTTTTTTAATCTAAAAGCAGTAGAATTGGTTTGTTTAGGCTTCAGCACAACAAACAGTTAACTTAAATCGTATTGCGTGCAATTTCATTCAACTTATAATAAAAAAGAGGTGTATTTCAAACACAAGTGCCTAGTCAAGGACTTGACCTTTCGATCTTGTAATCTGTTAGGGCCATCTTGTAATGATCAACTTCCCTTCCTAATCTGAGGACCATAGGCAAAATTACTCTCTAGTTATTGGCAGACATAGTCGTGTTGTATGTCACTGTGACGGAGGAACGTAGGTCAGATGTTTATGTTGTAGGTCACTGTGACCTCAAAGTGTGACCTACTGGCCTCTAAACTAAAAGAAGTCACATACATGTGATTACTAACCTCTAAACACATATTCGAAGTGTGAGAGCTTAATGAATAAAATATTTCAATGGTATTGCAGTAAAAAGAAATTAATTCCTACATTGAAAATGGCCCCCATCTTGAAAAATCAAATGGCTAACGTGCTTTTTTGGAAAAGGAACTACATATGTGCCAATTTTGGTGTTTGTATCACCAACTGAAATATTTTGAGATATTTTCTACTTAATCTGCCCAGCTAAGGGGTCACTTGATTTATATAGACTTATATAAGAACATTTAAAAAGTCGTCCTCTTGTCCACAACCACAAGGCCTAGAGATTCAATATTTTGTATGTGGCATTTTCTAGTGGACTTCTACCAAGTTGAAAGTCAACATAACTTAGAAAATACAAATGTAATGCCCTATATTGCTTTTTTCCTTTGGCTTAATGTAAACAGAGAGTGTCAAAGATTTAAAGCTAAATTAAACATTGCAAGTATGTTTATACAGAAGAAACTTACCTGCCTGAAAAATCTTAAATATTTGAAGATAAACTTCTTCTTTCTTGAAATGAATATGAAAATATCATTAATAGGTAATTCCAATATAAACCCTCCACCAGAGCCAACCAATGTTAATTTTCTACATATTCTAAATAAATCCAATGTATAACAGTATATGACACCGCTGACTAAATAATCTTTCATTAATCCATGAGGCCATATTGTGTGTAAAATAAAGAAGTCCATACAAAAGTCATGTAAACTAAGTTTAACTACATATGGTATGTGTGTACTGCCATCTCAGTGCAAAAAAGCAAAGGTGAAATATATTTTGTATACTGATTAAATTTTTAAACAACATGTATCAGTAAGTATGTAAGTATAATGTTGATAAATTGTATCAATTGTTGTAAAGAAGTACAAGAAAGACAAATCAGCATATCCATTCGATATGTATAATATTATGTTTTGTACATGTGATAACAGTGATTTAAATGGTGTAAAAAATATTAACATTTATAAATGAGTAAGAACATGAATAAGCATAGATAAATCAAATGTATAAAATTATAAGTCATTTAGAAATAACCCTTAATTTGTGAAAATATGTACATAAAAGGGATTTCTGGAATGTCTATTTTGCCAAAGGGCCCATGTGCACATTTATATCACAGGCAGAAGTAACGGACCTTTGATGGTAAAATTGCAATAAATTCTACATAAAACAAAATAACTTAACCCATAATAACCTTAAATGAAAAATAAAATTGTCCTTAAATTTGACCCCATTCCTGGCATTCAACTGGTAATATACTTTAAGAAGGCGTATATCTTTTCGTTTCGGTCAATTAGCACCACTTTTACAAAACCTAAAAATGATAAAGCAGTACGGACGAATTCTTCAAATCAAAGTTTGCAGCAGTTTCAGGTATATATGTTTGCACAAAATAAGACCAAAACTAAATTCATACACTAATCCGTTACTGAGAAATCGAAAAAGAAACGTTAGAATTTGACCCGATTTCGTCTGGTCGGAAAAAATGCGGCCACACCAAAATGGACTAATTTCACATACCAATGCAAGATTGTCAGTCGATCGAATGCGAAATTGACCAGTATGTACTAAATACATTAATACAGATACACAAATTCTTGCAGAAGACGCAAATATTCGGGAAATCTGGATTTAAACTTTTGAATAGAAATTGCTTTATCGTACACCGCCATATATATATATATATATATTGCTATTATAAATGTTACGTGATTTCTGATTGGTTGATATTGTTTATAGTCGGTTTTATAGTGACATGAGCAAACAGTGAGTGATTATGAAACACTGACAGTACTAAAGCAACTTGTAACTATCATTGTAACTCCTGTTTTGTAAACGGAGATGCAATAATAGGAACAACAAATGAGATAAAGACTATTTCAATGTTTAATCCTATTTGAAAGTTAATCATTATCATAGTCTTTAAAAATATCCTTTATTTTCTGGAGTAGATTATGTAACTGACATTCAAAAAATTTATATGTCAGTTTCTTAAACGCGAAAACAGTGTAAGTGACATTACATGCAAATATTTGATATTATTTTATAAAAGCTATAAAGAACCAATAGTATATGAATAAACCTATAAGTAATGGAAACTGTGATTATGAATAACATTTACTGCACACACTTTTCACATTAGCATGTTTGTACAATGTTATTGTTTTTTAAGTGTAAAACTGTACTAAGTGGCGTTAATACTAGTAACTTAAAAAGGCGAACGAAATAATATTAGATAAAACAAAGATAACTAAAACTAAAAGACAACCATGGAACTTAAAGAACTAACTAACTAACTAACTTGAGCAAGATTTGACATAACACATCAACAAACTATAGTTTCAAAATGTAGTCGAAGTCGCTGCAAAGTATGCAATTATAATGTATATGCTCCTATAAAGATACATAGATATATGAATATAAACTAGATGCCCAAGGGCAACATATCGAGTCCACTGTTTAGCCAGCTTGTGACCTAGACCTTTGAACTACACGTATGGGTTATGTTCATGACACATCATCTCGGAGGTTACAGCCCAGTAAAGGGAAAATATATTTGATCGAATGTGTAATCTTGACCTTTGACCAATGGATCTGTGTGTTGCCCATGACATATGGTCTCAATCAATGTGTGATGCCAAGTCATGTTCACATAAGTCAATGCATAAGGTAGATAACGCATAGACAAGGTCTATAATACTTTTTGGACGTTTGACATCTAAGTGTGACCTTAATAAAAAATAAACTTTATTCTACAGACCTGGGTCTTGCGCATTACATATATAGTCAGGTAGTGTCAACGCAAGGTCATGATAAATGTGCTCTGTTTTAAACCTGGAATAGATTATTAATTAACATTTTCTGCAAACTGAAATTTATATACAGTGGAAGAGATATCGATGGACATTATAGTGTGAATATAAAATAGACTTCATATTTACATCATTTGAAGTAATTTGATGATAAACTTTTCATAAACTCATTTCCTTGTGCAGCAGACCGTATAAAGCTTGAGCTGTTTTATATGGGGTGTATGGTGTATACTGGACACAGTGTAATCATTTAAACTGGACAATTATAATTCAATATTGTGTATACACAAGTAATTTGTCACAGTAACCAAGGTGATCTGAAATAATTATGTGTAGAGAAACAGTGTTGAGAGAATCTCACCTTTTGAAGGACTTACACATTAAAGAGTATAAGACATATTTCAAGAGAATCATAATGCTATCTGATGATGTGGAGTTAAACCCAGGGCCTATTGAAGATACTCAACTTATCCTGCATGCTATTGAAGGTATGAAGTCTGCTATTGGAAAGGTGCAATTTGAGCTGAATCAGATGCAATCGGAATTTGATATTGTGAAATCGCAACTACATAGTGTATCGAATGTCATGACATCTATGAGGCAAGAAATTAATGGTATTAAGTTAAATCAGCAGTGTTTTGAGAGTAGGTTACATGATATGGAAAATAACATTGAACATTGGCGTTATAATGCAGATGAACTTGAACATGAAATAGCAGCAATATCTATAAATGATGAAAACAATTACACACAATTTAAGGAGATTGAGCATCAACTGAATATAATCGAAGCCGAGAGGCTGAAACCAAACATGCGAATATCTGGACTTGATGAGTGTGAAACTGATAACGATAATTTGAAAGCTCTTATTGAATAGAAAGTGTTAGATGTTACTATGAAAGATGAACTTTTTGACGAGAATACTATAGTAGAAGCTAAGAGGCTAGGTGATTATGTTCAAGGAGCAAACAGAATGGTCATAGCAAAATTCAAATATTCTGAAGATAAATACAAACTATTTAAATACAGGGACCAACTACGTGAACGTAATATACGGATTGCAAATGACTTATCTTATTTACAAAGGCAAAAACTGAAGGACCTTAACAAGAAGGGGTATAACGGATATTATAAAGGGAACAAACTCATCAAGTATCCTAAGAAGCAGAATTATAGACATAAAAGTAGAGTATTCAAGCATGGTTCCAGGAAACGTGATGAAGATCAAGAAGAAGGTATGGAGCAGCAAATAAACATAGACTGGGAATCAGGTCAAAGTCCACCACATCTTAATGGATTATCATTCATAGCATGGAATATTGAAGGTCTTAAGAATAAATCTTCGTCAAGTGAATTGATAACTGAACTCAGTAAATTTGATATCATATCTGTTCAAGAGACTTGGGACACAAATAGTGATTACCTTAAAAGTGTCTTTCAACATTACACTATTCATAGCTGTGATGCAAAAAACTCAAAATTAGGTGGTAGACCTATGGGTGGTGTAACAGTGTTAGTGAAAACCTCTTTGGAGCATCATGCTAAAGAAATTTGTCAAGATTTTAAGTTCGGAGTGATTTTACGTTTTGACAAGTCTATGCTAAAAACTGGAAGAGATATTATCTTTATCTCATTATATGTTCCTCCAAATAACTCTCCCTTTTATGATGAAATGAATTATTCTAATGGTCTTGACAATGTAACAGACATGTTAATAACCAAAAATTTATTGGAATATGACCTATTATGATGTGGTGACTTTAATGCCCGGACTTGGGTTGACGATGACTATCTTGTCAATAACCTTTTTGTACCTGAACTAAGAGATTTGCATGATGTATTGGATGGAGATATTGGCATACCACGAAAATCGGCTGATACAATAGTAAATAAAAACGGTCGTGACTTGTTGCTATTTTGTAAAACCTTTGGCTGCCAGATTCTGAATGGACGTTTTGGTTCAGGTGATTACACTTTTATCAATAAAAATGGTAGCAGCGTAATTGACTATTATATAGCATCAAAAGCTGTATGCAGTATTACACATATATGTGAGGTATTATCATGGACAGAGAGCTCCCATCTTCCATTGAAACTACAAATTGGAGACAATATATGTATGAATACCCTGATTAATCACAAACAGACTCAAAATTCAACAACCTATAATATCAACAGTGTCAATTGTGAGGAATATGTTAACCTTCTATCTGAGTGCCTATTATCTGGTAGTCTGAATGTTATATTTGGAATGATAGATGATCACAGTGTACCTGCAGATGAAATTTTGGGTGAAATACAATCAGTAATCCTGAAAAGTTCTGAGAAGTTTAAGAAATCTAGGTATAATAGTGGTGTACATAAATCTAGTTCTAAGAAGTGTTGGTTTGATAATGATTGTAAGCGTGCAAAGCATTCATCTAAGTCAGCATTGAAAGCATTCCGGAGGGATCGTAATGAAAACAATCTACAAAAATATCTACTCCTTAAACGCAGATACAAAAATATATGTAAACAAAAACGTTTACTTTATGACACAGATAAAGTTAAGAAATTGGAATCATCAGTGAATAATTCCAAATCGTTTTGGCGAGAAGTTAATACATTCATTGGCCAAAGGCCTAGTGCATATAATACTCCTAATATATCATTAGATGCATGGTACGATTATTTCAGTAGTGTTTTCCAATCTATGAATCATAATGATGATGCCTTTCCTGATGACAATCCTGTGCTGGAAGATTCTGATTTTAATGAAATTGAACATTTGACTTTTTATGCACCAATATCTGAGCAAGAGATTATTGACTCTATTAGACATTTGCGGTTTAAGACGGTGACGGTGGTGGACATCGGATTTGGGATTAAATTCGGGGGTCATCTCAAAATTATTGATACATACTCTTGTATATGACAAGTGTTACTAATTATTGTGTTTGCATGTCAACTAAAAAAAATGTTTAATTTACAATTTTATTCATTTTCATAAGAACTTGAACCAAACCGAGTATACGCATCAATTTCGGTACTTAATGAATCTGTTATACGACTCTTGGTTGTCCCGAATTTATTCTGCCAGAGGACGTTTCTGCTGTCGCCTGCGTCTACCAGGTACCTGTAGTCAGCGTGGCTCTTTCCCGTCACTGGCATCGGACAACTTTGCATTTTCAAGTGACTCCTAAATTGGTACATGCTCAAAAGCTCTAAGCTGATTCTATGAGAATGTAATCGTAAACAGAAACGCACATTCATGAACAAAACTACTTACGTCTGTATTTGTCATATTGTTAAAATCAAAATGTGTTAATGAACGAAATACAAGTAAATTAATTCAAAATGATCACGAATCTAGACTATTTATAGTTGTAGTGTAATTTACCCTGACAATTATAGCAACATACCTAAATAAACGCATCATATATATTGTAGGACATCTGAATGATGCTCAGCGGTTTGGTTTAATGCGCCACATTAAAGAAACTGAGCTACCTTTTCCTACTTGGAGACAAAATAGGGAAACTTAACATCATACCCATGACTAAACTTCGTCTAGAAAATTGAAGGCTACAAACCGAGATTTGTACCCGTCCGTACACATGGTTCTCTGTGTATTCGCTAGTATCTACAGCTACAGCTGAGCGATGGTTTATTGATATGCTACACCAGAAACACTATGACAACAAGTAGATTGTCAACTTAGGACTAAATGTTTACACTGAAAAACAGCTGGACTCTGAACATGTTCTAGATGTAATCAGCCGAAAAAGGAATCGTAAAATTACACTGATATTCGATTAGAACTAAATACATTTCGTCATGTGTTTTTGCGGAAATATTGTTGGTACATGTAGATCTACTGTTTTGCTGTTCGCATTTGATATCTGTGGAAATAACAGACATGCGACTTCGTATGCAGTTAGATTTATTGGTCTAATGAATAGTATGTACATGCGAATTATTTGCCAGTGTTAAAAATATCCTCAGTCGAAAGGTATTGCAGTGTGTGGGGGCAAAAAAGTCATGGAAGATTTTACGAACTTGAAACAGGCATAGATTTTCAAGCGAAATATCTAAAACGCACTTGATCCGAGGTATATAATAACCCACACGAGCATTCAAAAAAATTGCGTACACACCATTATTGGTCAAGCTACGCCCCTGGAAGGTACCGAAAATAAAACAGATATATTCGACAGTATCTTTATGTTGAGCTCAAGTGTTATAAATCAGTAGGAACAATATGAAGACATCGTCGGGAAAGTGTTACCACGTGTAGTAAATATTCGCCGGATCGTGTGCCGGAGAAAAGCAAATCGGTTTAATTCTGTCAATATGGCTTGATATTAAGATAAAATGCATGTACTCCAATGTGATTCATTTTCATTATAAATGTGAGACGGCCCCTTTAATTTAATCCGAAGTTCAACACCGTCACCGTCACCGTCTTAAATCGCAAATGTCTATTAAAGCTATAAATATAAACAAAGCTACTGCAGGACAAGTCTTGCCATTACATATATTTTATGGATTAACTCCATTAGTACCTGTGTTAGTTAAATTATTTAATAGATTATTTGCAAATGGTGAATTTCCATGTAGTTGGACTGAAAGTATTATTATACCCTTACATAAGAAGGGTAATATTAATACACCGAATAATTACAGAGGGATTTCATTATAAGATAGTGTTGGTAAAATATATATTGCTATTTTAACAAAGAGATTAACTTTTTATGTTGATGCATATAATGTTATTACTGAATGCCAATCAGATTTTAGATCTGGCTATTCTACAATAGATAATGCCTTTATTTTGTATAGTATTATAAGTAAATACCTGAACAAAAAAGGTAAACCAATATAAAGAAGGATGGTATTAAAGGCAATTTGTTTAGATCTATAAAATCTATTTATACTGAGGTTAAATGTTTTATCAGAACTAAGCTTGGAAATACTGAAACATTTCAATGTCCTGTAGGACTTCGTCAAGGAGTACTTTAAGTCCTATATTATTTTCATTATTTATTAATGAACTATATGAATTATTATGCAACAATAACACTGGTGGAATTCAGCTTTTTCTTGATATTGTAGAAATTTGTCTACTGATGTTCGCTGATGACATTGCCTTAAGTTCAGACACTGTAGTAGGATTACAAATGCAGTTAAATGTTTTAAGCACGTTCTGTGACACTTATAAATTAAACGTTAATATTGATAAAACAAAAAATTTTGTTTTTAAGAGAGGTGGACGTATATCTCGAAATAAAAAATGGTTTTATAAAAATAGAGAAATAGAAATTGTTAAAAGTTTTACTTATGTTGGTGTATTATTTACTAACAGACTATCGTTATACAAAATGTCAGAGGCAATGTCAGTTAAAGCAAAGAGAGTATTATTACAAATACTGAATTCTTTTAGTAAATTGATGTATGTTCCATTTCATACATATTTCAAAGTTTTTTAATCTAAAGTTTGTTCAGTTTTATTGTATGGATCAGAACTCTGGGGTTTAGATAATGTAAATAGTATAGAAAAGGTCCATATTTATGCATGTAAAAGGTTTTTAAATATTGGAAATAATTCTTGCAATGATGCTGTTTTAGGAGACCTAGGCAGATTACCTATGTACATATACTCCAATAAACGTTGTATAAAATTTTGGCTAAGAATACTGAATATGAATCGAAATCGTTATGTTCGTTTATGTTATGAAATGTTAGTACATCTTGATAATATTGGTCAGACAAATTGGGTTTCTTGTGTAAAAAACAATCTTTTTGCTAATGGTTTTGGGTACATATGGGAAAATCAATATGTTGAAAACAATAACATGTTCCTTAAATGTTACACTCAACGTCTAACAGATCAGTATAAGCAAACATGGTTTGCTAGATGCCTACAAAATAGTAAATTGTTCCACTATTCTAATTTTAAAGTTGTTTATAGAACTGAGCAATATGTTACAGACATTGATATTACTAAATTTAGATCATGTTTAGCAGCATTTAGGAGTTCATCACACAATTTGTTGATTGAACAAGGTAGATACTATGGAATCTTGAGGGAATTTAGAACTTGCTTTTATTGTGAAGGTTGTACGGAGGACGAATTCCATTTTATTTTGATTTGCCCTTTATATGCAGAATTACGTTCTCAGTACATAACAGATCATTATTTAAAAAATCCTTGTATCCAATCATTTTACAACCTCATGTCTTGTTCATGCAAACAAGTTGTCCGTAATCTTGCTATGTTCATTTTTCATGCATTTAAATTAAGGGATCAACATGTAAAATTATTGTTTGATTGAAATTAATTCTATTTATAATGATAAAGTTTATAATAAATGTCCTGTATTCTACTTACTATATTCATGAATTGTTTATCATGTAGAAAATCAAGACTACTAATGTACATGTATATAATTATTACCATGTGTTTATTGTCATGTTTGTGTGTGGGCCGGTGGCCTTATATAACGCAATCAAGAAATATATAAAAATATAGTCTCATGACGGTAAATATTTCTGCCAAGTAATTCCAAAATCCATTAAGAAATAACAAAGTTATGAAGCAGACACAAAAAATAGACCCGATCTTATAACGTCCAAGTGTGACCTTGAACTTTGGCCTACAGACCTGGGTCTTGCGCCTGACGTCTTCAGTGTCAGTGATAAATCATACTCATTCATAGAAGGTATCATTACATTATATGGTGTATCAGAAACATAGATCATTTCTCTTTGCTTAGCGTG
Source organism: Lutraria lutraria (assembly GCA_964023205.1). Lineage (NCBI taxonomy): Eukaryota > Metazoa > Mollusca > Bivalvia > Venerida > Mactridae > Lutraria > Lutraria lutraria. Next base: position 46,836,727 of record OZ026833.1, on the reverse strand, counting down.
CATACACTTAGTCTGTTTTAATAGACCCTTTTTGGTAATGGATGTGAATGAGTATCCTAGACGCAGAAGGTGCTTAAGTTTTCCTTGTCAATGTCAAAGGTTGGTGCCCCTCTTGGTCCCTACACATGATTTATTCCTGCAAACAAAAGGTAATGTACCAGACGCATACATTGTTCCTTATCTAGATCCATTAACATGATTAAGAGTTGTCACAAGGTGACAAATATACTACATGCTGCATTGACCATGGAAGTTTGTGCACAAGATATCGTCTAGTCATGGTTAACATTTGTGTTAAATTTTTTCCAAAGTCAAATGAGAGACAATCATACACAGCGAATAAGCCAAAAGGACCAAAATTATAACCTTCAATTCTAAGTATGACCTTGACCTTATAGCTAAAGCCATGGGAGTTGCCCATTTCACATCGTCAGGTGATGATTGGTATTTGTGGTCAGTTGATATAAAATCCTCAAATGAAAGACTCTATTCGGGACAGACTGACATACAGACCGACAAACTAAGTGACTCCTATATAGCCCCCATTATTTTAGCAAGGGTATAAGAAGGGCCCTAATACAAATTTATGCAGTAAATTAGAGCTAAATACTTCTTTGTATTGATTAAGTACATCCGATAACTCAGATTTGAAACCAAATTCTTCTGCTATATTGAATTTTAATTCTGGTTCTTTAGATTAAATATTATATATATTTTCTGTGTTAAATTCATACTGATCCGAACTATAATAATTATCTGTAGATATTAGATTTGCCATTATCTCATTCCTTGGAATTCTTATAGAACTATCGGAGCTGTTATATAGAGGAATTAAATACACATTGTTCTTGTTTTTATCTAAAAATGTCATTTATCCAGTTAGAGTTAGATTCCAAAATTAACTTCTTTGGTAAAGTTTTATTGTTAATAAAAACCGGAATTTTTCTCATGGAATTTGGTGATAATTTAATTGGTTTATTAGTGCGTAAAGGATTTTGCCATGAAGCTATGACGGCTTTATTAATTTTGAATTCATTGTCTTGAAGTTTATAAAGGCATTGCATTTTTTGAAAAACTCTCTGCCTAGAATGATTGGTTTAATCAACTCATCAGTAACGAAAAATTCATGGTGATATATTACATTACCTGTTTTGACTGGGCATTTAATTAGACCTCTTATCTCATTAGGATGACTTTCTGAAGCTGTTATAAATCTACCTCTAGTTGGTTTAATTTGAATATTTCTTAATTCACTATTCTTCCAATACTGACATTGTATACAAGAAATAGAACTGCCGGTATCTAACAATGCATCCGTATTTATTTCAAGTAACTGAACTGGTAATACATTTTCTGTAATTTTTGTTAACAATTAATTGTATGATGTTTCTTAACCGTTGGTTTGCTAGTATTATTTTAATCATAACGTTTCCTACTTTTTCTTCCCTATATTCTCGGACATATATCGACTGAACTCCATCACTTTTACTGCTAAAACATTGCGATCTGAAATGACCGACTCTGCCACAAAAATGACAATGTTTACCGTAAGCCGGACATCTATTCGAAGAATTACACCCGTTCAAACCACATTTCTTACCAACTGACTCATTAGCGGTCAATTGCGGGTTAACGGCATATCGTCTGATAACCTTTGGCTTTTGGTATGCAAACTGATCATATATTGATCTGTCAGGCATGAAATTTTCTGAATGATTTGGTTGTTTATCCCTACCGTACCATGACTTGTCAGAATTGGTTTTTTGATTAGTATGTTGTAAGGCATTTATTTGATTATCTCTCATTTCTAATTTTAGTGTTTTCATTTCTTCTCACAATTTATCAAATTTTGTTTCCATGACATTAATAGATAATGTATATTACCCAAAAATTCGTTAGCTGGTCAAGCACTAAAATCAGGTTTTAAATTAAGAAAATATTTAGTTAAATTTACAGATCTGGACATTAAACATTCACTCGATCTATTTGATAAGTTAATTTCTCCAATACTAAATTACGGTAGCTAAGTTTGGGGCTTTCATCATGCGCAAAAAATAGAACGTGTTCACTTACAATTCTGCAAATCTTTATTAGGCGTTAAATCGACCACACAAAATGACTTTATATATGGTGAATTAGGCAGGATAAATTACCAGAGTAGAAGACTTAATAATATATCAATTATAAATGATGCTAAATGATATTGATACATTTCCAAACAAAATGAATTGGGCTTCTTTATTAAGAGAAACATAAAACAGACTAGGTTTTCATGAAGTTTGGTTAAACCAAGGAGTAGGGGATTCTGTTGTTTTTATCAACATATTTAAACAAATAGTAAATGATAACTTTATTCAAAACTGGAATGCAAGAATAAATGAGTCAACAAGAAGTATATTCTATAGAAACTTTAATGATTTTGGCTGTAAATCGTACTTATCCTCAGTAAATATTAAAAAGTTTAGATTTGCTTTAACACGCTTACGAGTTGCTTCACATAGACTCGAAATTGAATCTGGTAGATGGAAACAACCCGCCACTCCTTTTAATGAACGTCGTTGTAAAATCTGTAATAATACTTGAAGACAAGCATCATTTTATGATTGAATGCAAACTTTATAAAAAATATACGTCATATATATCAAACCTTATTTTTACCAGAATGCTAGCTTATTTAAAACTATACAATTATTTGAAAGCAATAATGTTGAGGAAATTCGAAATTTAGCTATGTATGTTTACCATTCTTTCTTACTTAGAACCGATTACTTGAAAGAAAATTAACCTGTTATCATGATAGTATCACTATGTACATTGTATCATACTCTTCTAACATTCCTTCAACTTTATAACAAACTTCATGTTCAATCTAATAGTATACATCCATAACTGTGTGTCTTAATCGATTCTTATACAGTACATATTTTATTCTAATATGCAACTATCGTGTACAAATATGAACGTTCATACATATCAGATCACCCAAATAATGTTGTTAGAATGGAAATTATAATTCAGTGTAAATGTTATTGTTCTCTTTGCTTGTTGATTTGTTGCTATTATGCTAAGTATGTTTAATCCTATGGTTGTATCTAATAATTATTCTTTATAAGCAGGGTTAGTTAAATGTTTGCCTGAATTTATAAACATAATTTAATTGATTTGTGTGGGGGTGGTGTTTGAATTTTTGTCTTTTTTGTTGTTTTTTCTATTATCTACTTGTCATCAAATTAAATGTAGTCTAAAGGGCGAGATACAGCCCTTACATTAATAAATTTTATTTGGTATTAGTAATGTTTGCTTAATAATCTATTGGATTACTCTAATATACTGGTAACATATATCTATCATCTTGAACCATTTATAATATCCATTTTATGTATATTTGTTCAGTGATCATTTCTGATCAAAACAAATATGTTGGCTTTATATATGTTATAATCTTAATAAACTTTGAAACTTTGCTTAGCAGTTTGGTGGATTTGTCACCACATTTTAATGCAAAATCTATCATTTATCCGACGGATAGTACAGTATTCGCTTAATAATTAAAAAGTCCACGACAGTTCACGGACGAATAAATGAACAAAAAACAAATAAGTTGCGTATTTTAATCAAAGAAACTTCTATGTAACCTTTCCATTACAACTGTTTTGACATACCAGCTGAAATGTACAGGTAAACTAGATTGTACACTCTAATTTATTATGTATTTGTATCATTTTAGTATATTAATTTCACTCGAAGCGTGTTGTCAAGTCATTCACAAAGAGATTAATATAACAGACAAACAGACATTTTATTTAGACTTGTACATAGGACATCATCTACATACATAAATACAAACATAAACTGTCAACGTAATTTACAATTAAACGATAAAATTAAAAAATTGGACATAACTTTTTTAACAAAAAATCATACACAAGTTTCACAAATATATATAGGAAATGGAGATAAACAAAATTTACCTTTCAACATAAGTCATATTGAACGAATTTTTAATGTATTTTTAACATACAATGATATACGAGCGTATTTATTAACTCTGATTTATTAACATTGCTTAACAATTGTAAATATTTCTGTACAGAATGGTTAACATAGTATATTTGTGGATATATTTATGTCTGATTTCAGAATAACAAGAACAAATACACATAAAATGATACTCGTGTTCAATATCATTAGAATTACAATAAATACAGTGTCTTTCATTTCGAAGTTTGTTATCAATTTTATTTAGCAAATCTACCTGCCTGTATCCGTAACGGATGAACAGACATGCGTAGTCTACAAAAGTATATTCTAAAAGATTTTGGTAAAATAGCAAAATACATAACATAACCAAATGCTGGTTTTAAATTTGGTTAAAGATCCATCATAGTACTTTTATTAACAATGTTCAACCACTCTTGTTTATACGATTCAATTATCCGCATCTTAAAAACTAAAGGGAAATACTTAGTATCAATAGCATGCACATTATCAAACAAACACATCTGCAAAATCATATTCAATTAACATTTTCTTGACATTATATACCCAGTTTATACAACCTTTGTAATAATCGTCTACAGCTTGTTTATATACACATTTTAATAGAATATTGTCACTAGACTGAATCTTCAACCATTATTTTATGATACGTACATATCTATTAACAAATAACGGGTAACGTCCTAGTTCACCATACACAAATGCATTACATGTCGTTTGTTTAACATTTAACAACCTTTTTAAATGCAGTCTTTCTATTTTTGAATATTTTGTACAACCCAAAACTTCAGACCCATAGCTTATAATAGAACTAACAAACGCATCAAATAATTGACAGAATGTCCGGGGCTTTAGATCAAACTCTTTACATTTAATAGTTAATACAATAAATAATAAATGAATAATACATTCAATGCTTTCAATCCTTTCCCAAATAAATATTCTTGGTTCAAGTTAAAACTGCCGGTGTAATTAAATACTACACCTAAATAATTAAAATCATGAACAACTTCTAACGGCTGGCCATTATAAGTCCAACGTTCACACTGCAATAATCTGCCCCGCTTTCGAAAAACCATGTTTTTTGTCTTATCTATATTTACCTGTAATCCCAATTGGTTGCAATAAGTATACAAACTATCCAAATGTTTTTTATTTCAGTTGGTGTTTTGCCTAAAATGGCCATGTCGTCTGCAAATAACAATAATAAAATAATAATATCATCAAATAAAAGACCACAGTTAACATCATTTTGTAAATATAATTCAAGATCCTCAACAAACATGGAAAATAATAAAGGAGACATAACTTCCCCTTGGCGTAAACCAACAGAATATGAAAAATAGTCTAAAAATGAAGAAAAAGACTTAACACATGATTTTATATTATTATACATATCTCTAACAATTCGTACTATTTTGCCCTGAACTCCCGAAGTAAACATTTTCAATATTACTGTTGATACATTTTATGTTTTAATATCAACTGATAATGAAAAACATATTGTAAGTCTGGTAATGTATATTTATTATCCTCTTAAAGAAAAAGAATCATTCTTGGGTAGACAGTAATTTATGTTTTCCTCTATTTGAAATTACCATTGTATTTGTATATGACCTTTATACAATAAACTGTAACTTATGCAATATGTTGTACATAAACTTACCATTAGATACGCTGGAAAACGATAAATTGCAGAATTGAACGTCACTGTCTTGTTATGTGCAACATTACTTTACCTTTGGGAAAGCTCAGAAAATTGTTTTGTTGAACATGCAGCTATAAAAAGAGTTTTATTGAGTTAACAAGCATGATATACTATGCGAGTTTTATACGACACTTCTATACATAAGTGGAATTGTGTTCTTCCAAGCATAAACAGAAGCAATTGAAAATCCTTCCAAAAACACAACAATACTATATATAACTATTATATGAACAAAGGTATCAAATAAGGAAGTGAAATCATTTTCTGTGTTTGATGTCCATGCGACCTTTACTTCAATCTGATTGCGAGGATTTTGTTGTTTGTTTTGCTCTAGATTTGAAACAAGGCTCCGATTCTATAACAAAACGTTTGATTTACATTAAGACACATGTCGGTCCAGGCAGACAGGTACTCTTTACATTTTTAACTTCAGTCATCCGGGCTTTACTCATTTTAATACATGTCTATGATCAACCTCCCAGTGGTTTGATTATACATTGGCAAACCATGCAAATGACGCTAACACGCACTAACAAACATATTAACATATACATTAAAGAAACGTGATTGATTGTACATATCAAAGTTTGCTGAATACCTACAATCAACGATAAAACGTGATGTTTTACGTCATGACCAATGTACTGTGAATGTTTAATTCACTTACTATCCATATTACTCTCTTTAGTTCATTGAATATAAATGCTATCTTATACCCTACCTGTAATACAGCGTGGTATGTACGACCATTCTTGTGTATATTGACAAGTTGTAGTTGTCTTGTTTTCAACTTCTATGTAGGTATCGTCACAAGAAAATTGTATCTCCGAACCAAATGCGGTGAGGTTCTCGGTAAGCACACCGTGATTCAATGTCAAGGCAGCACATCCTTAAATTTAGAATAAAATAATAATGATAATAATAACAGTTTTATTTTGTGTGGATAAACAATACAGGCTACAATTGTTATAAATTCAGAATAGTTTGAAGCAATAAAGTAAAGCATTTCACGTACATTATAATATATACAGCTAAATCTTAACATAGTATGTTACGAAAGTAACATATGCAACAAAAATCAACAATTCATGAATCACATAATACCAGTCATACAGACAGGTAATGCATTCCAAGCATTATAAAAACGGAGCCAGTGCGAAACGGAACAGTTAGTCATATATTGTACTTAAACGACATACTTAGTGTTTACTATATCTTCGTATTAATACAAATGTAACATAGTATTAGGTGTAAAAAGAATATGTTGGCATGAACGACAAAATAAGGTAACGATAGATTATGTAAAGATGAATTTTCGCAATAAACTTCTTTCCAGTCTGGGCGAAAAGTCCGGATAAGAATGGTTTCTATAGATCTATATAGCATAGATCTTTTCAATCTTGAGCTTTCACCTAAGACGTTTCCTAATCTGTTCCGACAATTTCTTCTTGAATGATTAGATATATATCAATATACAATGATTTTGTAAATTTACGAATTTAAATTTTTTTATACCTGTTCTGACGCACGAATTTGATTCATCATATGTTTCATCCTTGTCACAAGAGCAAGTAGTTGGTATCTGTAATTACATATGCGACATACTTGTTAAAAAAAACTAAATACCACAGCTGAAACAAATTATTACAACTGCCGTGCAACGTTTCATTTCAGTACATTGCCATATGTTAAATTTCGTCATGCTGTTCATCATGTGTAATATATTCAATGAAACGGAATAAAATGATATTATATATAAACTGAGGAACGCTCGATAAGTCTGAGGAATTGTCACAAAAGATTATACGAGTATATCTCATATATCCGAATCAAATTGTGGTAAGCTGTCATTTCATTGACGATTAGCTACATACTGTAAAATATCCATGGAAACCTGTTCAATATAGCCACTGCAATATCAAATTCTACATGAATTAGTAAGTTGATGAAAGTGAAAAGTCCTTAATTTCTAGAAATACAAATATAAACAAATATCATTGAAAAAATACTATTTATGGAACAGCTGTGTTTTCCCGCAGTCATATTATGGACACGGTTATGGTTCATTAAAATCATCAGTAGTTATGGTTCATTAAAATCATCAGGAGTATGGTTCATTACAAGCATCAGGAGTATGGTTCATTAAATCATCAGCACGTATGGTTCATTAATGTAACGGGCTTGGATATCAGGTCAAATCAAATTTCACCAATTTATAGATTTAAAAACTAAACCATAATCATATGCTTAAATAAACCAACTATATAAAGTGCATTGCAAGTAATTTGAATCAAATATTACATTTGATTGGTCTTCTATAAACCAATATCGCAAGTAATTTGCAAATGTTTTATTAACGATAACTACGCTGTATATAGGAATAGATTACAACAAATAGCCTTAAAATGACTATAAATGTATCGTTAGATAATGGACATTAAAGAAATTCCGTACACAAACCCCTGCCATTTATTACGTAATACGCCATAGATAAAAAATGAAACCAAGCATCAAAATTCTGAGGCACCGTTCCCTAGATTAACACTTCCGCTACAAAATACCGAAAACTGCTTTGCAATCCGTCATCAAATAAGACGGCAATGTTAATTCGAAAATGACCCCTCCTAAGTTTTTAAGCAGAACAATTAACAATTGAAGTGTCGGATCATTATCGTCCTGTGAAATCAACGAATTTGACGCACCCTTTTAATTTTAATAGCCAATCAAAATCGCTAATGATTACGGTTGAATAATTGAAATCACGCCCAGGTTTGATGTCAAGTAAGATTTTACAACAATTTTTTGTCATTAATGAATTAATAGTATCATATCGTACCAATACAATACACATTACGTTAGAGATGTTTAACGCTGAAAGGGAAAAGTCGATAAAGGGGTGCAGTATTTATCGCAATAAAACACCATTTTTGAGCGTTCGGTTAGAATTTCTTTTTGTTGCATGATTAATTAAAATCATCAGGGGGTATGTTTCATTAAATTCATCAGGAGGTATGGTTCATTAAAACCATCTAGTGGTGTGGTTCATTAAAATCATTAGGGAGTATGTTACATTAAAAGCATCAGGGGGTATGGTTCATTTAAATCATCAGGAGTTATGGTTCATTAAAACCATCTGGTGGTATGGTTCATTAAAATCATTAGGGAGTATGTTACATTAAAAGCATCAGGGGGTATGGTTCATTTAAATCATCAGGAGTTATGGTTCATTAAAACCATCTGGTGGTATGGTTCATTAAAATCATTAGGGGGTTTGTTACATTAAAAGCATCAGGGGGTATGGTTCATTAAAATCATCAGGAGTTATGGTTCATTAAAACCATCTGGTGGTATGGTTCATTAAAAGCATCTAGTGGTGTGGTTCATTAAAATCATTAGGGGGTTTGTTACATTATAAGCATCAGGGGGTATGGTTCATTAAAATCATCAGGAGTTATGGTCATGAAAAGGGGGTTCGATTCACCTAAATCATCAAGGGGTATGGTAAGTATTGTGTTAACATAAACTGTTTATTCTTAATTCCTCTTATTTTGCTAATGTCTGTATTAAAGTTGTGGCATATTTATATGTTAATCTTCTGGATTGATTTAATAATTCATCCATTGTTTATAATATATCGAGTTGTTAATATTTATACATGTATCCATTTTGCTGTTGTGAAATGGGTACCCACGTTTATATTGAGGATTAATCATGTTTAAAAGTATATGTTCATCCTGGATGTTATAATAATTATGTTGATTTATTTATTCATTTTGCTGTTGTAAAATCATATTGATTCGATGCGACCTTGTATATATATTGTTTTAAATGCATGTTATACCAATGATGTACTTTTTACAAGTCGAAGTAGATGTATGTTCTGTTCTGTTCTTATCAAAGCTTGTCCTTTGTACATAAGGTTGTTATATAAGATGTGCACATACATATAATTATATAGGATAACATTATTGTTATGACATCATATATGTATATGTACAGACAAAATTGAAAGCCAATCCCTTTATGATAAATTAAATATATAAATTATCATATAGTATATATATATACATATTGTAATTTATATTATTTTGGGGGTTGACATGTTTAGTCGATTGATAAGTTGCGTTTAAACAACACTCATAATTATGTCTAATATTTTGTCACCGTGGACTACTGTAAACACTCATTTTACCTGCACATTGTATATTAATATGATGGATACATATAGTTACAAACATCCATAAGCTGTTACTTCATAACAAATGCTATACCTTTTCCAATAAATAATGATATCAATAAGAAACGCGTACAGCATGGTAAAGCTACACTGATTTATTGAAAATGAAAGCCAAAGTCAAAATTTGAAATTAACTACGTTCATACAGCATAAAACACTTTGGTAAAAATAAGTTAACCATAGGCATGTAATAGTGCGTGACTTAATTTGTATGTAGTATGCTAAATATAGCGTAATCAAATGTATCACTTAATTAATTAAATCATATGAGCGTTGAATTCACATATAACACATGGATATGATTTCAGACAATAGTTTAAGCTTCAAAGTATGAGTTTCCATACAAAGTGAGCTAGTTAAATCATAACATGATAAAAAGTCCGGGTTGGACACAGAATGTATCTGTTTATTAAACCTGCAGTTTTTAAGGAAATCCATGAAAATTCGGATATATCTATTCATCAATCTCTGGTAGCACTTTAAACTCGTAGTATTTTTTCTCATGTTTTATTGTCCGCAGAAACCAAGGTCCATACCTCTCCGGTTCATGTGCTGGTCCTTCTCCAGTGTGTTTAGATAGGAAATTTAAACCAATGTCCCCGTCAAACCTTGGACTTAGAAAAAAGGGCACGGAGTATCTGTCCACACCAATATCAATCACTCTATGTAGCGTTGCTTTGAACTTCCCTCCAATCATACGTGAAAATGTGTCTCCAATATTCATAATGAGACTGTCAGGTCTTACAGCAACTTCCATCCACTTACCGTCCACACCCATGACCTCGAGACCTTTAAAATGGAAAGTCGTAAGAAGTGTCATGAATTCGGAATCTGTATGTTGTGGAGTAGTAAGAACTTTGCCATCCTCGATATAGGCGTTTGTAGGTGGCGCTGATTCCCAAGGTGGGTAATGTAGCAGACGAAGTGTCGAACATGGCTTGTCATCGAACAGGTTCATAAATGAGTTTTCTGGAATTCCTAAACCAATTGCACAAAGTTTCAGCAATTCAATGCACGCTTTATGCATAACTTCGTATTGTCCTTGTAAGAATTCTTTGAAAGGAAATGTCCCGTCTTCCTCTGGCCATGTCGACTTCTCGTAAAACCAGTTGTTCTCGGACAATTTCCGGTCTTCAGGTGTCAAATCCCGAGCAAACTCAAAAGCTTCTTTTCGGCTCGGTTCTCCTTCCACCACAGGAAAATAACCACGATAGAGATTGTTGTTCTCTGGATTCCATTGTTTACGCATTATTTTCTTCTTAAAATCCATTGGCTTGTTGAAGAACCATTGACAACAATCCCATAATCCCTTGAAATCAATTCCTTCCACATTATCAATGTAGGCAAAACCGACACTTCCAAGAACGTTCACAATTTTCTCAGCATATTCAATCCTTTTTGTCTTAGCCTTGTTTAAATCTATTACTGGAAGTGCGAAAACATTGGTGGTAGTCGACATGTTAGTTTCAATCTGAAATTATATTTAAATATTGTTTATGTAATGTAACATATACATAATTGCTCATAATAACATGAATAAATACATTAATAATTACGTATTCATTTTTTAATTTTCAGTTGTGCCCATTTTACAACCATCTTAAATGAACAGATACGTACACATTTTGGGTAATTCCCCTGTTCCAGAGTTAGTAGTTGTGCCGCCAGCCGTAAAGTCAGCAATGCAATATAACAATTTATAACCACACTAGAAAAAATAAGTACATCATTTGTAATTTATCGAACTATGGGTGTACTATACATATCTAACAAACATGTCGGTATCAAAATATTAGTACTTACTTAAGGCAACGTTCGTTGTCAAATGTCTCACCAGGTTAACTGCCACGCACAATAATGATCAAACTGATAAGGTGTGTTTGACATCATTTCAGGTTTCTTACGTTAACTGAAGTATGTGCATAATATGTGTATTGACACGTGCGCAGTACTGATACAAATATTCAACTGTTTGAGTGTTTGTGTGTATAAAATATTCACAAGTCGTCAGAAGAACCGTCATGTACCACGCATAAAGTAATTTTTTAGAACTTCGTTGATATTAAGTAAACCAACATAAATGGATTTTTTTATTCTTGATCAATATAATTCATACATTTCAACCAAATGGTATGCCTTGTTATATGGGCCGGTTTTGATATTACGAATCCGCAATTAGATCTACTTCTTTTTATGCAAAACGTCGGGGACTTAGGAATGAAAGATAAGCAGTTCAAAATATTTATTATATATGAATACATTTAAACAGCTGCATTTGATGGTTCAGAAAGGCCTCAGAAATGTATCATATACAGCACTGTGGGTACTTAGACATTAGCGTTATGTTATCAATGTAACCATTAAGAATTATCTGTTATCAATGGGATTCAATAAAAACAAACTCACCAGTGATAGAAACCTTTGCTGATCATAATAGATGTAGCATAAGATAAAGAGATAGTTGTTATAAATGTGATCGTTCTATAATTAGTATCATATAATCTATGGCATGCACTGCTACTTCACGGACTGTTGATAATTCAGTAAATGTACCTTTTTATTGATGATTTTTATTTGATTAAATATGCGCATCTTTTATGAGTTTATCTAGCGTTTGTTGAGTGGAAGTCACCTGTAATTTAGTTTAATATTATGTTAAACCACCCACCTAATAAAAGTGATAAGCACGCAAGGAGTAAAATATTACCAAATTCACATTATTTTTATTATAATGTTCCGCGATGTAATACACTATCGTCATTGCTAATGATACATCCTTTGTCTTGTAATGTATTACTGTTTATTATATGATCTATAAATAAACGCATTTTGATTGGCTTAAAGCCTGATCCATCATTTAACATAAATGTCATATTCAACGGTGAAACTTGATATTTAATGGATATTTCGGAATTTCCAATTCTAAAAATAGAACCAGGTCAATATTCATCACACAAAAGATAGACGCATTGCGTATTTTGTTCTATCATCCCTACGTGTCGGGGGGTGGAAACAACCCGGGCAGTTTTTGTCCCCGTCCCATTTTCCTGACCCCCGGGCATTTTTGTCCCAATTTTTTTTACAAATCCCCGGGCATTTCCCCCATCCCCCGGGCAATTTTTGTCCCGGTCCTTCAAACAAATATTATCCAGACCCCCGGGCATTTCAGCCGACCCTGGGGCATGTCCCCGACCCCCGGGCAATTTTTGTCGCGATCCTTCGAACAATATTTTTGTCCCAATCCCCGGGAAATTTCTGAATTTCCAATTCTAAAAAAACAACCATGTCAATATTCATCTACCAGAATTATAAGTCGTTATTGTTTATTATTATATTCATCTTTCTTTATTATTGATATGATACACATTAGTGTTTATCAAGTAATGCATTAAATTACGAAATGAATCAGAATAGTATCCTCATTGGTTTCAAATCAACTTTTCATATAATAAAACAGTTATTGACTAGTGAGCCAATAAATATGATGTGATATTCACATCATATTTAATGGCTCACTAGTCAATAACTCTATAATAACTGATAACGTAACTGAAGATGAATATAATTTTATTATCATATGTAGTAAAAAATACATTCCACGTTATTATTATCACAGTCCTAGTATGGTTATATTTTTAGATCTTTTGAATAGTGACAATAAAAATATATTATTAAAATTACGTAATTACATATTGCAATCGTCAAAAAAATGCGTCTTATTACATTTGATACACAATAGTGAGTCAATTCGTGTATTCATTTACTCTTGTATGCTATTTGATATTTGATGTTTTAAGGGTGTTAATCTATCTATCTATCTATCTATCTATCTATCTATCTGCAAAATTTCAAACTTCATAACTTGAATGTCTCGCTGTAAAATTAACACTTCATACAATGAAAAAAGTGAAAAGAATATCGTCGCGAGGGTAGTTTTCATTATATGTGTTTTCTTTTGCGCTACATGTAAAATCCAAAATAAAACTGTTTCAATATCATTTAGATAGTAGTAGAATTATAGACAATAGACGAACATACCTGTTTATTTATAAACATATGGAAATTATTGAATAATCTTATGCGACTAAGAAGAGTTGTACCTGTTATGAAAAGAGAACGATACATGTCTCTATTTTATTCTAGTTGCAATTGAGTAGTAATCCTGTAATTATTTGTGTCTGTACTATAATGTTAATAAGTGAGTGTTTTCATAACGGCCTTGTTATTGGGCTGAAGACAGTCATATTAGCCTGAGGCCGAAGGCCGAGGGCTAATATGACTGTCTGAAGCCAATAACAAGGCCATTATAAAAACACTTGCTTATTGACAATTTTATTAATTAACTATAGACAATAGCAGTGGTTTCATAATGGACGAGCTGGACAGCCAATCAGAATGACCGAATCTCATAACAGCCGAGTTTTTTTTCATAATGGCCGAGCTGGACAGCCAATCAGAATGACCTAATCTCATAATAGCCGTGTTTTTTTCATAATGGCCGAGTTTGTGTTCATAATGTCTTGGTGAACTTCATATCAGCCCAGCATTTGAAGTGAAAACGCGCCTATTATTGAACAGTTAATTAATAATATCACATAATCTTTATTTTAAGTCAGATAATACTATCATTAAGAATAGAGAATAGAAATCGATTATTGGTAAGAGAATGTGCAGAACATTTGTAATTAGATCATTTTTAATGTGAATGTGTTAGCTTTATGGCATTTACTGAAGCGTTTTAAACTGCAGTCGATTTTACATCAATTTCTAAGAATATACATTTATCACAAAAATGCTTATTTATTCATAGACAAATAAAATTCAAATTTATTTATAACTAATTTCATTGATCAACTAACCATCTTTAGTATTTCTTGCGCAAACCCGATAGCATACGGTAAACATGTTCACACATCACTGCATACCTGATATCATTCTTGATAATTTATGGTGTACAAATGTCCAAATATGTCATAAATTAATGATAAACTACATTTATAATTAACAGTCCGACAAAAGATAAATCTGCGACAACATCTAGTCACTTATAGGCTTTCATCGGTTTGTACGCTTATTATCTAATGTTTATCAGTGGATATAGAGTAACTGGTTGACCGTAAATTGTTGATTTAGTAGTTTAAATAAACAGATATCAACTGAATACTTGTATTTATCTTAAGTATTCACGTCTTCTATTTATCTGTTCTCTTTCGGTTTGGACTTGTAAATTACATCAAGAATGGGGACGCTCGCATTATACTTATATAGTTGCCAAACGCACTAAATATATTACAGCTACGTTATACCATTGTGGTATTAATAATCGTTATTGCAGTTAACTATCTTATAATAATGAGGATTCGTGTGCATGCATTACCACTACTTTACTTGTCCGCATGGAGAAGTTTAATATTTATTTACATATAAGACATATTTGTTTTCAATCTACTTCTAAATGACAAGTTCCTAGGAGGTGCAGCCACATCTCATTGCATAATTTATGTTACTAATTGTGCTTGGGTGGGAAAATGACATTGATGACAATGAACATCAACCAGTCCTTTATACCTAAAAACTTGTTGCAAATACAAACATGTCTGCTCATTGAAATATTGAAAGTTAACTATCAAAATGTAAATCAGCTGTTTCTGATGGATAAAACTTCATATCGCCCATTTATAGCAAATTTTATTTTAATTGTTGATGCATTGTAAATGTACACGTAAAATGTGTAGCCTTGGAATATACTGATAAAGCAATGTACTAATCAAAGGACAAAACGTCATAATCTGCAATACAGATATATCACTCCCATTTAGGATGTCAATATTGTAACAACAAGGTACTTTATCAACAGTTCTCATAGAAAATATCTGAAGGTAAGAATACATTTACGTTTTTTAATTGTCATATTTTTATGGACCAGTCAGCATGTGTTATATCATTATTGTTGATTGGTTTGCCTGCTGTTTTTGTAGTCTTTTTTATAATTGGATTTGGTTTTATCCCTTCTGTCGATGCTATGTGAGAGTTTATGACAAGTTAAACTCCCTGACTTTTACAGTGCAGTACCCATCAGTGTAACCGTGTTTAGTCTCCCATTTCAGTAAGTTTCTATATATTTAATAGGTTTCGGGGAAGGTAGGATTGGTTTTCTATAAAATTCATACTCGGAGAAAAATTTGTCAAAATATACTGATTAATCAGTGAAATATTTTCAATTTCCCCAGAAGTAAAATGGTGTCCCAAAAGTAACCATTTGGGATTAGATCATGGTGATATCAAGAGGAATGTGTCCCAATTTTGCATAAAATATGTACAATTTGGTATTATTGTTTATCATCATCAATATTAGGTGAGATCATATATGTACCGCTTCAGAGGTGTACCGAGATACGAGTATAATAATATATTATAAGATAACTCACATCGTGAATAAATTCTTCATATTTCAGTCATTTAGCATTTAATTAATAGTTGTTTTACTTTTCATTTTTTTACAAATTCAATGTCAAATTTTGTGGTTATCTTCTGGATATATTTGTGTCATGCATGTAACAAATTTCAAAAGAAATATGACGACAAAAACTTGAACTGTATTCGTCTTAAAATACATCCGAAATGCTTGTTTTTAATAAGTCACAATAAAGGAGTGGAATGTATAAATTGACGGATCGTAAAACTAATGGGGGAAGCGCTTACTACACACACAAAATTGATGTTAACTTTTATCAGATTTGTGGATGCAAAGGACCCTTGAAAATTAACATCATCCTTATACAAAGTTGAATTTCCACCAAACATGCTGTTATCAAATTCAAAGTACACTATGAATTTAACGGTTATCACGATATGTACATCTGTATCATATGTGCAAATGAATACTCGTGACCAGCATCATCTTAAATATTGCCAATTCGCGTCAGCGAGCAGGTATTAGGTTAGAAATTTACTGCCAAAACAACATGTCTTGTGTCAATATAAACTGTTAATGTTTAATTCCTCTTATCAAAGCTTGTACTTTGTACATCCGATTGTTATATAAGATGTGCACATACATATAATTGTGTCGAATAACATATTATGCTATTCTATATGTATATGTACAGACAATATTGAAAACCAGTCCGTTTATAGTAAATTAAATATATAAATTATCATATAGTATAATGTATGTATTACATATATATTGTAAATTATATTGTAATGGGGGATTCGAAATATTTAGTCGATTGATAAGTTACATTAAAACAACACTTACAATTATGTCTAATATTTTGTCACCATGAACTACTGTAAACTCTAACTTGACCTGCACATTGTATATAAAAGTAACGGGCTTGGATGTCAGGTCAATTCAAGTTTCGCCAATCTATAGATTGAAAAACTAAGCCTTAATTATCTATTAAAATCAACCCACTGTATAAAGAGCATTGCAAGTGATTTGAAGCAAATATTACATTTGATTGGTCTTCTATAAACCAATGTCGCACGCATTTTTTTTAACAACGATAACTACAGGAATATATTAAAACAAATGGCCTTAAATTACTATAAACGTATAATGCAGATGCTTGACTTCACAGAAATTCCGTACACAGAACCCCGCTGTTTATTACGTAATACACCATAGATAAAAAATGAAAACAAGTATCAAAATTTTGAGGCAGGGTTCCCTTAATTAACATTTTCGCTACAAAATACCGAAAACCGCTTTGAAATCCGGCAACAAATAAGACGGCAATGTTAATTCGAAAATGACACCTACTGTGTTTAGTCGATCAATAAACAAAGTGTCGGATCATTATCGTCTCATTGAATCAACGAATTTGACCCACCCCTTTCGATTGTGATAGCCAATCAAAATCGCTAATGTTTACGGTTCAATAATTGAAACTGTGCCAAGATTTGATGAGAGAATTAGTAACAAATTTTCATTGATAAAGTAATGTAGTAATAGTATAATGTTAAATATAGCTTAATCAATTTATCACTTAATTAATCCAGTCATATGGGGTTGTGTTCACATATCTCACATGGATATGAATTCAGACAGCAGTTTCATCTTCGAAGTATGAGTTTCCATAAAGTGAGCTAGTTAAATCATAACATGATAAAAAGTCCTGGTTGGACAAATAATGCATTTGCTTAATATTAAACCTGGAGTTTTTACGGAAATCCAGGAAAATTCGGATATATCTATTCATCAATCTCTGGTAGCACTTTAAACTCGTAGTATTTTTTCTAATGTTGCATTCTCCGCAGAAACCAAGGTCAATACCTCTCCGGTTCGTGTGCTGGTCCCTAAGTGTGTTTAGATAGGAAATTTATACCATATGTCCTCGTCAAACAAAAGGGCACGGAGTATCTGTCCACACCAATATCAATCACTGTTTGAAGCGTTGCTTTAATCCCCACCCCAATCATACGCGAAAATGTATCTCCAATGTGCATAATGAGACTACCAGGTCTAACAATATCTTCCATCCATTTACAGTCCACTCCCATAACTTCCACCACAGCAAAATAACCAAGATAGAGATTGCTGTTCTCTGGATTCCATTGTTTACGCATTATTTTCTTCTTAAAGTCCATTGGCTTGTTGAAGAACCATTGACAACAATCCCTTGAAATCCACACCTTCTACATTTTCAATGTAGGAAAAAAAGACATTCTCAAGTACGTTCACAATTTGCCTAGCAGATTCAATCCTTTTTGTCTTGGCCTCGTTTAAATCTATCACCGGAAGTGCGAAAGTCTTGGTTGTAGTCGACATGTTAGTTTCAATCTGAAAATATATTTAAATATTGTTTGAATATCGTGATGTAACATATATACGTAATTGCTCATAATAACATAAATGAATGCATTAATAATTAAGTATTTATTTTAATTTTCAGTTGTGCCCATGGTACAACCAACCATCTTAAGTGATCAGATAATTACAAAATTAGGTTTCCCCATTCCCGAATTAGTAGTGGTGCCGCCAGCCGTAAAGTCAACAATGCAATATATCGTATAACCACAATAGAAAAAATAAGTACATCGAACTATGGGTGTTTTATACAATCATGTACATATCTAACAAACATGTCGGTATAAAAAATACTAGTATTTACTTAAAGTTACCTTTGTTGTTCAATGTCTCATCAGACAAACTACTGCATGTACAATAATGATAAAACTGATCAGGTGTGTTTGACATCGTTTTGGGTCTCTTGCGTAATGCGCATGATCACTGAAATACGTGCGTAATATGTGTATTGACACGTACACGCATATTTAAGTGTTTGTGTGTATGAAATATTCACAAGTCGCCACAACAACCGTCATGTATCCCGCATAAAAAACTTTTAAGAATTGGTAAAGACAGTACAACCTCTGTAGAGCAACACTATATGGGAACTGCAAATATTGGCCGTTGTTTAGAGTTTGTTGCTCTACAGATAAATTTATAGTAAATATCAGCCTATGGGAATTTTGAAGGTGTTGATATAGAGAGGTTGTTGCTCTACTAAGGCCGCTCTGGAGAGGTTGTACGGTAAATAAACCAACACTATAGCATTTTTTATTCTTGATCGTTGGAATTAATAAATTTCAACCAAAAGGTATGCCTTGTTATAGGGGCCGGTTTTTGACATTACAATACCGACATTATTTCTATTTAAGCATATATAAAGTCGGAGACTGAGTGAATAAAATATATGCAGTTCAGAATATTTATTATATGAATACATTTAAACAGCTGCATTTGATGGCTCAAAAATAGTACTTAGATATTAGAGCCATGTTATCAATGCAACCATTAAGAATTATCTGCTATCAATGTGATTCAGTGATAACAAACTTATCAGGGTTAGTAGCCTTTGCTGATTATGATACTTGTTGTGTAAGATAAAGTGATGTTTGTTTGTATAACTCGATGTTGTAAATATGGTCGGTCTTTAAATAATTAGTATTATAATCTATGAAATTATATGACATGTGACATGGGCTACATTACGAACTGTTTATATCTGCAAGCAACCCTTCATGGTAGTGTTTAACTGTTGAATATGTGCACTTCTTGTTGAATATATCTAATCTTTGTTTTGCATCAGCTCAAACTGGAGAAATTAGTGTTATTGTAACACAACCAGCTGCCTTTTCGCTTATATTACTACTTCATTGGTTACGAAGCAATTTACAACCAACAATGTTTCTCTTAACTTTTATATGATTAATACCCGTGAAAGGAAGTCTTGATTATTTTGCCCGAAGCTGGTAGGAATTTTATTTCCCTGTTTATTGTGTGTGACGTTGTGTCCTGTTAATGGAGACCTTTCACTGCTTATTATGATGAACGAATGCGACATGGAAATATGTGAAAAGCTAGGTTTTTTTGTACCTTGAGCACTGTCATGTTACCGCGGTGAAAGAAATATTACAAAGCGGGTGTAAATCAGTTGTCATATACATAAAGCTGCCGTCTTTACGGGCATAACATAACGTGTGGAAATGTTTGAAACAAAATAAGACTGAAACGTTTGATTAACGAGAAAAAAAATTGATATGGAATAAGGCATAATATTTGAAATGTTTTATGTAGCGTAGTTGCCTTTATCGACTTCACTTTATCAGCGAGAACCATCTATTGAACTGCGCTCTTGGGGCTCCGTTAAGCACCGGTCCCAATCCGCCGTACTTGCAGGTGTGTGTTGTCTACTTTCACACTCGTGGGCAAAACCTGGAAAACCGTACGTGGTTAGTACCGCCTCTGTACGGATTTGGAAGCACGCAGAAAACGCCGTAGCACTTTTAGTGCATGAAGCGGTGGTCCCGACCCGCCGTACCTGTCTGTGCTGTCTACGTGCTGTCTACGTGCAAAAACGTGGGCAAAACTTGGCGATCCGTACGTGGTGAGTACCGCTTCCGTACGGATTTGGATGCACTTTTAGTGCACGAGGAACTTTCGCTGCGTTCGGCCTGCGGTCGGGCTCCGGATTTAACCTAGTACTCGCGTTCATCGTACTTGCACGCACTTACGTACGAGTGTGAAAGTAAAGTACGATGAACGCTATTACTAGGGTAAATCCGTAGCCCGAACACAGCGAAAGTTCCTATTATTATCTACTTCCGAGGACTATATCTTAATTCGCCAAACAGAACACATACAGGAAAAAGCAATACTGTTTCGACAACCTGATAGTATTGAGTCAATAATTAAGTTTTTTCACGCATTATATTATAAACTACTAATTTATGTTTTGTATGCATGTGATTTGATACACAAAAACCCGACGAAAAGTGTTATTATTTATTTAAAACGAATTGAACTAAAAATTTGTACATACACAGACAACTAGCGATATCTTGGCAAACAAAACATAATGTGACAGATTATAATGTAGACTTTCAAAATGCAGTAATTAAATGAATGTTCTTAATTTCGTAACATTCAACATAATTATCATTGTGTCTCTCGGAAGTGTAAAAAGTAGCAAGTTAATCGTTGACGTACATATACCTCGACATTAGATTATGTCATAATGATTAACGTTGACTGCAGATCTACACGAGTATGTATAAGCAAACACAAATAACACAATGAGGGCATGATTAAGTTTAACAATTAGATTACATATAAATACCTACATGTACGAGTTACTTAAAGGTAAAGAAGCTGCACATGTATATATCTTATACCAATTGTGTTGCTCAATTAGTTAGACAAACCAAGGACTTACCACACTACATAGCAAATATCACGGACACAGACTTATTATTTGTTGCAGAACTGTTGGGCTCAAAGCTTGTCACAAAAAAATTTATAGGAAATCAATTAATCAAATCAGAAACATCAATAATATAAATATTCTAATTGTATTCACAAAGATCATAATCATATTTATTTTCTATATAAGATTATTAGTGTGTATATATTTACTTTAGGCCTCGTCTAAATATGGCTGAAGGGTGCGACAGAAATGGAAAAGTGTTCGTTGTGACGGACAATCGTGACGGTTGAAAACGCGTGATTGGCTTTAAAAAGTTCTCAAATTTTGAAGAGACTTGTAAGGAACTTTTTAATCTCTTACAAAACCATACCATAAAATATCACTCTGGAATCAAACGTTACAAATCGGCTGTATGGTGTTTTTAATAAGCTAACCTCTTTTCAGTTTAATATAATTATATAATACTATTTCTGTACCTTTATATAAAGAGCTCTCCTTACAAAGAAAAGAATGTTATCCTTTGATCTGTATAGTGTTCACAGTTACTCCCACTATTAAAGATGCATCATTTGCAGTTGTAAATAAGAATGATAGTCATAATTAAAAGCCCGTCTGCTAACACAAGAACGTAAAAAAGCATTGGAAACTAAGAATTTCTTTTTTTTTGTAATTTATCAATGTTTATAAACATTTCCAAATAATTCCAAACTGATAAAAATATCAACGAGATACATTTTTACATCATTTTCATTGTAATTGGGAAAACTATTTCTTTATAGAACAAACGTTTCAATATCTCATGAAAACGAAAAGAAATACTTAAATGATGATACGTGGTTGTGACAGATACAGATGTACAATATATCACAAAAAGGCGATGTCCCAAGTATGACAAAGAGTCAATGGGACTGAAATTTGAAGTTTTATGAAGTACAAACATTCTTTTTTTTTGAAAACACAATGAACATTTAAAAGAATCCTTCAGAAAGTCATGCCACTAAGTATCAACTTTTAATACACTATGTGCAGATTATTTACGATCTGAGTTATCAAGAAGAGGTAACGATAAGCTTGAGGGTATTCTGATGGAATCTATGAACATTCAACTGCGGCCATTTTCAATTTGTGTTACTGGTGGAAGTGGACAAGGGAAGTCACTGTTGATTAATGCGATGAGAGGAGGTCTGTCTCCTGGAGATGATGGATATGCTCCGGTAGGTATTACAGAGACGACGCTAGAGTGTACTTCGTACGTCCATCCCAAAAATAAGGATATTGTCTTTTGGGATGTTCCTGGAGCAGGAACTAAACGTTTTCCAAAAGATGAATATCTCTCAAAAATTGGTTTTGAAAAGTACGACTTTTACATCATTTGTTCGGCTACGCGCTTTTCAGAGAACGATAATTGGCTGTTCAATGAAGTAATAAAACAGAACAAACGATGCTTCTTTGTTCGAACAAAAATAAACGTTGACATTAGCAATTCAAAATTAGATTTGGGCGAGGGATTTGACAAAGATAAAGTGAAAGAAGCAATCAGAAAAGAGTGTGAGGATAACCTTTATAATAAGTGTCCTGTATTTCTTATTGATAGTCATGAAAGATTTCAATTAGATTTTCCAAAATTTATGAACGCTTTGATTATGGACGCACCGCTGGAGCAGAAGCGGTCTTTGGTGTGCGTTTTAGAGTCATTATCAAGGGAGATAATTGAAAAGAAAGCTGTCTTCCTACAAAGTGAGGTATGGAAATTTGCACTGATATTAACAATAACAAAAGCTGCTACACCAATTTATAAATCTTATATCCAGAAAGTGATTTCGACATATGAACAACAATTCGAACTGACTGATGCCAATATCAAGAGGTATGCCGATATGATATCGGTATCATTGTCCGATTTAAAAAGAGAAGCAAACCTAAAGGTTTACAGTTACTACGATTCGTTATTGGTTACATCAATGGGTGTCTTACATGCAATCAATAAATTGACTGACAAAGAAAACATGAAGACAAGAGTCCCGGTTTTGGGTATGATAGCACTAAGTGCATATGTAACATATTGGCTAACTGGAGACATGTTGACAAAATTCATCGATGATATGAAAATGGATGCAATTTCAATGTATAACTTGGTTGCAAAAAATCTAGAAAACAACAAACTTAAACAAAAATCCAAATATTAGACATCTTATCCAAGCAAAGGTAGTACAAATTGATGGCTCAATGCTAGAAGGTTGTAATTGGTAGATACGACCTTTTTATGTTTGTGAATTTAATAAAACATCACACTACTGCGTAATACTTCGTAATAATTATTGCAAATTTTTCATTATTTCATTAGTCGTAAATGGAACCACAATTTTTCATAATGGTTAAACGGTTGCATCTACACTTATCTTTTATTCTAAAAGGTCGTAGGTGGTAGTTAGGCCCTATAAAAATTTCATATGCAAATTGGAAACATAATTGAGATATGTCGTTGTGTTAGTGTAAATATTAGTAGTGTTTTAGTTGTGTAACTGCCACTTACGACCCTTCTATATTATATTTTTGATATCAGTATTCTTAATCTAGAGTATTTTTGTTAGTTTTACTCATATCTGAAAATCATTTTCAACAAAACATGTCTAATTTAATAGATTGTAAAAAAACTATCATAATAGTATCATTGCATCTTGTCCGAAAAAGCTGAGATGGTACACGGAAAAACTCCTCTATTACGGACAGTTGTGGATCTGGAGAAAGTGTCCTTAATAGCAGGGTGTCCTTGATAGTGGAACTCGTCCAGATATGAGTGAAATGCATACATGTACATGCTGTATATATTTGTTTTTACTTTTTCTCATGATCGTTAGATTTCTTAGATACAGTAGATACAGCTGATAAAATTGTACTGAAAGATTAATTGCAATTTGATTCAAACAATTATTGCTTGAAGTAGTTTAACAATCTAAATGTTTGGACATCTTAAATGAAAGAATGCAACCAAAATTAATTTGTTGAACTCAGGCCCATTTCTAAATGGCTTAGCAATGATCATTTATACCATATGTATAAGCATAATTAACAAGTTAAAATCGACATCGGGGAACATATGGTTCATTCACACTATCTTTGGCTAATACTTATGCATATAATTTTACCCGAATGTTTATACGAATTGCATGCTCCTATAATATATCTGACCATTGCTGAATAAATACAAGCCTTGTACATTGCATTGAATCGTGCAACGTAAGGCGTCAACTTTTTCTTTTCGTCATCAACGGCTCTTTTGAAACCAACGAGTCAAATATATTGAAACTTTATAGAAGTCATTCTTGGATGGTTTTCTATCTGATTCTTTCAAATCTAGTTGATCCATGTAGCTGCCATGGCAACCAAAAGAAAACAATATTTAAAAATGGCCCAGACAAAAGAATTTAGGCATGTAGTATTGCCTCGAAGAACTCTGTCAAATTCATTCAAATAATTACCCTTATGTCAAAATTGACCCAGGCCAAGGGTCATTTGAATTTATGTGTATAGGAAATTCCTTTAAAAATCTTCTCTTAAACCACAATGCTCAAAGCCTACATATTCGACATGTAGCATTGCTTAGTAGATCTATACTTAATTCCTTCAAATTATGCCCCTGAAGAAAAATTTACTCGGCCCTGATATGCATTGATTAAAGATTTATGCTTATGTGAGGAAAATAAAGAAATCTTTAGTAGCAAATCTCTGAACATTCATTCCACGTTAAGTGCTCAAAATGAAACTGTGAATGATAAAATGTTGATGTCATAGTTTACTAAAGTTTTTGTTATCAATGAACAGCCTATAGTATGGCAATACTTTATCAATCATTGGGGGCCGCAAATCGGCCTTCGTTTTGATAGCACACATTGTCTTTGTAAGTCACCCAAAACACCATTCGTCAGATACGTTTAAGTGATATATTGACAACAAAGGATAAAACTAGAATAAAGTTAAAGGTAGAAATCAAATTAATATATAATTATGTCAAAACTGAACATTGTTGAACTGGAATAACAAAAGACTATGAAAATGCTATAAAAATAACGAATTGATAGACACAACAAGAACAATTGCTGACTGTGTTTTTCATTAACTGCAAAATTTAATTTTGTTTAAGAAGGGTTGAAATTTATTTGTTGCCTTGTAGTAAAACATTTTACTTTTTATAGGTTTTCCAGTATACGCAAAATAATATGGCGTCAACATCATACGGAATTCCCTTACTATAACACCACAGGTGTTTATGTTCTTTGTTTAACGTATCTGACGCAGAACAATTGGATTTTATTGAAATTTAATATATAATCTTTAAAACAAAATATCTATGATTTATTTTGTGTCTACTTTCGGATATTGATAACATTTCGTTTCTCATTTTCAGAAGTTTGACTGACTCGATATTGCTAGTTGCGTACATTTGATTTCCTTCTCTTACAAATGCATGTCCAACTTTGGCGGACATGGCCTTATCGAGTATCTGATCAATTTTCAAGCGAAACAACTACAATTCAGGGGTTTATATACAGTCTACCTATTGTTACCCTCCTTGCTTTCGTTATGCTGACTTTATTAGGGGTCATAAAGTAATAAAGTCAGTTACGCGTAACTTATATGTCATAACGCTTAATTCACTAAATAATACTCAATTTTATCTTACACTCATATCTGCTATTTACTTTTGATGTGCTCTTGCATGAATTGTAAGGCATCATCTGTTCTGTTGAATAGCTTGATACATATTTCAATTGCCCAATTGTTTATGAGTCAATGTGAGATGCGTATAAAAAATCAATAATCAGATAAAGTTAGCAACCATATAAAGGGATCTCAAAAATATGATTTTATTATCCGTCCTTTGTTTACACATCATTGAAAAAATAAATATACAAAGTAGGTAATTTATATTATTTTATGACATGTTTTTATAAGTGACACGTGGACTTATGCCAAAATGAGCTATTTAGCATATAATTATATTATCAAAAATGAATTATTAATAAATTTCATTTAATGAAATATCATCGTCTATTTAAGTCCCATTAGAACAATGAGATGCAAACATTAGAACAATAGTTAAATGTATTTTTAATATCAACAAATTGGGTCATAAATATCGATTTTGCTTTTTATATGGAAGTAAAGTAAAATATTTCACAGATTCTAATATTTTCATCCATGATGTTATATGATTTAGTCTTAACCTTAATATTATCCTAAAACTTGATTCAACGCGTCCAAATTTTATTACCCTGTATCATGCTGTGACTGTATATACATGGATATCTAATCAGCAGATATGATCATCGCCAAATGCACGACGTGTCCGTAAACGTACGTAAATATCCGAGATTTGCCGAACGATTGACGAATTAAACTTAAAAAATCTAAGGGGTAGTTATAAAAATCATCAAAAGGGTCGAAGAAGATATTATTTTATTGTTTTCATATTTTACATGGTGAAAGAAATTAAATTTTCCAAACGAATGCAATGAGTACAAATTTGATCACATTTCCCCCAAAAGAGTTATGAAGCTGAAAACATCAGACTTTCATTGAAAAATCTACCAATTTTACGCTTTTTACATTGAATATAGAGGGAATCGATAGGTGTCTTTTTCAAACGCAAAGGGTCGAAGAAAACATCAATTTAAAATAATAAAAAATACACCATTAGAAAGACAAAAGATTAATTAAACTTTTGTGATGAGTACCAAATTTCGTATTTTAAATAGAATAAAAGTTATGACGATTATAGTGAAAATACCCTTCTTTGTTTAATGTAAATTTATTATCGATTTTCCAAATCAGCATGTCCGCGAAAGTTGGGTATGTTTGTGATTTTTAGGACCACATTCATAACATATCACATTTGTAACTGATTTGTTACAAATATAATTACATTGCTACAAGTAAAATAATAATTGACATCGATCACATTAGTCGCAAAATAATTATGTTACCTATGTGCTTGATTTCCGCTTCATGCTTCATGTGTGATCATATTCGTAACACATGTGTTATAAATGTGATCTTTTAATGAATGTGGTCTTATGTACAATGCTTTCTTTGTCATTAAGTACGCATATTTTATGTATCATTTTTGATAAGCTGTTTCTGTTACCAAGAAATCATTATCCATGGCTTTTAATCGTTCTCTCTATCTTTTAGGAAGTTTTTGCCATATCCGTATTTACAAAATAACTACAATCAGATACGTTAACTAGTAAAATAAAAATTTAACAGTCAGTCAAAAAAAAAACAGTTTTGCAGAGCAGAAACACATACTATACATTGTTTATTACTTATGTACCACGGCTATAAAAATACTGAAAGTAAAAGTGATCATTTTAGTCAAATATGTAATCATCAGATACGTTAAAACACATCGTCAAATACGTTAATGTTATACAAATGTATTACATTGTTTACTCTAAAATCTAAACTAAAATCAAATGAAAATGATAAAACGTCTTTAATCAAAGAATTTAATCATAAACATTTCATTTAAGTGATCAAATCACCACACAATATGTACCCATTTAGTTTTGATGAAACAAAATGTATGCACTATTATAAACATTTCCTAGTTAATATGACATCCTCAATACCGTGCATTTTTTAATGACATCGTGTACATACATGTCTGGACGTCTAAATACTGCACTTTAATGTCATTTTTTCGACTAATTAGTGCTAGGCTAGCCCCCTACTGTAGTAGGTATAACTCTGCATAACGTATCTGAGCTTAACTTATCTGATGACCATTTCATTATATAGCGCGACGAACGGAAACAGATTGTGTCAATGGGAAATTCAACGTATTTGTTAAAACAATTTCAAGTACCTAATGTGATCTTTTGCGTTTATTTGTTGGACAATTTGCCAGATACAAGAAAAAAACTTGAATAACTGCTTAACGTATCTGATGACCGTTAAAAATATTTTTAAGTTTTGACAATTTTTCAACAATTAAAAAAAATTGCTTGTACACCTGAAAGAAAAGGCTTACATCTAATAAATGTTATGAACTTTAAGGTACACACTCGTACCTTATTTTGTTCATTTCCTTATATATTGTTTACTTCATGGTGGCGATAATACGTTTAACGTATCTAATTTCAGAAATGCGGACACGCTAAACAGGCCCGCCGAAAAAAATATACGTGTAACATTGATAAATGTTAAATAGATGTTAAAACCCATCAGCTGCCAATTCCTGATTTCAAAAAGCAAAGATAGGTCACCTTAACATTATATGTACTCCACTGTTACAGTAAACGGCATATTATATGTTGAGCGGACACACTTATTTCTATAAATATTCATTGTTTCGGTAAATGCTGTAAGTTGATATAATCGCCCAGTCATCTAATTTTGATTGGCATTGTTAGAAATATGATCGGAGGTACATATTCATGTAAAATATAAAGTTTTAAGTGGACGGTTGATTATGAAAAGGCCAAAAGACATACGTCGTTCAGAAATATGACACTTAACGTAGAATGAATGTGAAACCATTCAGCCCAGAGCTTAGGTATTTGATAAGTGACATTGCCTAGAAGACCTCAACATTTGCCCCACCTCAGGGATCACTTGATTTAACATACGAGACTTAGAAAAATCATAAACATCAACGGCTGGCCTGATTTCAAATTAATTGTACAGAAATGGTCCTTGGGTAGTCGTCTTCTTTAAGTACTCAGGAAATTAAAATGCATTTGGAAATATAATTAACAATTTATAAAAATCAACGGCTGAACTACATGTAATTTGAAAGTAGTTTCATAGACATCGTGGACCAGAGTCATGGTGTATTGGATAAGATGTCATGTATACACACATAATATTTTTGTAAAATGAAGCAGATCTGGGTGGTCTGAACTCAGTCAATGGCACTTTCCTTTTGGATAATTTATACCTTCATTTTTTATATTTTATTTATTGAAATAGGTTTGTTCTTGGAACATATATGCATACACTCTGAATAGTACTTTTTGTAAAATAATTTCAAAAGAGAAAAGGGAAAGAAGAAATGCATTAATTTCGTTCGCTGGTGTATTTCTAAAAAAATGAATATTGCACGAAATCGCGAATGCAAAAGTTATTTCAATGTTTATTATCCATGTGAGGTAATTATATTTTTGTTAATTTTTACGGTTCCACAGTTTAGGAAGACTTTAACAGCATTTTCTGATTGATATATACAATGCTAACTTGTATTAAAAATGAAAAAAGGTTTGATAAAAAAATGATAATCCAATATCTGACGCAGTCCTCAATTCATGATTCACTAATCTTATGCTTTACCAATTTAACTGCGCCACAGAGAACAGTAATAATGTTTAATAGATTGCTCTATAACATATGACAATAGTAGTCGTGTTACCTAAACATTTACAAATGGGATCTTCCATGTATACAATAACATTGATTGCCTAAAAATTGAACTATATCAACTTTTTTCACATAATTGTTTTGTTTGTCAACAGTACTCCGGTCACCAGGAGCAGAATTGATGTTCCATTATGTAACTATGCACAGTCAGTCTTAAATTATGAAATTAGGTATCTTGTACCAGTCATCAAGTAACTTGCAAACCATTCTGTTCTTAAATTTCATTAGTGACTGGCATGTGTGAACTAACAGAATGCAACAACCACAAATTTTGAAGATGACGAGGCTTGTCTTTCCTATATATAACTCTAGAAAACTTTGAAAATCCTCTGAGACCGTTACTCTGATTTCGAACTGATTTCCAAGAAATATTCCTTCCTTCTACCAACTTCCTTGAAATATTCGCTTTGTAAAATGCTTGGGCGGTAGAGGATGGGGCTAGTTTTCCCCATATCACTACATGGAGAATTTGAAATTGTAGACCCGATTTTAAAATAAATATCTCAGAATTGCGAATAGATGCTTTTTGCTTATTGAACATTTTCGTCACAAAAAGAAAATATTTTAACCACCCCCTTGGCACTAAATGACCGATTATTTGGATGTAAATATTCCTTTGTGTTGGTAATTTTGTCAGCTACATCTCATCCTTAGTACTTGTGTATTTTAGTCAATGGAAATTTTTATATAAAAATACATTCATTAAGAAATGGTATTTCAATAATTCTTTGGACAGAGTAATTATGTGATCCTTATCAAACTTTGTATAGTACATGTACTGTCACCACTGAATCCACCTCTAAATAAAGGTCATCCTGTGAATAAAGGATTTTCTTCCAAAAAAACATCATTGATTATCTTGAACAAACTGACCTCTGAATAAAGGTCATTTGTCAAGAAAGCCACATTCTGTCTTTCCCAAGGATAGCCTTTGTTCTCATGTTTTACTGTATATACCAGTTGGTTTTCATTTAATGTCAAGCATGTTTAAAATTGTGTTTGTTGTTTTTTGACATTATGTGCTATGATGATATGTAACATTTTCATAATACTAATTACTTTGTGTAAGTCAATTAAATTTATTGAAAATAAAAGTATTACAGTGCTTTTACAAACTATGTCTTTTTTCCATTGTGTGAACATAAGAACCTGTGAATTATCTGCCCTTGAAATGAACTAATATAAGTCCAAAGATCACATTTAAGGGCAGATAACTCAAAAACGAGCACCGCAAAAACACGAAGCTGTTAGATGTATCCAAAGTAACGTTATACAATAAAGGTGAGGCGAACTATATTTTATAAATAACAACTGCAACAATAGTATTGTAAAGAATTCAGGATTAACATGTAACAGTTAATAATAAAATGGTTACCAAACAGGTACACTGTGGCTTACACCAGTTTGTTATTAGTATAACTTATGTCTAATATATGATAAAACTTTCATTTTTGGTGTAAACTCACTCAGACCTCATAACACATTGAATAAAGCCAACAAATAGACTTAAATTGAAATAAATGTATAATGCAGGGAACCGTGTCTCAGTTTTTTATAACGTCCTGCGTTCGTTAGATATTTAAAGAAATTCCGTACCCCGCTGTTTATTACTTAATGCGCCATAGATAAAAATGAAAACAAGTATCAAAATTCTGAGACGACAATGTTAATGAAAATGACACCTACTGTCTTGTTTTTTACGCGAGTAATTAACATTTAGAGTGTCTGATCATTATAGTCTCATGAAATCAACGAATTTGACGTACCCCATTCAATTTTGATAGCCAATCAAAATCGCTTATGTTTACGGTTCAATTATTGAAACCACGCCCATGTGTAGTAAGATATTTTATAACAACTTTTTGTCATTAGTGAAATCAATAGTGCCGTATCGTACCAATACAATGCACTTTTCGTTAGAGATGTTTAACGCTGATAAGGAAAAGTCGATAAAGGGTTGCAATATTTATCGCAATAAAACACCACTTTTGGGCGTTTTACTTTATTTTAACGATTTTAACCAAGCCAGATACGTTAAATTGAAACCTCGATTTTCCAAAAAAATATTTCCATAGCCTATCACTTCCTTTGTTACACAAATAAATGATAATTCGATTTTTTTAACAAATTAAATCTTCTTTTTTTAAAAAATAATTTCTTCATAATCTTTTATTCTAAAATATCAATTACATTATCGACAAAACTAATAATCTTTAATCATTTGCCTTACTAAGTTTATATCGTCTGCTATATATGAGTATGCCTCTATATCTTTGTTGTCTGCGTTTTACTCTTTTTCTATATTGTCTGCGTAAGGCATCTGCGTTTTAAACCCACCCAAAAACCTCGTTTCCTAGTGACGTAAGTCACATAAATATGATACGCAAAATAGCTACACAAGTGTCACAGTTTTACATATTAATAGTAATGTTAAGCTAAACAAACATAACCAGGTGTGCATACTTGTTTGTAAAGATTAATGAATAATAGAGGAATACTCGTACAGCAAGGATAATCAATAAAGATATCGGATTAGGCTGTAAAAATAGTAGGAACTTGAGAGAATAAAACCTTGGTCAGTGTCAACATCAACATGAAGCTTACAAAATTGGATTAATGAAAGGCGAACACACAAGCTTATCGTGTATGTTTGGTCAGTATACTAATCGGTCATATAGAATAGTTATAGAATAGTTATCTATGTGTATATGCTCTTAAATATAGAAAACAATCAAATGTGCCGTTTCATTGTATCGCTTATACAAATACACTGTGCCGCGAATGCCCGGATAACTGACACATGCGCATCGTCTCCATTTCCGGGTCCGCCTGACACTTGTTGGCAGGGAACCAGACTTTTGTTTACATGGCATGCCGCGACTTTAAAATATTTTTCATGGATCATTTATGTAATTTCTACATTCAAGTCAATTTATCGTTCATACAGTCATTTGAATCCAATTGAAATTAATACTGCTATATAAGAATTTTCCGCGTGATTTCGCATTTGATTGGCCCATTCGCGGCTTTTTGTATACAAGGTAAAAATCAATATGGCCGTCAGTGTGTCAAATAATGCAAGCAGACGACGTATGTTTTTATTGTTTTTAGAGAATTTTTATGTTTTTAACACAAAGAAGGATTGTTTATATAAATTAATTGGTTTACGATTGCATACTAGCACTGTCGTGAATTTTAAGCTAAGTAAAGAGTTAGACTCGCGGTATTTCGTATGACCAGTGTACTCAAATTCAGCAATATTTGCTGATCTTCACCTGTCAAACTTTAAGTTTTTTGCCAACGCAATGTGTTTTATCTATGTATAAATCATGTAAGACGATGGAAAGTGATAAACATTTGCAATGCAAAGGTAATTCAGTGCTTCATTCGTCCTTTGTTACCAAAAATAATAATTGATTCTTACGTGCGTCAGAACTGTGTACGCGAGGATATATTTGCACCTTCTTTCAGCGTAATTTATAATTGATTGACAAGAGATAGGCTTTGTTATTTGAATGAGTCCAGGAGGGCCTATCTGATAATTATTTAGTCTTCTTGTCTGAAACGACAGGGCTTAGAGCTTAGATATTTTGGATGTAGTATTGTCTAGCAGACATCTACCATGTTTGTTCCAATTATGGCCCAAGGGTTAAAATTAGTCTACCCCGAAGATCACATGATTTACATAGGCTTATGTATAGGAAAATTAAAAAAGCATTCTTGCCCGAAACCTCACAGCCTAGTTCTTAGATATTTTGTATGTAGCATTGTCTAGTGGTCCTCTACCAAGTTTGTTCAAAAAATTGCCCTTGGGTCAAAATTGGCTCCGGCCCGGGCTATACCTATTTTATATAGGGTTAACTAAGAAAATCTGGAAAAATCTTCTTGTCCGAAACCGCATGGCCTATAGCTTAGATATTTTGTATGTAGCATTTTCTTGTGGTCCTCTACCATGGTTGTTCAGTTAAGGGCACATAGGTCAAATTAGCCCCGGCCGGGTTTACTCTATTTTATATATGCTTAGATAGAAATTACCAAAAAGGTCTTGTCAGAATCCCCAAGGCCTAAAGCTTAGATATTTTGGCCTTATTTAACATAGGTTGGTGATTTTTTTCTCTCGTTTTTTTTAGATGAGCGATACAGGGCCATCTTGGCCCACTTGTTTAAAAATGTGGTGAGGGCACTGAATAATGCTTATAGTTAACAACTCATTGTCAGTAGAAATATAAAATTAGGAACCATTGTATGAATACAAATGCATGTGTTGGTACGCTTGTGATAACAATCATTCTAGCGACATCTTAAAAAAATATTTTAATTTAGAATTTTATTTGCTAGAATATTTCTTTACTTGAGCATTCTTAAATATCACTTATCTTATGATAAGATTTTTTCATAGCTGAGCAAATTTTGAACGAGTATAAGAAAATAATTAAGATACTTCATAAATGCTAGAACTGGTCTAAGCCGATTCGCACCTAATTTTTTTGTAATTTAATTTTATTCTTCATATGAATTGATATGTTACATATTGTTACATATTTTAACATACGTATTTGAAAAGTATCATCAGGCACATATAACATTTTTATATTATTGCAAATATATGATGTTTTCATTCGAACAATATATAATTTTTCAGGAGAAAAGAAATATAGAAAAAGAGAGTTTTAGCTCGTTTCCAAATCTAAAGAAATAATAATATTCATACTCGAATGATATTTTAACAGTTGAATGTAAAAGGTTTATAAAAAAAGTTTTGCTCGGAAAAATGATAAATTATAATTCAAAACTGTACCATTTGGTATTATGCAGATTTAACTGGTCATTTACCAATGCTATTTCGTTTTCTAGTTTTATTTTATTTTAAGATAATTTTGTACTCTCACTGAATGTTTATATAAACAAATGTTACAAGTAACCGGGAAATATACATGAATACCATTAGCTAAACACTGAGTTTGCAATTCTTTGTTTTTCTAATATTTCTATTTTTGTCACTCTGACACCATTCTTGATTAAATCATTTCAGTTGCTTTCTAGATGGTTTCAAAACGTGATTTAGTTAATGCAAACGAAACAGACAGTACACTAGATTTGGTTTAATGGCGAGTGTTTCTTCAATTAAGCCATCCGAGGAAAAGGCTTTCTGCTTCAGACTTTTTAGTCTGGTTGTAGATGGTGGAACGATTGTTTTGAGACATCAATTTGATACTCGTGTTCAAAAAGCTGACCTACAGAAAAAGCTGACCGACCCAACGAATCGTTCCACTCTTGACGAATTAAGAAAGAAAAATGTCATTAGAAAAAATCAGTGGGATGTACTCTACCCTCAAATTAAAAGACCTGGTAAACCGTGTTCTGAAGATTTCGATATAACACTCTTGTGTTTGTTATTGAGATACATAACTAATCTTGATGAAACATCACGATATTGGTCCAGTGGTATACCGCCTTCTTCTGATACATCAACTTTAGCTGACATATCAAGACTTCGCCGGTTGAGAAATGAGGTAATCTTATTTTCTAACATACTGCTCATAAATAAGTTCATGTTCATTAAATAAAACTAGTGTTGATAATCTCATTTGAATCATGATGTTACAGCCTTTTTACGTGTCAAGGTGACTTTTTAGGATAGGGCTGTGTCCGTCGTTGCCCGTACGTCGTCAACAAATTCTTTAAACATCTCCTCCTAAACCACTGTTTAGTCTATTTTAACAAAATTTGCTTGTATCTCTACCACAGTTGTTCCTATGATGAACTCTGGTTATCGTGGCAACCAAAGTGAAAGAAATCTTCAAATAAACCAAAAGGC
The DNA here is from genome assembly GCA_964023205.1 of Lutraria lutraria. Taxonomy (NCBI): domain Eukaryota; kingdom Metazoa; phylum Mollusca; class Bivalvia; order Venerida; family Mactridae; genus Lutraria; species Lutraria lutraria. The sequence goes on along the minus strand of OZ026833.1, from coordinate 46,800,830 downwards.
CTAATGTTTAGATATTGCTATGAAGCATCGTCTGAAGGACGTCTACTTTTGAAAGTCTATTCAAATCATGACCCTGGGGTAATTGACACCGTCCCAGTGATCATTTGATTTTACATGAACTTCTATAGAAAAAAAACAGACGGCATACGCTTAGATATTTGACATGTATCCCGCCCAATGTGTCACTTTCAATGTGCCTAGGACAATTGTCATAAAAATATCGACCATAAAACTTAAAGCTTAGATATTGGACTTGTAGTAAGACTTTGTGGCCCTCTACCAATTTTATTCAAATCGTAACCACAGGTTCAAAATTGATTGTACACAGGAATATCTCCCACACCTGATGATTGGATTGAAATTCCATTTATTTCATCATTTTAACTCATGCATAGAGTCAGGATACGCACACTGTAAGATATGATAAATCATATTTGTGCAGAATATGTATACCAACTCCGGTGTAAATCAAAAGAAAATCAAATTTGTTATCACTCACCGTCGACGAATCATTCAATTGATGGGTACATTCAATATTCCACGCTTTCGTCGATTTCGCTTCTCAGCTGCCATAATCAGTTTAAACGCCGTACCATTTTCGTACCGTTTCGTCTCAACGATTGGTCAAAATTGGAGGTGTGGCAACCTTCACCTTTAGCAATCATTTTGCCAAAGAGAGTTTGAATCGTCAAATACTGAATCGTAATGCCTTAGATATCCATCAATTGAATGATTCGTCGACGGTGAGTGATGAGCCGATATCAAATTTCGCCTAAAACGTGATACTGATTTTTTGTAAATGTGAACTTCTTATTTCACATCAAAGTTTTATCTAATCTGGTAAAGGAATGCATTCAAAAGTTTGTTTTACAAATGTCGACTTAAATGTACCCTTTATGCATTACTTATTACCGACAGAATGTGAATGGTTATCATTGCTTGTCCTTGCAGTAACTACTATGTTGCCAAATACATGTAGTATTATTTTACCAACAAAACCAAACTTAACCTCATAAATGTACGCAAATTTCATTATAATTATCGAAATGTCTTTTCAAAATTTCTAGTTTTTCTCTGTGAAAAAGTCATTTCTCGTGTTGTGCCATGAAACATTAAAAAATGAGCATAGTAATCATTATGTAAAGTATGTTTCGCACCCACGTAAGAATGTCATATGTTCTGGTTCCTATTTCATGAACAGGGCATATTTTATCAATTTATGTACAATTTGTAATTTTTTCTCAGTAGCTTAAACGCAAAAACAATAGAATCAATGCGCGTTACACCAAAGACATGCTTGTTACTGCAAGGACTAATAAATGTTACTTAAAGGACTGTTAACAAACAATTTAGTTTTTAATGTTTTATTTGTAACATCAATCTGTGACCTAACAATAAAACGAAGGTTAAGAACACAAAGAAATAAACATAACATATTCTTATGTTCATCGTGAATTTGCCTAACAAAGGAGAAAGCCATTTTCAAAGTTACGGGACGGACAATTTTGTAACTGGAAGGAAAGTAGGTTAATTGTAAAGTGAGATTTAAATGACAATTTTATTTACAAACAAGCAACGGTAGAATAAAGTCAGCATAACTGTCTACAGATTAAACTTTTTGCAAATGTACATACATGAAGATAAAAGCCTTACTTAGCTTATTGGAACGACATACAATCTGTATCTCACAGAACAATTAGTAACTTCAAAGAAAACACTTGAAATCATATGTTAAGTTTTGCATAAAAATCAGCAATAGTCATAACCCTAACCACTCAAACCCTTACTGGCATCATTTCTTGCAGTAATATTATTCATTACGATTTTGCTTAAATTATCAAAAGTATCTGACTTCTAGCAAGAATGTAAGGCCTATAATTACAAATATATATATATATTAAACAAAATGTATCATTTCTGTTGTTTTTTTCTAATCGTATTATGTTATAACGCATTACACCAAACACTGTTACAACAAAAATAATAGTCTCATGTCATAATAATTAGATATTTATTACAAAATGATATTGAATTAGATCATTTCACGGTCTGCATCTTGCACTGCATGGACATGCCTCTCTGTCTCTGTGCGTTTGACAAAGCCATTCCCTAAAGAAAAGAACTCATGTTCATTTATGTCGAGGATGTTACAAGCGTGACATATTTAAAATGTCTTTTCCATTTGAAAATACATGTAAAGTTAACAAATAACCCCATCAACTACAACTGTTCTTTTGCTGGTATGTAGGTAAACATATGTATTAAATAAACAGTCTTTGCAATAACGGATGTTGTCCTTCCAATAACTAAATTACTCAATGCAGACGTTTTAAATCATACAGATTTGCATTAATTTTATAGAATAAATTCATGGCTAATAAATAGTTTGTGTCAACAAGATAAGTTTTATATACTATTTGTATCATTAGCACATTGTAAAAGACAGATTGTGTTGTATTATGTACTTACAGTAACGGTTTCTGTACTTGCAGTAACAGAAATTAATATTATTGTAAAGACAGTTACTGCAAGGACTCATACAGGTTATTTTGTAAACTAATTACATAAGTAAGAAAAGGGATATATAACTCATATATGCTAGATGCAGCAATATGAAGGAGATCTGTCTGATCAATTGTATAATTAGAAACTTGTTACATAAAAGGACAGTTTTCAAAATTATTCATCCGGCAACTTTTCAGTTTGTTGTTTTTTCTAAAATCGCATATAAAATTCGCGTTTGTTTCATTGCTGCAGCCATACTTGAAATATATTATCTCCTTTTGAAGAGTACATTGCAACTATATACCCAACTGGATTTATCTACCAGTGCTAACGTTACATGAAGGACATTATGGACAAAGAAGTTGGGGACAAACTTGAGACGTTTATTTGGCAAATTTATACTTTTAACTATATACTTATTTTGTGCAAATATACTTTTTGAAATGTAATATTTTGCTTTCATACATAGAAAATATTATTCTGGCAATACAAAAGTTCAAAACAAACAGTTGAAATTGTGATTTTACATTTGGGACAAGGGAAATCTGGAGGTTTACAGGTTTATGACAAAAATAGAAGTAATATATATTCAAAATTTTAACCTGAAAATGGCCTGGATTATAATACTTCATCCAGTTACAATCATGCAAGTTTAATTTTAGGTAGATGAGTATGCATTTCATCAAAAATTGAAAAGGACAGCTTTTCGGGCGAATTCTGATATTGGCTCTGATAACAAATTGGATTTTCTTTCGATTTACACCGGAGTGGTATGAAATTCCGAAGGAATAAAGAAATTTACTCTGTAGCTAATGAAAAGAAACTTAGGTCACATCGATACCTAGTGGTACGTTTTGTAAGTTGAAGGGGTTATTGCTCCAGTTCAGAGCAATGCATGGATATAAGAGTGGATGGTGGTTAAAGGGAAATTATTTCTGCGTCGAATAAGACCAGGCTTTTAAGAATCGGTTCAGAATTGTTACAACAGTACCTTGATGAACATGACCGGTGTGATTTCTGAGTCCAGGAGTTTTATACCTTTACTCTATAATATATTATGACAAATAACTTACCTTAATTAAATTATCCCAAAATGTAACGATACTCAGGTGAGCGATAAAAGGTCATCATGACCCATTTGTTTCTTTTTATGTCATCTACACTGTTCGTTATCTTGCGGCAGTTGATCTTAACCACGGCAGGGTTTTTACTTTGTAAATATTTCTGAGGTGTTTGTATAGACCAATTTGATAAATTTGTGTTATCGACTGAGTTGTGTAAATAAGAGTATTTGGTGTACATTATGTTTTGTCTCATTTAGTCATTTGTTTATCAAGTTGGCAATTCGCAAGGTGGGTGATATATAGATAGATTTATTTCGATATAAAATGAACATTTACATGGCAATCATAATATCAAAACATACAAATACAGTAAATCGATACATGTGTAAGCATGAATTAATAAAACAGCCATGTCAAATCAACATTAAATGTCAAGGATAACACAAGAAAGGGTTAAGATGAACCCTTATTTCCATTGTGGTCCTTGATATATAGTGTTGTATGACATAGGAAGATACATTACATTTGGGAATACATTATATGAACAGGTATAAATTAAATAAATAAAATTACTTATCACAGTTAAATTGCAATTATAGTAAGATAAATAGAACATTGTAGACAAACATGTAAAAATTTGATTAAAATGAAAAATAATACTTCGAATGAGTAAAAATTATCCTATTTGCCATAAATAAATACGATAATGCTGATTGTAAATTAAGAATGATAATAATATTAATATATAATATTATATATATTAACAATGAAATGATTATGATGTTTTGATGTTATGACGAAATCAATACTGCATCAACAAAGAGAAGTAATCTGAATTGCCATGAGTCATAAAATATTTTACTATCTATCTGAAAATATGGAAATATACAGACATGTTTAGAACCATTGAATTGTAGAAGCTAAATAGACGTTAAAAATGTTCCTTGACCCTTGATTTAAAAGCAGATGTGGCTCCAGAATCCCTTATATATTGGGGCAAGTTATTCCACAGAGAGCACCCCATATAGGCAAAAGACCTTTTGCCAAAACCTTTGACAATTGGAATAATAAATATCTTGTTGTCGGACACGTTATCACAAATACCGTCAGAGTTAGGACTAACTTTCACTCTGAACCTAGTTGAATAAGTATGCACATTGATGGAGGGATTAAAGTTATCATTCATATATGATGGATCAAGGTTTGAATTAATCTTAAAAATATGACAAAGGGTTATTTGGTTCACCCTATCAGTAACGGGTAACCAGTTAATATCTGCAAAATGTTCCTTGCCTGTGTGGGACCTAAGATGTAGATTCAGGACAAATCTGATAAGCTTGTTATGAGTGACCTGTAATTTGTGTTTTAAATCCTGAGTTAGACTATTAAACCAGACAGATGAAGCATAGTCAAAATGACACTGTATAAGGGTAGATACCAAAAGTCGTTTAGTGTGACGTGTGAGAAATTCACTTTTACGATACAAACATTTTAATCTATCATTTGATTTCTTAACTACCGATCTACCATTGAATCGAAAGTAAGACTCTGACCAATGGTCGCACCAAGATACTTAACTGAGTTTTTGGATTCTATGGATTGACCATTGCAGTTTATTTTAAGGTTAGACTGGTCTGTAAGCCGCTTTTTGGACCCAAATAAAATAGATTGTTTTGCTAAGGTGTAGAGACTATTTATTACAAATTAGCCATTGACTGACAATATTCAAGTCATGACTCAAAGTATTTTCAATGTCATGCTTGTTTTTGGCTGAAACAAGGATGGCAGAATCATCCGCATAAAGTAAGAGTTTGTTTTTTATAGCGGCCGACATGTCATTAACATAAATCAAGAAAAAGCAACGGACATAAAATTTACCCTTGAGGGACACCACAAGATATGTTCTCAGCAACTATGTACATGATTTCAATGAAACTTCACAGAAGTGATCAGTAGGAGGTCTAGTTGTGCATGCTTAAATAATTCCTCATTTGCATTAATTTTAACTTTGTTTTTTTTTAATATACAGTATTATTATACAATAGGCAAATTTTGTCCGGACAATTTCTCAGCAACTACTGACAGGAATTCAATGAAACTTCACAGCAGTGATAAGTAGTTAGCCTAGTTGTGCATGCAATATGCAGGTTTTGTTTGGATTAGTTTTATAAAAAAAGGTAAATTTTGTCCAAATTATTTCTCAGCAACTACTGACAGGAATTCAATGAAACTTCACAGAAGTGATAAGTAGTTTGCCAAGTTCTGCATGTCTACAGTAGGTTTTGTCGAAGTAAATTTTAATAAGTTATGGCCCTTTGTTATTTTCTTATACAATATATGTTTAGACAATTTGCAGGTATTTAAAAATGAAAATGTGTTATATTTCCCTTTGTAAAATGTAACAATGACTGTGTCAAAGCGACATCTGGGGGTATTCATCACCTTTAGTGATAGTTCTAGTTTTAATTGCCTGCCAAACTACATAAACATGCGATATCTATGCAATTACTTTCAGTTTGCACATTTGAAGACAGTAGCCATTACGAATCAAGAATTTCAACAAAAATGGAACGAATTAGAAGAGGTACTTTGTGGACATTATTAATCTCTTGTTTTTTTACCGATGGGAATTTATTTATATCACCTGTAAAATAATCAGCATTTTATTACATTGACTGCTTAAATGCGCGTTTTATGCACTTTCTATGCCATTACTAGAAATAAATTCTCACTAAATAATTCTGTTATTATCATTCTCATCATATCATCACGTGTCATGGGCATATGTTGTGTGGGTTTTGGATATGGGGATATTCAATGTTGTTTTGCTTTAGTGTTTCTTTTTTAGGAATCCTATTCTTATACATACACTATATATCGACCTGCTTCATTAGAAACAATAGAAATTGTGACGTGATATGGAATATAATATATGTTATGTAATGTTCATATTTACAGGTACTTTTTAGACTTGGAACGGGTATTTCTGATCTAAGTGACAACATTACAAAACTCAAGACACGTACTATCGATCCCGAACATGTGTCACAGTACATCAAAGAAATAGAACGATGGACACAGATCGAGGACGAGGTGAAAGCGACGAAAGCAGATATCGACGTCATGAAACAGAAAAGTTCAAAAGCAGAGGAAAATATAGCAGAAGTTGCTAATACTGTCAGCATACAAGGTTCGCAGTTATCCGATGTCACAAAACAACTGGCAGAATTAACAGAGCAAAGCAAGGAGGTTCATATGAGCTACGACGTTTCATTAGAAGAAATGAAATCGAAACAAAACGATTTTCAGAAGAGCATTACAAAAGAAAGAAAAGTATGCGCAACACAGCGTGTTGAGACAGAACAACGTCTGTGTGCAGTGGAAAAGAAAGTTATTCACTTGCAGAATGTCGAGCCAACGATAAAAGGTATTCATCTTAACCACAGAGATACCCTAGCATTAAAAACATTCAAAACATGCAGCATGTTTTCAAGTTATCTGTATAATTATGCATAGATAATTTTCGAATTTCTTAAGATGAGCACGTAATTTCCGGTGTAATCTTTTTCTGATTGATTCCGAATTATCGGCACAAATGTTATTAACTAAAAACTAGATTTTCTTTTCCACGTAGGTAAATACATTTGTTAGTAAATTATTTATCATATTGCAGTGGATGTGACAGAAGACACAAGTGAAATGAGAAGACTGAAGTGTATGTAATAATGTTTTCACACAATTCTTTCATAAACTTATCTACTAAATGTAAAAATAAGTATGTTGAGAACTTTTGAGGGTGCCATTTTCACTAATATGAAATATGTGCCAATTAATATGAATCGAGCATATGATTTAGTATGCATTTTATCATGATGGTAGCCTATTAAATGTATTTCATAGGTTGTACATATATTGTAACAGTTACTGTTACAACAGAATAATTAAATATGATATAGATGCATGATTTTAATTTATATATTCAGTAGACATTAAATGAATACAACATTACTGGGAATACATTGTTATTTTGCCTATGGCTTAAGTACCACGTACAACATTTAAGTTAGTTTCTGTAAACGAATGTACAATTCCAAGACTGGCTTATAATATCTTTGGTGAATCCGTACAATAATTCATATAATAATTTATTAATCATTTTACGTATTCTTGTATATCTACATACCTGTGCAAACAAGTTAAGTATCTAAGTGTCTTTATGTCGATGTCATTCCAGCAATTGCAGATTTATGCGTTCAGGACGAGTCTCGAGATCAAGTTTATGTAACAACAAAAACTCACACGTTGGCCAAAAAAAGATTGCTGGAATCCGGCATTATTGTTCTCAGTGGATCACCTGGAGAAGGAAAAACAACCATGGCAACAAAGATGATATCGGAAATTTCGAAGCCCGGGTTGTGTTTAAAGCTTAACCATCCGTCCGACATTAAAGGTGTTGATTTTCAAAGTCCAACATTTGACATAATATTTATCGATGATATTTTCGGTAAAGGTATACTGGATGACAACTTACTGAAGGAATGGTCATTTTCGTTTCCAGATATTGTACGCCTCATTCAAAAGACAACAAAGAAAGTTGTAATCACCACTCGCCATTACATTCTTTCAGAAGCAAAACAGTCTCTACGAAGCACAGTCTTTGACAATGAAAATATACAAATCGTTTCATCAAAGGATCTCATAGAATCAGACATGGTGCTAATGCTCGATTTACACCTTCAGCAGGCGGGCAGAAATTTATCACAAGAGGAAGTGAACTTATGCATAACGTCTTTTGGCAAAGAGTCCAAATTTCAGGAACTTTCAGCAAGAATGGAAAATGAAAAATATTGTTTTTCTCCAGAACAGTGGGGGTACTTAAAACTTATGACTGGATTTCCTGAAACAGTGAGATTATTCTCTTATAACGATGAGCTGTTTGGTTCGGGGTACTCATTCTTTCATGAACCTTATGTATTTTTTCGAAATGTCTTGGAAGAATTATTTGTAGATGAAGAGAAATTCTTTCCCTTGTTTCTTATTTGGTCTGTTCCTAGTGAAAGCATTAATATTTCGCAAATTGAAAATCCAGAAACAGATCCTCAATTTTCGGAGATAATTCATCTTGCTGCAAACGAGTTTGGACTTGAGAAACCATGGAAACAAATTGCTAAACTACTATTGACATCATTGTCTCATTGCTATGGAGGAATAATTGATTATAAGAAAGAGACGGGAACATATTTTTTCAGTCACAACACCGCAAAAGATATGGTGGGATTGGTTGTTGGAAAAAGGTATCCAAATGTTATATTAAAGCACGCAACTGCTCAGTTTCACTTACAATTCACTACAGTTAATGAAGATAAAAATGACGACTTTCACATATTCATTGAACCATTTCGATTTGGTAATCTAAGTCGTGCAATAACAAACATATTGATTAATCAGCCATTTGAGATGAAAGACAGATATGCATTTAACGGTCAATTACAGATGATCATTGAAAGGGCTTTTATTAACAGTAACGAAGGGTATGATTACATGAATAAAACTGTCTACCCTCCCATATTAAATCATGAGTGTTTTATGAAGGATTCATTCCTTTTGGAATATTTCAAAAGTGAGACGGGAATAAATACACTGTTAACACCAGTTGACACGATAAGTAACCGATTTGGAAACAACGGTACGTGTATTGATTTGGGCAATGATGAATTACCAATATATATAGCTACAGTGGCACTGTATTTGAGAAACAAAACGTTTTTAGAAATGTTCATGAAACGTTTCTGGAAAGAATTTCCTGATAAAAACAATTTCTTGTACTTCTCGTTATTGATTGCGGCTCACACTGGACAACAAGAAGTTGTGCAATTGTTGATAGATTATGGTGCTGAGGTTAATGGGGAAACAATATTCATGGCTTCGTCCAGGAGGAGGAACAAGAATGTCGTCGAGCTACTTCTTAAAAACTACAAACATGGCAGTGAAATATACAGGCGAGTGGTAAATCAAAACAGTCCTCTTATTGAGACAACTAAAAGAGGGTATGTTGAAATTATGAAAATACTTATTAACCATGGAGCTGATGTTAATTATAGAAACGCTAATAAAAGATCAGCCCTTGACAAGGCTCTGTTCGCTTTTAGTAAACTGTCAACCCAAGACGAAGTGGTTAAACAATTTGAAGTGTATAAACTATTGATACAGAAAGGAGCTTCATTTACCGAAAAAACAGGTGAATATAAACGAACGCAACTTCACTTCGCTGCGGACATTGGTCATACAAAGGCAGTCGAGCTACTGATTGAGAAAGGCGCATCATTAACGGACAAAGACTATCGAGGACACTGCCCAATTCACTGTGCGGCTATAAGAGGTCACTGTGATATTGTACAGGCGATTCTGAAAGCGGACAAGACTCAAGTGTCCTTAATAATTACCTCTCCGGGGTCTAAATCGTTGATAAAGGGGATGACTTTACTTCACATTGCCATCTGGAAAAATGATAAGGATATGGTTAAACTACTCTTGGAACATAATGCCGACCCAAATATCCAAGACTCATTTGGCAGAACATCGTTTTATGCTGCTTGTTACAGTAACTTAATAGATATTTTTGAGTTACTGTTAAAAAACTCAAATCCACACCAACCAGAAAAAAATGGCATGACTCCTCTGCATGCAGCTGTATTTAAAGGTAATTCACAAATTGCACAAATGATAGGCCAAATTCCAAATGAGATAGAGCATGTCATTAAAACTCCAAAGAAAGCCTTAAAGAGACGGAATAGTTATCATATGGCAGCATTAGAACGGGCGATTTTTCTCGACATTCCTGAAGATTGTGAATACATGTTACAAAATGGCGCCCATTTAACGTACAATACAGGTAGGTTCAAACGAACACCGTTACATTTCGCTGCTGACGTAGGAAGCTTAAAAACAGCAGAATTACTTATCAGTCGAGGGGCATCGTTGTATGTAAAAGACTGTCGTGGATACCTTCCTGTACAATGCGCGGCATTTAGAAGTAATAATGATGTTGTCAGACTTATTCTCAAAGCAGACAAGACACAGACGTCTGTTAAGTTGTCGAGGATGGGATTTCGAATTAAGGAATGGGATCTGTATCATATTGCAGCTTCAAGATGTAATGCAGCGTTGTGCGATATTTTGCTTCAACATAGGGTTAACCCGAACGTACAAGACGTCTTTGGTAGAACACCTGTGAATATTGCAGCTAAAAGCGGCGCATATGAAGTTGTTAAAAAGCTTGTCATGGCTGCTGACGTTAACCTAGCAGACTATAAGGGTAATATACCTCTACATTCAGCGATACAAAACGACAATACAGAAATCGCTAAAATACTTTGCACAGTATCTAATGTAAACGCAATAAATATATTCGGCCGATCCCCGCTACACAAATGTTGCGAATTTTTGAACTTAGAAATTTTCAGATTGTTGATAGAAAAATGCGGTGCTAATGTCAACATTTATAATTTGAAGGGACATTCATTTATTCGATCATTGGATGATGAATTCTTTAGTGCCATATTTAATTTGATGTGCAACGATAAACCATGTAAACATATTCATAAGCAAGATTTCTTTAAGACAATTGCTAAAAACAGACGTCCAAGTTTACCATGATATTAAAATCGTACAATTCCGTTCATTGATTGGTGAAAACCCTACACGACGCAACTTATATAAATACGCCATGATGAATTATTCTAACTGTCTGATAATGCCTGAAATTGTGTTGAAGCAACTTATGTAAATAGAACAGATGTGTTTAGATTTCTACACTCGGCATTCATAAATAGACATTTAGCAGTGGAAGATTTGACTTGTTCGTATTTTTACGTCCGTTTTAACTTCTAAGCTTGGTGTTGTACAGTTTCTATATCATAACATTTCCGGATCCGGTTCGATGAAAACAAATGTGTTTGCTGTAGCAAACTAAAGTGGAAATATATTATATAAATAGTATGATATAGAATAACATTAGTTTATATTGACTGTAACTATAGATGGTAATGAGGACATATCGAATAGAGACGATGGTGAAGAAAATACTGATAATAATAAATAGTTGACATTTTACGAGAAGCATAGCAAAGAAACGTGGTCACGTGAGCCATCTTTAATCCAATGATACTGAGTATAGTTCCTGTTGATGATGACAGTCATGATTAAGCGAAATATGTTGAGACGTGCCATATTTAAAGCCAGTCCACAGCACCGTGGTGAAATCGCTGAAGCGGGAAAGAAGTTGTATTGAATTAAATAAAACCAGGCAAGCTTGATTTAATAAACAAAATATCATAATTCGGCACCCTGTAAAATCATTTAGACACAAGGTTAGACTGAATAAAAGTACTGAATGTACTAGTGGAAATTGAACTTTTTTCTCTTTTTTTATGCTTTATTCACAACAGGTTACATATACATATTGTACATATATACAGTAAATGGTGTATTAATAAATTTGCAAATATTGACAACTTTTTATATATAAAGATACAAGTTTAACTCAAGATACATGTATAAGCATGCAGAGATATATGTTATAAAAGCTTTAATAAAATTAGGGAATGTTCAGAGCTTGACAAAATTTCTTTATGAAACCAAAACTTTCTTTATTTTTATATTTATAATATCTAGATATTGTGTCTAAATCAACATATAATATTTGGAGAATATTAGTTTTGTTCTTGTTCTTCCTACGTTCATTTTTAAAATAACTTTTATGAATAGAGTATCCTATTTGACTTAATATTACATTTATTATTTCGTATTGTTTATACATGATTTTATAACCTATAAGTATGTATTCTAAAGATTTCATTTTGTTGTTTATGCCATTTTCTGAAAATACTTTGATTATCTTTTCCCAGAATGAGTCCATGTAAGGACATGTTATAAAAAAGTGATTTAAGTTTTCTAAAGCTCCACAGTGTAAGCATTTTGGGGAGGTGAATATTTACCATTTGTAGAGAGTTTCATTGGTAGCTATTATGTTATGTACAAGCTTATATTTAAATTGTTTGACACGATTGTCGACGAGTGCTTTATTTAAGAAATAGTAGTAGCTAAGCCAATTGAATTTTTTATTGATGCTTGATTCCCATTGTTTATGGAGATAAGGGATTTCATATTTTCTTTTTATAAATTCTATGTAGTAGTCCTTGCTACTAATGATTTTCGTATTAGTTTTGTCCTCTGAGTCGAGGTTTAGTTGAGTTTTAATGGAAGTTTTCAATGATTCTGTGGTTTTGACTTTATTCTTCCATTATAAGGGTATTGCCTTTTTAATAGTTTCACTTTCAGATATCCAGATTGTTTTATTTGTAAGCTCATCATATATTTTGCGTTCGCTTATTCTGCCGTTGATGTCAATTAAGTCGTTAATGAATAACAAATTTGAATTGATCCATGAGTTAAATATGAGACATTTTCCTTTAAATTTGATATACCTATTGTCCCATATGATTTGGTTCCTGCTTGTACTAAATGATTTTGGTGGTACTTTAGTTAGTTGACTGTTTATTGTATTTAATCCATGTATCTATGATATTTACATAGAAAGAAGTCAATGTTGTTTTAGTGTTAGGGAGCGATTTCAAGTTATCTATGTTCATCTCAAATATTGATAGTTCTTTACCAACATGGTTCAGTAATAATAAAAGAATAATTTTCCAGTTTGCATTATAAGAAGATCTCAAGTTTTGGATCCATTTAAGTATAAGGAAATTTACATAACCGTCTATATCAACCATACTTAAGCCTCCGTTAAGTTTATTTCCTATTAGTGTTGTTCTTTTTTTCACGTTTATTGCTCCAAAGAAAATCTGAGAATAGTTTAGTAACTTGTTTTACGATTTGTTTTGGAGTGGACATTGATTGCATTAAGTATGTTAACTTTGGAAGGATTAAGCTTTTTATTATTGTTATTTTCCCGTAATATGTTAGTTTTCGTTTTTGCCATCGTTGTATGAGATATTTACATATTTCATATTTATTCTGCCAGTTTAGACCTTCGCATTCATCGGAGTTATTGCCAAAGTAGATTCCTAATGCTTTAACATATGTATTTGTTAAACCTATGCTATCGACATTGTGTGTATTTGCTTTTGAACTGCCTATCCAGAGTCCTTGTGTTTTATTTCTATTTAGTTTTAGACCTGAATATTGACCAAATTCTTCGATTATTTCCAGAGAGATGTTTATTTCATTTTCATTTTGTATAAATAGTGCTGTGTCGTCTGCTACCTGAGTGAGTTTGATGTGTTTTGTGTTGTTATTAATGTTCTTGTCGACTTTTATTTCTATTCCTTTAAATGTTGTGCTGTTTCTTAGTTTGATCGCCATACTTTCAGCGACAATAATAAATAGAAGGGCTGATAATGGACACCCTTGTCTGACGCCACGAGATATCTTAAAGAATCTAGAACTCCAACCGTTATTCATTAGACAAGACTGTATATTTGAGTACATAACGTTTACCCATTGTACAAAGGAATTTTTAAATCCGAATTTCAACAAAGATTTTTGTAAAAATGACCATTCAATTGTATCAAACGCTTTTTAAAATCGAGAAATAGAATAGCTCCTGGAGTGTTTGTTATGTTTTTGTAATCTATAACGTCTTGAATTTGTCTTATATTGTATCCTATATATCTGTTTTTAATGAATCCTTGTTGATCGTGGCTTATGATACTTGGTAGTACTTTTTGTAAGCGCATTACTAAAACTTTGGCTAAAATTTTATAGTCTGTGTTAAGAAGAGATATAGGTCGCCAGTTTTCCAAATTAGTCGGGTCTCCTTTTGAAAATACACTTTGTTTCTGTGTGAACGAGAGTTCGCCTTTGTCAAAACCTTCATTTAAGGAATCCACAACTAAATACATTATTTGTTTCCAAAACCTTTTATAAAATTCTATTGGCAGACCGTCGAGGCCTGGACTTTTATTTGTATTCATTATGTTTATAACACATGTAGCTTCTTCATATGTAACGGTTCCTTCACATTCTTTAGCCTCATTATCGTTTAAAGTGTTATCAGTTTCCATTGAATTTACATATTCATCAACGTTGACATGTGAACTTTTGTAAAGTTTTTCATAAAATTTGACCGTTTCTTCCAAAATGGTTTCTTTATCAGTTATTACGTTTCCTTTTATTGATAATGAATTAATAACCTTTCTTGTTTGTCTAGAGTTTTCAAGGTTCAAAAAATAGTTTTTTTTTTCATTGTCTTCTAATAATACTACCCGTGAACGTATGCCCCTTTAGCTTTGAAACTATAAATATTTTCAATTTCCGTTTCAATGTTGTTGATTTGTGTTTTTATCTCCTGATTGTTTGTACTTAGCTCATTTTTATATAGTTCTTTTGGTTTTCAAGATCAGTTAATTTACATTTTCTTTCCTTTGATTTTTGTTTAGAATATTTAATTGTTATTTCTCTAATGTTATTTTTACATATTTCCCATTTTGTTCAATGACTTTTAATGTTTAATGTTGTTAAGTTTTCAGTCATAGCCTTTATTTCTTCACAATATTCAGTATCGCATAAGTATGCTTTGTTAAGTTTCCAAATTCCTGGTCCTCTTTCGAAAGGTGGTTTTAGTTTAAGTGAAATTGCTAAATGGTCAGTATATTTGATCAGAGCAGGACGAATGTCTGTTGATAAAATGAGTGGAATGAGGTTTTCTTCAATGAGCCATAAATCAATTCTGCTTTTTTCTATTCCATTTTTTCTGCGCAATGTGAATTTTTTTTTTAAAGTTCTCCATATATCAATTAAATTGTGTGACTTTATCATGTCATTTAAATTTGGATGCTTATTTATTTTATTTTATTTTGTTACTCTGTCAATGTTATGTAAAGTTTCGTTATGATCTCCTCCAACTATTTTTATTCCTTGTGTGTGTTCCGCTATAAGTTGTGTTATGTTTTTGAAAAACACGTTTCTGATTTCTTATCATTAGTAGCATAAATGTTTATTAATGTAATTATATTATTGTTATACTCAATATTAAGTATAACGTATCTTCCGTTATTGCTATCAGTGAATAAATTTAAAATATTACATGTTATTGATTTATTTATTAAAATGGAGCAGCCTTTACTATTATTGGATCCGAAGGAATGGTACATTTCATATTTATAAAATTCATTGTAAAGAACATTTTCAAGGTCAACAGTAAAATGAGTTTCTTTTAAAAACGTTACATCTGCCTTTTGGTGCATCAGGGTCTTTCAATTGAATGGTCTGGACTCGTGCTCTTCATGCGCTTATCTCTGTATAAACATCAAGTTGTGCTGTCGATACTTATCGGAGAGCTTTTTCACGCGTGTATAGATTACACACACATTTTCAATTTCCATTTTGTCAAAAACAAGAAATCGAAAATTTAAAGTAAAATCATGAATTAACGGAGTATTGATTTTTCTAAAATGTGTTGCAGCATTTCAGCGATAGATGATTTTTAAAGACGAAATCACTTACTATAAATAGTAAAATCTATTACAACCGGTCAAACTCAAAATGGCGACTTCTCAAAAAGGCTCAAATTCATGTACCATTATTTCTTAACATCGGTAACAATATGAAAAAGTAACTGAATGAGTTACTTCAACAACCTTTAAAAGACATATAATTAATCCTAACTACACCACTCTATAACTTTATAGGGTTATATTTACTGACGAAAAATACACACTTTGCGACAACAATCTAAATCTGGGCTTAAACGAGTTTTCGTCCATTTATATACCGTCGGATTACAACAAAATAAATGGATTTTATCCTAAGAAATTGGTCAAATTAGAAGGGGATACATACGACCTAAATTTTCGTGGAGCTCTACACCAATAAAATGATAAGTAATTTGTGAATATTTGGGTATCTATTTCAATGCGTTCTTCACCGTTTCACAATGACGACCATCTTGCGCGCGATCACGTGATCGCTACCCAACGCTTTAATTCACGGAGTCCAGACCCTTCTATTTGAGTGACCCTGGGTGCATTAACCATTGCAGTAAGCGGGCCCGTTTCAGTTTATCCCTTAAACCCTGTGCATTTAGGGATATTAAATGTAAAGCGGTTGTCATCTAATTATCTGTTGACTGTTTAAGATAGGAATTAAACATGGAAGTACAGCTTGTACAATAAAATGTTTGAGCTGTGACAAAAATGTGTGCAAAGTATTATTAATATGTGATGATATATGTATAAATTATATTAGACATTAAGATAGTACTTATATTATAGAACGTTCGAAATATTCATATTAGACTTATATGCAAGTTCAAATTTAAAGTAACGTATACAATATATATAGGAATCATACACAGTATCCATCAAATATATATGTATAGACAAAATACATGTTTGATGCGCACTAGTGTGCAAAGTAGTAAAATGAATTGTTTGCGACGAGAATGGCAAAGCCACTTCAAAGTTGCATCTAATAATATAACGATGCGTTACATATTCAAACAATTTGCTCAGGTTCCCACGTAAAGCGGGTTTCCTAATACAATTAATTAACTCGTGTATATACATGGATACAAAATTATGCATATGAATAAACATATTACCTGCATATCAATATATCAACATAATCCATATTATATTTAGTATGGTACACAATGTACCTATGATTTAAATGTTTATTTTGTACCCAACGCACGTGGCTAAGATCGGTCACACGACCGTATAGCAATGTGTTATCGTTAGTCGTAGTGGAAAGTCCATAGAGAAATCCGTGTTCATGTAATCCTTGAATAAATGGAGAAATGTCATGTACATGTAACACGATCATTTGCGTCTTTGGGTTGATTTTCGTTGTTTCTTTGATTCGTCGTGGAGTTCTTCTGCCGGAGTAGGTGGAGATCTAACCACGTTTTTCGATGATTGTTTATTTGGTGTTTTCGCGTCACTTTCAGATGTATTGCGCACGAATTTGATCATTGTCTGTTGTCCGTGTATTTGTGTCGTGTTAGATTTCTTTTGTTTTGGTTTATTAGTGTCCATAGCACGAGTTTCACGATGTCTAGTATTGACAGCATCGGGTATGACGGTCGTTGTTGTCCGCGTTTGAGTGTCTGTGTCACTCAGTGTTTCACGTTCTTCGTCGGAGTCATTGATATCACTCTGAATATGTCCATTAAATGCGTCACATTCGCTCTGTGTATGTCCGGATTGTTTCCACTGAGTGCAGACCCAGTCATTTTCACAAAAAGCAGTTGTATGGCCTACTTGTGGACATTTGCTGCATTTAGGCTGTCTCTTAATTTGGCCGCGATGGAAGACGGTTGCTTTGGAAATTATATTTACATAGACTTGCGCAGTAACATGGAATGGGAACAAGATTAACAATTGCATGGCGGATGTAGAAAGTCGTAGTACTTTGATGTGCATCAAAATTCATGCGCACCAATAGATTGACTGAACTATTGTTTAGTTTCCAAGGAGTGCAAGTACGCAAGTGGATATGCCACGTTGTGTCAGATAAAGCACCAAACCATGAAACTTACTCTTTAAAACACGCGACGTGGAATAAGATTGACAAATACGTATTTTATTTAAAGCTGTTACTGATTAATATCTTAGTCATTATGCAACACTGTTTTAGAAGATATTGATTTATCAATAATTGTATATTTTATGCTATTGTTGTTGATATGACTTTTGTTTCGAATATTTATGGCAGATTTAATTTAGTTGTTAATTTGGATTTCAGCAACCGAGCTGTCTTTGAACATAATGCATACTTAGCAGATTCTGATTTATTGACGCATGCATACCTCTGATACTTTTGGAATCAAAATCCTACCAGAGTCATCCTTAAAAGTATGTTCGTTTGCAGTTGGGCAACTGACTGTCTTTATTGTTGATGTCAGAGTTTACTTTGCGAGTGTTAATGTTGTTTTTTCCTATCTGATTCCCTATTAATTAACATTTCCACGTCAGCAATTTACATTACTAGTAAACTGAAATGTATGTGTATTAAATTTAACTAGTGAGTATGGCCCTTTCCCATAACAAGGTAGTCTCCCTTGGAAGATTGTCGTTCTCGACGGCAGTGCGCATGCGCTAAAAATATTATCTACTTACGAGGACTATATCTTAATTCGCCAAGCAGAAGTCAATACTGGTGCGTCAATCTAATAGTATTGAGTCAATAATTAAGTTTTTTTCACACATTATGTTATAAACCACTAATTAATGTTTTGCATGCATGTGATTTGATTCACAAAACCAGACGAAAATTGTTCTTATTTATTTAAAACGAATTGAACAGAACTGATCCATACACAGACAATTAGCGATATCTTGGCAAATAAAACACAAGACTAATTTTGATGCAAAGCATCAAAGACGGCGCACATGTTGTTTCAAGTACAAGATATTTTACGTAAGAATAAATAATAAATTTTGAGAATGTGGATGTCTAGTGTGAACAAGCTTTTACTTTGATTTGGCCTTCTAGCCTTATCTGACCCATTATAAAATCTGACCTAGATTTTATTGATGAGCATCATGACAAATTTTCTACAAAATTTTGTCATATTTGTAACTAGATTACCCAAGTATGACGAAAGTTGTTTCAAACATGCAGCATGTTACTATGTGACAAATGAGCAAAAACAAAACCTCTCATGAAAGAGATGTTTCTAAAATGCCAGCCAAGTAGTCATTCATGTTAAAGGTCTCAATCAATACAGGTCATACACCGATGATAACCAATTTTCATGTAAAGTTTGAAGATCTTATGCCCCACCGTGCACAAGTTACTTATTGTAAGGAGACTGTTTTGTTGTCTGAAGGAAAACCATTTGTTCAACCTACCCAACAACAACTGACTTGTACAAAGCAATATATTCCCAAATGTTCGAACTGGGCATATATAAGAAAAAAAGAAAAGTATGTATAACAAGTTAAAATAAATTTATTATCAAAAATGCATTCTTATGCAACAACAAATGTTAAGTTTATTAAAGAGATTAGTTAAACTGATACAAAAATAGTTACTAATTGCACTTTGTGGAGGTATAACAGCACATTCACGAAAGTTGAAAGTTTTAAGACGAAATGTGCATTAAATAAGATTTAAAAAGGAAACATGTACATGAAACAGTACAGTCACAACAATACTATAAATTCAAATTAAACACAGTTGAGCAAATGTGCACTTAAGCTTGAGCAAATAGCATACCTGAATGTTGCTTTATATGATAGTGAAAATACAAACTTATACATCACAATACTTAATATAATGTTTTATTTTACAAAATTGATTGCTATGAATATTTTCTAATACATTGAAATAGAAACATATTAGAATTTGCAAAAATTATGTTATATCTAATTTGTATCATTAGTTCAGCATTCCTTCGACACTTACAAATGGCACAAGTAAAATACTAAAAATTAGTTTTGACAATTAAAACAAAACATTATTATGAAGTATGTGTAATGAAAACATAGTGTTAATAATAATAATAATGTTCTTAGATTGGTTATCACAAAGTACATAGCAAGCTGAAATGGTGGATTTAAGATGGCCCTATATCACTGTCATGAGTATTTACTCTAACAATCCAAATGGAAAAATCTCAATTGCCTATACAAAGTTTCTATGTTTTATCAGGTGACCAAATTAAATACTGACCTAATTCAGCCACTAATATCTGGTGAAGATTGCAAGCTCTACTTGGGAAAATAATCAATGGTCAATGGTTTAATAAAAATTAAGTTTTTACAGTTTAAATGGAAAAATGCAATAGGAAAGATTGAATTGCTTATGATATTATAAGAGTTACAAAAAATAAATTAGCAACATTTATACCAAGACAGTCCTGTAGTCAGGTACACACACAAAAATATACATATTTACAAAGAAATGTAAAGATAACAATAGTGACAGGAGAACTAAAATATAAGAGAACTTTTTTGCACTTTCCTTAAAGCTTTATACAGATATACATTTGAGGAAATAATCAATGGCACATGGATTATTAAAAATGATTTTTATGAGTTTAAATGGGAATAAAAAGAAACATGTCAAAGTTGAAAAATTGATTTTTTATGAGATCATACAAGTCGTAATGAAAACATGATTAACAACATCTCTACCAAGAAAGTCCTGTAGCCTGGTCTACACAAAACACAAGCAATATATATATACATAGACATATTTACTAAGATATGTAAACAACAACAATGGACAAGATAAAGCTCAAAGTCTGATCTCTGGTAAGTTTTCTATTACTTTCCAAATGAATCTTTACCCCAGATGGCCCAGTACCTAACTTTAACATAATTTAATGACAGAAAGACTGTTAATATACAGAAGGAAAAAGTATCAGAAAAATTTATATTTCATTTTGTTATAGATGAACTAGAGCAATGAAAGTCCTACAGTATAATAAACCAAAGTGTTGTTTTTTACCATACAATAAATATTGTAGCACAATGGCATTTGGTTAGAAATAAATAGCCATGGTCAGTGTTCCTATAATCATTTGTTGGTAAGAAGTTTCATAAATATGAATTGAAGAAATTGACTATCAAAGCAATAATCCTTAATTTTTCTATGTTTCTTATTAAGTTTACTGATCACTTGCATAACAAACATATATAAAAAAAACCATCATGTTGTATTATTTCTTGGTAAAATTAATTTTCATTTAAAAAAACAATCATGGGTATTTTTTTACTCAAAAATAACTAAACATTGCATGCACTGTCAAAAACAATTTTTTCTAACAGGCAAAAATTGTACTGTGAACACACAAAAATCTATAATTTTTTATTATATACTTTAGTCATACTATTGTCTAAAATGCTAATTTCTGGTTTTAGGCTTCTTTCCAAAATGTAATTATACCTTTAAAGCAACAAACATCTAAAATGTAAATATGTTAAATTAGAAAAATGTCTGCATGGTAAATTTGCATGTTCTGAAGAGTATATATTTATTGATTTATTTTTTCACAATATTATAGAAGTTTGTCCCAGAAAATTTTGCCGTAAAATTTACTGGCAACGACTCCACCATGCTGAACAATAGATCATCATCTTCTTCTTGTGGTAACTTCCCAAATAATTTAACTAAATCATCTTAAGGTAACATCCTTTGAGAAATTGTCTCTATTGACTGACAACTTGCATCTGTAAGTTCTTGATCCTTTTGTTCCTTCGCAAGTTGGACATACACCTTCCACTAACGTCTTCTTGCGACAAGCTGTAAATGTATAAATAAAACACTTATTTATATATAAACGGGAACACAAAACAACACATGACTGTGTATTCTATACACAATGTCTTACCCTTTGACAACATATGAAAATCAGTCAGAACTATTATGTGGTTTATGACCAAAACATATGTTTCCCACACAGACATCCGTATACATGACATTTTAACAATTATTGATTCTATTCATGAACTCGACCACTTATCAAGCATAACATTTCCAAATTTAAACAGTTTTTTTGGACTATTATAAATTTAATGTAAGCCAGTTGGCATTCAAATCTGAAATATAGAAATTCAAGCACTTTTCATGGTTTGTATGAAACCCACAACTAATAAACAGTGAAAATAAAGTCTAATCCAAAAAGTAGTATGCCTATAGACAAAAAATTCCACACCTTTTGTACTACAAGCAGTATATGAAGCAACTTCATACAGTGAATCAATTGAATACACCAACTCCTCGTTTTTCATTTGCACAGCAAATCACCATTTTTTTAAAATGTTGTCAACGTCCTCATCTTCTATTGACACAGGTACAGCATCATTGGAAATGAACTGAAAATATTAGTATTATAAATTTAAGCTCTGTAAGATATAGTCTATGAAGTTTAAAGGATAGGAAATTAAGTAGTTCTCAAGTTACTTACAGTTGGAATTACTTGTCCAAATCACCAAAAGTGAATAGTTTTCCTTTATACTATAAACATAATTATTGATTAAAGTTAATAGACCAAATCAATAATTACTTGTCTGGGACAACTAGTCAAGTGCTTATTTTGCAGACTGTAATTTTGAGTGAGTCACATTATTGAGAGGTCTTAAGGTGAGTTGTAACTGTATATATATTCAATTTAAATGAGTATGATTTTTTTCATCTACCTTTTCATCTTAACACATACTTTTTTAATATTAACTGATTACTGAAACGCTGATCAACTGCTGACATCTTAATATTGTTGCAAGTGTTAAGCTCAAATTAGACAGTAATTTCTGTGTTTGGAAACAAAGATTGGGCAAAAATGCAGGTGTTGCAGTTTGCATATTAACCTGATCATAGGACTGTATGTTATTAGGAACTGACAATTCAAATTTCAAAAGAGAATCGTTCACTTCACTGAAGCGGACGTGCAACATACTCATAATCATTCAATAATTGGCTATATACTGCATGTACATCATAAAACAATGACTATGAATAAGAAAAGGCAGTTCTTTGAGTATTACCGTGCTCCAAAATATTTGACCAATAACCTGGAGTCAATTCATAAGAATGATCTGTATAATGAACAAAAAGAAAATCAAATAACTCATCTAATGTGTCATAAGATATCAGCACAGCAGTACCATCATCGCTGCGTAACCCATGTCTATTTCTTTCGTGGGAATCAAATAAAAGGAAGTGATTAGTTTGAGGATCGATATACAAAGCGATTGTCAAACCATCAACAGTCAAGATTTGGTAAGGCGAGAGTAGGCATGCTTGAGAAATTGCGTCGAAAAATGGCAATTGGCCCTAACGTAACTCGACAGGTCTGTTGATATTATATAGCCGTAATACATATCTGAAGCACAGTTCTCAATAAGTTTGGGGCCAACAGGCCCAAAAGCTAGACTAACAGACCTGCTTAGGGGTCCGGGCATTTTCTATCAATATTTTATACACTTTTGAGATTCCTAACCGGCCCAAACACATTTCTAACTTAAATCCATTATTGATGAGGCAATAAGTCACTGACGTCTTATTGACATCTAGATTAAAACTTCCTACATGACAATATGCCTGGGTGTTCATTTTTCCTGATAAAATCTAACGTGAGGTAAGTTTCTAAGCGGCTAAATTGGCCTGCAGTTATTGAGAACCCTGCTGAGGTGTACTGTACATCATATAACTGACCCCTAAATGTAGCAACATTCGGCAAATCATTATGTCCAAGGTATCTAAGTTCACCGATGGACTGAACTATACTTCCATACAAGCGACATATCAAGACTTATGAAATTAAAAATACTGCAAGGCTGGCATTGAAAAAATGCCGAAAGAGCGACTAAATTGACATTGCAGTACACTGCATTCCATTATACGGTGCAAATTTAGACAACCTTGATGGAAACTACCTACTGTTAAATACTTCTTACCATGTTTGTTGACAGTTATCGTTGTTGTCTTTCGTGTTCAGTCAACCAATATGGCGGAAAGTGACGCGCTTTAACATGTGGTTAATTGTAACATTTTCATTGGTCGATTGATAGAGTCTGTCTGGAAAATGCTGGCGGAGCGAGTTTTTCGCGAAACGGAGACAAAACAAAAAAAAAGAAAATGGAGATAAAAAACAACGAACATTTCTACTGTTTTACGCAGCTAAAAGAAACTGAATTCACGAAGCAAACTTCAATAATAACTGCTCAAAGAATAATATCAATTACGATTTAAACCGTCAGTATGTTTTATCTCCATTGCGTTTTTATTCGCAATCCGTTAAAACGCCAATGCGTTGTATATAAACGTAATACAAAATATGGTTTTTCATAAGGCAAGACTTATTTGCATAGTTTGGTCATTATCACTACAGTTTTTCCATTATATAGGCTTGTACGAAGTAAATAAGATCAATTGTCGTTGATTTTTTAATTTACCCTATTGTTCTTTTAACAACTGACTTTCAGATAGGCATAAACAAGCTTCGAAAACGTTTTCGGTACTTTTGCGAAGTTGGGGTAGTAAGGTTTAGAAACTAACGTATAAAAAGAGCGTAGCCTAACCGTTTTGAGAGAAGCTATTATATATACAGAAAACATTTTCAAAGCTTTGTAGTAACGGTAAAAAACTTTCATTTTAAATATTTTGACATTTTTTATCACTTAATGGATGCATACAATACATATCAGATTGTTTAAAAAAGATTAAAAAAGAAAGTAAAAAATGATTAATAATACCAGCTTCTCCCAAATCGATTACGCAACACCAGTGCAATTTTTTAACAGTATTCAATACTGACGCCGCCGTTCTCGGCGCCGTCAATAATGTGACAGATTATATGTAGACTTTCAAAATGCAGTAATTAAATGAATGTTTTTTAAATTCGTAACATTCAACATAATTATCATGAATGGTCTCTCGGAAGTATAAAAAGTAGCAAGTTAATCATTGACGTACATATACCCCGACATTAGATTATGTCATTATAATTAAAGTTCACTGCCGATCTACAGGAATATTTATAAGCAAACACAAATAATACAATGAGGGCATGATTAAGTTTAACAATTAAATGATATATTAATACCTATATGTACGAATTACTTAGTTTAAACTTTGTTTCACTTGTAACCTCCGCCGGTTTGTTTTTGCCGCGCCGGTCTTTGGCAAATACAGCCCCCACTTTTACGCGTTTTTGTGAAACAAAAACATTATTAAATTGTAGCATTTAGTTACTTATTAAAAATGGCAAATGGCAAAATTTCCATGGCAAAATATTACCATGGCAAAATTTCCATGGCAAAAAATTGCCATGGCAAATTAGTCATTTAGTAAAATTAACATTGAGAAAATTAATTTCTGTACGAGATACAGTCAGCTGTGATTTGGCTTAGACCAGGGCTCGCATTTATGAGGCATCATATTTTTTTCTTACAATAAAAAATCTTATCATAAGATTATTGATATTTAAGCATGCACTTATTTTATCAAAGAAAATTAATAATTTTATTTAAAAAAAATGTTTTTAAGATATGTTGTTGCTACAGAATTTCCGGTTTTTCATTTCTCTTTAATTCTTAAAAATAAAAAGGAAGTGTTTTCTATGACGTTCGCGTCCATGCATGTGTTTGAATTTAAGAAATAAATCAATAATTCAGCGTAATACCATTTTATATTCCCCTCACCATGCAATATATGTGTTAAAATTTGCAAATTTGCCATGATGTCACTGATAATGATAGCATTGTAATACCAACAATGAGTCCTATTAGTAATTATCATATATGCAGAAGGGGCGGATCCAGGTTTTCAAGCTAGGGGGCGTAATATTTGGGACCTGAATAATTGAATGCTATTTCATTAAATGAATTAATTAATTAATGGTATTTTATGTCTATATATGATCGAGAACGTTGAGGGGGCGCCCGCCATGCAGGCTACCTTCCCCCGTCTTACAATAAAAAAATCTTATCATAAGATTATTGATATTTAAGCATGCACTTATTTTATCAAAGAAAATTAATAATTTTTATTTAAAAAAAATGTTTTTAAGATATGTTGTTGCTACAGAATTTCCGGTTTTTCATTTCTCTTAAATTCTTAAAAATAAAAAGGAAGTGTTTCCTATGACATTCGCGCCCATGCATGTGTTTGAATTTAAGAAATAAATCAATAATTCAGTGTAATACCATTTTATATTCCCCTCACCATGCAATGTATGTGTTAAAATTTGCAAATTTGCCATGATGTCACTGATAATGATAGCATTGTAAAACCAACAATGAGTCCTGTTAGTAATTATCATATATGCAGAAGGGGCGGATCCGGGTTTTCAAACTAGGGGGCGTAATATTTATGAACTGAATAACTGAATGCTATTTCATTGAATGAATTAATTTTAAATGGTATTTTATGTCTATATATGATCGAGAACTTTGAGGGGGCGCACGCTATCTTCCCCCCGTCCCTTGAACCGCTAGTGCACAGTGTTATATTATCGTTTTGTAAGCTATGTCACATGTTGTGAATATAATCCTTCAGGGAAGTTCTATCTGACTGATAGCCTGGACAATTCCAAATTTAAGGATTTCTCCAACCAGTTATTTTAAATATCCAACCAGTAGGGAACTATAGCGAGCAGCACAAGTGATTTGTTTGTTCATTATTTTAACCAACAATACTCCATTTCCTCGGAATACAGCATTTAACCCCACATGAACAGAGACAACATCAAAATGTCAAATGATCTGGGCATGTACACAGTCTTTTCGCTAACCCAGTTACAGCCGGAACCTTAGATAATGTCTATTTAAGCTAGTAAACTTTAACACAATTGTCTATTCCGGCTAATTGTAAATTGTCTATTGTAAATTTTCAATAATCCATTAACAGCTGCTTTAATGAAATCAGTCCAAACACTGTGTACATGAATGACAGGCCAACAAACCCACAGGCATTGGCGAATAGCCTATTGTT
This sequence comes from Lutraria lutraria, assembly GCA_964023205.1. Classification (NCBI taxonomy): domain Eukaryota; kingdom Metazoa; phylum Mollusca; class Bivalvia; order Venerida; family Mactridae; genus Lutraria; species Lutraria lutraria. Next base: position 46,773,801 of record OZ026833.1, on the reverse strand, counting down.
TCAATTCATACATGCATATTTTCTTGTCATGTCTTTATATTTAAAAAAAATTATCATGAATAAAAAATTAATTAACTTTATACTGCATCAGACAATTTGGGATTTTTATTCTGGAAAAGCAACTGCTACTCAGAATACAGCTTCTAATTTTAGAACAGGAGATACACTTGAATTGAATAGAGTTTCCCAGGGAGCTGTATACAAAAGCTTTTTGCAGATACAGCTCTCCAGTGAGCTATATTTGAAAGGATCCCTGTAGGGGGTGTCAGTTATCGGATCTAATGAAGTCCAATATAGAATGTAGTTCCCTCTGCAGCTGAACTTTTTACAACTTATGCAGAAAGTAATTTTGTTTCTGCCCTAGCTGTTGCCAGTGATTTGGTAAATATGAGACTCTTTAAACATATATAAGTGGTACTAGATAACGGTGAAGCTAAATTTAGAATATGAATTTAGAGTGTATATAACGGATATTTTAAGATACACCGTTATTTGGATAACATCGGTAAATGGGGTACTGACTATATAAGATCCCTCTTTAATGAACTTAAAATAAGTTAATATTTAAGTTACAAATAAAGTTAACTTACCTGAGACCAAATAACACAATTATAACAAGACTTTTAAAAGGATAAATGACATTCTACAGAGCTATTTTCCTTCTATAACAGGCGTCTTCCCCTCAGGATAATCCTTTAAAATCATGCAGTTTTCCCCTAAAATTTAGTTTACATCCAAGTTTTTTCTTCCCCTTTTGCAAAAAAAATATGAGTTATTCTTTCCCAAATTTGAAGAAAATGTCACTTTTCCTACCTGTGAAAAAAGCCCTGCACTACAGTATTGTAACACACTGAGTGCATTACAGATTAAAGACATTGAACAGCTACTATATAAGTGCCCCCCCAAATCCACATGAGGTCTAATCTCTTAATTGTTTTATTGCCCCTAATGGGATTAATCCTGTCTTTTCACAGTCTGCTAAGTGTCTGTAGACTTGACACCTAGTCATAGAGGGTCATAAATTTTATTGATTTTTAAGGATAATTAGTTTATGGATAATTTCCTGTTGTTTTTGTAAGCATTTTATGTGATTAATTAATGGTGTCCTTTAATTAGCAGATTATGTAAGAATAGTTAATGCATGAAAAATGCAACTGAATGCTTCTACTAGTTCTAAATCAAATCATTCTATTTACACATGAAATTGTTTTTTACAAGATAAATATTATAATCTTAAAAATAACTTGCAAAGAAACTATGTTTATACAGGTATTGCTTGAGAAATTAGATTGGTTAGGTATAAAGGTGTTAGGATATGGTTGTATTAAATTCACAAAATGGACATTTATCAAAATCATCCAGACCTAACTAATTGGTGTGAGATACATGTATATTTGCTAATGTGTTTGAAGCGTTGAGCATTTATTTGAGTAATTTATGTCTTTAATCATATTAAATTTCTTAATATTTTGCATTTAATATAAACATAATTAAATAAAGAATATACATATACTTTAAAAAAAAAGAAAATTATATCTATATTTTCAATTAAACATTGAATCAATTTAAGTATCAATACAGTAGCTATAATTTTTATTAGCCATAAATTTAAATGACTGATTATGTAATTAGAAGCTAGTCTATCAATGACCCTGTCAGTTTTATTGGACTCCCTACTGTGGAATATACAGGACTGCTGGGTCTTTGTCACATGCCTACGTCCCCGTGAGGGGTTTTACATTAAAGGAAGATAGATTCCTGGTTCAATGTATTTAATGTAAAATTCACTTACAAGTCTACTCCTGTTTAGTATTTAGAAGTTATGTAGAATTATTCTGACAGTTCCACACGAATCTTACCGTTGAACCCTTTTAAATTTACAGCCCAACGGAATGACTACGTGTGTCACGCCAGAGATTATCATTATTTTACTTCATTCTTAAAAATCCCATCCTTATGTCCTCAGTTTGCGACTTGAATACTGTTCGACAATGCATATTATTGATGTGGTCAATATCTCTAGTTTGTCGTTTTTATGCCTGTCAAAACTATCTTTTTCAGAACTGATTTCGTCCGGTAATCCCTTTAATGGTGTGCACTGTCAACAGAAATTCACATTATTCCTCAACTTAATATTTACATTAGTAAACAGCAGCCATCTTGCGTGCACTATGCGACAGTTATTACGCGGCCGCCATTCTAAAATACACGGCCAGCGCTTTTTTAAGTAAAAATATTGTTGAGTAATTCAAACATTTTTAGAAAAAGAAAAGGTCAATATGAGGGTATCGTTATATATTTTATCGATACCATTCATGTTTTAATAAGAGATAATGAATACATTAAACTTACATCAATTCAAGTTTCTCAGTAAGAACACGTGCTGTCATAAACAAATTATACGAAGACGGCCTCACTATTTAAAGGATACATAAGATCGACACAGATCTAGAGCCTTAATGTACATTTAAACACTGCTTTAAATTGCAGTTTAAATCAGTCAGTGATTCATATTATTTTACCATTGTCACACATTTCGGACACACACCACACACCTCCATTTCATTGACGCAGCGTCAATAAAAAGGGTTATAATATATTTGACATTTTCCTTTTGAAAATAGATGACAGATTTTGTATTCCGGAATAAAAATTAATAACTCTGATAACAACAGCACAAATTTAAGTATTAATAGCCTAATATTAGTATCGTGCTATTCCTGTCGCTCTTATTTCTGTTGTCTCGAAAAAAAAACATGATAACTGTTTTTAATTTAGAAAAAAATCTAACGTTACTTAACATGATAGATCATTGTTTGTAGTAAATAAAAAAAATCAGCATGATTCAATCATTATTGTAAGTACAAATAGGCCGAAGTGTACCTATAAAAGTGCGTACTCTATATATATATATATATATATCCATAAACGAAACGCATGTTTATAAAATGTATGGATTATATAATCTGTCATCAACTGAAATTGTACAGATTCCGAAAATGGTGTATTTCACATCAGCATGGGGATTTATTGAACAGCTCCTGTGTTAGTCTGGATTACCTGCCCCTTATCACTTCGTTGGGTCAGGCACACGTTATTAATGGCTGCGCCCAGTACCAAACTATAAACAATGTCGGTTGAGTTATTTTTTGATTAAGAGGTTCAAATTTTAAAGATGTGTTTGGTTAAGCATACATAACATGCCAGTAATATTGAATCTTCTTGGTTTTCACGGTAAACCTCAATATTTGGTGATATATGTCTACTGTACATTTCGGATAATGCGGAATTTCGGATACTATTTTGTATCTCGTTGCTGAAGCATTGTTTGTTTGGTGTTACCAGTGTTTCAAAACTATTTGTATCAAGTATGAACAACTATACAGTTAAGGGTCCATTTAGCCTTGCAACTGTTTGATATTTCCATACGTTTCAGACTATCATCAGGCGTTCAGAATGAGAGGCGGGTCCATGAGAGGATTCTAGCAATGTTTTGTGTAGATCGCATGTACAGTAAAAGTTGTCAAAGTCCTCTTACTAATCCTACTGTTTTGTGTTGGTATATAACAAGAGATGATGTTTCTAAGGTTTATTTAATAAGACTGCCTAACATACACAGCAATATCCAAGTGGTCAGTTACAATGGGCAGTATGTGTTAGTTGTAGCATTACAAGTACTAAGCTCTGCTTGGTTAGCAAGCTAAGGGTAATGAAACACCTACTACTATTAAAACAAGCAAGATGTTTGCAATTGTCAGTCGGTTAGTGAGCAGTACAAGGTGTGAGTTTTGAGATTGCTGCATTTTTCCACCCCATGATATATGATAATTAGTAGCACTTTAGTCCAAAGCTGGCAACAATGAGTTGGGTGGTACCCAATGAGACCCCTGCTTCTAGCAGATAATACTTCAAATTCTGTCTGTGTATTATATTGTATACTGATGACAGATTAGAAGGGGGACCAGTAACCATGGACAGTTCATAATAGGGGTGCAAGAATATGACATAACCAGTTTTGCAATATATAGCAATACAGTGAAATAATGAAAAACACAATAAAACTAAATCCATTAACTCAGGTTTTAACCCATTACCATTGTACCAGGTAGTTCATTCATATAGTGTAATAACCAGTAGATGGCTTATTAGTACCAACAGGCAGCTGTCAGTTTTACACACAGTACCAATATAGGTTTATCGGAAAACTGCAAATATTCTTATGATTTGTTATTCTAAAGGATGAATCAGTCTTTGTTGGTTAAAAAACACAAAACGTTTAGTCAGCATTTATTTACTTAAATGGATCATTATACGCTCAATTATGGAAGAAAATATCACAGTACATAATGGCCCGACCCTGTATCGCAATACACTGGTTTATTGTTGTACCACTAGAATTGATACAGGGTCACTCAAATAGAATTTGAAAGACTCTTGATTGATATAAAAAGGAAAACTGACTGAACTATTATTTTCAAATTGGTCTACGCATACAACTCTATCTTTATTATTGGCTATTTTATTTTAAATTGAATTATGCCACATGATACAATATGGTTGAAAAAATTCTACATTGTAGAAAAATATTAGTGTCAAACATCATGAGGAACTAGTTTAAGTTGGCATCACCCACAAATTAATTCATGAAAACTGAGTTTATAAAGAGGCTTGTTTTATTTACAATAACACATTTTTGCATTTTTCAGTCTGTGATGTTAACTTTTTGAACAAGTTAGCCAGAAGAGCTATAGTCTCCCAAATTTTGATAGCCTGAGCTATTTGTAATAGTCTGAAGCCCTAATAACCAATTAATAGATTGAAAAGATTTAAATTGATTCAGATTCAAGCTTAACCACTTATTAGTCTTAGGCTATCATTAACACTGATTAAATACCTGTTCTAAGAATATAACATGTCAAGTGTTAGTTATAACATTCTAAAAAAGTCTAAAATAATAACTGAATAAATCATGACCATTTGGCATATCAATTCTTTGTAACATAATTTGACTTAATTTATCACAAATTATCAATACCTTGTTACTCAAAATTCCATTTTAAAAACTGCTCAACTACTAAAATAGATTTGCTTAAAAATACCCAGATCAGAGATTTCAGCAAATTCAATACAATGTACTAGTTTTTATCATCACTGCCCTTTGTTATAGTATATTTTCATGTTTCATTGGTGGAAAAACAAGTATGAATCTGCTAATCAGTATTATTTGATATGCCACTTACTAACAATACCTGACCCCAGGTTATACAAATCAAGCATTATTAATATCAAGCATTTAATCTGCCTTGCTCACATTGTTTATGCAACACATATTTAAAAGTCAAGGTACATGCTTTGATAAATGAACAGAGTGGAAATTAACAACACCAAGCCATTATAAATAATACATGTACAGCAATCTTTATCACACAACATTACTGTTTTTAATCAGTGATTGTTTTCATGCTGCAAAGAACTGTTATAAAGAATTCCTGTAGGTAGAACAACGACCAGTAGAACTTCAGCAAGAATGGGTTCTTCCACAAAACACCAGGTTTTCAAGTATGTCACACCATTTAAAGGTACATAAACTGCAAAGTTACATAAAATGCAGAAATCTGTGTTGCTAAGCACATTGCCTTTATTAAATCATTCTGATTACTGAGGTTCTATATCATACAACAGTTCTAAAAGAATCTCTCCTTTAATGGTGATGTCATTATTTTACTGGCAAGTTCACTGGTCAACACTGGAGGTCACTGAAATAACAGAAAAAACATACTAGTTAGCAAATGCTTCTTTTAAAAAAGAAATGACTCTTAGTTAAAAATGTTTACACAGGCTACCTCACCCGGTGAATCACAAACTTAACAATATGTCAAGTTTACCAACTGTATGATTGACAACTAACAAAGTAATTAAATATGAAATTCACAAGTTTACAATTTTCCATAAAGTTTCCTGGGTTTCTACAAATAGCCAGTACACCCCAACTTCTTGTTTATGTTGTTAGTAACCTGCAACTAACCCACTAGAAACAGAGTTGGTTGGCAAAAATTGCCAGTGTCAGTCCTGTCAGCACTTGAACCACCAACGATTGATACACAAGCTTGTGGCTCTATTGAATGAGCTAGGCAGGTCACTGAGTTGTCAAAATATTTTTTTCTGTAATATTGCTATACTTTTACACACCAGCAAGTCCAGCATGTCTGGCTTTGACTTTGGGCTGTTGTGGTGTGGTTCCAGGAGATACTATTATTTTATGTTACTCCTTTTGCTGGTGTTTTAACTCTACAAGGGCTACTATATGAATGACCTGGACTGGTTCTATACATTATAATCTGGAAACTAGCCATTCTTTCTTGCTTCTTTCCAGGGATGATTTTCTGAAATGTAAATTGTGTTTTATTTATTTATACATGTGTATATATAGTTTTGAACGACAGACATTTCGATGAAAAATATTTACATACAGTGCTGTATCGTTTTGATGTCGAAGAAATCTTGAATTGGACGTTTGGTATGATTTTTTTGAAAATTAAGTTCTTTATCCGAAATTGAAGTAATGACTGTTCTATCCGAATTCATTTCCACTTCATTGATAAGTCAGATTATGAGAATCCGTCCGATTATCGTGTAAAGAATACGTTTAATCAATACAATGACATGGTATTTCGAATGAAAAACGCTGGTTTTCTATATGATCAATATTTTTAAAAAATCACTTACCTCATATAGTACAGTGTATTCCGCCATTATTGACGGTTGCCTGACGTACTAAAATACTATAGTACGACGGGAACCAGACTACTCCTGTGTAAGCGACTAAAAACCACAGGAGGTCTTATCTCTCGTTTTATCGCCCACTGTGTCTGATCACGGTCAGTTGGAATTTAGTGAAGAATAGGGTCATACATTTTACTGATGTATGGTGATGAGACATAGATAACAGAGATAAGCTGTTTCAGCTATCGCCTGTATAAATGCGTGTGTGGCTATTACTTTTTCCCAAAATTGCTGATTTCACATGCGTAAATTTTTTATTTTCTGAAAGCTTATTATGTAAACATTTGCTCCTGAGTTTTACAATCACTAATTTTGACTAATAGCTTTATTACACTAGCTCCTGCTGCCATTCAATATATATAATATATTTATTTACTCGTACCATTTTTTTCAGGACGATTACTTTTCTAGTGGACATAGCAAAGATTAACTGGGAAAATATATATCTAGCAGATGTCTCATGTTTAAAACTTTCAGAAAACGGTATACAACAAATTTGACAAATCCTTTAATTACTTTTTATGTTTCAATAAAAGGTTTATTAGATCATAATCGAAATAATTGCTAATATTAAGTATTTTGTTCGAAAATTAAACGCGAGTTACAGGCCAGGTGTAAATATTTCTTACAAGTTTAGTCAATAGTATTGTCAAACATCATGTTTAATTTCATTAATCATTGTTAATAAGACTTTTTTCAAGCAAATGATAAGCGAAATTCACAATCGGGCGAAACCCGTCTCCGTGGTAGCTGACTTCAAATCACTGTAACTTCTCATTGATAGAGGGTCGTGGTTTCGAGTCCCGCTCCCGACCATGACTCTTTATGTGAGAAAGTAGGCAGTTGCTTACGGAGAATGGGAGTCTAGTACTGGTTCTTCCCAGGTGCGATGCTTAGGTGAACTGTCCGCTTCATATGACTCTAGCTGTTAAAAAGGTAAAACTCGATTTGTATGATGAGCCTCTTAAATTTCTTCCGAAGACATGCGTACCCTGTTTAATGTTTTCATTATTGCTTACAGAAAACCGTACCGATTAAACAATATGCTGGTCATGTTGTCATTGAATGCACGGGATTCACGAGCAATATGATTAGTGAAGTATACATTTCACATTGAGAAATTTCAGCTTACGAACTTCCCGTGGTACTCCAAACTACATTTTACAAACGTCCTTATGTTGATTATGTGTCGCGCGTACCATTTTATTGATACATTTTGTGCATGTAAATATAGTGCTTGATTAAGTTAAGTTATCATGAATACCTCACTCCCATATCAAATATGATGTCGCGGGTATTAATTTTTGATAACACATGCGCAATGATGCGTGTACAGTTGAAACAGGTTTTCGGTTATTACTAGTATATCTTTTTCCATTTATTTGACGAGTTCTTCCTTATAAAATCTGCTCTAGATTGTAGATTCAACTTGAAAACACCTTTACTTAATTCAATGTTTCTGAGGCAGACTTGAATGCTTTGATGATAAGCAAAGATTCAAAGAGCATAAAAAGCTGTTCCGTGATACATTTATAAAATTAGGTGTCATTTTGTACGGTCGCTAATTGTAACTTCACCTTTTTCTTGACCCACGTCTCACTTTGATTAATATTAACAGTTCAATAAACTAAGCAGTCTATACTTCGGCATTGTTGTCATAATAATTGCAGAAATTGTACAGTTTATGCACCCGTTCTATAGTCACATATTATTTGTGATTATTGGATTTTATTCCGTAATATGGAAGTGCATATTTAGATCAATTCAATTATTTGAAATACAAGACTTGTGACCCGGTGCATGTGCATGCCACACTATATACGCACGCATTCTGGAATATATATAAGAGGAATCATAACTTGTTAAATTTAATACTGATTTCAGTTGAGATATAATAGATCTCGTCTCTGACGCATGGCTGACTTCATGTTATAAATAAGGTAAAGAAGCCGGGTAACAATCGATAGACTGCGTGAAAATCTTAAACTGGTTCCCGTTGACTTGTTTGTTCCTTTGGTGCAATGCAACATTGAGCGGGAACCAGTTAATGTAAACCGTTAAATCGACCAGACACCCGATAAGACCATAGATCCAGCAGACGGAACGTCTTTAATGATTTGGCCATTTCTTTTGCGTCAGTAAATACATTAATAATCTCATTAGAACCTTTCTAAAATGAATACGAAGGTGTTTTTTTTTAACGAAAGAACACGTATTTTGTATTTAGTTGGAAAAGATTATATTGTAGAACACATTATTTTTTGTTGTATTCATAAAGCTTTGAAAATGTAAAAAATGTAAAAAACTTTATATAAATTATTATCATTATTCATTATTGTTTCTGTCTTGAATACAAAATGTATTTATACAAATTTACGTATCATTGATCTGTCGATTAACAGGTGTAATATTCAATTAGAATTTAGAAGGTCTTGTATTAGATTTTACATAAAATTATCTTCGAGTATTCGTGCTGTAAAACACTAAAAACACCCGAATCGATAAAAATACTCGTTTAATCGTGTTTTATTTTCGTTTTAAAATGTGACAAGTTAGTAAAATAACATTTGTTTCATAAATTCATTAGTCTTTTACTTGCCCGCTACTCAAGCAATTCCTCTGATACTTATATTTTACTATCGATAAAGATATATGTATATTATATACAAACTAGTAAAATGCAAATCTGCAGTATATACATTTACCACCCGTGGTGTTTATTGACTATCGATCTATGTACGACTATAATATTAGCGACGCGGCAATTGACCCTTCCTTGGATATTTCATTGACAGGCCAGTTGACCAATCAGATAACGGCATCATGTGTGAGATAAAACCGTTCAGTTGTTAAAAGATAAGAAAAAAAACTAATCGTAACCAATAACATAAAAGTTCTCACTTATAATTTTCTGGTACTGCAACAATTAATCAAATACAATGTGTCAGACCCATACATAATTTTCCTATATTATATACAAAAAGCCGAGCGTCAATATTCCTCGAAATAGCACCGAGATTACGTAACATTACACATTCAAAGACACGTATAGGAACATGATTTTATTTAGTAACTTATACAAAACATAGTATCTCGTTACAAACATAAATACAATAAAGTTTGGATCATGTGACATCGTGAACATTCAAAGAGTAGAAGATACACAGCTAATTAATGAAAACTAATAGTTCAAAAATTAAAGAGGTTGAGCATGAGTTGAGTGAATTTGAAGACACTTGGGCAAACATAATAGTATGGTTTTAAAAAGTGCTTACGAATATTTATATATAGCAAAGTGGTAATCATCTTCGATGTCATTTGAACTACATATCAGACATATGATAAATGCTAGAGCATTGAATTATGTGAATTCATCCTGCTTATGTTGTAAGGCGAATATTCATTGATTGTGATTTATTATATTATTGTATATTAACGGTAATATGTACATTGTACAATGTATTATAGTATATACTCCCCGTGTTTGGAGGAAATAAAGATATATATATAAAATGTTAAAAAATATATCCGAGTCAAGCAAATTAATAATGAAAAATAACTAACATTCCATAGGTATTATTATATATTTCAAATGCCGACCGGTTTCGTCACTGACTCATCAGGGCATTGAACACCCTGAGTCAGTGACGAAACCGTTCGGCATTTGAAATCTATAATAATACCTATGGAATGTTAGTTATTTTTCATTATATATATATTATATATACTTGTCGAAATACTATTATACCAAGAATGAAAAATTACATCTATAGCACGTTGTTTAAAAACACAATATAGGGGTAGATTCTAATCTAAGTGTCAATTTCGTAATTTCTGGCAACAAATACCTACTATATATATATATATTTAATATTGGATGCAAACTGTAATTATCGCAATTATTTTAATGCTAAATGTTATCAAATATAGTTTAATCGGACACGCGGTAGGTAGTATACATAATAAATTGGTACATACCAAGTTGTACACAGCTAATATTACAGATGATCATACAAATAAATAAATAAGTATTCGTTGCGAAACAAACATACTGTTTATAGCTTACTTAACACCTATATATATATATTAAAAAGTATATCATTAGAAAATTAAAATAAAACTATACTGCAGAATCGGGACAGATTTTTACAGTTAATACATGCACAATCATACAACAAGTTTGCGGTAAAATTCTCATAATTTTTAGTAATAAAAACTAATTTAATTATTGGCTAGATTTTTTGACGTTATGCACGGTATCAATACTTTAAATAATTGAGTAAAAAGTAGCACTTAGTAAAAAACACGTCTAGATATACCTAACATAGCACCACAAGGCTTATAAATTTGCGACGGTCATGAATAGCTATATGTAGCTCCTAGATGTAAGTGACTCCAAAAGCTGCGGGAGGCCGTAGTAGGGCTACGGGAGGTCGAATCTCTGACTGGTTTATTTGCCTTATCTGTCTTATCATGTGTGCATGTTAGATGTTGCAGTAGAAATCCATTGATTGGTACTGATGATAACTTTATGACTAATTAACATCCTGCTGATTTTATATGCCCACTGATATTAATATAAGCAGAAGCTACGACCCGGTCTGCTTTATTACCCAGTACTGCACTGTCCAGACTGCCTGGTCAATAAATCATATACCTCGCATTTGGACTGGTTAAATCCAGGAACATTGAAAAAATCAGTAGGCCTAGGTAATTAATGTATCTAAATATTCGTTAACGTAGGATTAAAGTAAACCTGACAGTTCTTGTCGGGTGTTTGTACACGTATCTTTCTGTTCATTGAAATACTTAGGATGCAAAAACTTCGCTCGTTTCCTAGCGACGTAAGGCACGTGATACCCAAAATGGCTTCTTCTGGAACTGTCAATGTTTAGAGGTCTACATATTAACAGTAATTTTAAGCTAAACAAACATAATCAAGTGTGCAACCTTCCGTGTAAAGATCAATGAATAATAGAGGAATATTCATACAGCAAGGATAATTAATAAAGCTAACGGATTAGGCCGTGAAAGTGCTAGGAACTTGAGAGAATAAAAACTTACTGTTACAGACTTGGATTAATGAATGGCGAGCACACAAGCTTATCGTGTATGATTGGTCAGTATACTAATCGGTCAACATATGCTTTATGATTTTGTGCTTCGCTCAATGCTGCAAACGATTAGAATTAATTAGTACAGACATATGCAGAATAATAAAGCAAGGGTCTCCCCTGCTATCAGGTGATTACAATTTATTTTATATTTGCACCTTCTCTCAGCATAATTTAAAATTGATTGGATAATTTTTTAGATAGGCTTTGTTATTTGAATGTGTCCAGGAGGGCCTATCTGATAACTATTTAGTCTGAACTTATTTGTGGCAATAAGACACTTCCTCAATTTGGCCTGTCTGCCGCATTACAACAAAGAACAAAGTATCTTTGTGAACTCAAAATCCTCAGTTAAAAGCTGTTGGGCATGATAACTTACTTAATTTTACATTGTAGCAGTCTGGTATATTAATTATTGATCAACTGGGATATTTACCAGCCCGAATAGCTCAGTAGACTGTAGAGCATCTGACTTGCAAGCAGGGGGTCACAGTTTTGAGCCCCACACCAGGTACTTTATCATAGAGCTAGGGTGAAGTAAAGGCTGGGTTAGTTGAGTCTGTTGTTGTCGCAGTGAGTTACTTAGAATAAAAAGGAAGGAGGATTGTAGCATCAATTTTTTGTCGTATATTATATTCATATATTCATATAATATTCATAAAAAGATATTCACCAGCCCGATGAGCTCAGTTGGTAGGGCATCCGACTTGCAAGCAGATGCATTTCAGTTTACAACTGTTGTATAAATATAGGTGAAGATGTAGTTATTATACATGTATATCTATAAGTTATCATATTTCATCTATGCCTAAGTACACCATTATGTTTTGCTATTAAAAAGTAACCAACAAATAAACTTATGCTATTCAAAAGTTTATCTACATGCATGAATACTGCTGAATATTTTGTATTGAATATTGAGAAATTTCATTATGTTAATGCTCTATTCTGAGTGAGTATTCATAGATAATTTGTACATGTGTATGAATATTCTGGGGAATCCCACTATGTCTAAATGCACCTGAATGTTGCTAAAAAAGTTACAAACAATAAACCTTTTGCTGTCTTATTTAAATGTGTATACATGTAAATAGAATACTGTTTTTCTGCTGAATGTCTGGAAAATCTCAAAATCATTATGTAAATATAGGATAATTTACTATTGATAAATAATTAAAATTTTTTTGGTCATTTGCGAATATCAAAACGCTGAATAGAGTTGGTAGCTTTTATCGGTTTATCATTATTGTGATATCAGCTAGACAATATCAATAACACAATATTTTTTCATCGTACCAATATATTGGATTTAGCTTAAATAACTGGACTTTAAATAAGTCCCAATATAATTCATGTCTAAAAACTGGTCAAACTTGTATTATCAACTTTGCACATATACATTATAATACATGTATTAATTGTTTAGACACTGCTAAATAAGAACAAATTCTTTCAAAGTGTGGTTCCAGACAACACTATCACCAATAAACTGCATTATTACCCAAGGCTTTATGTGAATGCTTATTCATTATTCTTTATTTAATGACAACTTGCAATATTTACTGCGATACATATCCTGATACAGCATGCACTATTGTGATATATCACAATATGTTTTTAAGGTGCGATACCCAGCTCTAACTCTTAGTATGCCTAAATGTGCTTTTGCTGCTAAAAAGAAACAGTTAGTTAGTCCATCTGCATTTTCCTTGTCCCTAATGATTAGACATATAATGTGAAAATAACTTAGTACACAGGGTTCTAGCCAGGATTTTTTTAAGGCATGTTGCAAATACAAATTTGAGTCACCCGTGAGCTGTACGGTGAATGACTGAATGTGTCCAAGGGGGGGGGGGGGGGGGTAAGTCCAACAACTTAAGTGGTTCATATTTTAGTGAATTTTAAAGTCAAAAGACAGAACTGTTAAAAAGTGTTATAAATATATAACATATCATACACAAATCAATAGGAATTAAGATACATTAATCAGTTTTGCATGTCCAAATAAATCATTTGTGTGAATCCGAGGCGCCATGGTTTTGACAGGATGCTCTTTTTATGGAAGTACATGGAATGTCAACCCATACTGCTCTATCAGGCACGCACTTCTTAGGTCTCCTTTGATAGTACATGTAGTGTTTCTCTATTTTATATGTAAGCACTTACATTAGAACTCCAACTAGAACTACAATTGATAAATACCATAAGATAGTGTGCAGTGATCAAGACCCAGGTCTGTAGCTCCAAGGTCAAGGTCACACTTGGAGGTCAAGCATGAAAAAGTGTGTCATAGACCTTGTCCAGACTGTATTTCCGTTATGCATTGACATATTTGAAAATAACAGGGTCAACTGTTAAATTCCATGAGGTGATATGCAGAGCACAAGACCCAGGTACATACATGTAGTTCCAAGGCTAAGCTTAGATATTTTGTGTATAAGCATTGTCTAGCGGACCTCTACCAAGTTTGTTAAAATTATCGCCCCATGGTAAAAATTGGCCCGCCCCGTGTTCGCTTGATTTATGTAGACTTATGTATAATATATATAGACTTAAATCTTCATGTCCAAAACCACAAGGCCTAGAGCTTAGTTATTTTGAGTGTAGTATTGTCCCGTGGACTTCTACCAAGTTTGTTCAAATTAATACCCCAGGGTTTACTCTATTTTATATAGGAAAATTTAAAAAATCTTCTTTCTGAAACCTCGGGGCTTGGAGCTTAGATATTTCAGATGTAATATTTTCTAGTGGACCTCTACCATGTTTGTTCAAATTATGGCCCTGGGGTTGAAATTGGCCCTGCCCACGCGGGTCTCTTGATTTACATAGGCTAAAGCCGCTTATATATGTGAATTTGTTTAATCTTCTTGTCCAAAACCTCAAGGCATATAGACCTAGTCTAGTGGTCCTGTACCAAGTTTGTTCAAATTATACCCCATGGGTCAAAGTTAGCTCAACCCGGGGTTTAACCTATTTTATATAGGCTTAACTAGGAAAATTTAAAAAAAATCTTTTGTCCAAAACCACATGGCATAGAGCTTAGCTATTTTGTAAGTAGCATTTTCTAGTGGTCCTCTGCCATGGGTGTTCAAATTATGGACCGTGGGTCAAATTGGCCCCAGTCAGGTTTACTCTATCTTATATATGCTTAAACATAGAAATTACAAAAAAACGTCTTGTCAGAAACCCAAAGGTCCAAAGCTTAGATATTTTGGCCCTGGGGTAAAAATTGGCCTCGTCCCCAGGTGACTTGTTTTTACATAGGCTCATGATTATTTTCTCTCGGGTCTTTTTTCTGGAAAGCGATAAGGGGCCATCATGGCCCTCTTGTTTAAATTTGTGGTGAGAGTACTGAATTGTGCCTATAGTAAATAACTCATTGTCTAGAAATACAAAATTAGGAACAATTGTATGAAGTTAAATTGTGGGTTTGCATGTGATAGATATCATTTCGGTTTTATTTTTACAGAAATAAAACCCCTAGCCGGAATTCCATAGTAATGACATCTTAAAACATTTGTTTCAAATTAAGAATTTTCTTTGCTAGAATATTTATTAACATATACATTCTTAAATATCACTCATCTTATGATAAGATTTTTTCCAATCTTAGTAAATTTTGAATGAGTATAAACAAATAATTAAGATACTTCATAAATGCAAGACCTGGTCCAAGCCGATTCGCACCTAAGTAACTTATCTATTACAGAAATTTACTTCTGTAATGGTAATTTAACTAAATTACTAATTTTGTAAACTTTTGCCATGGCAATATTTTGCCATGGAACTTTTGCCATGGCAAACTTTTGCCATGGAAATTTTGCCATGGCAAACTTTTGCCATGGCAAAAATTAAAAATTAAAATTTCATATTTATTGATCAAAACCATAATAATTGTGTTATTTATGATACCTACACACCCTTACATAGTGATTCTTTAGATATTAAAAAAAATTTTGCCATGGCAAAAGTGTTGACTTTTTTGCCATGGCAAGGCCATGGCGGCCATGGCAAGGCATTTTGCCATGGCAAAATACCGATTTGCCATGGCAAAACGCCGTTTGCCATGGCAAAGACAGTTTTTCTTTGCATTTTTCAAGAAAACTAGTAAAGATAGAAACATGGGACTTACAATATTTTAATAAGTAACTAAATGCTACAATTTAATAATGTTTTTGTTTCTCAAAAGCGCGTGAAAGTGGGGGCTGTATTTGCCAAAGACCGGCGCGGCAAAAACAAACCGGCGGAGGTTCTATGCAACAAAGTTATCAAAATTAAGTGCTTGATTTATATTTTTTGCATGAAATGTATAAGATTTCATAAGAAGTAAAATAAATTTTACTTTTATTATTTAAGTTCAACGAACATTTCAAGTTTCTGTCGGATAGAAATTTTCCAAGTTTATTCCACAAATTTTGCACATGATTACATTCCCAAAAAACAAATGATCTAAAGCTTCCACTTGCATGTTACAAAAATAGCATAAACTTGATTCTGAGATCTTGCCTTGCATCGATGTAATGATTCATTTGTTGGTAAAATTCTCATTAAGTATTTGTATTGAAAAACTTAATTTTCCATCCATAGTTGTTTTCTTGGTTATGAGTATACTTTTGTCAAATGTGATGACTCATTCGGGAATATTGAAGACCATTTTATTTCTACTTTAGTTTCAGTTTTCAGCTGTGTCTCATAGAGTAATTTGTTTGGTTCTTTAGATTTTAATAGTTTGTCAAATAATCTTTCTTGTCGTGTGTATATTATACCCTCTTGAGTTAGTGCCTTCTTTAAATTTCTAGGAATACTGGATATTAAATTAAAGTATCTTAAGTACTGCATGTCATCTATAAGGCTTTCGTCCTGTCTTTAATGACAAATCGTCGACTTCGTTACTGTCTACGCCGTATACATAATTTTACTTACGACTGTTAGACATTAAACCTTTAGCTCGGCCCAAATGACAAATAACCATTTATTGTTAGTCTAGATCTCAAAGTCTGCTTAACGTTGGTCCGTATCCTTTAACGTTCGGTCTTAACCTATTAACAAGCCAGATTCGAAAGTCAGGTTATGGAACGCTACAAATGGAATACTAGTCGACAATATAATCATCGGTTAAAAATAATAATTGTGATCCCTATGGTCATATGTTAGCTTCTATGTGAATAACCGACGCAGTAGTTAAAATACAGCTCTGACAAGTTACCTCCCCAGTTTTGTACACAACACTCGAGACGGTAATTTTAAATTATGTATCGAACAACAACAAACATAATTCAGGCTTTTGATTAGCTGATAAATATTTCCACGCTTTCTTGAACTTTCTCTGCAAGTTGGATCTTGCGAACTGAAACTTCTAGTAACGACGTAACAGCCCAATACCTTTTTGAATTTAGTAATACAGAACAATATATCATAGATATAATTAATATACCCCCAGATATGAAATATATTGGGGCTATATTGGATTCACGCTTGTCAGTCGATCGGTCCGTGCGTCTGTAGACACACTATGTTTGGACCATTCCTCAGCAACTACTCACAGGATTTCAATGCAACTACTCACAGAAGTGATCAGTAGTACGCCTAGTTGTGCATCTCGTTTGGATCACCTTTCACTTAGTTATAGCCCTTTTTGTTGTCCTTTTTACCCAGTATGTACAATAGGCAAATTTTGTCCGGACTATTTCTATTCAACTACTGACAGTAGTTCAATGAAACTTTACAGAAGTGATAAGAAGTAAGCCTGGTTGTGCATGTTAAAACCATGTTATGTTTGGATAAATTTCCACTGAGTTATAGCCCCTTTTTATAACGATTATACATTAGGCAAATTTGTCCGGACTATTTCTCATTAACTAAATATATACATTTTTTGTCTTTTTATAATATAATTTACACAAATTATAAAATTCTGTGTTGGTATGAAATTCCAGGCATGTCAGGTCTACTTATGTACACAAACACAATACTATATTACTAATGTTATCTCAAAGGTCATTGCCTGCAGTGAGTTCAGTAAAGGAAAACGTTTGCCGCAAACGATTTGTAACAGAAACGGTCTAACTGAACGACTTTAATGTTTCAAGATGGCGTCCGGCTAGTTGTAAAACGCGGATTTAATTCGGCACTAAATTGGTCTAAAAATTGGATGCGTAACACCCCTTTTATTCCCCTCTATATTCTATTTTTGAATCCGGATCTGGATCCGCGGATCTGCGTTTTACACCTCGCCCACACCGTTTTCTTCGCACACAAACTCTTTTTGTGTTTGCAAACGTTTGTAAACGGTTTCCGCAAACAGTCCGTTCAGTTAAAAAAAAAACGTAAGCGTCTGTTTGCAACCGTTTTGTAACGTTTTCTTCAACTGAACGCACTGCTGAATTATCAAGCAAAATATTAAAGAATATAAAACACATGTGTGAAATAAAAGTAGTAGAATTGAAAAACGGGAATGATACATGGATAAGGAGTGATAAACAGTCCTTTTAGTGATCATTCTAGGGTACACATATTAGAAAAAATGGGAACAAGTTCTCAGCCAACTAGGGACATACACTGTTGGCTATTTATGTAAGAATAGGCTGAATTAATATCTGAATATAAAAATGTCCATCACTGAGACTGAATAAACTCAAAGTTTTTACAAGTCAGTTAAAACTGTTGCACACTTATGATGTATATTCGTGACAACAACTGGGATCTTTATCCCTCCACCCCAATAAAAAGCGTTTCGAAGCCAAATCATTCATTAGGAACTCAATATCATGTGTGTTGGTCTATTGGAAGTTTCTCTTTACTTCAGCTTACGAAGTCAACCGGACTTGGATCATTTTAGAATTATTGTGTACATTACTTGTCTGCATGAATTAATGGTGGATTTGTTGACTTATAAATTTGTCAATAGTTGTATATATTTTAGCCATATCATTTGTGACTAACATGTTTGTATTTATTACATATTGTTTTAACCATGTCGTAATCGTGATTGTACAGCACCTTTGAACGTGTAATTACATGAAAAAAGGGCTATATAAATATGGTATAATAATGATAATTTACTGATCCTGAAACATAAACAATATACATGGCCATTACATCTTGCATGTATAGAAAACTGTTAATTAAAGTATTACTGTTTTATGCAGTATGCCTACCAAAATGATATTGCTAGCTGTAATAGCTGGCATCATTAGCGGAGACCTTTTAAAGGCCCCTTCCCAATTAAAAGAATCTTTAAAACCATACTGTTTACGCAAAACTTCAAACTTACACAAGCTTTTTGATTCCCAAATCAGCAGTTTTAGGGATAATTCTTTCGACAACAGGCTAAGGTCTCTTCCTAAAGAAAAGAGAAACACCCTGTCCTTAACTGGGGAAACTTTCCATGAGGACAATCAGTAATGGTGAGTTTGACCCAAAAAATTGATCTGGGAGTTCATCAATATAAGCGGCTACCAGCTTTCTTTTTTTGCACACAATAGTCATTAACTTCATAAAAACTGTTAAATTAGCACTCGTGAATCTTACAAAGAATAGATGAACCAAATTTCAGCGAGCAACAAGTCATGACATCCCAGATCCCTTCAATCGCCCCAGACCAATTTAACTCAATAGCCAGTCTGTTATGGGCAACTTCTTTCAATATCCCCTATTTCATGTTTTTTGATAGTGAGCCACCAACATTGGAGAAATAGCTGGCCTGTAAGGAAAGAACCCATTTTCAAATTTCAATGCATAAAAAATCGAATTTCAACCAATATAGCTGTTATTATAGGTACACTTCAACTAAAAACAAGTAAAATGCGAGCCTAACTCTTGATATAAAATATTTGACTGAATAAACAAGCCTTATAAAGTTTAAAATGAAATTTGATCACTTGTTTCTTTACAACTTTATCGCAAAAACTCATTACAAATACAAATAAATATATAATTTATCATGTGCAGGCACCAGTTTTAGTCTTGGTGTAAAAATTGAATTTCAGAAAATATTCTACATTGAACATGATATTATTTTACAGTTTTTACCTGGAGTAAAATAAATCCGCAGACTGAAGTACTTTGTTTCATTCTCGCGCTGATCGGTTAGCTACAGATCAATACAAATCGAACGAAGTTATCACGTGTTTAAACGAATTCAGTTTACCTCGATATCGGACCGTGAGCGATTTTATTTTTTTTTATTATTAAACGTCAAACACTAACATATATATTCTTACTATCATAAAATGCATTTCTCTTTTAGACATTATCAACTAGTTTACGAAATTTGGTATAAAACTAATCATCCTTCAATCAAGGATAGATATCAGACATTATGCCGATATGCCGTTCAATATCCGATATACCTATGCTGGCTGGGTATCTTGTATTTACGATAGTCGGAAAAAAATTAGGAATTCCATTAGTCTGCATTTTCTGTGAACAAAGTAATTTGTTACATTTACACGATATATTTTTTTATAATTAGTAATTGCTATGTTTCGTTATATCTGCCGTGCAAACTGTTAAGACTGCTTTACCTTGCTAATAGTCATGATAATGCATTTAATTAATGTTTACTACATTTTAACCTGAAGCAACAAATATAGCTGCGTAACAAAGCAAAACACGTATTGAATTATGAGATGCGCTATGTTCGTTTTCATCAGCCAAAAATGTAAATTTCGACTTTAATTACCAAGAATACGTTCTAAGGAATGTTAATGTAATATTCTAGGTAAAATTACTACAAGAATGTATAGAAGGTACGCTTTAGTTGTTGTATACATAATAACTAAATGCGCAAAAATGATGTCAAAAGCATTTTGTGTTTTCAGCATTTTAACGGCTAAAATGCATTGTCTTCTAAGTTCTAACATGTACTGTTTCGGTAAAACAAATACAATCAATGTATGGAATAACACCTTCGTCAACGTTTCCAGCATTCTCAGCAAATGTTTTGTAAGATTACCGTGGTTTCCCTACTTTTTGTTGGGGTTTTGATTTTGTGTATTTTGTTGATAGACTTGTACACAAAATAAAATCACCACGAATTTTAGTGACATATGTATACGCATGTATATGTTGCATGTTACAACCTTGGACACCTGCGTGACAATTATCGAAAACGATTATTTAACAAATTCAAACACTCCAAAACATTTCCAAAGAAATATTCATTCATCAATAAGTTCAAATGCATATACATGTATGTGATTAAATATGGCTTTCATGTACCATTGGCTCTTTTTGATTTACACCATTGGTTCAGAACAGGATCAGGAATGAGGATCAGGATTTGTATAAACAGGCATGAATATAAAGAGTTCAAATTTCACTCTTTGAATTCATAACAAAGTCGGTCATGGTCTTGGTAAAGCTTAAGCTATTGAATGTTAGGTTCAGGAGCATGCTTAAATTCTCGTTGTGCGTATCCTAATTGCATGGCAGTTATTTTACTCAAAGGGGGCCAAAATTGGCCCTGTGTCAAAATCTCATTAAAGGTTCTCTATTTATCGCATTTGAAGAATGATACTTATCGTTGTTGCAAATTATTTTTGCGGGGCTTGGCTGGCCTGATATATTTTTTCAATTTGAAATGTATAATTGTGTGAATTTGCGCTATTGTGATGAGTCAAGGGGTCGTTGCATTAAACAATAGGCCAACGACTAAAACATTTTGTATTC
Organism: Lutraria lutraria; assembly: GCA_964023205.1. Classification (NCBI taxonomy): domain Eukaryota; kingdom Metazoa; phylum Mollusca; class Bivalvia; order Venerida; family Mactridae; genus Lutraria; species Lutraria lutraria. The sequence continues at coordinate 46,752,232 of OZ026833.1, read as the reverse complement.
TAGAAAGTGTAAGGATGGAAGTTAACAACAAAACAGGAAAACAAACATTTTGTAGTGAATATATTTTCATCAAAATGTTGGGCAAATATCCATGGTTAGTGAACCTAGCCTTTTGGCTTTTGTAATTCAGTCGAAAAAAAATTGAATGAATTTGTGTCAACATATAAGCAAGTTTTAGTTACCGTACACTTCTAGTTCACATATTGTTAACGGTTCATTGTCGACGTTTACTATTTTCATATAACGAGATTCTAGCACACAAACAAATAGGTAAATAATAAATAAGTATAATATTGGAACGAATCTACAGCTTACTTGAATTCCAGTCGCTTTGATTAATGGTTGGTCAAATAATAATCAATGCATTTTACAAAACATATGTATTTTTGACAAGGTTTGTTGTTGAGTTTTTGTTTTTAAATATTTCTGCGTTTAAAGTCATGTGTGATATGTTTCGTGTGTTAAAATGTATGTTCTTAACATTAAAGACCTATTTTTAAAATGAATTGTAATGGCAAATAGTGGTAAACACGAAGGCGCTTTTAAATTAGATGTTCTTATAGTACGTCATCCAAAGGAATTGTGCATTTGGGTTTCAAATACCTTAAAGGAAACAATAAATTCATTAATATGTCATGACAGAAATTTAATTCACAATTTGTCCGTACTGCGAATACGTATGAATCAAATATAATTCCCGCATTAATCCTGTCTGTTAATTACGTTCAACGCATATATTGCAAAACTCTCTCCAAGATCAACTGTAGCATAGTCATCCATAGCCATTGCATGCCAACAACTGTGATGGTTTAGGTTGCGATTTCCATCAACCTAAAATCTTGAACTCGATTTCCAAATCGGCCATTTTCCGCGTTGAGTCAAGAACGTTTGCAAACATTTCAATACGATTAATTGCGCACATATGTTTACGCATTGTGTCAATTCTAAAACGTGAAGTTAGCGAGAGCCCGATGGGACATAAACTGGGTATAGCTCGTTTTAGATTAATTTCTTTTCATTGTATCGTGTAGCGTTAATCTACATCAGATGTTCCGATTTTATGGTCATGTGATCTTAAGATGAATTAGCTTATGATAATGATAAACCATGTAGTCCAAACGACGTCTCGTATTAACCACACTACAGAGAAAATATCCCGGGCACAGACTAATTAATTGATGTAGAATTGTTGGGCTCAAAGCTTGGCACAAAAGAATATTAAAAAATCAATTAATCAAATCAGAAACATCAATATTATAAATACTCTAATTGTATTTACAAAAATCATATATTTACTTCCCATACTAGTATATGGTTTAAAGCGAGTATATTTTTATTTTAGGCCTCGTCTAAATATGGCTGAAGGTGGCGATAAAAATGGAAAGGTGTTCACCGTGACGAACGATCGTGATGGTAAAAAACTCATGATTGGCTTTGAACAGTTCTCAAAGTTTGAAGAGGCTTGTACGGAACTTTTTAATGTCTTATTAATCCATATTATAAAATATCCCTCTGGAATCAAATGCTACAAATCGGCCACATAGTATTATATAATATATTAAACTGAAAATTATTTAACTAACTTCTTTTCAGTTTTATATATTATATATATATACAATGTATATATATATAATACTACTTCTGTACCTTTAAATAAATAGCTGTCCTTTGCAAAGAAAAAAATTGTATCCTTTGATCTATATAGTGTTCACAGTTACTCCCGTTCTTAAACTAGATGCCCAAGGGCAACAAGTCGAGCCCGCTGTTTAGACAACTTGACCTTTGAACTACAAGTATAGGTGATGTTCATGACACACCATGTCATGTCAATGCATAAGGGATATACACCCCGGACAAAGTCTATAATGCTCATTTTTGACGTTTGACCTCTAAGTGTGACCTTGACCTTTGAGCTAGAGGTCTGGATTTTGCGCAGTGCACATCGTCTCATGGTGGTTAACAATTATGTCAAGTTATTTTAAAAAGTGTGAATGCATAATGGAGTTACAGCCCGGGCAAGGACAAACAACTTATTAACGTACAGACACGCAACTGCCTATGTGGTTGGATGTAGAAGACGTGCTACATTGGGTTTTACTTGTATGCGCTCTTCTTCATTATTGCACCAAAAGTATATTTATATATATCAAAAGAAGGATCACTATTGGCATGCTCACTATCAAACATATGTCTAAAATATTTACATTGTACTTACAAGTCTGTAGGATGACCCAATATGAGATACTTAAGCAACATTCTACGGCAAAATTTAATTTTTAGTTAGTCATAGGTGGAAGTAGCATGATATCAACAAATCAGAACATGCTATGATTGCAACACTGATTGGGCTATCAAAGAATATATTAATGTATTCAATTCAATTTCTTTATTGCGTTATATAAGGCCACCGGCCCACACACAAACATAACAATAAGTACATGGTAATAATTATATACAAGTACATTTGTAGTGTTGATTTTCTACATGCTAAACAAATCATGAATATAGTAAGTAGATTATAGGACATTGACTATAAACTTTATCAATGTAAATAGAATTAATTTCAATCATACAATAATTTTACATGTTGATCCCTTATTTTAAATGCATGAAAAAAGAACATAGCAAGATTAGAGACAACTTGTTTGCATGAACAAGACATGAGGTTGTAAAATATTTGATACAAGGATTTATTAAAAATAATCTGTTATGTACTGAGAACGTAATTCTGCATATAAAGCGCAAATCAAAATCAAATGGAACTCGTCTTCCGTACAACTTTCACAAGAAAAACAAGTTCTAAATTTCCTCGAAATTCCATAGTTTCTACCTTGTTCAATCAACAAATTGTGTGATGAACTCCTAAATTTTGCTAAACATGTTCTAAATTTAGTAATATCAATGTCTGTAACATATTGCTCAGTTCTATTGCAAGGATTATTTCCAACATTTAAAAACCTTTTACATGCATAAAATATTAAGTGGACCTTTTCTATACTATTTACATTATCTAAACCCCAGAGTTCAGATCCATACAATAAAACCGAACAGACTTTAGATTCAAAAACTTTGAAAAAGTTATGCAATGGAGCATACATCAATTTACTAAAGGAATTCAATATTTGTAATAATACTCTCTTTGCTTTAACTGACATTGCCTCTGATATTTTGCATAACGATAGTCTGTTAGTAAATAGTACATCAACATCAGTAAAACTCTTACCAATTTCTATTTCTCTATTTTTATAAAACCATTTTTCATTTTGAGATATACGTCCATCCCTCTTAAAAACGACAATTCTTATTTTATCAATATTAACGTTTAATTTATAAGTGTCACAGAACGTGCTTAAAACATTTAACTGCATTTGTAAACCTTCTAGACATAACATGTCATCTGCGAACATCGGTAGGATATTTTCTGCAATATCAGGAAAAGCTGAATTCCAAGAGTGTTATTGTTGCATAATAATTCATATAATTCATTAATAAATAATGAAAATAATATAGGACTTAAAGTACATCCATGACGAAGTCCTACAGGACATTGAAATGTTTCAGTATTTCCAAGCTTAGTTCTGATAAAACATTTTAAATAGATTTTATAGATCTAAACAAATTGCCTTGATACCATCCTTCTTTAAACTTACAAAAAAATAATACGATTCACTGAATCTTTTTGAAGGTCAATAAAAGCAACATATATTGGTTTACCTTTTTTGTTCAGGTATTTACTTATAATACTATACAAAATAAAGGCATTATCTATTGTAGAATAGCCAGCTCTAAAACCTGATTGGCATTATATGCATCAACATAAAAAATCAATCTCTTTGTTAAAATAGCAATATATATTTTACTAACACTATCTTATAATGAAATCTCTCTGTAATTATTTGGTGTATTAATATTACCCTTCTTATGAAAGGGTATAATAATACTTTCAGTCCAACTACTTGGAAATTCACCATTTACAAATAATCTATTAAATAATTTTAATAACACAGTTACTAATGGAGTTAAACCATGAAATATATGTAATGGCAAGACTTGTCCTGCAGTAGTTTTGTTTATATTTATAGCTTTAATAGATAGTTCAGGTACAAAACGGTCATTGACAAGAAAGTAATCTTCAACCCAAGTCCGGGCATTAAAGTCACCACATAATAATAGGTCATATTCCAATAAATATTTGGTTATTTAAATGTCTGTTGCATTGTCAAGACCATTAGAATAATTCATTTCACCATTTGGAGGAACATATAGTGAGATAAAGATAATGTCTTCCCCAGTTTTAGCATAGACTTGTCAAAACGTAAAATCACTCCGAACTTAAAATATTGACAAATTTCTTTAGCATGACGATCCAAAGAGGTTTTAACTAACACAGTTACACCACCCATAGGTCTATAACCTACTTTTGAGTTTATGCATCACAGCAATGAATAATGTAATGTTGAAAGACATGTTAAGGTAATCACTATTAGTGTCCCAAGTCTCTTGTACAGATATGATATCAAATTTACTAAGTTCAGTTATCGATTCACTTACCGAAGATTTATTCTTAAGACCTTCAATATTCAATGATACGAATGATAATCCATCTAGATGTAACACACATTATGTTTAAGGTAAGCAAAGGTTCGGTTACTCTGAAGACAAGCAAGTGATATTTGAAACTGACGACGAAGAACGTACTGAGGTAGATAAAAGTGCGTTTGCTCACTTAGAAAATAAATCGAAACTCAGGATACGAAACGTTCAAGGTAAGAAAATGATTGTTAGTATTACTATAGTATATATTGCGCATCAAACAACCTATTTAAGATATGTCTAGTGAAAGCTAATTACATGGGGAAATCAATGATGAAATATCAGCTTCAACCAAAGATTGTGTAAATAGAAATGAATATGTTAATATTTAAGTTTGCTAGGTTAAATAAGAATTGTTTATGATCCTATATGCACCATCTCAAGCCAGATACATAAACGCAGCTAAGTAAAATAGTAAAATCGAAAACTGTCTATCGAAATTAGTTTACCACTTTCGCTTTTGTAGGAAGTCCAAGATATTTGTCAGCCACCTTTATAAACTTGGTCTCTAAAATTGTTTTTAAAGCTAACAATATGCTTTTTCAGCTTTATAAGTGTAATTGCAAACCTAAATTTTACAGCTAACTGTATGCTACTTGTTCTAAAGATGCACCGATATGTATATTACTGACTTGATAGCAATTATCAACTGAAAAAAAAGGTTTTATTCCTTTGAAGGTTTGTAGGCAACAATAATTTCCTAACTGTTTAACATTCATCACAAAGTTATATTTTACTCACAATGAGAGAAAACAATATGATTTGAACAATCGCTTACAAATCATTATTTGGAAGTATCAAATAGGTAATATACAATTTAATGAGACATCACGTTCTTGTAAAGTATACAATATTTGCACTGCACGATCACCAGACATTACTATCCTTCTAAATCAGACCCAGAAACACGTTAGAGAAAACGTTGTTCAAAAGGGTATGACCATTCTTCCTCAAATAGTAAGTATAAGTACAAATTAATTTCCTATCTGCTTTTCCTAGTATGAAACCTTCCGAACATTAATTGTTCAATAGAATAACGGAAAACTATCATACAAATAAATAAAGTTTTGCTTTTTTGTTTTTGTGTCTACTACGCTTTTATTTGTTTCCAAGATGCTGCTGACGAAAAGGAAACGACAGTTAAAACATTTCTCGTTACTGACGAACAGCATGGAAATTGTTCTGAAGTACCATTTGCCCACTTTGCAGACTTCGAGAAGGATTGTAAGTTGACTTTAGTGTTTAAACATTCATACACATATATTTTACTAAGCTGACATCATGTATTGTATAAAACATAAATGTGCAACTTGCTTGGTGTTAGTGATTCGAGACAAGAACAATGGAATCGCTTTTTTGACATAAATTATGGGCTTATTCAGTTAATCGGTGTTAGCTATAAAATGTATACCTTAACCAGTGTGCTGGTCTAGGTGTGCCATGACTTGAGTGTGAATGATGTGCTCCATCAGTTTGAGGCATACAGATGTTAATGAAATGGGCCTGTAGTTAGAAGGTGCGGAACGATCACCTTTCTTGAAGATTGGTGTGACTATAGCATGTTTCCGGTCTGTTGGTACCTGGCCTTGGGTTAGTGAAGCTTGTAAGACAAGTGTGAGCGCCGGCGCGACTTCTTTTGCGAATTCTTTCCGGAAGAATGGTGAGATGCCATCAGGTCCTAGAGCCTTGTGAGAATCTATTTCTGAGAGCAGTTTTTGAACACCATTTATTGTAATATTGAATTGATTCATAGTGGGGTATGTGTCTGTGTCCATAGTTGGTGCGTTTGGTAGGTCATTCCCTGTGAAGACACTGCTACTTTGGTTGTTGAGGATCGTGGCTTTACTTTTTGGATCACTGTAGCCAATACCAGCACTCTTTAATACAGAGACGTCACTGCTCTCACATCGCTTACTATTAATGAAGGAGTAGAGTTTCTTTGGACTGCTGCCGTCTGTGACAAGATCATTGACATATGTGTTGTATGCCGATTTGCATTCTCTCTGTGATTCTTTCTGAATGGTTAGGTATTTGTTAAAGTCTTCAGGGTTTCCACTTGCTTTTGCTTTCCTGTAGGCACGTTTTTTTCTTTTAGAGAGGCATTTCACTTTTCTATTTATCCATGGTTTGTGGTTGGTTGAATCTGCTGGAGGTTGTTTTTGATTGTACTGTTTGTTCTATGATGGATAGACATGAGCTTTTGAAGGTATTCCAAATGGTTTCAATGTCAGTATTGACACAGTTTTCTTTAATAAAAGATGAAGTAAAGTTAGAGTCAGCAGTCCTAACTTCGTCAGCATTCATTTTCTTCCATAATGATATTGTCCTTTTTGGTGGTCGTTTTCTAGTGGCAGTTGCTCTCACTTCTACAAAGGCAATATCATGGTCACTTACACCAGGTAGAGGTTTACTGCGAATGACAAAAGTGGGTCTATTTGTGATAAACAAGTCAAGTGTGTGGTCTTTTCTTGTGGGAAACCTAATGATTTGTTCTGAGCCAGTATCATAAAGGAGATCTAGAAAGTTCTGACTAATGTTGTTGTTGTAATTAGACAAGGTGACCGAGTTTAGTTCCCAGTTAATATCTGGTAGGTTTACATCGCCTGCTAACCAAATACATGCATTTGGGTGTTCAACATGTAGGTTGTATATACTCTTCCTTAGCTCTTCCACATAGTGCAGTGAACTGCTAGGTGGACGGTATACAGAGGTTATGATGAGTTTCTGTTTACCTGGACATTCAATTGCCCTTTCCCATAACTAGGTTACTTCCCTAAGTAAATCGACGGTGATGTCCCCTGATAAGGAATAATTCTACTTCCGGGGACTACGCACTACATTGATGATAATGGCGGACTACTGAGAAATTCTTTGTACATTAAAGAAATGCGTTTTACTTACTTGCAAAACTGATAGGCTAAAAGGTTATTTACGGGTCGTTGGCCAACAATGATGGTGATAATTAACGTGAATTAATTACACACTTGGAATGGTCATTTAAGCTCGATATTAGCAATGTGTATGAAGAAAAAACTTGAAATATCCAAATATATATTATATGCTAGTGGCGACAGTTGAAACTGCTTACATTTACGAACTGTTGATGGCGAAATGTTGAAACGTAAATGTTATAGTATGTGCTGATGTCCCAGTGGCACAGTCTCACTGGTACCTGAACTCCGAACATAATTATATACAATTATTTTGCTGACAAATTGTATAATAAATGTCAAGTCCAGTCGTATATGAAAAGGGTCATATTCAGCGTCTGTCTAAATATCATTTGTGGTTTATTAAATGCTTAAACTAATATCCAGTACATATACATCAATAATTATATTATTTTCCGGTTCACCGCTTAAATTACAAGAAATAAATAAATTAAATAAAAATCGTCTGTGATTTGTTCTTGAAGCTATCAATAGGCTACTGTTTTCACTGTGCGAGAGAACGACAACGTGAAACTCTGATCATGTACAGCTATTTTTGTTGTTTCATTATTTGAAATGTATGAAGGTGTGAAAAAAAGAAATTAATTGTGCAGGAATGGGCCCTTAATTACTTACTGAATATCATTGACACGTTAATGAGGAATGTGTTGATTATCCAATTTGCTGGCGTGTTAAAAGAATACTCAATTTTGGCATCTCGTTTAGACATTCATAAAACATAAAAAAGCCTTATAAGCCAAAAATAGCTATAAAAGCTGTAACATATCTATCATCTTCATCTTTTAGAATATTTATCTACAAGGACTTTTATACATACATGTATATATATAAGTCATTGATATCTATCAATTCCACAGAGCTCTATCAATAAAACCACGTTCGTATAATATAATTGTGAAACTACTTGTATTAAATCTAGGACCGTTATACCTGGCATCATTATATATATACACACACATATAATCATTTATTACAACAGCCTGGCTACCCTTATTATGTAAAACTTATTTACGGTTCCAAAACGGCTATGTCTTCAAAATACAAAATATTTATTAATTTACAGTTAAGTTATGCTGTCCGATAATGCTACCGAATCATACCGCTCTTTCATAGAATAAAATATTTCCCTTTCGAAATTACTACATGTACATGCCCCCTATTATGTAATATAGCATGTTTCTGCAGAATAAACGTAATATCGTGTTGTTTTATGGTCCCATAAACCAATTAACAATAAAAGTATCAACTGAAACACTGATTGTTAATGATTAACTTTGACTTCTCACCGGGGTGCATCAATTAGCGCTACACGTGGCAAACATACCATAAAGATCGTCTGCGATAAGATTAGTTGATGTTACTGTGGTATGACAATGTATATACTGACCCATAATCATCGATACAATTAATATACAATATCTTTTATATCACGCAATATGTCATAAATCGATGATTTACACATCTAACCAAGCTTGTATTCGTTATTAAGAATCGTGACAAAAAACTGATTTATTTAATTGTTCTTTACTGAAGAAATAATAAGTATGAAACTACGCGGAATACTTACATTATGAATTTAAACAATTAGTAGAAATTTTCATATTTATTTACCAATAAGGATGTGTACTAACTGTCATGTGTTTGGTATTTACAGAAACCCAAATTAGTAAAATCATGATACAATAAAATATAAATTTCAACATACTTGGACATATACAACACTATCCTTAAGATCATAAAGTCGAGACATCGTTGAATATTAATTTACTGAACAAAGAAAATATTGAGCAATAGTTATTAGTTATTTTAAAGTGTTTAAAAGTAAATTTATAGTTGAAAGATGGTTTGTCCAGAGACGTATTATACATTATACGTCTCTGTTTTGTCTAACTAATTGTTCAACACATTTGGTATAAGATATGTACATGTGCAGCTTCTTTATCTTTAAGTATTACATATATCATTTAATTGTTAAACTTAATCATGCCTTCATTGTATTATTTGTGTTTGCTTATAAATATTCGTGTAGACCTGCAGTCAACTTAAATTATTATGACATAATCTAATGTCGGGGTATATGTACGTCAATGATTAACTTGCTACATTTTACACTTCCGGGAGACACAATGATAATTATGTTGATTGTTACGAATTTAAAAACATTCATTTAAATACTGCACTTTGAAAGTCTACATATAATATGTCACATAATGTTTGTTTGCCAAGATATCGCTAATTGTCTGTGTATAGACCAATTTTCTGTTCAATTCGTTTTTTAATTAATAATAACAATTTTCGTCGGGTTTTTTTTATCAAATCACATGCATGTAAAATATTAATAATATTACTGGTTTTCAAACTAATGTGTGAAAAAACTTAATTATTGACTGAATAGTATCAGGTTGACGAAACAGTATTGACTTTTCCTATATGTGTTCTGCTTGGCGAATTAAGATGTAGATAATATTTTTATCGCATGCACACTGCCAACAAGAACGACAATCTTCCAAGGGAGACTACCTAGTTATGGGAAAGGGCCATACTGGCAGCTGTTATTTCTGTGAATGAATTGTCTTGTGTTACATTTTGCTTGAGACTTTTCGGACGGACATTCGGTCAGACAAGCTTGAAATTCTGTTGGACTGAAAGGAAATTTGCCGGGCGGATGAACTGATGAGACAAGATTCTTTAACAGACCAACACAGTCTGTCGGACAATCCATCATTATTCGCAAAGTCTGAATCTTGTCGGCTTGATTTGTTTTAACTCAGTGCCATGACACAATAAAACCAGTGTTAAAACCATCCGATGATTAGACATCCCACATTCTATAATATGTAAAAACAGAAAAAAAATCTTATATGTAAACAATTTTTTTTGAGAAGTCAACAATATGTACAATTTATACAAACTGTCGTCATGCATAGCACATACTGCATGATACAGGAAACAAAAGGCCACAATTAACTTACAATGATAGCAACACTTATCAAGGGGTTAATAACCAATATTACATTCTGACCTAGAAATAACAAGAGACAAGTCGGCATTCAGAGTAATCTAAGACAGAGATGTGAGATATTAAATATCTAGTTTCAAATTTGAACTAGTTATGGTTATATTAGTACAGCACCAAATAATAAGTAAAAAATATATATATGTGTAGAAGAGACAACTTTAACAGGCATAAAATACAGGATTAGTACTGTTCACGGCAACATGCCGTACATTACATGTAAACAGTACAACCTCTGTACAGCAACACCCTGTGGGAGCTGCAAATATTGGCCATTGTTTAGAGGTCGTTGCTCTATAGAGGTTAATTCTACTGCAAATATCAACTTTTGAAGGTGTTGTTATAGAGAGGTTGTTGATCTACAGAGGGCCACTCTGGAGAGGTTTTACTGTACATTAATTCAGCTTGTCTGATATAACCAAATACCAAACAGTTCATTAGTTTAGAAACTTGGGAAATAGAAAATGTGGTTGTTATTGGCAAGTGGTCTTTATTCAGAGGTCATTTTGTTTTAATTAATCAACGACTTATTTAAACGAATGGCCTTTGTTCAGAAGTGACCACTAGTTAACACAGGCTTGACTGTACACCTAATTTAAAACATTCGAAGAATATCAAGATATCTAACAAAATAGATCATCTACAATGAGTCATAAAATTTAAACAACATACAATTTTTATACCACACAAATGGTCATTTAAGTTTCAACTTTTCCAACTTCCTGATAAAAACATGTACGTATATCAAAATAATATTCATTATTATCCTTTATCAATGTTTTTTTCTACATAGTTTGTGGCTATTTTTCAGACTTTATTAACTACAACTTTGAAACTTGAACCCTTGCTCAAGGCATTTCTTGACCCTGAAACAATATAAGAATAAGACAATGAAATATCATACATTGTTGTACAAAGCACAGCAAACTATCGCATATTTATATTCTGTCTTATGATTTCATAGATGCACAAGTTTTTTCAACAGATATTAGAAATATGGTTTAAACGAATTAATGAACAAAGAGAGAATGATATTGGTAATCGTTTTCATGTCACTAATTAATGCATTGGTTGTTGGACCCCTATTATTTTTTAATTAGTTTATCACACCCACTGATTACATCTTGAAAACACATGTTTGACCCTCAGGCGAGTGTGAAAACTATTTTCATATGTAAACAACAGGTGATATATACGACCCCTTACCGTTTTCCCAATTTCATCGCTTATCTAATTGTAATCAGTAAGGATCGTATCAACAATTTTACGGTATTTTGACAGGTAGCCAGGCGATATATAACACTGCAAATTGGACTGAGATCAAACGAAATTGATACCGGAGACAATGCTTGGATTATACAAATTAGTGACAAAATATGACAGAAAAAAGCACTCAAGTGCTGATAGTTTGATTTGATAAATCACGAAGATGAACATGTGGACTTTTTCATTTAGATACTAATATAAAATATCGTACATACGTTATCTTCTTAATTAGATAAAAATATAATTTATATTAAATAAATATAGTAAAACATAAAGTTTTTGTTGTTGTAACAAGTACAACAGAGAAACAAACAGAACTCACCCTTTACGGCAAAATATCGATTGAATTGTTTCTATCCTCGTTTGACGTCACATCCGGAAAGGGAATTAACTCTTGCGCGCATGAAATCGGTTAAATGAAAGGGTCTATAGGTTTTTTAGTCTGCTTGTCATTAATCGGGGTATTCATACATGTACTGTCTCCAATTTGTAGTTTCAATGGAAGATGTGAGCTCTCTGTCCATAATAATACCTCACATATATGTCTAATACTGTTTACAGCTTTGGATGTTATATAATAGTCAATTACGCTGCTACCATTTTTATTGATAAAAGTGTAATCACCTGAGCCAAAACGTCCATTCAGAATCTGGCAGCCAAAGGTTTTACAAAATAGCAACAAGTCACGACCGTTTTTATTTACTAATGTATCAGCCGATTTTCTTGGTATGCCAATATCTCCATCCAATACTTCATGCAAATCTCTAAGTTCAGGTACAAAAAGGTCATTGACAAGATAGTCATCTTCAACACAAGTCCGGGCATTAAAGTCACCACATAATAATAGGTCATATTCCAATAAATATTTGGTTATTTAAATGTCTGTTGCATTGTCAAGACCATTAGAATAATTCATTTCACCATTTGGAGGAACATATAGTGAGATAAAGATAATGTCTCCCCAAGTTTTTAGCATAGACTTGTCAAAACGTAAAATCACTCCGAACTTAAAATATTGACAAATTTCTTTAGCATGATGATCCAAAGAGGTTTTAACTAACACAGTTACACCACCCATAGGTCTACCACCTACTTTTGAGTTTATGCATCACAGCAATGAATAGTGTAATGTTAAGACATGTTAAGATAATCACTATTAGTGTCCCAAGTCTCTTGTACAGATATGATATCAAATTTACTAAGTTCAGTTATCGATTCACTTACCGAAGATTTATTCTTAAGACCTTCAATATTCAATGATACGAATGATAATCCATCTAGATGTAACACACATTATGTTTAAGGTAAGCAAAGGTTCGGTTACTCTGAAGACAAGCAAGTGATATTTGAAACTGACGACGAAGAACATACTGAGGTAGATAAAAGTGCGTTTGCTCACTTAGAAAATAAATCGAAACTCAGGATACGAAACGTTCAAGGTAAGAAAATGATTGTTAGTATTACTATAGTATATATTGCGCATCGAACAACCTATTTAAGATATGTCTAGTGAAAGCTAATTACATGGGGAAATCAATGATGAAATATCAGCTTCAACCAAAGGTTGTGTAAATAGAAATAAATATGTTAATATTTACGTTTGCTAGGTTAAAAAAGAATTGTTTATGATCCTATATGCACCATCTCAAGCCAGATACATAAATGCAGCTAAGTAAAATAGTAAAATCGAAAACTGTCTATCGAAATTAGTTTACCACTTTCGCTTTGCAGGAAGTCCAAGATATTTGTCAGTCACCTTTATAACCTTGGTATCTAAAATTGTTTTTAAAGCTAATAATGTGCTTTTTCAGCTTTATAAGTGTAATTGCAAACCTAAATTTTACAGCTATCTATATGCTACTTGTTCTAAAGATGCACCGATATGTATATTACTGCCTTGATAGCAATTATCAACTGAAAAAAAAGGTTTTATTCCTTTGAAGGTTTGTAGGCAACAATAATTTCCTAAATGTTTAACATTCATCACAAAGTTATATTTTACTCACAATGAGAGAAAACAATATGATTGGAACTATCGCTTACAAATCATTATTTGGAAGTATCTAATAGGTAATATACAATTTAATGACACATCACGTTCTTGTAAAGTATACAATATTTGCACTGCACGATCATCACACATTACTATCCTTCTAAATCAGACTCAGAAACACGTTAGAGAAAACGTTGTTCAAACAGGTATGACCATCCTTCCTCAAATAGTAAGTATAAGTACAAATTAATTTCCTATCTGCTTTTCCTAGTATGAAACCTTCCGAACATTAATTGTTCAATAGAATAACGGAAAACTATCATACAAATAAATAAAGTTTTGCTTTTTTGTTTTTGTGTCTACTACGCTTTTATTTGTTTCCAAGAAGCTGCTGACGAAAAGGAAACGCCAGTTAAAACATTTCTCGTTACTGACGAACAGCATGGAAATTGTTTTGAAGTACCATTTGCACACTTTGCAGACTTTGAGAAGGATTGTAAGTTGACTTTAGTGTTTAAACATTCATACACATATATTTTATTAAGCTGACATCATGTATTGTATAAAACATAAATGTGCAACTTGCTTGGTGTTAGTGATTCGAGACAAGAACAATGAAATCGCTTTTTTGACATACATTATGGGCTTATTCATTTAATCGGAGTTAGCTATAAAATGTATACCTAAACCAGTGTGTATACAGAATTTTATTATTGACTGCAAAATAGTCATTGTGCCTCGAACGACCCATGACCTCAAAGAAAACTCAGCCCAAGAGTTTTGTCCGTAAGGTGATAATTGGTACAATTGAAATGCAAAATATAGAAATTAAATTCAATGATTGCAGGCAAGAGTAGATTCGCCTACGAAAGCGATGATGTTATAGCATTCACATCAGAAAATGAGCATATCGAAATAGGGGAAGATTCGTTCAGAACGTACGCCAGTGGAACAAAAGTCTTTATTACACCCAAGTTGTATAGTGGAAGTGGTGAGAGATTTTACATTCAACTTTTTTTCTGGTTATTTTTGATAATATTTGCATTAGTAGTATGTGCTCAGGTTCATTCATCAATTGCTATATTTGTTTATAGGTTAATATTTTCAGGCCCATGTGAACAACATATTTACATACATAAGTATATACAAATACATAGACGTAATATGGTGACGAAAGAAATGGTATAAATTAACATTTAAGATTGGTTACCACATATATACAACTACTGTTTACACGGAGGAGGAAAGAAAGTTTATAGTTCATACCTTTATGCGTATCTAATAGAAAAAAGAGGGAAAAAATGATCTGATGACTTTGACTTAACGAAAATTTACAGCAATAATAAAAAGAAAGAGACAGAGAAATATATATATACTGTAGAACGCTTTAATTTCGTGAGGTCAAAATTACGCGTTTTTTGTTAAAAATCAGCTGATTTGTTTATTCACGTATTTATGAATTCGCGACGTCGTCAGGCAGGAATAAAGTGCGATCAGAGACTTGCTGTCGTTGCTTTAATATTTTTGTGTCACACCTGATCTGTATGACATTTAAGTCGTGATTTAGTGTTTTATATCTAATAAAGTATGATAACAATAGATTGATAATAGTTTGGTATTGTGGTGGAAATTATGTTTTACAAACAGTAGGTAAGTGTGAAAAACTGTAACTAGTATGTTAAACGATGTCCAAAATTGTTCAACAAACGATAGTTTAATAAAAGTAATATTATAAAAAGATTAGATTGGAAACATTAAAGGTACATCTTTACTGTAATATATTGTTTTCAACAGATTAACTAAACTTATTATTCTACGGTAAATTACTACTACTGACTTAAATTGCGTATTTTTGGACAAACTCATTTTCGAATATACAAAACTCAGTATTTATTCGCGACATTTATGAATTCGCGAGGTATTCGATTCGCTAATATTAGCGAAAATAAAACTAACGCGAATAAAACCAGTTCTACAGTATATATATATATATATATATACTTATACTAAGTGTTTACTACTTAATTGACATGGTAACGATTAAAGATATTTTAACCGGGATGATATAATGTAATATTTACATGACGCAATCAAATAGAGGACGATTTACACATATATATACAATGTACATTATAACATTCTTACTGATGACATGTTTACGCTTATATATACATTATGGCACACTAACTGATGACATATTTGCATTCATTATAACATTCTTTCTGATGAATCGATTACACTTACATATATCAATCATCAATATATACATACATTGCAAAGTTATATTTTACTCACAATGAGAGAAAACAATATGATTAGAACTATCGCTTACGAAGCATTATTTTGAAGTATGAAACAGGTATTATACAATATAATGAGACATCACGTTCCCTTACGCGTACATCACGTCGCATAAAATACCAAACAAATCCCTTTTTCAAATTATTATTTGGTAATCATGAATGCACGAAGCAACTGAGAGGCGCAATCTGAATTATAAAGAACGGCACTTCAATGGTTTATGTACATTATGAAATAATGTAATGGACAAAATGTAACAAAATTAATATCATTTCAAAAGCTGAAAAAAACTGACATGAGTCAAACTGCATTAAACTACGCTAAACTAATTAGTCGTTAGCTGTAACTATAACGTCCTAGATACAGACAGACTTTTCCTCAACAAATCCTTACGTTTCCATCCTTTCCCGTGTAGTCAAACAACGAACACATCTCTTTAAAGGGGCATACCCAACAACTTGGTGCATCTAGAATCAAGGCAAAATGATGATAAATTAGAAGCTTGTAAAGAAAAAAGTCGACGAAAAAAGTTTCAGCCAAAAATTCATCCAATTAAAAATAGAATCACAAAAATATGTATTTGTGACACATACATTTAGTCATGGAAATGTCATGTAGTCATCAGAGAAGTATGTCAGCAATCAGCAAATTTGAAATTTATCTCTTCTTTGAAGTGTGCATGCCTATAAGTTTCAACAAAAGATCGGAAATCTTTGGTATTGTTGTACATTTTTTTAGTGTTAGTGATTTATTATTTATAGCTATGATTTATGACGTTAGTACCTAAACTAGTCATTTTATGACCCAAGTTCTTCTTGCAATTGTCCATTATATATTGTTTTACATATACATCTAGCACATTTTTACACTTTCACAGAATGTTTGTCAGTTGTAGGGTATGCCCCTTCTAGGTTTCGCCGGCAAAATATCCCCTTTCACAAAGCCGTTACAAAAAGCCCAATCTTTCCAACGATTGAAAGTGTTTCCCTTCTTTTAACAAGTTGTTTCAGGTCTGGATTTCGGTAATAATTCTGGAAGAAGGTCCACCGTGCTCATTCAAACCTCAGGTTATTCTTCTATTTCATTTTATTAGCCTGAAAAATTAAATGTAAACCGAAGACAATACTCGAATTTCAACGTTGATTTGACATGTTATTTTTACATAAGTTAACATGAAACCGATGGTCTTACAAAAAAAAACACGGTGAAATCACTATTAAGTCAACTACACTATATACAGATATATGTCTTTAGTCGTATGCGCTGAAACCACATTTAAATTAAATATACAGATATACAGACGAAGTTGTCTAGTCAGTGTTTACCCATTTTACCATAATCTTAAAATTTAAAGTTCGACGATACAGTATAAAAATGTATCACCTTAAAATACTCAATGTAACACAAATACATTCCCGACATCATTATGAATTATACTTTCTAAAATCAATATATAATATCAACATTCGAAAAGCTGGGTCAATATTGCCAACTTGATGATATGTCTCGGCTATAAAAAATAATGAACCCATGAACGCGTTCAACTTCGATTTTACTTACTACATCATGTATCTTGGAAAGGGAAACAAATAAATCTACATGGCTACCCAAGGCATCTATTCCCTGACAAGATTCGTTCCATATGCTGAATAGAAAATAAGAATCTTAATTTGCATTGTTGGATGAAGTGAATCAGTCGACTTCTTAACTTTATTGAAATCGATCTTGGATCAATATCAATAATTCAAACGATAAAACCAAATGCTCTTAATCTACTATTTGTAACAAATAATCTCTCTTTCATTTTAAAAGTCTGGTAACTATAAGACATAATCTGAAATTACAAAAAGCAAAATTCTGCAATTCCTTGTAATTTGACACAAAACCATTTTACTTTCTGGTGGTGCGCTAAAATATGTGAAATCAACTGTAAGTTACCCTATAAGCAGCGACCAATTCCCTCAATGTGGAAGACTTAAATTTCTATGATTCCCGTACAATATCTAGGACATTTCTTAAAAATTCTAATACTTAACTGCTTCCTATGATTATATACATGGATGCGTAAGGAATAACACCACATCAAGGCAGATGTAACTTTATATAATGCCTAGATTTTTCGTCATTTCTACAGTCTTGCCACACAAAGAAACATTAAAACAGACCTTCCCTTGGCTCTCCATACTGAAATCAAGGCCTGTGTAATTTTAATGAATATAAAACATGCATAATTGTTACTGTAGAACTAAAATTTACTATATAAGTTTATCAAGTGGTTTTTTGAAGTCCACGAAAACCCAAGATATTCTGTATGTGGCATGTAAATTGTATATATGAAGCTGACCTAAGATCAAATTTAATCATACTACTACATTTGTATAGAAAGACAATGCTATTTTATATCTTAAAACTTGACATATTATTTCCGTAAATGCAAATTCACAATTCTCAAATCTAACATAATAAATATGCTTTTGTCCTTGTTCATATTCATAATAACTATCAGTGAATATAATTTCATAATCATATAATCGGATCTTTTAATGAAACTTTTGAAACCTTAGCTGGACAAGCAATGAAAGTTATTTTTAAACTTGAGTCATATTTAATCAAATATCCTTGTGTAACAATTTAGCATAAACTAGACTTGTTTGTTAAACTGATTTTACCAATTCTTAATTATGGTTCTGAAGTCTGGGGTATAAATCATAGCGTAAGATTAGAAGGAATACATTAACATTTTTGCAAAACAATTTTGGGGGTGAGATGTCAAAAACAAAATAATTTTATTTATGGTGAGTTGGGTAGAACTAGTCTAAAATCAAGAAGAGCACTAAATATTATTAGATACTGGTTAAAATTATGCAGTCTGGTGAAACAAGATATGTATACAAAATGTATTCTTTAATGTATAGTGATGTAGATAATCACAACCATAATTCATGGGCATTGAAGGTTAAAGATATATTACAGTCTCTAGGTTTATAAGAAGATTGGTTAAATCAAGGTGTTGGAAATGTTTGAGTTTTTATCAACTTAGTTAAACAAAGAACTACTGATATTTTTATACAAAATTGGAATGCTGAGATAAACGATTCTTCCTGTGTTGGATGTTATTCTTTATTTGCTAATTTTGGGCTGCAACCATATTTTATGTGTATTAATAGAGAAAAAAATCGCATTTCATTGTCACGTTTAAGAGTGTCAGCTCATAGATTAGAAATGGAAACTTGTAGATGGCATAAACAAGTAGCAATACCCTTAAATGAAAGGAAATATAAATCTTGTTTAAATTGTTTAGAAGATGAGTTTAATTTTTTGCTCGAATGTCAATTGTATAATGATTTGAGGGAAAATGTATAAAAAATATTATTGGAGAAGACCAAATATACCAAAATTCATTGCATTAATGACTTCAGATAATTCAATTCAATTAAGAAATTTGTCAATGTATATCAATAAATCTTTGGAAATCAGAAATGCACTATACTTTGAATGATACTACAAAACAAATAAATTTATCTATTCTTATGCTTTCTTTTAAATGTTAAATTGTGCCTTGAATCACAGTGTTGGTGTGTGTGAATGTAGAGCTTTATTTATTTATTTTGTGTCTTACACTAAGCAGAAAAAAATTCATTTACATAGTTTATTATGTGGTACCTATCATTATTTATAACATGCTATTGCTGCTATATGTTTATGTATATATGAAACTTATAAATACACATCTTTTAACAATGTTTTTCAATCATCACTCCGGCTTTTTTTTCGATTGTACACCAACTGTACCGACTGACATCTGCACTATGGGAGAACTCCCTTGCACTTCTCTCGAAAATTCCGAACTTCTCTTCATTGTTGACTTATTTCTTGCATCGAATATTGCAAAGTAAAATGTCCATTATTTTGTTCAATAACATCGTCCATTGTCAAAACAACTGTACATGTACGTGTATCTGAAGATTTATAGTCCGCTCAGTTACGCCTCGCAAAACTGAATGGCCACTTTACTAAAACAACACGATTTGACTTGCGCCATAAATATGGCGCGAAATGAACTGTCCGTGACTCAATTACACAATAGGGAAAATAGTTTTCGTTAATTCGTTAACTCAAACTCAGAAATCTAAATTTCTTGCAAAGTATACAGTATTTGTACAGCATGATCATCAGACATTACTACCCTCCTCAATCAGACTCAAAACAAAGTTAGAGATAATATTATTCAAAAGTGTAACCATTAATCCTTGATTTATAGGCACAAGTACAAATCAATTTCATATCTACTCTCCCTAGTATGAATACTTCTGAACAATAATTGTTCAATAAAATAACGGAAAACTATCATACATATAAATACAGTTTTGTTGATTTTGTTCTTATATCTTGTACAATGTACGCTGTCATTTCTTTCCAAGATGCTGTTGACGAAAATGAAACGATAGTTAAAACATTTCTCGTTACTGACGAGCAGCATGGAAAATGTTCTAAGGTTCCATTTACACACTTTGAAGACTTCGAGAAGGAATGTAAGTTGACTTGTGTGTTTAAACATTCATACACATATATTTTACTAAGCTGTGGTTGTGAGTTATGGGGTATAGACAAAATGATACAGATAGAAAACATTCATATATATGCATGTAAACGTTTTTTGAATGCATCTCAGCATGCATGTAATGTAGTAATTATGGCTGATTTAGGTAGATATCCTTTGCAAATTGCCACCTCTGAGCGTTGTATTAAATATTGGTTTCGCATTTTAGAATGCAAACCTGATCGTCATATTAGACTATGTTACGAAATGCTAAAATTGTATGATAGCCTTGTTTATGTTAACTGGGTTACTAATATTCGTTTGAATTTATTTAGAAATGGTTTTGGCTTTGTTTGGGATTCTCAGTATGTTGCTGATAAAAAAATATTTTTATATCAATATACCCAACGTTTAAAAGACCAGTACTTACAGATATGGAGGCAAGATTGTATAAGTAATAGTAAACTTTCTAGTTTCTACATCCATTATAAAAAAGACTTTGGATTGGAATCGTATGTTGATTGTATTGATTTATTGAAATATAAACGTTATATAACCAATTACAGAGCATCCTCTCATTGTCTTATGATAGAAGTCGGAAGGCATCAAGGTATTCCACGTAATCAACGTTTTTGTAAATTTTGTCGAAGTACCATAGAGGACGAGTACCATTTTGTATTAATTTGTCCTCTGTATTTTACCATTAGAAAAAAATATATTCCTAATAAATTTACAATTCACCCATCATTTATTAAGTTTATTAGTCTTATGGTCAGTAAAAATGAAATCTTGATTAGAAATCTGTCCATGTATTTAGTCAACGCCTATACTGAAAGGAATAATTACATAAAAAATCTGTCAAATTTGTAAAGATTTATTGTATTTTCAAATGCATTACATTTTGATTACAATAAAAAGTAATATTAACTATCGATTGATTAAATTATATATTAAACAATGTGTAGATTTTTTACTGAATGCAATTATTTTTTCTCTCATGTTGTGTACAATTACAGATGAAAGAATACTTTATATGGAGGAAGGAAGAGTTTTATTGTACATGTTGTATGATTATTGAACTATCTATTCCAATATACACTTGTATTTTTTCTAAAATTGCATTTGCAATTCGACTCTCTATTTGTTTAAATTGTAATGCTATAATTTGTATTTTGGGCCGGAGGCCTATATTACGTAAATAAACTACAGTAAAACCTCGATTATCCGAACACCGATTATCCGAATACCCGGTATTATCCGAATAAAATCTACGGTCCCGATTACGTTGCTATATATTTCAACTACAACGAACCCCGGTATACGAATCGGATTTTACGAATACCTGGTGTAATCCGAATACATTATTTGGTCCCTAAAGTTACGAATGCGCGTATTTTCACACCTATTATTCGAATTCGTCAATTGATAACAATGGCCAATTGAGAATCAAATGTCGTGTGACAAACTATGTGTAACATCAATTCATACATGAAGCGTGTCAACAGTTTAATTATCGTTAAGTTGACCATATTGTTTGTTACGATTTTATACTAATCGCGACGAATATTTAAATTCACAATGATCTCGGGTATAATAAGTTAATACGCGTACGTACCTGGTGATCTGTATTCCAGCGTCATTCAAAATTTAAAAACTAATTCGAACACAATTAATACAAAACTAACTAGAATATGATGATTTAGTGAAAAAAGGTTCCAACCAGAAAAACATTACATCTTCGATTTTAAAATGTGACATCATAGCGATGCCTAGTCGATCGTTAGTAAATAACGTGTGAATGACATAATTTTGGGTCGGATTGTGTTCTGCATAATCCATAAATACGCGGGTATTCATTTAACAAGAATAATTGTTTCATTTGTTAACCCATATACATTCATAAAACAAAGATAAATAATTAGTGTTTGTTATATATTTGATTTTATTCTTATTATAACGTCGTGTTTGCATACGAGATTTAACTCCCTTGTAAAATACGGACAGTACGGAATTTATCGTTTCCAAACAGTACATCATACTGAAATGGATTATTCGAAACCATGGATTATCCGAATGATTTTTCAGGGCCCAATGACATTCGAATAATCGAGGTTTTACTGTATTGATATTGATTGATCTAAGCTGCATTTATGTGTTGTATAAAACATATGTGTGCAAATTGCCTGGTGTTAGTAATTCGAGACAAGAACAATGGCATCGCTCTTTGACATAAAGTATGGGCTTATTCAGTTAATGGAGTTAGCTATAAAATGTATATCTAAACCAGTGTGTAAACAGAATTTTATTATTGACTGAAAAATTATAATTGTGCCTCGATCGACTCACGACCTCAAAGAAATCTCAGCCCAAGAGTTTTGTCCGTAAGGTGATATTTGGTACAATTGAACTGCAAAATATAGAAATTAAATTCAATGATTGCAGGCAAGAGTAGATTCGGCTACGAAAGCGATGATGTTATAGCATTCACATCAGAAAATAAGCATATCGAAATAGGGGAAGACTCGTTCAGAACGTACGCCAGTGGAACAAAAGTCTTTATTACACCCAAGTTGTATAGTGGAAGTGGTGAGAGATTTTTCATTTAAGTTTTTTCTGGTTAATGTTGATAATAATTGTATTAGTCGTATGTGCACAGGTTCATTTTTCAGTTGATTTAGCTCACACGAGCTCATGATGAGCTTTTGTGATCTGTCTTCGTCCGGCGTCGTGCGTCGTTAAACTTTTATTTTACACTAGGGCCACATTTCTAGCTCAATTTTCGCAAAACTTGGTCAGAATGTTAATATCGACAAAATCTCTTACGAGTTCGATAATATGCCATTTGGGGTCAAAGACCAGGGCCAAATATGGGAAAACCTTGTGGAAACTATAGAAATCACTGTTTTGATTGGATCTTCATGACACTTTGTCAGAATGCTTATTTTCATAATATGTAGGTCAATTCCGATAATGGGTCATCTGCGGTCAAAAACTAGGTCACTATGGCAAATTGCTGAGTTTCCTCAGTTTCCTAGTAAGGAATAGATAATAACTATTATAACACTAAAATGATATATGTATTGTTTTTTCGTTTTTGAATTTTGAAATCATCTGAAGTATCAGACATTTCATTATTACATTTGTATCGTGTCAATACTTTAGAAGTGATAGATGATGATTTACAGCAACAACCTAGTGATGGTAATAATTATTCCTAAATATTGCCTCTAAATTCATAAATTAATGATATAACTAATTTACGTATTGATCAATATGCTGTCATTTCAAAAGGTGAGGAGTGACCTATAGTACGTAACGTGTACATGTATAGAAAAGGAAAGAGACAAACACCAAAAGAGAGAAGATGTCTTGTGAACAAATATTGACAATGGCTGTATATCGACATTTCATTTGTCTGGATGTAACTTTTGGAAGTTGGATTATTTCTGTCTGCAATCGAAACATATTTAATACTTTTTTTCAATACTTTTAATGATTACGTTAGAATAACTGTGGAATATAAAGCCATTAGAAACTTGATAGCAAATTTCTGTTAACATTATATTTTCTGATAGATACGCATTAGTTCTAACTTTTTATTATGATAATTCCAGCTAGTTCAAGGTCCACGCCAGAAATAGGAACATTAACGACAGGTAACGTATGCCGCTATTGGTTTAATTATCATCAAAACATAATCTAGACCTGCACTTTATCACATTTCATTGCGTCTGAGATGCATTATGTCTTTCTTAATTGCCAGGAGAAGTGAAGTATTTCACAGCAATTATTTGCTGTATTGTTTATTTTACAATAATAAAAAAGTGAATTTTGACGTTTATCGTTAAATGTTTTTCACCAAGTATGTAAAACATTATCAGAAATGTATAGCTTATTAGCCTCCGCACAGAAGAAATGACAAAAAACACAACATTATCATTGTAATTGGGAAAACTATTTCTTGATAGAACAAACGTTTCTAAATATCATGAAAACGATAAGAAATATTTAATTGATGATACGTGGGTTCGACAGGTACAGATGTACAATATATCACAAAAAGGAGATGTCCGAAGTATTTGCACCATTGCCTACGCAGATCGGCGCGTGCAACAATGAGACAGTAATTTGAAGTTTTATGAAGGACAAACATTTTCTTGTTTGAAAATTCTGAAAGTTTGAAAAGATAGCTGCAGTTTCCATTTTCAGATTTATCTATTTGCAACATACCTATTTAAAACTTCAGCAAACCATGCCACTAAGTATCAAATTTTAATTTACTAGGTGTAGAATATATACGATCTGAGTTATCAAGAAGAGGTATCGATAAGCTTGAGGATACTCTGAAGGAATCTATGGACATTCCACTGCGGCCATTATCAATTTGTGTTACTGGTGAAAGTGGACAGGGGAAGTCACTGTTGATTAATGCGATGAGGGGTATGTCTCCTAGAGATGATAGATGTGCTAAAGTCGGTGTTACAGAAACGACGAAGTTGCGTACTTCGTACGTCCATCCAAAAAATAAGGATATTGTCTTTTGGGAAGTTCCTGGTGTAGGAACTAAAATTTGTCGAAAAGATGAATATCTCTCAAAGATTGGTTTTGAAAAGTACGACTTTTACATCATTTGTTCGGCTACGCGCTTTTCAGAAAACGATAATTGGCTGTTCAATGAAGTAATAAAACAGGACAAACGATGCTTCTTTGTTCGAACGAAAATAGACACTGACATTAGCAATTCAAAATTAGATTTGGGCGAAGGATTTGACGAAGATAAATTGAAAGAAACAATAAGACAAGACTGTAAGAATAACCTTTATAATAAGTGTCCTGTATTTCTTATTAATAGTCATGAAAGATTTCAATATGATTTTCCAAAATTTATGAACGCTTTGATTAATGACGCACCGCTTGAGCAGCAGCGGTCTTTGGTGTGCGCTTTAGATTCATTATCAACGGAGATTATTGAAAAGAGAGCTGACTTCCTAAAAAGTGAGGTATGGAAAATTGCACTTATATCAACAGCAACGAAAGGTGCTACACCAATTTATAAATCTTATATCCAGAAAATTATTTCGGAATATGAAGAACATTTCGAACTGACTGATGCCCATATCAAGAGGTATGCCGATATGATATCGGTACCATTGGCCGATTTAAAAAGAAAAGCAAACCTAAAGGTTTACACTGACTACGATTCGTTATTGGTTACATCAATGGGTGTCTTACCTGCAATCCAGCAAATGACAGGCAAAGAAATCATGAAGATGAAAGTCCCGGTTTTGGGTATTATGTCAGTAAGTGCATATAGGTTATATCAGTCAACTGAAGATAAGTTGACAAGATTCATCGATGATATGAAAATGGATGCAATTTCAATTTATAACTTGGTTGCAAAAAAAATCTAGAAAACAACAAACATAAACAAAAAATCCATATATTAGACATCTCATCCAAGCAAAGGTAGAACAAATATAAATTGTTTAATGTCGATATTGTACCCCACCTTCCGTTTTATACCTGGCTTAAACGTTCACATTTATGAGATTCCTATAATTGTATTGATAATGATTGCCTTTATATTCAACGTGTATTAAGTACAACATCTTTTAATGATGATGCTCGTAATTATTCTCATCATTAGCAAGCATACTTATGCATATACTTTTGCCCGAATGTTCATAAATTCACGAATTGCATGCTCCTAACATATCTGACCATTGCTGAATAAATACAAGCCTTGTACATTGCATTGAATCGTGCGTCGTAAGGCGTCAACTTTTTCATTTCTTCACCAACGTCTCCTTTGAAACCAACGAGTCAAATATATTGAAACTTTATAAATAGAAGTCATTCTTGGATGGTTCTCTATCTGATTCTTTCAAATCTATTTGATCCATATAGAACCATAGCTGTCATGGCAACCAAAAGAAAAAAAATCAAAAATGGCCCAGACCAAAGTATTTAGGCATGTAGTATTGCCTCGAAGACCTCTGTCAAATTCCTTCAAATAATAACAATTGTGTCAAAATTGGCCCAGGCCAGGGGTCATTTGAATTTACATGTGTGTAGGGAAAACTTTTAAAAATCTTCTTAAACCACAATGCACAAAGCCTACATATTCGACATACAGCGTTGCTTAGTAGACCTATACTAAACTCCTCCGAATTATGCCCCTTGGGAAAAATTTACTCGGCCCTGATAGCCATTGATTAAAGATTTATGCTTTTATAGGGAAAATGTAAGAAAAATAGTAACAAATCTCTGAAAACATTCGGCCAAACTTTAGGTATTTGGTAGGTAACATTGCCTTGAAGACCTCTACTAAATTCCCTCTAAATGTGCCCCCTTCTGAACATTTGCCCCACCTCATGGATCACTTGATTAAACATACGAGTCTCGCAGGCTTACATAAAGGAAACTTTAGAAAAATCATAAACAACAGCTGGCCTGATTTCAAATTAATTTTACAGAAATGGTCCTTGGGTAATTCTCTTCTGTAAATACTCAGGAAATTAAAATGCATTTGGAAATATAATTAACAATTCATAAAAATCAACTGCTAATTTGAGAATAGTTACACAGATATCGTCCTTTGGTACTCATCAGCTTGGTTAAATCTTTATAAAAAATGTCCAATTTTCTTATAGTCGAGGTCGATTATAGGACGATACCACTGTAAATCAGTGTAAATTGATTGCCAAAATCATTTTAAATCCGTAGTAAAGTGTCATTCACGTGAACCAGAGTCATGGTGTATTGGATAAGGTGGCATGTACACATACAATATTTTTACAAAATGAAGCAGATGTGGGTGGTTCGAACTCAGTCAATGGCACTTTCTTTTTGGATATTATATACTTTTATTTTTTTATATTTTATTCATTGAGATAGGGTTGAAATAGGTTTGTTTTTTTACATGTATGTATACACACTGAATAGTACGTTTTTGTACAATATTTTCAAAAGAGAAAAAGAAAAGACGAAATGCATTAATTTTGTTCTCTGATGTATTTCTGAAAAAATGAATGTTGTTGTATTTTATACATTTCATTGCATGAAATCGCGAATACAGAAGTGATTTCAAATACTATACACATTAAACACCTAAACCGGCTTCTACTTTATATATATTTACTCCCCAATTAACAATAATATATAAATGTTAATTAGTAATTACCCATGTGAGGTTATTATATTTTTGTTAAATTAACGGAACAATTTAGAAAATAAACTTTTGAACATTATTTTTCTTATCGATATATACAATGCTAACTTGTATTAAAAATGAAAAAATATTTTTTTTAAATGATATCCAACATCTGACACAGTCCTCAAGTCATGATTCACTAATCTTAATAATATGTTTTACCAAGTGCTCCACAGAGGATAGTGATATAATATTTTATAGATATGACAATAGTAGTCGTGTTACCTAAACATTTACAAATGGGATCTTCCATGTATACAATTACATTGATTACCTAAAAATTGAACTATACCAAGTGTTTTCACATATTTTTGTTTGTCAACAGTACAGGTCACCAGGAGCAAAACTGATTTTCCATATATAACTATGCACAGTCAGTCTTAAGTTATGAAGTTGAGTATCTTACCAGTCATCAAGTAACCTGCAAACCATTCTGTTCTTAAATTTCATTAGTGACTGGCATGTGTGAACTAACAAAATGCAACAACCACAAATTTTGTTGATGATAAGGTTTGTTTTTCTTATATAACTATATGGAAAACTTTAAAATCCTCTGAGATCGTTACTCTGATTTCGAACTGATTTCACAGAAATATTCCTTCCTTTTACCAACTTCCTTGAAATATTTGGCTTTGTAAAATGCATGGACGGTACAGGATGGGGCTAGTTTTCCCTATATATCACTACAGGGAGAATTTGAAATTGATGACCCGATTTTAAAATAAGTATCTCAGAATTGTGAATGTTTTTTGCTTATTGAACATTTTCGCCACAAAAAAAAATATTTTAACCACCCCCTTGACACTAAATGGCCGATTATTCGGATATAAATATTCCTTTGTTTTGGTAATTTTGTCAGCTACATCTCATCCTTAGTACTTGTGTATTTTCAGTGAATGGAAAATTTTATATAAAATATACATTATATTTAGAAATGGTATTTCAATAATTCTTTGGACGGAGTAATTATGTGATCCGTATCAAACTTTGTATAGTACATGTACTGTCAAAACTGTGTTTGCAGCCACCTCCAAATAAAGGCCATCCTGTGAATAAAGGATTTTCTACCAAAAAACATCAATGATTACCTTGAATAAACTGACCTCTGAATAAAGGTCATTTGTCAAGAAAGCCACATTCTGTCTTTCCCAAGGATAGCCTTTGTTCTCATGTTTTACTGTATATACCAGTTGGTTTTCATTTAATGTCAAGCATGTATAAAATTGTGTTTGTTGTTTTTTGACATTATGTGCTATGATGATATGTAACATTTTCATAATACTAATTACTTTGTGTAAGTCAATTAAATTTATTGAAAATAAAAGTATTACAGTGCTTTTACAAACTATGTCTTTTTTCCATTGTGTGAACATAAGAACCTGTGAATTATCTGCCCTTGAAATGAACTAATATAAGTCCAAAGATCACATTCAAGGGCAGATAACTCAAAAACGAGCACCGCAAAAACACGAAGCTGTTAGATGTATCCAAAGTAACGTTATACAATAAAGGTGAGGCGAACTATATTTTATAAATAACAACTGCAACAATAGTATTGTAAAGAATTCTGGATTAACATGTAACAGTTAATAATAAAATGTAATGTAATAAAAAGTTTCCAAATTTTGCACTTGATTACATTCCCAAAAAACAAATGATCTAAAGCTTCCACTTGCATGTTACAAAAATAGCATAAACTTGATTCTGAGATCTTGCCTTGCATCGATGTAATGATTCATTTGTTGGTAAAATTCTAATTAAGTATTTGTATTGAAAAACTTAATTTTCCATCCATAGTTGTTTTCTTGGTTATGAGTATACTTTTGTCAAATGTGATGACTCATTCGGGAATATTGATGACCATTTTATTTCTACTTTAGTTTCAGTTTTCAGCTGTGTCTCATAGAGTAATTTGTTTGTTTCTTTAGATTTTAATAGTTTGTCAAATAATCTTTCTTGTCGTGTGTATATTATACCCTCTTGAGTTAGTGCCTTCTTTCAATTTCTAGGAATACTGGATATTAAATTAAAGTATCTTAAGTACTGCATGTCATCTATAAGGCTTTCGTCCTGTCTTTAATGACAAATCGTCGACTTCGTTACTGTCTACGCCGTATACATAATTTTACTTACGACTGTTAGACATTAAACCTTTAGCTCGGCCCAAATGACAAATAACCATTTATTGTTAGTCTAGATCTCAAAGTCTGTTTAATGTTGGTCCGTATCCTTTAACGTTGGGTCTTAACCTATTAACAAGCAGAATTCGAAAGTCAGGTTATGGAACGCTACAAATGGAATACTAGTCGACAATATAACCATCGGTTAAAAATAATAATTGTGATCCCTATGGTCACATGGTAGCTTCTATGTGAATAACCGACGCAGTAGTTAAAATACAGCTCTGACAAGTTACCTCCCCAGTTTTGTACACAACACTCGAGACGGTAATTTTAGATTATGTATCGAACAACAACAAACATAATTCAGGCTTTTGAATGGCTGATAAATATTTCCACGCTTTCTTGAACTTTCTCTGCTAGTTGGATCTTGCGAACTGAAACTTCTAGTAACGACGTAACAGCCCAGTACCTTTTTGAATTTAGTAATACAGAACAATATCTAAAATAATTATGATGATGAGTAAGATATCATAGATATAATTAATATACCCCCAGATATGAAATATATTGGGGCTATATTGGATTCACGCTTGTCGGTCGATCGGTCCGTGCGTCTGTAGACACACTATGTTTGGACCATTCCTCAGCAACTACTCACAGGATTTCAATGAAACTTCACAGATGTGATCAGTAGTACGCCTAGTTGTGCATGCTCGTTTGGATCACCTTTCACTTAGTTATAGCCAGTATGTACAATAGTCAAATTTTGTCCGGACTATTTCTATTCAACTACTGACAGTAGTTCAATGAAACTTTACAGAAGTGATAAGAAGTAAGCCTAGTTGTGCATGTTGAAACCATGTTATGTTTGGATAAATTTCCACTGAGTTATAGCCCCATTTTATAACGATTATACATTGGGCAAATTTGTTCGGACTATTTCTCATTAACTAAATATATACATTTTTTGCCTTTTTATAATATAATTTACACAAATTATAAAATTCTGTGTTGGTATGAAATTCCAGGCATGTCAGGTCTACTTATGTACACAAACACAATACTATATTACTAATGTTGTCTCAAAGGTCATTGCCTGCAGTGAGTTCAGTAAAGGAAAACGTTTGCCGCAAACGATTTGTAACAGAAACAGTCTAACTGAACGATTTTAATGTTTCACGATGGCGTCCGGCTAGTTGTAAAACGCGGATTTAATTCGGCACTAAATTGGTCTAAAAATTGGATGCGTAACACCCCTTTTATTCCCCTGTATATTCTATCTTTGAATCCGGATCTGGATCCGCGGATCTGCGTTTTACACCTCGCCCATTCCGTTTTCTTCGCACACAAACTATTTTTTGTGTTTGCAAACGTTTGTAAACGGTTTCCGCAAACAGTCCGTTCAGTTAAAAACGTAAGCGTCTGTTTGCAACCGTTTTGTAACGTTTTCTTCAACTGAACGCACTGCTGAATTATCAAGCAAAATATTAAAGAATGTGTGAAATAAAAGTAGTAGATATCTATAATTTAAAAACGGGAATGATACATGGATAAGGAGTGATAAACAGTCCTTTAAGTGATCATTCTAGGGTACACATATTAGAAAAAATGGGAACAAGTTCTCAGCCAACTAGGGACATACACTGTTGGCTATTTATGTAAGAATAGGCTGAATTAATATCTGAATATAAAAATGTCCATCACTGAGACTGAATAAACTCAAAGTTTTTACAGGTCAGTTAAAACTGTTGCACAATTATGATGTATATTCGTGACAACTACTTAGGTCTGATGGTCCAACTGGGATCTTTATCCCTCCACCCCAGTAAAAAGCGTTTCGAAGCCAAATCATTCATTAGGAACTCAATATCATGTGTGTTGGTCTATTGGAAGTTTCTCTTTACTTCAGCTTACGAAGTCAACCGGACTTGGATCATTTTAGAATTATTGTGTACATTACTTGTCTGCATGAATTAATGGTGGATTTGTTGACTTATAAATTTGTCAATAGTTGTATATATTTTAGCCATATCATTTGTGACTAACATGTTTGTATTTATTACATATTGTTTTAACCATGTCGTAATCGTGATTGTACAGCACCTTTGAACGTGTAATTACATGAAAAAAGGGCTATATAAATATGATATAATAATAATAATTTACTGATCCTGAAACATAAACAATATACATGGCCATCACATCTTGCATGTATAGAAAATTGTTAATTAAAGTATTACTGTTTTATGCAGTATGACTACCAAAATGATATTGCTAGCTGTAATAGCTGGCATCATTAGCGGAGACCTTTTAAAGGCCCCTTCCCAATTAAAATAGTCAGTAAAACCATACTGTTTACGCAAAACTTCAATCTTACACAAGCTTTTTGATTCCCAAATCAGCAATTTTAGGGATAATTCTTTCGACAACAGGCTAAGGTCTCTTCCTAATGAAAAGAGAAACACCCTGTCCTTAACTGGGGAAACTTTCCATGAGGACAATCAGTAATGGTGAGTTTGACCCAAGAAATTGATCCGGGACTGCATCAATATAAGCTTTCTTACTACCCAAGCCCAAACAACTGATTAGAATAATTGATGCAAAAAACTTTGCACACAGTAGTCATTAACTTCATATAAACTGTTAAATTAGCACTCTTGAATCTTACAAAGAATAGATGAACCAAATTTCAGCGAGCAACAAGTCATGACATCCAAGATCCCTTCATTCGCCCTAGACCAATTTAACTCAATAGCCAGTCTGTTATGGGCAACTTCTTTCAATATCCCCTATTTCACGGTTTTTTTGATAGTGAGCCACCAACATTGGAGAAATAGCTGGCCTGTAAGAAAAGAACCCATTTTCAAATTTCAATGCATAAAAAAATCGAATTTCAACCAATATAGCTGTTATTATAGGTACACTTCAAATAAAAACAAGTAAAATGCGAGCCTAACTCTTGATATAAAATATTTCACTGAATAAACAAGCCTAACAAAGTTTAAAATGAAATTTGATCACTTGTTTGTTTACAACTTTATCGCGAAAACTCATTACAAATACAAATAAATATCTAATTTATCATGTGCAGGCGCCAGTTTTAGTCTTGGTGTAAAAATTGAATTTCAGAAAATATTCTACATTGAACATGATATTATTTAACAGTTTTTACCTGGAGTAAAGTAAATCCGCAGACTGAAGTACTTTGTTTCATTCTCGCGCTGATCGGTTAGCTACAGATCAATACAAATCGAACGAAGTTATCACGTGTTTAAACGAATTTAGTTTACCTCGATATCGGACCGCGATCGGACCGTCAGCGATTTTTTTTTTATTATTAAACGTCAAACACTAACATATATATTCTTACTATCATAAAATGCATTTCTCTTTTAGACTTTATCAACTAGTTTACGAAATTTGGTTTAAAAATAATCATCCTTCAATCAAGGATAGATATCAGACATTATGCCGATATGCCGTTCAATATCCGATATACCTATGCTGGCTGGGTATCTTGTATTTACGATAGTCGAAAAAAAAATAGGAATTCCATTAGTCTGCATTTTCTGTGAACAAAGTAATTTGTTACATTTACACGATATATTTTTTATAATTAGTAATTTCTATGTTTCGTTATATCTGCCGTGCAAACTGTTAAGACTGCTTTGCCTTGCTAATAGTCATGATAATGCATTTAATTAATGTTTACTACACTTTTACCTGAAGCAACAAAAAATTGCTGCGTAACAAAGCAAAACACGTATTGAATTAAGAGATGCACTTTGTTCATTTTCATCAGCCAAAAATGTAAATTTCGACTTTAATTACCAAGAAAACGTTCTTAGGAATGTTAATGTAATATTCTAGGTAAAATTACTAGAAGAATGTATAGAAGGTACGCTTTAGTTGTTGTATAAATAATAACTAAATGCGCAAAAATGATGTCAAAAGCATTTTGTGTTTTCAGCATTTTAACGGCTAAAATGCATTGTCTTCTAAGTTCTAACATGTACTGTTTCGGTAAAACAAATACAATCAATGTATGGAATAACACCTTCGTCAACGTTTCCAGCATTCTCAGCAAATGTTTTGTAAGATTACCGTGGTTTTCCTACTTTTTGTTGGCGTTTTAATTTTGTGTATTTTGTTGATAGGCTTGTACACATAATAAAATCCCCACGAATTTTAGTGACATATGTATACGCATGTATATGTTGCATGTTACAACCTTGGACACCTGCGTGACAATTATCGAAAACGATTATTTAACAAATTCAAACACTCCAAAACACTTTCCAAAGAAATATTCATTTATTAATAAGTTCAAATGGATATACATGTATGTAATTAAATATGACTTTCATGTACCATTGGCTCTTTTTGATTTACACCATTGGTTCAGAACAGGATCAGGAATGAGGATCAGGATTTGTATAAACAGGCATGACTATAAAGAGTTCATATTTCACTCTTTGAATTCATAACAAAGTCGGTCATGGTCTTGGTAAAGCTTAAGCTATTGAATGTTAGGTTCATGAGCATGCTTAAATTTTCGTTGTGCGTATCCTCATTGCATGGCAGTTATTTTACTCAAAGGGGTAAGTTCACTGGGGGCCAAAATTGGCCCTG
The DNA here is from genome assembly GCA_964023205.1 of Lutraria lutraria. Taxonomy (NCBI): domain Eukaryota; kingdom Metazoa; phylum Mollusca; class Bivalvia; order Venerida; family Mactridae; genus Lutraria; species Lutraria lutraria. The sequence continues at coordinate 46,717,604 of OZ026833.1, read as the reverse complement.
TGTCAAAATCTCATTAAAGGTTCTCTATTTATCGCATTTGAAGAATGATACTTATCGTTGTTGCAAATTATTTTTGCGGGGCTTGGCTGGCCTAATATATTTTTTTCAATTTGAAATGTATAATTGTGTGAATTTGCGCTATTGTGATGAGTCAAGGGGTCGTTGCATTAAACAATAGGCATTGATAATTTGTACCAACGACTAAAACATTTTGTATCTTAGAAAGTTTAAGGATGGAAGTTAACCACAAAACAGGAAAACAAACATTTTGTAGTGAATTTATTTTCATCAAAATGTTGGGTCTTATATCCATGGTTAGTGAACCTAGCCTTTTGGCTTTTTTAATTCAGTCGAAAAAAAATTTGAATGAATTTGTGTCAACATACAAGCAAGTTTAAGTTACCGTACACTTCTAGTTCACATATTGTTAACGGTTCATTGTCGACGTTTACTATTTTCATATAACGAGATTCTAGCACACAAACAAATAGGTAAATAATAAATAAGTATAATATTGGAACGAATCTACAGCTTACTTGAATTCCAGTCGCTTTGATTAATGGTTGGTCAAATTGAATATTCAATGCATTTTACAAAATACATGTATTTTTGACAAGGTTTGTTGTTGAGTTGGTTTTTTAAAAATATTTCTGCGTTTAAAGTCATCTGTGAAATGTTTCGTGTGTTAAAATGTATGTTCTTAATATTAAGAAAAATACCTATTTTTAAAATGAATTGTAATGGCAAATAGTGGTAAACACGAAGGCGCTTTTAAATTAAATGTTCTTATAGTACTTCATCCAAAAGAATTGTGCATTTGGGTTTCAAATAAATTCATTAATATGTCATGACAGAAATTTAATTCACAATTAGTCCGTACTGCGAATACGTATATGAATCAAATATTATTACCGCAACAATCCTGTCTGTTAATTACGTTCAACGCATATATTGCACAACTCTCTCCAAGATCAACTGTAGCATAGTCATCCATAGCCATTGCATGCGAACAACTGTGATGGTTTAGGTTGAGATTTCCATCAACCTAAAATCTTGAACTCGATTTCCAAATCGGCCATTTTCCCCGTTGAGTCAAGTACGTTTGCAAATATTTCAATACGATTAATTGAGCACGTATGTTTTCGCAATGTCAATTCTAAAACGTGAAGTTAGCGAGAGCCCGATGGGACATAAACTGTGTATAGCTCGTTTTAGATCAATTTCTTTTCATTGTATCGTGTAGCGTTAATCTACATCAGATGTTCCGATTTTATGGTCATGTGATCTTAAGATGAATTAGCTTATGATAATGATAAACCATGTAGTCCAAACGACGTCTCGTATTAACCACACTACAGAGAAAATATCCTGGGCACAGACTAATTAATTGATGTAGAATTGTTGGGCTAAAAGCTTGGCACAAAAAAATATTAAAAAATCAATCAAATCAGAAACATCAATATTATAAATATTATAATTGTATTTACAAAAATCATACATTTACTTCCCATACTAGTATATGGTTTAAAGCGAGTATATTTTTATTTTAGGCCTCGTCTAAATATGGCTGAAGGTGGCGATAAAAATGGAAAGGTGTTCACCGTGACGAACGATCGTGATGGTCGAAAACGCATGATTGGCTTTGAACAGTTCTCACAGTTTGAAGAGGCTTGTACGGAACTTTTTATTATTTCTTATTAATCCATATTATAAAACATCCCTCTGGAATCAAATGTTACAAATCGGCCACATAGTATTATATAATATATTAAACTGAAAATTATTTAACTAACTTCTTTTCAGCCCGCTGTTTAGACAACTTGACGTTTGAACTACAAGTATGGGTGATGTTCATGACACACCATGTCATGTCAATGCATAAGGGATATACACCCCGGACAGGGTCTATAATGCTCATTTTTGACGTTTGACCTCTAAGTGTGACCTTGACCTTTGAGCTAGTGATCTGGATCTTGCGCAGTGCACATCGTCTCATGGTGGTTAACAATTATGTCAAGTTATTTTAAAAAGTGTGAATGCATAAGGGAGTTACAGCCCGGACAAGGACAAACAACTTATTAACGTACAGACACGCAACTGCCTATGTGGTTGGATGTAGAAAACATTGGGTTTTACTTGTATGCGTTCTTCTTCATTATTGCACCAAAAGTATATTTGTATATATCAAAAGAAGGATCACTATTGGCATACTCATTATCAAACATATGTCTAAAAATATTTACATTGTACTTACAAGTCTGTAGGATGACCCAATATGAGATACTTAAGCAACATTCTACGGCAAAATTTAATTTTTAGATAGTCATAGGTAGAAGTAGCATGATATCAACAAATCAGAACATGCTATGATTGCAACACTGATTGGGTTATCAAAGAATATATTAATGTATTCAATTCAATTTCTTTATTGCGTTATATAAGGCCACCGGCCCACACACAAACATAACAATAAGAACATGGTAATAATTATATACAATTACATTTGTAGTGTTGATTTTCTACATGCTAAACAAATCATGAATATAGTAAGTAGATTATAGGACATTTACTATAAACTTTATCAATGTAAATAGAATTAATTTTAATCATACAATAATTTTACATGTTGATCCCTTATTTTAAATGCATGAAAAAAGAACATAGCAAGATTACGGACAACATGTTTGCATGAACAAGACATGAGGTTGTAAAATATTTGATACAAGGATTTATTAAATAATAATCTGTTATGTACTGAGAACGTAATTCTGCATATAAAGCGCAAATCAAAATCAAATGGAACTCGTCTTCCGTACAACTTTCACAATAAAAACAAGTTCTAAATTTCCTCGAAATTCCATAGTTTCTACCTTGTTCAATCAACAAATTGTGTGATAAACTCCTAAATTTTGCTAAACATGTTCTAAATTTAGTAATATCAATGTCTGTAACATATTGCTCAGTTCTATTGCAAGGATTATTTCCAACATTTAAAAACCTTTTACATGCATAAAATATTAAGTGGACCTTTTCTATACTATTTACATTATCTAAACCCCAGAGTTCAGATCCATACAATAAAACTGAACAGACTTTAGATTCAAAAACTTTAAAAAGGTATGCAATGGAGCATACATCAATTTACTAAAGGAATTCAATATTTGTAATAATACTCTCTTTGCTTTAACTGACATTGCCTCTGATATTTTGCATAACGATAGTCTGTTAGTAAATAGTACACCAACATAAGTAAAAACTCTTAACAATTTCTATTTCTCTATTTTCATAAAACCATTTTTCATTTTGAGATATACGTCCATCCCTCTTAAAAACGACAATTCTTATTTTATCAATATTAACGTTTAATCTATAAGTGTCACAGAACGTGCTTAAACATTTAACTGCATTTGTAAACCTTCTAGACATAACATGTCATCTGCGAACATCAGTAGGATATTTTCTGCAATATCAGGAAAAGCTGAATTCCAAGAGTGTTATTGTTGCATAATAATTCATATAATTTATTAATAAATAATGAAAATAATATAGGACTTAAAGTACATCCATGACGAAGTCCTACAGGACATTGAAATGTTTCAGTATTTCCAAGCTTAGTTCTGATAAAACATTTTAAATAGATTTTATAGATCTAAACAAATTGCCTTGATACCATCCTTCTTTAAACTTACAAAAAAATAATACGATTCACTGAATCTTTTTGAAGGTCAATAAAAGCAACATATATTGGTTTACCTTTTTTGTTCAGGTATTTACTTATAATACTATACAAAATAAAGGCATTATCTATTGTAGAATAGCCAGCTCTAAAACCTGATTGGCATTCAGTAATAACATTATATGCATCAACATAAAGTCAATCTCTTTGTTAAAATAGCAATATATATTTTACTAACACTATCTTATAATGAAACCTCTCTGTAATTATTTGGTGTATTAATATTACCCTTCTTATGAAAGGGTATAATAATACTTTCAGTCCAACTACTTGGAAATTCACCATTTACAAATAATCTATTAAATAATTTTAATAACACAGTTACTAATGGAGTTAAACCATGAAATATATGTAATGGCAAGACTTGTCCTGCAGTAGTTTTGTTTATATTTATAGCTTTAATAGATAGTTCAGGTACAAAACGGTCATTGACAAGAAAGTCATCTTCAACCCAAGTCCGGGCATTAAAGTCACCACATAATAATAGGTCATATTCCAATAAATATTTGGTTATTTAAATGTCTGTTGCATTGTCAAGACCATTAGAATAATTCATTTCACCATTTGGAGGAACATATAGTGAGATAAAGATAATGTCTTCCCCAGTTTTAGCATAGACTTGTCAAAACGTAAAATCACTCCGAACTTAAAATATTGACACATTTCTTTAGCATGACGATCCAAAGAGGTTTTAACTAACACAGTTACACCACCCATAGGTCTATAACCTACTTTTGAGTTTATGCATCACAGCAATGAATACTGTAATGTTGAAAGACATGTTAAGGTAATCACTATTAGTGTCCCAAGTCTCTTGTACAGATATGATATCAAATTTACTAAGTTCAGTTATCGATTCACTTACCGAAGATTTATTCTTAAGACCTTCAATATTCAATGATACGAATGATAATCCATCTAGATGTAACACACATTATGTTTAAGGTAAGCAAAGGTTCGGTTACTCTGAAGACAAGCAAGTGATATTTGAAACTGACGACGAAGAACGTACTGAGGTAGATAAAAGTGCGTTTGCTCACTTAGAAAATAAATCGAAACTCAGGATACGAAACGTTCAAGGTAAGAAAATGATTGTTAGTATTACTATAGTATATATTGCGCATCAAACAACCTATTTAAGATATGTCTAGTGAAAGCTAATTACATGGGGAAATCAATGATGAAATATCAGCTTCAACCAAAGGTTGTGTAAATAGAAATGAATATGTTAATATTTAAGTTTGCTAGGTTAAAAAGAATTGTTTATGATCCTATATGCACAATCTCAAGCCAGATACATAAATGCAGCTAAGTAAAATAGTAAAATCGAAAACTGTCTATCGAAATTAGTTTACCACTTTCGCTTTTGTAGGAAGTCCAAGATATTTGTCAGTCACCTTTATAAACTTGGTCTCTAAAATTGTTTTAAAGCTAATAATGTGCTTTTTCAGCTTTATAAGTGTAATTGCAAACCTAAATTTTACAGCTAACTATATGCTACTTGTTCTAAAGATGCACCGATATGTATATTACTGACTTGATAGCAATTATCAACTGAAAAAAAGGTTTTATTCGTTTGAAAGTTTGTAGGCAACAATAATTTCCTAACTGTTTAACATTCATCACAAAGTTATATCTTACTCACAATGAGAGAAAACAATATGATTTGAACAATCGCTTACAAATCATTATTTGGAAGTATCAAATAGGTAATATACAATTTAATGAGACATCACGTTCTTGTAAAGTATACAAATATTTGCACTGCACGATCATCAGACATTACTATCCTTCTAAATCAGACTCAGAAACACGTTAGAGAAAACGTTGTTCAAAAAGGTATGACCATTCTTCCTCAAATAGTAAGTATAAGTACAAATTATTTTCCTATCTGCTTTTCCTAGTATGAAACCTTCCGAACATTAATTGTTCAATAGAATAACGGAAAACTATCATACAAATAAATAATGTTTTGCTTTTTGTTTTTGTGTCTACTACGCTTTTATTTGTTTCCAAGATGCTGCTGACGAAAAGGAAACGACAGTTAAAACATTTCTCGTTACTGACGAACAGCATGGAAATTGTTCTAAAGTACCATTTGCACACTTTGCAGACTTCGAGAAGGATTGTAAGTTGGCTTTCGTGTTTAAACATTCATACACATATATTTTACTAAGCTGACATCATGTATTGTATAAAACATAAATGTGCAACTTGCTTGGTGTTAGTAATTCGAGACAAGAACAAAAGAATCGCTTTTTTGACATAAATTATGGACTTATTCAGTTAATGGAGTTAGCTATAAAATGTATAACTTAACCAGTGTGTATACAGAATTTTATTCTTGACTGCAAAATAGTCATTGTGCTTCGATCGACCCACGACCTCAAAGAAAACTCAGCCCAAGAGTTTTGTCCGCAAGGTGATAATTGGTACAATTGAAATGCAAAATGTAGAAATCAAATTTACTGATTGTAGGCAAGAGTAGATTCGGCTACGAAAGCGATGATGTTATAGCATTCATATCAGAAAATGAGCGTATTCAAATAGGGGAAGATTCGTTCAGAACGCTCGCCAGTGGCACAAAAGGCTTAATTACATCCAAGCTGTACAGTGGAAGTGGTGAGACATTTTACATTCAACTTTTTTTCTGGTTATTTTTGATAATATTTACATTAGTTTATGTGCTCAGGTTCATTCATGAATTGCTATATTTGTTTATAGGTTAATATTTTCAGGTGTTTTTTTTAGATTCATAAGGCTCTCAGGCCCATGTGAACAACATATTTACATACATAAGTATATACAAATACATTGACGTAATAAGGTGACGAAAGAAATGGTATAAATTTACATTTAAGATTGGTTACCACATATATACAACTACTGTTTACACGGAGGAGGAAAGAAAGTTTATAGTTCATACATTTATGCGTATCTAATAGAAAAAAGAGGGAAAAAGTGATCTGAATACTTTAACTTTACGAAAAGTTACAGCAATAATAAAAAGAAAGAGACAGAGAAATATATATATACTGTAGAACGCTTAAATTTCGTGAGGTCAAAATTACGCGTTTTTTGTTAAAAATCAGCTGATTTCTTTATTCACGTATTTATGAATTCGCGACGTCGTCAGGCAGGAATAAAGTACGATCAGAGACTTGCTGTCGTTGCTTTAATATTTGTGTGTCACACCTGATCTGTAGGACATTTAAGTTGTGATTTAGTGTTTTATATCTAATAAAGTATGATAACAATAGATTGATAATAGTGTGGTATTGTGGAGGAAATTATGTTTTACAAACAGTAGGTAAGTGTGAAAAACTGTAACTAGTATGTTCAAACGATGTCCAAAATTGTTAAACAAACGATAGTTTAATAAAAGTAATATTATAAAAAGATTAGATTGCAAACATTAAAGGTACATCTTTACTGTAATATATTGCTTTCAACAGATTAACTAAACTTATTATTCTACGGTAAAATACTATAACTGACTTAAATTGCGTATTTTTGGACATACTCATTTTCGAATATACAAAACTCAGTATTTATTCGCGACATTTATGAATTCGCGAGGTATTCGATTCGCTAATATTAGCGAAAATAAAACTAACGCATATAAAACCAGTTCTACAGTATATATATATATATACTTATACTAAGTGTTTACTACTTAATTGGCATGGTAACGATTAAAGATACTTTAACCGGGATGATATAATGTAATATTTACATGACGCAATCAAATAGAGGACGATTTACACATATATATACAATGTACATTATAACATTCTTACTGATGACATGTTTACGCTTATATATACATTATGGCACACTTACTGATGACATATTTGCATTCATTATAACATTCTTTCTGATGAATCGTTTACACTTACATATACCAATCATCAATATATACATACATTGCTAAGTTATATTTTACTCACAATGAGAGAAAATAATATGATTAGAACTACTAGTATCGCTTACGAAGCATTATTTGGAAGTATGAAACAGGTATTATACAATATAATGAGACATCACGTTCCCTTACGCGTACATTACGTCACATGAAATACAAAACAAATCCCTTTTTCAAATTATTATTTGGTAATCATGAATGCACGAAGCAACTGAGAGGCGCAATCTGAATTATAAAGAACGGGCACTTCAATGGTTTATGTACATTATGAAATAATGTAATGGACAAAATGTAACAAAATTAATATCATTTTAAAAGCTGAAAAAACTGACATGAGTCAAACTGCATTAAACTACGCTAAACTAATTAGTCGTTAGCTGTAACTATAACGTCCTAGATACAGACAGACTTTTCCTCAACAAATCCTGACGTATCAGCCAATAATTCATCCAATTAAAAATAGAATCACAAAAAATATGTATTTGTGACACATACATTTAGTCATGGAAATGTCATGTAGTCGTCAGAGAAGTATGTCAGCAATCAGCAAATTTGTAATTTACCTCTTCTTTGAAGTGTGCATGCCTATAAGTTTCAATAAAAGATCGAAAATCTTTGGTATTGTTGTACAATTTTTTAGTGTAAGTGATTTATTATTCATAGCTATGATTTATGAGGCTAGTACCTAAACTAATCATTTTATGACCCAAGTTCTTCTTGCAATTGTCCATTATATATTGTTTTACATATACTTCTAGCACATTTTTACACTTTCACAAAATGTTTGTCGGTTGTAGGGTATGCTCCTTCTAGGTTTCGCCGGCAAAATATCCCCTTTCACAAAGCCGTTACAAAAAGCCCAATCTTTCCAACGATTGAAAGTGTTTCCATTCTTTTAACAAGTTGTTTCAGGTCTGGATTTCTGTAATAATTCTGGAAGAAGGTCCACCTTGCTCATTCAAACCTCAGGTTGTTCTTCTATTTCATTTTATTAGCCTGAAAAATTAAATGTAAACAGAAGACAATACTCGAATTTCAACGTTGATTTGACATGTTATTTTTACATAAGTTAACATGAAACCGATGGTCTTACACACAAAAAACACGGTGAAATCACTATTAAGTCAACTACACTGTATACAGATAAACAGACGATGTCTTTAGTCGTATGCGCTGAAACCACATTTAAATTAAATATACAGATATACAGACGAAGTTGTCTAGTCAGTGTTTACCCATTTTACCATAATCTTAAAATTTAAAGTTCGACGATACAGTATACAAATGTATCACCTTAAAATACTCAATGTAACACAAATATATTCCCGACATCATTATGAATTATACTTTCTAAAATCAATATATAATATCAACATTCGGAAAGCTGGGTCAATATTGCCAACTTGATGATATGTCTCGGCTATAAAAATAATGAACCCATGAACGCGTTCAACTTCGATATTACTTACTACATCATGTATCTTGGAAAGGGAAACAAATAAATCTACATGGCTACCCAAGGCATCTATTCCCTGACAAGATTCGTTCCATATGCTGAATAGAAAATAAGAATCTTAATTTGCATTGTTTGATGAAGTGAATCAGTCGACTTCTTAACTTTATTGAAATCGATCTTGGATCAATATCAATAATTCAAACGATAAACCCAAATAATCTTAATCTACTATTTGTAACAAATAATCTCTCTTTCATTTTAAAAGTCTGGTAACTATAAGACATAATCTGAAATTACAAAAAGCAAATTTCTGCAATTCCTTGTAATTTGACACAAAACCATTTTACTTTCTGGTGGTGCGCTAAAATATGTGAAATCAACTGTAAGTTACCCTATAAGCAGCGACCAATTCCCTCCATGTGGAAGACTTAAATTTCTATGATTCCCGTACAATATCTAGGACATTTCTTAAAAATTCTAATACTTAACTGCTTCCTATGATTATATACATGGATGCGTAAGGAATAACACCACATCAAGGCAGATATAACTTTATATAATGCCTAGATTTTTCGTCATTTCTACAGTCTTGCCACACAAAGAAACATTAAAACAGACCTTCCCTTGGCTCTCCATCCTGAAATCAAGGCCTTTGTAATTTTAATGAATATAAAACATGCATAATTGTTACTGTAGAACTAAAATTTACTGTATAAGTTTATCAAGTGGTTTATTGAAGTCCACGAAAACCCAAGATATTCTGTATGTGGCATATAAATTGAATATATAAAGCTGACGTAAGATCAAATTTAATCATACTTCTACTCTTGTATAGAAAGACAATGCCATTTTATATCTTAAAACTTGACAGATTATTTCCGTAAATGCAAATTCACAATTCTCAAATCTAACATAATAAATATGCTTTTGTCTTTGTTCATATTCATAATAACCATCAGTGAATATAATTTCATAATCATATAATCAGATCTTTTAATGAAACTTTTGAAACCTTAGCTGGACAAGCAATGAAAGTTATTTATAAACTTGAGTCATATTTAATCTAATATCCTTGTGTAACAATTTAGTATAAACTAGACTTGTTTGTTAAACTGATTTTACCAATTCTTAATTATGGTTCTGAAGTCTGGTGGTGAGTTGGGTAGAACTAGTATAAAATCAAGAAGAGCACTCAATGTTATTAGATACTGGTTAAAATTATGCAGTCTGGTGAAACAAAATATGTATACAAAATGTATTCTTTAATGTATAGTGATGTAGATAATCACAACCATAATTCATGGGCATTGAAGGTTAAAGATATATTACAGTCTTACGGGTTTATAAGAAGATTTGGTTAAATCAAGGTGTTGGAAATGTTAATGTTTTTATCAACTTAGTTAAACAAAGAACTACTGATATTTTTATACAAAATTGGAATGCTGAGATAAACGATTCTTCCTGTGCTGGATGTTATTCTTTATTTGCTCATTTTGGGCTGCAACCATATTTTATGTGTATTAATAGAGAAAACAATCGCATTTCATTGTCACGTTTAAGAGTGTCAGCTCATAGATTAGAAATGGAAACTTGTAGATGGCATAAACAAGTAGCAATACCCTTAAATGAAAGAAAATATAAATCTTATTTAAATTGTTTAGAAGATGAGTTTCATTTTTTGCTCGAATGTCAATTGTATTATATAATAATGATTTGAGGAAAAATGTAAAAAAAATATTATTGGAGAAGACCAAATATACCAAAATTCATTGCATTAATGACTTCAGATAATTCAATTCAATTAAGAAATTTGTCAATGTATATCAATAAATCTTTGGAAATCAGAAATGCACTATACTTTGAATGATACTACAAAACAAATAAATGTATCTATCCTTATGCTTTCATTTAAATGTTAAATTGTGCCTTGAATCACAGTGTGCGTGTGGTAAATGTAGAGCTTTATTTATTTATTTTGTGTCTTACACTAAGCAGAAAAAATTCATTTACATAGTTTATTATGTGGTACCTATCATTATTTATAACATGCTATTGCTGCTATATGTTTACATATTTATGTATATATGAAACTTATAAATACACATCTTTTAACAATGTTTTTCAATCATCACTCCGGCTTTTTTTCGATTGTACACCAACTGTACCGACTGACATCTGCACTATGGGAGAACTCCCTTGCACTTCTCTCGAAAATTCCGAACTTCTCTTCATTGTTGACTTATTTCTTGCATCGAATATTGCAAAGTAAAATGTCCATTATTTTGTTCAATAACATCGTCCATTATCAAAACAACTGTACATGTACGTGTATCTGAAGATTTATCGTCCGCTCAGTTACGCCTCGCAAAACTGAATGGCCACTTTACTAAAACAACACGATTTGACTTGCGCCATAAATATGGCGCGAAATGAACTGTCCGTGACTCAATTACACAATAGGGAAAATAGTTTTCGTTAATTCGTTAACTCAAACTCAGAAATCTAAGTTTCTTGCAAAGTATACAGTATTTGTACAGCATGATCATCAGACATTACTACCCTGCTCAGTCAGACTCAAAACAATATTAGAGATAATATTATTCAAAAGTGTAACCATTAATCCTTGATTTATAGGCACAAGTACAAATCAATTTCATATCTACTCTCCCTAGTATGAAAACTTCTGAACAATAATTGTTCAATAAAATAACGGAAACTATCATACATCTAAATACAGTTTTGTTGATTTTGTTCTTATATCTTGTACAATGTACGCTGTCATTTCTTTCCAAGATGCTGTTGACGAAAATGAAACCATAGTTAAAACTTTTCTCGTTACTGACGAACAGCATGGAAAATGTTCTAAGGTTCCATTTACACACTTTGCAGACTTCGAGAAGGAATGTAAGTTGACTTGTGTGTTTAAACATTCATACATATATATTTTACTAAGCTGCATTTATGTGTTGTATAAAACATATGTGTGCAAATTGCTTGGTGTTGGTAATTCGAGACAAGAACAATGGCATCGCTCTTTGACATAAAGTATGGGCTTATTCAGTTAATGGAGTTAGCTATAAATGTATACCTAAACCAGTGTGTAAACAGAATATTATTATTGACTGCAAAATAATAATTGTGCCTCGATCGACCCACGACCTCAAAGAAAACTCAGCCCAAGAGTTTTTTATCCGTAAAGTGATAATTGGTACAAATGAAATGCAAAATATAGAAATCAAATTCAATTATTGCAGGCAAGAGTAGATTCGGTTACGAAAGCGATGATGTTATAGCATTCACATCAGAAAATAAGCATATCGAAATAGGGGAAGATTCGTTCAGAACGTACGCCAGTGGAACAAAAATCTTTATTACACCCAAGTTGTATAGTGGAAGTGGTGAGAGATTTTTCATTCAAGTTTTTTCTGGTTAATGTTAATAATAATTGTATTAGTCGGATGTGCACATGTTCATTTTTCAGTTGATTTAGCTCACATGTGCTCATGATGAGCTATTATGATCTGTCTTCGTCCGGCGTCGTGCGTCGTTAAACTTTTACTTTACAATAGGGCCACATTTCTAGCTCAATTTTCGCAAAACTTCGTCAGAATGTTAATATCGACAAAATCTAGTACGAGTTCGATAATATGCCATTTGGGGTCAAAGGCCAGGGCCAAATAAGGGAAAACCTTGTGGATACTATAGAAATCACTGTTTTGATTGGATCTTCATGAAACTTTGTCAGAATGCTTATTTTCATAATATGTAGGTCAATTCTGATAGTGGGTCATCTGCGGTCAAAAACTAGGTCACTATGGCAAAATGCTAAGTTTCCTCAGTTTCTTAGTAAGGAATAGATAATAACTATTATAACACTAAAATGATATATGTATTGTTTTATCGATTTTGAATTTTGAAATCATCTGAAGTATCAGACATTTTATTATTACATTTGTTTCGTGTCAATACTTTAGAAGTGATAGATGATGATTTACAGCAACAACCTAGTGATGGTAATAATTATTCCTAAATATTGCCTCTAAATTCATAAATTAATGATATAACTAATTTACGTATTGATCAATATGCTGTCATTTCAAAAGGTGAGGAGTGACTTACAGTACGTAACGTGTACATGTATAGAAAAGGAAAGAGACAAACATCAAAAGAGAGAAGATATCTTGTGAACAAATATTAACAATGGCTGTATATCGACATTTCATTTGTCTGGATGTAACTTTTGGGAGTTGGATTATTTCTGTCTGCAATCAAAAGATATTTAATACTTTTTTTCAATACTTTTAATGATAACGTTAGAATAACTGTGGAATATAAAGCCATTAAAAACTTGATAGCAAATTTCTGTTAAAATTATATTTTCTGATAGATACGCATTAGTACTATGTTTTATTATGATAATTCCAGCCAGTTCAAGGTCCAAGCCAGAAATAGGAACATTAACGACAGGTAACGTATGCCGCTATTGGTTTAATTATCATCAAAACATAATCAAAACATAATCTAGACCTTTATCACATTTCATTGCGTCTGAAATGCATTATGTCTTTCTTAATTGCCAGGAGAAGTGAAGTATTTCACAGCAATTATTTGCTGGGTTGTTTATTTTACGATAATAAAAAGTGAATTTTTTACGTTTATTGTAAATGTTTTTCACTAAGTATGTAAAACATTATCAGAAATGTATAGCCTATTAGCCTCCGCACAGAAGAAATGACAAAAACACAACATTATCATTGTAATTGGGAAAACTATTTCTTGATAGAACAAACGTTTCTAAATCTTATGAAAACGAAAAGAAATATTTAATTGATGATACGTGGGTTCGACAGGTACAGATGTACAATGTATCACAAAAAGGCGATGTCCGAAGTATTTGCACTATTGCCTACGCAGATCGGCGCGTGCAACAATGAGACAGGAATTTGAAGTTTTATGAAAAACAAACATTTTCTTGTTTGAAAATTCTGAAAGTTTGAAAAGATAGCTGCAGTTTCCATTTTCAGATTTATCTATTTGCAACATACCTATTCAAAACTATAAACCATTGCACTAAGTATCAAATTTTAATTTACTAGGTGCAGAATATATACGATCTGAGTTATCAAGAAGAGGTATCGATAACCTTGAGGATATTCTGAAGGAATCTATGAACATTCCACTGCGGCCATTATCAATTTGTGTTACTGGTGAAAGTGGACAGGGGAAGTCACTGTTGATTAATGCGATGAGGGGTCTGTCTCCTGGAGATGATAGATGTGCTCCGGTAGGTATTAAAGAGACGACGCTAGAGTGCACTTCGTACGTCCATCGTGAATATAAGGATATTGTCTTTTGGGATGTTCCTGGTGCAGGAACTAAACGTTTTCGAAAAGATGAATATCTCTCAAAGATTGGTTTTGAAAAGTACGACTTTTACATCATTTGTTCGGCTACGCGCTTTTCAGAAAACGATAATTGGCTGCTCAATGAAGTAATAAAACAGGGCAAACGATGCTTCTTTGTTCGAACGAAAATAGACATTGACATTAGCAATTCAAAATTAGATTTGGGCGAAGGATTTGACGAAGATAAATTGAAAGAAACAATAAGACAAGACTGTGAGGGTAACCTTAATAAAAAGTGTCCTGTATTTCTTATTAATAGTCATGAAAGATTTCAATATGATTTTCCAAAATTTATGAACGGTTTGATTAAAGACGCACCGCTTGAGCAGCAGCGGTCTTTGGTGTACGTTTTAGATTCATTGTCAACGGAGATAATTGAAAAGAAAGCTGTCTTGCTAAAAAGTGAGGTAAGCAAAATTGCACTTATGTTAACAGTTTTGAAAGATGTTCCACCATTTTATAACTATTATATCCAGGGAGTGATTTCGACATACGAAAGACATTTCGAACTGACTGAAGACCATATCAAGAGGTATGCCGAAATGATGTCGGTACCATTGGACGAGTTAAAAAGAGAAGCAAAACTAAAGGTTGACATTAACAACAAATCGTTTTTGGGTACAATAATGAATGTCTTATTTGAATTCATGGAAATGAAACCCATTAAGATTTCGGGTGGTAGTAGTATAATAGCAACTGGTTCATATGCATCATATTGCTTAACTGCATGTAATTTGATGACATTCATCGATGATATGGCAAGGGATGCAAAGTCAATTTTTACAAGCGGAAAACAACAAACATAAACAAAAAAATCCATATATTAGACATCTAATCGAAGCAAAGGTAGAACAAATATAAATTGTTGAATGTCGATAAATTGTACCCCACCTCCTCTTTTATACCTGGCTTAAAAGTTCACATTTATGAGATTCTTATATTTGTATTGAAACTGATTGCCTTTATATTCAACGTGTATAAAGTACAACATTTTTAATGATGATACTCGTAGTTATTCTCATCATTAGCAAGCATACTTATTCGTATAATTTTACCCGAATGTTCATGAATTTACGAATTGCATGCTTCTATAACAAATCTGACCATTGCTGAATAAATACAAACCATTTACATCATATTGAATCGTGCGTCGTAAGGCGTCAACTTTTTCTTTTCTTCGTCAACGTTTCTTTTGAAACCAACGAGTCAAATATATCGAAACTTTAGAGAGTCATTCTTGGATTGTTCTCTATCTGATTCTTTCAAGTCTATTTGGTTGATCCATGCAGAACTCTAGCTGACATGGCAACCAAAGAATTTAGGCATGTAGTATTGCCTCGAATACCTCTGTCAAATTCCTTCAAATAATTACCATTATGTCAAAATTGGTCCAGGCCAATGGTCATTTAAATTTACATGTGTATAGGGAAAACTTTAAAAAATCTTCTCTGAAACCACAAAGCACAAAGCCTATATTTTTGACACGAATTACAGCAAAGTAGACAAATACTAAATTTCTTCAAAGTATGCGCCTTGGGAAAAATTTACTCGGCCCTGATAGTCATTGATTAAAGATTTATACTTATACAGGGAAAATGTAAGAAATCTTTAGTAACAAATCTCTGAAACCATTCGGCCAAACTTTAGGTATTTTATAAGTAACATTGCCTAGAAGACCTCTACTACAAGTCTTCTAAATATGCCCCCTTGTCAAACATTTGCACCACCTCAGGGATCACTTGATTTAACATACGAGGCTCGCAGGCTTACATAAAAGAAACTTTAGAAAAACCATAAAATCAACTTGCCTGATTTCAAATTAATTTTATAGAAATGGTCCTTGGGTAGTCCTCTTCTGTATAAAATACTTAAGAAGTTAAAATGTATTTGGACAAATAATTAACAATTTATAAAAATCAACGGCTGAACTAATTTGAAAATAGTTTCATAGTCAACGTCCTTTGGTACTCCTCAGTTTGGTTGAATCTTTATAAAAAACGTCCAATTTTCTTACAGTCAAGGTCGAATATTGGACGATACCATTGTAAAGGTAATCACTGTAAATTGATTGCCAAAAGTAAAGTGACATTCACGTGAACCAGAGTCATGGGTCCATATTCACTAACGCATTTGAGTCTGAGATTAAGTCGATTTTAGACTGTAGACTCGGACTTAGACTCAGCGCGACCAAAATGGTATTCACAAAAATATTTAGTCTCAAGTTTGAGTCTGAAATTCTGGGTCTGAGTCTGAAATATTGAGTCTAAAATTTGTAGACTTAGGGTAGTACTTTAACTGTTTCTGCTTACTATAAACTTCGACATATGCATAAAGGATTTATATTGGAGAAAAGTCGATAAGTTTCAATTGAAGTTATCTAGTACATGTAGGCTTAATATTCAAACTTGTTTAAGTTACTTATGTGAAATTTACTTTCATGATTGGTCATAAATTGATACATGTTGCATGACTGTATCCTAATATCCATTGTTAAATGGTACTGTAAGATTTGTTATTGTTACAGTAAATTAAATGGCAACACCTCGTGGATTGTATTAGGATAAATTAATCGCATTGTTGTTCTAGATTACCGTTTTAGTTTGTGTTATTACTCATGTTTGATATAAAATTATTATCTATGATCCTTTTTTAGGATTTCAATCCATCAGTAGAGTCATCGCCGAAAAGTAATTTCCACTGGTCCTTAACAAGTTGAACCTGTCGTATTTCGGCCGATTTGGTCCACGATTGCCTTAATATTGATATAGCTATCTTGTACACACAAGGAATTTCCTAAAACTAGGCAAAATGGCGGAATTCAAGCACCTATAAAGTCTTTTTGCAATTATTATTATTATATAAGTACAATATTTTCCCAGTTATATGCACGATTTTGCATCTTTCTTCTTTATAATGATATAACTTTTAATTATGTTGTATTTTATCTTCTTGCTTCCCTGATCGTTACAAATTCAAGTTATCCCTGTCGGTCCAGATAAATACATCGTGAATTAATATACAAAGAAATAACGGTTATTCAAACACCAAGAAAGTCAAGACAGTTGTCATTTTAGCATCACATTTTCCCAGATACGTGCACAAACTTGATTTTTTGCTGATTCATATTGAATATTAATGTATTAATATTTTTAACATTTTTTTGCTTTCATGTGCGATCCGAATTGACCAGTTTTGGAAACGCGTCGTTCCTCATAATATTTTCGTAACCAGCTAGCATAGCTTTAGAGATAAAATCAGTATGCACAAATAACGTACAAGTATAAATAAGTAGCTTAGATGTTAGTGTCAGGTCGTGAAAACACAATTTTACTGTTTAATACAATTAAATTACTAATTCAAGCATAATTTTTTTTTTTTTTCAACTTATAACTGAAGATTATTAATCAATCTTAATTAATATGTATTTTGTTCATTTTGTGATGTTTTAAAACATAATTTCTGGGACCAATATACAAATATATGTAGATAGTCTTTAACAAAACAAAGTGCACAAAGAAAGCAATCTAAAATATATATATATACGTATATATAATTTAAGATATAATACCCAGACAATTGAAGTCATAATGAGATTTAATTGTCCATTTATTTCTTCTTATACATATGTATAATGCCTTACAAACGAGTGCATGTTTTTTCTTTATTTGTGATCAGATTATAAAAATATAATGAACGGCTTTAAATTAGCTGTTGAGCACAACCCTGTCATCAAAATAATAAACTTGTTTCCATGCAGTAAGACGGATCAACATTTCTAGATGAATGCAGAATACATCGCGAATTAACGTATCTGGCTTGGTTAAAATCGCTAAAATATTTACAAAGATTGAATATCATACTCTAATACCAAGCAGCAAAAGATTATAACCGAACGCTCAAGAATGCTGTATTATGGCGATAAATACTGTACCCCTTATCTGATTTTCCGTATCAGTGTTAAACATCTCTAACGTAATGTGCATCGATTGGTACGATATGATACTATTAATTGATTAATGACAAAAATTTGATATAAAATCTCTTACCAGACATCAAACCTGGGCGTGGTTTCAATTATTGAACCGTAAACATAAGCTATTTTGATTGGCTATCAAATTGAATGGGGTGCGTAAAAATCGTTGATTTGATCAGACGATAATGATTCGACACTTTAAGTGCTAATCGCTCAGCTTAAAAAAACACAGTGTCATTTTTGAATTAACATTGCCGTCTTATTTAATGACGAATTTCAAAGCGGTTTTCGGTATTTTGTAGCGGAAATGTTAATTCAGGGAGCTGTGCCTCAGAATTATGATACTTGTTTTCATTTTTTGTCTATGGATTAATAAACAGCGGGGTTCTGGGTACGAAATTTCTTTAAAGTCAAATATCTAACGAAGGCGGACGTTATAAAATAAACTGAGGCACGGTTCTTTGCTTAATACATTTATAGTCATTTTAAGGCAAATTGTTGTAATATATTCCTATATACAGAGTAGTTATCGGTGTTCAAAATTTTAAAAATTACGTGCGATATTGGTTTATACAAGACCAATCAAATGTAATTTTTGTTTCAAATTACTTGCAATGCAATTTATACGGTGGGTTTATTTCAGTATATAATTATGGTTTAGTTTTTAAATCTATAAATTGGTGAAACTTGATTTGACCTCACATCCAAGCCAGATACCTTAACGTGATTATCAATATACTTGTGTATAATATGAAAGCTTCATTTTTCTAGACGAATTATATTCATGAGTATTAGTTTATTATAGCTGTTTGCGAGTACATAGTTTAGAGTTTATTACTAGTTTGGTTAATCCTGGCCATTTGATTGGCTAATGATGATGACTGAATCTATTTATAGTTGATAGGTACGTAAATCATGCATTTCTCTATGATGTTTAACCTAGATAAGCTGTTGTGTGGCATAGTATATGAAATGCTATTTGAAGCTCAATGTGGTTGTATCATAGTAGATTATGGTGAATTTGTTAACATTTGGGATTTATTCTATTTGATTGATGTAGGGTATGATATTACCGTGTGCTTGTCCAAAAAGTTCGTGGACACCTTTTAAAGAAAACAAGATAACAACATCATTCATTCACGATATCAAATATGATATATTACAGTACGGCATGTAAAATGTCATCACAACATAACAATAAATAAGGAAACTGTTTACATTCAAACGGGTGTACCTATCGCTGTGCGGGGCACGTTACATCTAATTATGACGTTGACATTATTTGGAGACGTGATGCTAAAATGCTCAATACAGTCACCTCTTCTCAAAATAAGAAAATGACATATTTTAACATGCACAGTGTGTAACTTGTTCATCCCTTGATGGATAAACAATTGATTTTTGCTGATTTTGTTTTAAGCTCGTTGACCGACGCCACGAGCGCGTCATTAAAAACTTCGGGTGCCCCACTCTCTCATCATTTTCTTAAATCTGTCTATACCATCCACAATGCGTTTGTGCCATTTATAAATGAACAATCTATAAACAGTGATATTTCTTCCTGCTGAACGCAATAATTTTCATTGTCTCACATGGTGTTTTATTCTGTGAAACACACACTTTAGTAACCGTACATTGTTCTTCTGTGTCAAAAGACGCCATTTTGCGAATTTCAAATCTCGCAGATGCTGAGAAAAAATGCCCGTTGATTCAAAATGATACGTCTCACGTCACTGATATTTGCATTAATTGGTGTCATAGTATGTCGCTTGCAAATGACAGACGTACAGTGTAATCTCGAAATAAAATATTAATTATGCGCCATGGTATCTAAAACATCAACTGTTCGAAAATTGGGATGGCCCGCTTGACGCTACCATCGGTTATCAAATCGAGTGTAACTTTCAAAATATTGAGTATAATTTCATCAGAATCATTGATAATATGTGTTTTGGATTATGATTTGATTTTCGCCGGGAAAAATAATAAAGGGGGTGTCTCGTATATACATGAATTTATTCATTTATCAATGATTGTCAATATATGCGTGTTATTCATGTCATGTAAATATGTTATACTCTCCATAATGGAGGATTGAATAAAATATACAGTCAATATCCTTTATAAAAAAAAAAACTTCATACAAAACAAAACATAAACCAATATGCTTCTTGTAATTCGTCTACCTATAACGTTTTGTTATAGTTTTTCTTGTTATATGTTATTCATTTTGAAATAGGTTTGTTCTTGTTACATGTATGTATACACACTGAACAGTACTTTTTGTATAAAAAATCTAAAGAGAAAAAGCAAAGAAGAAATGCATTAATTTTGTTCTCTGATGTATAATTAAAAAATGAATATTGTTTTCTTTTATACATGTTATTGCGCGAAATCACGAATACAAAAGTTATTTCAAATACTATATACATTAAAGACCTAAACCGGTTTCTACTTAATGTAAATTTGCTCCACAATTAACTATAATATATGAATGTTAATTAGTAATTACCCATGTGAGGTTATAATATTTTATAAACTTTGAACATTATTTTCTTATCGATATATACAATGCTAACTTGTATGAAAAATGAAAAAGGTTTGTTAAAAAATGATATCCAATATCTGACGCAGTTCTCAAGTCATGATTCTCTAATCCTATGCTTTACTAATTAACTGCGCAACAGAAATGTGATGTTTCGTAGATTGCTCTGTAACATCAAAATTATGACAATAGTAGTAGTGTTACCTTAAAATTTACAAATGGGATCTTCCATGTATACAATAACACTGATTACCTAAAAATTGAACTATACCAAGTTTTTTCACATATTTTAGTTTGTCAACAGTACTCGGGTCACCAGGAGCAGAACTGATTTTCCATTATGTAACTATGCACAGTCAGTCTTAAATTATGAAATTGAATATCTTACCAGTCATCAAGTAACCTGCAAACCATTCCGTTCTTAAATTCATAAGTAACTGATATGTGTGAACTAACAGAATGCAACAACCACAAATTTTGTCGATGACGAGGCTTGTTTTTTTCCTATATAACTTTAAGGAAAACTTTGAAAATCCTCTGTGACCGATACTCTGATTTCCGACTGATTTCACAGAAATATTCCTTCCTTCTGCCAACTTCCTTGAAATATTTAGCTCTGTAACATGGGCGGTACAGGATGGGGCTAGTTTTCCTCATATTACTATATGGAGAATTTGAAATTGATGACCTGATTTTAAAATAAATATCTCAGAATTGTGAATAGATGCTTTTTGCTTATTGAACATTTTCGCCACAAAAAAAATATTTTAACCACCCCCTTGACACTAAATGGCCGATTATTCGGATATAAATATTCCTTTGTTTTGGTAATTTTGTCAGCTACATCTCATCCTTAGTACTTGTGTATTTTCAGTGAATGTAAATTTTTATATGAAATATACATTATATTTAGAAATGGTATTTCAATAATTCTTTGAACGGAGTAGTTATGTGATCCGTATCAAACTTTGTATAGTACATGTACTGTCAAAACTATGTTTGCAGCCACCTCCAAATAAATGCCATCCTGTGAATCAAGGATTTTCTTCCAAAAAACATCATTGATTACCTTGAATAAACTGACCACTGAATGAAGGTCATTTGTCAAGAAAGCCACATTCTGTCTTTCCCAAGGATAGCCTTTGTTCTCATGTTTTACTGTATATACCAGTTGGTTTACATTTTTAAGATGTCAAGAATGTTTAAAAGTTTGTTTGTTGTTTTTGACATTATGTGCTATGATGATATGTAACATTTTCATAATACTTATTACTTTGTGTAAGTCAATTAAATTTATTGAAAATAAAAGTATTACAGTGCTTTTACAAACTATGTCTTTTTTTCATTGTGTGAACATAAGAACCTGTTACTTACTGACTAGACATAATAATACTGAGCAAATGTCAACAAAATGAACATTGTATATACAGAGCACATAATGCATTACAGAATAAGACGGATCAAAGTTACTAGTACAAATTTTAATTTTACAATACATGAAGTAGTTATATGTTATGCATAGTATAAAATAAGATTTAATCATGTACATGAACAAGTTGATAAAGAAATTAAGATAGCCAATGCCAACTGTACCACAGTTACTCTGGCTGATATACAATGTATCAGTTGAGTTTTCTTTATGATTTTACACGGGACTCTCTGATAAACGTGTTACTAACACTACCATTCGTATTAAATCACAAACTTACAAAGCAAGGCAATGTCATACACTCAGATAAACTCCTCTATTACGGACAGTTGTGGTTCCAGTGAAAAAAAAATTGGATATTTTAAATGAAAGACGACTGCCACCGAAATCAATTTGTTAAACTCAGGGCCCTTTCCAGCATGAATAAACAAGGGTCATTAACACCTAAAGGTAAACATCAGGCATAAATTATTGTTTGAATAGGTCAATTGGCCCAATCTAAACATTATACCTGGAAAATGAGATACTGTGTATAGTTTTATACCTTCCTGGTCTAGAATTTACTTCAAAACATGACGTTTACCAGAGAAAGTAAAATAAATGTCCGTTACATACAGCACATGTACACAGTACATTGTGAACAAAGCCAGCTTGTTTATATCTTGCCTTTCTGGCCTAGAAGCTTGATTATCAAGCCTTTAATACAACCAAATATCAGCAAACCTTGTCATTGACATAGCTGTAGGATGGATGACATTCTTTTCAGACTACAAGGGAGCAACAGGTTCGTGGTTTGAATTGTGTACACAGACAAACAAAGGCAACAATGTCCACATCAAAACATCATCAGTATGCCACCATATCTGCCTGTTATTAGAATTAACTGAGTTCCCAATGGCTAAAATGGTGCCTTGTTTCACCATTGGTTTAGAGTCAAGAAAGTCTATCATGACATGTGTTACGATGAATGTGAACACATCAGTTGGATTGTCACATTTTACAGTGTTAGTTGTTGCCTGGTGATGTAATTTAGCCGTCTTAAGCAAACTTCTGCAGGGTGTTTATGCAAAACAAAAAAGCTCAATAAATATATTTTAGGCATCCTGTGATCATTGCTGAGCATAAGGTAAGGACTGGCCAGCGTCACCTGGTTGAGGGACATTGGGTTACAGTCAACCATTACCCCTCCCCCATGGCATGCCTTCTATGCCTTCCTCTGACTGGGCCTCATGTTATGCCCCAGACCCTTGTAAAAACATGGCGAGCATCTTCCTCACCTGCAGCCACACCAGTTTCAGGCTGCAACTGCACTACAACTACATCATTGTAACTTTGGTATGATGGCTAGTCAGGTATGGTCTGATTCACTAGCTGATGGATATGAAACTTATATTTCTTATTCATCATTAACTGGTAAAATTACTCCCAGAGCCTGTTTAGATGTATATATCTGTGTATACCTAGCATATCTGTATGATGTAGTCATTAGCATAATGATGAAAGAAACTTCTTAAGCGAAACAAAAATGACTTTGAAATCGAAAGTAAACATAGGGTCTTGTTTTCCTTCATTGTGAGTTATCTGCCCTTGAAATGACCTAAAATAAGCCCAAAATCACATTCTAAGGGAAGATAACTAAAAAACGAGCACCGCAAAAAAACTGGAAGTGTCTGATGTATCCTCAACGTCACACAATTAAGGATTTCGATGTATAATATGAAGTGTTAAGGATTGTATTTTTAATATTGTCATTCTTTTGTATATCCATGAAGACATTTACACACGCCCGTTCAACTCACAACAAGTGTAATTCATTCTTCGGCAAAAATTTTGTGAGGAACTTCCGTCCTCGATGTGATCACCCATATTGTTTGGCAACAAGGTAAGATTTTCCAAAATTATTGGATGTTTTATTTGGTCAGGCGAGAAGTTCATTCCCGTTTTCAAGCCACCCAGAGTGACTGCGTTTTACCATCAAATTGACCAACAACAGGCAATATCTTTACATGTGCGTACTCAGAAAACCCAAAGCTAGCTAACTGCATTCGATATTTTTAGACAAAGGCCTGTATTCTTCAATGTTTTGGAAAAACTTACCTTGTTGACAAAAAAATATGGGTGCTCACATCGTGGACGGAAGTTCCTCACAACATTTTTGCCGAATGATAAATTACACTCGTTGTGAGTTAAACGGGCGTGTTTACAGGTGATTTTAAAAAAAAATCTTTTGCCGTCAGTTAAAGACGCAACATCCGACCAGACTATCAGATGCAAATTAACTCTCTCTCTCTCTCTCTCTCTCTCTCTCTCTCTCTCTTTCTCTCCCTCTGTCTCACCCTCCCTTTTTTCTCCCCCTGTCTCCCTCTCCCCCTCTGTCCCCTCTCTCTCCCCTTCTCTCTCTCTCTCTCCCCTCTCTCTCTCTCTCTCTCTCTCTCTCTCTCTCTCTCTCTCTCTGTCTACATTGTTCATCAGTGATAGACATACACTGACTGTACTGAATCTATAAATTACTGAAGCAGACGATGGATTTAAACTATATAAACTCTTACTCTAAATCAAATTTGAATTTCTGTTATAAACTGTTTTGAAAAAATAAGAACCTAAATCTTCTGACATTTTGAAGTGTCTTACCTAGACTGATAAAATAATCATCTTGCTTAATTCAGAGCCTTTTTCGATGATTAAAAACACAATTTCATATCAAATAGCTGAGCTGAATACAGTTTAGAAGTCAAGGGAAACCACCCACCTGCCATTACCACCCTTCTATACCAATGTTGCGTCTTTAAGAGAGCTACGACCATTTTTGTTCCTCTACCCCTAACGTAATATATTACCTTGATCAAATGAAAGACACCTTTATTAAACTTTACCAACAAACTTGAACAATAAATGCAAGAATGTGGTAACCAATCTTTAGTCAATCCAGATTGTTTATATGATGTTTGGAACTACATGTACTATGTTGCAAAAAAATGTAACCCCGTCCCTTCAAGATTTATAAAAAGTTTTACGGTCGGGTTTTGAAAAGATGCGTGTCAGAAATCCATTGTTACTTGGGTTTCGTAAATTAACCATATATAAATTCCCAAAACTTAACAAAATATTTTGGAATAAATTTGTTCCTCCATATTACTGTATAAATTTATGTTCTTAATGCAAAACATTACCTAAAAAAATAATAATAAATAAAAAAGTATGGTCCCAATGGGGTTTGAACCCATGCTCCTCGAGAATATGTCAATATATCGCTAAAATTTATGAAATAGAGTACTCTTCAAAATGGAGGTTCGCGTCAGAGATCGAAATCCTTAGGCGTCAGAGATCGAAATCCTTAGACGAGAAAACTATATTTATGAATAACAACTGCAACAGTAGCAATGATACCTGTAAAGAATTAAGGATTATCATGTAACAGTTGTTGCGATAGCTAAAGTAAAAAACATATGAACATTATAACACGAAGTATGGTTACCAAACAGGTGCACTTTGGCTTACATCAGCTTATTACCATTATTATTTATTTCCAATAAATGATAACTGGAATTATGCCATTATTAATTCGATAAATACATGAAAAAGGAAGCCTTGATTATTTTAACTTCACATATTCTACATAAATATCACGGATATTTACAAGTCTTTGTCACAAACCAAACAAAGAAGATGTCCCTGTTACACACATATTTTAAGAACAAATTTTGACACTCACAAAATGTTTAAAATTATAGTGTTACGGACGTACGATTTCTTTTGTAACATACTCAACTGGTTTTCTGAAGACCAGTTTTACATTCAAGTACAGAAAAGAAAGCCATACACTAAATTTTAACGTTGTTAAATTAGTTGTTAAATACAGCATAGCCCTCTTATTTCGATATCTATGGATCTAATATGTCATAATTATAGACAAATTGGCTGCTATTTATTGGATCCAACAACCACTTCCATCGAACTGAAAAGAGAAGACTCCTTATACAGAAATAATGGAAAATTGATATATATATTTATCTCCACAACTACTGGTTATACATAGATATATATAGCATGTCTTATATCAAGCCGTTGACACAGCTTGTTCTGAATGTACACAGGTTGAAATAATTTGACAAAGATCCAAGTAGTTGATGGAATTGTCATTTATTTTAAACATAATACATGACGCATAATACATCACAACTTTACAACATACATATGAACTGCTTGGATAACCTATAACAAAATTTCATCTATATATAAAACAACATATGAACTGTACATGAAGAAGGTGGTGCAACAATAATAGCCATCAAGTATGTTTTACACAATCTTATAAAACATACTGCACCACCCAAGGAAACGCCATAGTGGGGCTCGATATGTCCAAGATATTATCTTAAAACAAAATTAATTTTTGTTATAAAACTAAGCTACCATTGCTTTGGTTTAAGAAGACATTTGACTATGCTATAAATTTGTGTTACTCACAGAAGCAAGAATTGAGAATCCAAGACAATCTCTTACATCAATACATCAGGAATGGTTGGTCCTTGTGAAAAAAGATACACAGCGGTATGTGTTAAGAGAGGACACGTTGATAATCACTAATTTATCCCATTATTGCCTTTAGTGATGTCCCTGTAGTTGACATGCCTATGTTTCCAAGACTATAAACTTGTCCAAAATTAATTTTAGAAAATATGCTTTCTTATCACATTTTTTTGTCAACCTAGTTCACTGAAGACTGTCTTATATTAGAATTCAGAAACGGTTCACTTTCATTGGATTACGGCGGATCAGTATATCTTTTGTTGATGAGAATGTTTTCGGTGAAACAGAGGGAAACTGTCAAAAAGTACACAATACTGGTACATCAGTTGTTTTATCAACACCATTGAAAAGACGTAATTCGACACTCTAATATTTAATCGTTCATTTGTTGAGAATGTCCAAAACGAACAACGTTCTATAATCGGTAGTCGTCATTTATTAGCAATGTATGTCGTTTATATTCCTTACGTTTGAATGTTTAGTTTGGCACTTACCTGTACTTATATCCAAACACACTACGTATGTTTAATGTTAGTTGTATATCGTGCACTCTTTGTTATACAGCTGTCATACTTAGTAGTTTGACACAAGCCCGTCCGCTTTTAAAAGCGTTAGGTCTGTGAACCTTGATTTCATGAGTTCGAACCCAGAGAACGGCACATTATTCATTTGCGTTATTTGACTGAAGATATTTCGTCAAAAGTTATTCGTCCACCTTCGCCGTTTTTTATATGTGTAGAAACTATAATTACAAAAATGTGCTTTCGGAGAATAAATTTGGCAGTGGTACTGGAATCAGGAACACTGGTTATGTTAACTCCTCGCTTGTATATAACTGAAATCCTGTGTTTTTGTTATTTTTAAATATTTGGAAAGTTTGGCATTGCTGCTGGAGCATTTTTATGACATGTTTCGTAAAAGAACGTTAAATGCCTCTGTACACACTAAAGGCTGAAGCTTTTATGATTGATAAGTAGTACAGTGTAGAAGACGAATGGCAGAAAATGTCGCATCTGGGGTTCGAAACCGTAGAGCAAACGCTCTACCTACACATAGTTCCCACATCTACATCCCTTGGCTGCCGTCTTGAAAGTCTAATTTGACTAGCATTGATAGAGGATATTTATATTTTTGTCCTGATAATTCTAAATATAGAATGTTCATATGTGACAACTACATTTTCTTAAACCTGATATGCTTATGGTTTTTCCAACTTCTTGATTAAGTTATATTTTGTAAATTGAGTTGTTTAATAACCACTTTTTTATTATTTTATATTAAACATAATTATAAGAAATTTGACTTTCAAGATGGCCGCCAATTCAAAACAAGGGAGGTAAATATTGTAGTTGTGGGAACTATGTATTGAAATAAATTTAACATGGGTAAATGTGACATGATTTGATATCAGACATATTAGTTATAATATATATTGTAAAATGATATATTACAGAGTCGTAAGATAATGCAAGATAGCGTAGGCCTATACACGATGAAATTAAATCAAAACCAATTATCGCATTAGAATAAAATCAAATTTATCCCAAGATCTAGAGTATTTCGACCAACTTCAAATTATCAAGTTTGCACGGATATGTTTCTGCTTAATATCAATTTTTTGATGATTCATAGTTCAAGTTGGTCTTTTTTATTCGTATTTACTCCTGTATCCAATTTATCAGAACGAATTTAGCTCACGCGACAACTGTGCTCTTGGTATACTATCACTACTTGTAAGTCGCTCGGTACAATATATATGTATATCTAGATAACCCGTACAACGCTTTTATGGACATAAATGATTATGATTGCAAAATATTGCCCTAATTTTACCGCCGCTATGAAAACAAAATGCCTGTGTTGTGACGCCTAGAATACGGACTGTTCGTTGATTTATATAAAAGGTCCCTGAACTAATTTTATGGATAAGACAGGGACTGACAATCTAGAAGTAAGTTACTTCTTCTTCTACTATCTTTATTTCATTGTCACTAGTTTATAACATTTAGTGTACGATTTGTATGAGACTTTATACGAGACTTTATTTAATTGGGTAACGATCACTTTCTTATTTAAAAAGAATGTAATTCACAATCTTGAGCAGGCTATGTCCAAGGTTACAAAACTTGAGATCGGTCTCCGAACTCAAATCTCTTTTAAAATTTGGTTAACCTTTTCTTATTTTAACATGATTTTACAATGAACATTAATCATTCATTCATATGTCAGCTTAATTGATTCGAGTATGTACTAAACATTAAGCAATCAATCGAAACACTGAGAATGAAATTGAAATATCAGATACGGGTAGCGGCCGTGTTGGTCTGACTATAGGTACAAGTAGATGACTAAACTAATATTAATGATAATAAAGTTTCCTTTTAAAAAGGTAAGGCTTGGCTGGTTGTTGCTGATAAAAGTTAGTTCTGATACTATAATTTTATTTCGTCTTGTTGATCATTTTAGTTATGGAATTGTCCTCTTTCAAAGTCAACAGGTAGTCTGAAACATCGGCAAAATATTCGATACCTTTCGCCCGTTGAAGGTATATTTTTTGGTCATGTTGATAGATTTTACTATAATTCATCATACTGTATACAAGTTTTACGGAAATATGTGCGTTAAATAGGAAAACGAACGCGACTCATTTTGAGTAGTTTATCTGTAAGCTTTTAAAGAACAAGATGGTTTGACGATGAACTGCAATGTAATGCGTATACGTATCATTGTCAAAGACACATACAAAAACTAGGGGGGGGGGGGGGGGCAGTAGGACACCACTAGAAGTACTAGAATGCATAAATAGAGGGCACTCGGAATTCAATTACTAACTAACAATCTAACATCGCATAAACACATTGATGAAACATGTAATAAAGCATAGGATTACTTATAACTTCGCTCGTGCTGAGAAGAGAACAAAGAAATCATTAGACCTCTGCGCGGTGTAAAATTGGCCGTACAAAATCTTTTCCTAAAATTTATTGATTATATCCAGGTAATAAATAAATACGCATAATGAAAAACATTCTGACCTGTTCCGAAGTAAATAACAAGAGAATTGGCGGCAAAATTGCATCAGAGAAAGCGTTTCGCAAGTTAAATTATAGTAGGGTGTATTTCATTAAATTAACTAATCCTCCGCTTATTACCTTTAGCAATTATGTTGATAATTAAACAAAGAGCTACTAAAGTAAAAAAAATGAGACTGCGTTAAAATATCTTATATTTACGAGTCATAACGGTTGATGGAACATGCCGATTTATTTACAATGGACTCCCAAATGTGTACATCAAGATCACGTGACAAAATTATTGGCGGCAATAGCGTTTCGCAGGTTACATTATAGAAGGGGCTTCCTTAAATTCTCTTGAACAATCCTCCGCTAGTATGTCTTTCAGTAATAATTAAAATAATTGATTTAAACATATTGTACATAGTAACAGACATTTTTTTAGACAATTTTAAAATGTGTACCTGTACGTGTAATTAATGTTAATAGAACAATCTATAGTGTAACACTCTGATTTCATAATAGACTAGCACAGTGAAGTTGGTACACTCAAGTCACGTGATACCGATTCACACGTAAACCAATCACCGGACTGTTAACATATAGCTCTCAACCAATCGCCGGACTCTTAACATTTTTGTGCACTTGTACCCAGCTTTGTATTCCATCTACCAGCATCTAGGGAACAAACGTAACCGAAAACAATACATAGCTTATACAACAATACAAAGCCAAAAAGGATTTGGACATGTATTCAGCGATAAAGTAATTGTCAATGTTATGAATGCACCGTGCACGCAGTGGAAGCGCCGTGAGAGCGCGATGTTAGCGCCATGAATGCACCGTGCACGCAGTGGAAGCGCCGTGAGAGCGCGATGTGAGCGTTATGAATGCACCGTGCACGCAGTGGAAACGCCGTGAGAGCGAGATGTGAGCGCCATGAATGCACCGTGCACGCAGTGGAAGCGCCGTGAGAGCGCGATGTGAGCGTTATGAATGCACCGTACACGCAGTGGAAGCGCCGTGAGAGCGCGATGTGAGCGCCATGAATGCACCGTGCACGCAGTGGAAGTGCCGTGAGAACGCAGTGTGAACGCCATGAATGCACCGTGCACGCACTGGAAGCGCCGTGAAAACGCGGTGTGAACGCCATGAATGCACCGTGCATACAGTGGAAGCGCCGTGAGAACGCGGTGTGAGCGTTATGAATGCACCGTGCACGCAGTGGAAGCGCCGTGAGAGCGCGATGTGAGCGCCATGAATGCACCGTGCACGCAGTGGAAGTGCCGTAAGAACGCGGTGTGTGCGTTATAAATGCACCGTACACGCAGTGGAAGCGCCGTGAGAGCGCGATGTGAGCGCCATGAATGCACCGTGCACGCAGTGGAAGCGCCGTGAGAACGCAGTGTGAACGCCATGAATGCACCGTGCACGCACTAGAAGCGCCGTGAAAACGCGGTGTGAACGCCATGAATGCACCGTGCACGCAGTGGAGGCGCCGTGAGAACGCGGTGTGAACGCCATGAATGCCCCGTGCACGCAGTGGAAGCCTTGAGAGCGCGATGTGAGCGTCATGAATGCACCGTGCACGCAGTGGAAGCGCCGTGAGAATGCAAACAATCGCCATTAAGAACGCCGTAGGAACGCGATAGAACGCTTTGTGAGCTCCATATCAACACCTTGGTTGCTCTAAGGAAATCTCCATTTTCGCAACAAATATCAGAATTTTCTTGCGATCTCATGGCGCTCTGGAAAATTAAACAAGGCCGTGCCAACGCAGTGGAAACGCGTCATTGTGTGACAGGGGTATTATCAAAAGTCTACGTTGCTAATAAAATGTTGACAGGCCTAAGCGTTTGGTTATATATCTTTCTTCAATGTTTCATTTGCCAATCACTAAACATCTGTCCAAAGAAAACTTATAACATATTTTATTTATATCGTATACTCGGAGTTGTACCAATGCAGATACATAATGATCAACGTACCAAGATGGTTGAGATCTTTTACGATGTCTTGTTTTTATTTTGATGTTCCATAATATTCACCATAAATGTTTCAGTTCATTAATTTGGTACAATCAGTTCAATATTATGATTAACGGAATTCTCTTCCTTTTATCTTATATTTTATCTGAATTCAACTTCTAAAATAATATTTATTTATCAGAAATAAGGAATTTATGACTGAAATTGATATAAACTGTTCATTTTGCTTATGATAAACTACGTTGTGTGAAAAGCGGGAAATGATTAGTGTAAATATTGATGATACGTGAGCTGTTAACGAATCGGTATTATTTACTTTCAGACATGTTAAAGTTACTGATACTGGCGATCACGGTGATGGTCGTCGCCGCCGACAAGTAAGTGTTTTATAGTGACTAGATAAAGTATTGACAAGTAAGAATTTATAGTGACTAGATAAAGTATTGACAAGTAAGTATTCTATAGTGGCTAGAAAAAGTATTGACAAGTAAGTATTCTATAGTGACTAGATAAAGTATTGACAAGTAAGTATTCTATAGTGACTAGATAAAGTATTGACAAGTAAGTATTCTATAGTGACTAGATAAAGTATTGACAAGTAAGTATTCTATAGTGACTAGATAAAGTATTGACAAGTAAGTATTCTATAATGACTAGACAAAGCATTGACAAGTAAGCAGGTTCTAAAGATACTCTAACCGTAACATGCTTACTATAAATAATTAAGCTGTAACTTTTCACGTGCAATCCCACTTATGCACTAACATAATTCATTACATACATATGTACCGTGAAAAAATATATACTTAGAGTGTAGGACTATAAGCTGTTTGTAATTATGCACAGGTTTCTTTGTAGCAGTATGCCTATACGATAAGCTAAAAAATCGTAAATCCACTCACGCGACAGAACGCATATAAACTAGGTCTGCATTCAAGCATGAGCTTATCTATATCTGGTATCAGAATTAGACCAAATTATTCAAGGACAGCATTGACCTTGGTGGGTCTTCCCGTCCCTCGGTCATTATACGTCGAGCGGCTAGATTTCCAATGTCTGTATTGTTTATTCAATGATTGTCATCCTTAAAGTTTTAGCAAAACTCAGTGCAAAAGTGTTTTGAGTACCTAATCGTGTTAGTAAATATGTTTACGTGCTGGCTGACCTTGACACACGAATTTTTGGTCTAAAAAACAGGCATTATCAGTGACAAAAAAGTGTCAAAATCACACTTTTTTCCGACATTCCTAGCGCGATATGTAATATTTTCGGCCATCTCTCTGTCAAATATAATTGCTTGTTTGCACAATCATATCTGGTTACTTGATTAAATACCAAACCATTGCAAGACATGAGCTAACTGAAGGTCAATAAAGCACATGGTCGTCGACCACCTTGTGCGTGACGCATTTTGCAGAATTCGCGAAATAACAGAAGTTCAGAATAAACGTGTGCAGTATATCGCGTATAGCTTCGATGTGACCCCATTCTTTTGAATCAGAGTAGATTGTTTTTAATTTATCTGCGCTTGCATTTCGTCTTATCAATAATTTTGTTCAAGGATAATATATCTTATGACCTCGTTTGATCCTTAAGGATAAATCAGCTTTGAATAAATAGTTACGATATCTGGATATTGAACGAATGAACGAGTTCAACTTCTTTTTTTTGCTGACGATATTTGCAAATGTCTAAATATAGATGTTTTTGCGGAGTATCCACGGTCAATATTATCTTGATGTTCTATTTGCGAAAATTACTTTACAACTATCCATTACACAAATTTGAACTTTAGAGGTAAAATTTTAAATCTTTTAAGATCATTATTTACAAGCTATCTAAAACCTACGTTAAAAAACAAGCATTTGAAATTGAATAAAAAAAGAATAAATGAAACTTTGATTATACCATGGTCTCCAACTGTGTTCGAGTTGTTTCCTACAATTGAACATAAAATACTATATCATTATTTATACATTTTGAAATTTATAAAGTACGAATAGATAATGAGGGACAAACTCTGAATTGCAATTAAGAAACAAATCATGAATCATTGATGGTGTTAGGACTTATACAGCATAACCATTACTTCGCGACTTGGTGATTTAAAATATTTCCATTACAGTTCGTATGTCGTGTTGACGCCGAAGAGTTTTCGCGCTGGTGTCCCATTGAACATCAGTGTAAATATATTGAAGTCAACTGCGCCTGTTGATGTCACAGCAACCTTGGTCAATGTAGGGACAAAGACAAACATCGCCACCGCACATGGTCAATTTACACAAGGTAGATCTTTTACATACAAAATACCACGTTAGCTTATCAAGCTCTGCTATAAAATTGGTGCAATGGAGGGTCATGATACTTAATATGGTAATAGTATTGTATATCAGTTACTATCGACTCGATGCGGTTGGTTTCATTTGTTGAACAATTAATTCTATATAGAATAACATGTAATTATTTAAATGGATTATGAAGGTAAAAATACATCTACAGTACAATTATAATTATTGGAGCATAACAGCACATTGTTTATGTCGGTATTTGTGTGATACATCAGGTTTCAGTTTAATACATAGTCGGCTTCTAGTGATGAATGTATTGAACCAAGAATCAGTTTTTTTATTATTAGCTTTCATTCTTAGCATCTTTCTGCTTTATTTTAGGAAATCCTGATACCCTTGAATTACCGGTAAGTATCCTTTGCAAGAAACAGAAGTCTGCTTCCAGGCTCTGTTACCGTTGCATTTTTTTCTTATTATGGGCGTTTGCTTTAAATGGTAAAGAATTGTATTTGGAACATATTTAAATTGCTTTATTTCCAAAATAAGATATATTTGAATAAAACGTATTAACTCTATTAACCTTGAATAATGTATGATAGACAATAAGATTAAACCCAGTCGTTTTGATATTAAATTAGACCGCGTTAAGTTGTATGGTAATTTCGTTATTGTTAAGGTCCCGGATGATGTCCACACCGGAAGTTATAAATTACAAGTACAGGGTACAGGAAGTGGGGCTCATTTCACGAACGAAACAACATTACAGTTCGAAACCAAGAGCATATCTGTATTTATACAGACAGACAAGGCTATGTATAAGCCTGGACAGACAGGTAATTCTTCTATTTTGTAGAAGACCATGTATATTCGTTTCACACCAAAAAAACTTAAGGTTTCAAGGCGGCATGTATGTATGTATACAATGTATATATGTCTGATCCTCATGACCGCTATGTGATCCTATATGTACGTAGTACAAGTTGAATTGTAAATAATGAACACTATTTTCTCTTACTGTTCACTCGGAAGTCGTTCAGTTTTATTGTTCAAACCAAATACAGATTGTTTGGTCTCTAGCTCAGTAAAACGTTCCTTTAGTTCTCAAAATACTCTTTGATTGCTGAAATAGAATGTATATTTTACTTGTTTACCTGGCATATGATAAAAAATCCTTGCCAGTAAAATCCATTATGCTTTTCAACAACAAAAAATGATAAGGACAACAAAAAAGTTCACTTTGATACAAATATAAAAGTAAAGATTTAAGAAATTTATTTGAATTAGCATATATTATTTTATTCAGTACGGTGTCAATGCCGTACAAAAATAGTTCATGAAGCTAAAATAGTTGTCAAACAACTCGCCATTATTGACTATTACATGAGTAATAACATAATGCCTCATGAAACAGAACTCTGTTCGTTGATGATATTCGAGTAGGGTTGCCTTGTTTCACGTTCTCTTCAAATCATGCTGGACCATCTCCTCTAACTAATCTTGAATTCCTTGACTATTGTCATCGGTGTCTAATTGTTTATATGAATACTTTTTCAGTGAACTTCAGAACATTTGCTGTGTTTCCAAACCTGACAGTATACACGGGGCTATATGATATTGACATTTATGTGAGTATACAACCATTTAGATTAATCATTGGCTTTCATTGTAGATGTAATAAATGAACAAACACATGCTTGTGTGATAGCTTCTATGTTTAACAATTTCTATAATGATGGTACAATGACTTTGCTACAGACCGATCCAATGCGGCAACCACTAGGATATTGTGTCTTGTCGTCCTTTTTTTAACAATTCTATGTGTTTGGTGGATTTTGAGTGGAGGTAGGATTTTGGGGAAGGTGGGATACTTTTGGTGCTTTTTGTTGTTGTTGATGTTTTTTTTATCTAGGGATTGTTTCTTATCTGCATTCGTATGATCAGTGAAATAAGGAAATTTAAACAATTTATACATACTGAAAATATCACTGTCGCAACCTGGTTTTCTTTGTGTTTGATTTGAAGATTCAATATAAGAATTATATTCGATGATAAAGTGTGTTTTTTCAAGAATCCAAAGATAGTCTTATAATTGAATTGTTTCCGTATATGCACTTCAAAATTACTATTACCACAGAATGGCGTGCACTGATTGCTTCCATTTTATGTTCAAATAAAAATAAAAATACATAATATTTTTTTTGTTATTTACATAACAATAAAAAAGAAAGAAGGTACCATGTAGACTAACTTGTTTTAAAATGTGTCATTTGTAGGACCCAAATACTAATAAAATTAAACAATGGAGAGATGTTGATGATGTGAGTGGTGTCGTCACTAAGTTTATGTTGATGGATACACAGCCTGTTCTTGGTGACTGGAAGATCAAAGTTATCGCTCATGTAAGTTAAATGATTCTAGTACATGTATATTTAAATTCGAAGAAAAGTAACCCATCTTGAATATAGAGTATTTTTATAACTTTGTAGATATAAGAGATGGGATTCGCGAGGTACTGTGCGCACACAAGATAGGTTTCTCATAAGTAAACTTGGCTGAACGTTTCAATGATATACACTACCTTAAACTTACCTTTACCTATATGTATGTGAAGTAAACAGATAATGTCAGGTGCTATGTTTATTGAGTTCTTTCTTATCGGTCTTACTTCCTCATGTACATGTATCAGTTAATTAAATTGTTCATATATCTATTACCTTATGTGTTGTATTTTCACAGGGTAGAACTGAAGAAAAGACATTCACTGTGGCCCATTATGGTATGCTATCTTGTGTTAAAAGGTTTCCTACAACATTTTAAATACTCATTTTCGAATACTATCTTATATTAAAGTGTCGATAAAAGACTTCATATAGCCAATCATCATTGCGAACATTATTACAACATATTATTACAAAATGTTGAGTTGAAATTCCATGTTGATATCATGTACTAGCTGATAGGTAAACATTTTATCTGTATGTGTTCTAGTACAAATACATCTCATCCGATCACGGATATGTCTAAAGCATTTGCTTGATTTAGAAATTAAAAATATCTAAACAATATTTCAGTGCTGCCAAAGTTCGAAGTCACTGTTGAATTACCCAGCTTCATCTTGACCTCAGATTCCAGTTTATCAGGCACTGTGAAGGCCACGTAAGTTAAAGGCGTACTGTTATCCCAAAGTCTTCCCAGTGTGTTCAGTTAGTTACAAGCAACATTAAAGTTACGCATTGTTTTATCGCCATATTTGACGTTGCCGTTGCAGACTCAAGTTTTATCATTATTACAATAATAACATTTGCCAAAGGACTTTATAGAGTGAGTGCTAGTAAGGCCTATGTTCTGTTTGACAAAGTAGAATACTTGTATGTTATTGCACTGTCCCTCTTCAGTTGTATTTGCCTATTTTTAGCATTGCCAAATCCATCCTAACAATAGAATTGAAATCTTTAGATATATAAACTTTTATTTCATTTACGTTAGCAATTACACCAATTCAAGAATATGTTGTTTCGATTTAACAATAAGTGGTATAATGATTGTGAAATGATTTTGTATTGTGTTACAGTTACACATATGGAAAGCCAGTTCAAGGAACTGTTGATATTAAGATCAAATTGGACAACTGGTACAGACCATATAATTACCATGGTGCTCCTCCAGAGATAACACAACTTGGTTTGATTGTAAGTTCACTAATTTAAGTGTTCCGTATTTTACTTACATGTTAAGTATATATTTAACAGCGTTCTTCAATAAAGCTTATCATTTTGTACATCTAAGACGCAAGTTACATGTAGATATAATGCTTCATGTATAATCATCTCTGTTTGCGGGTGAGAGCCTCTTTGACATAAAACTACGACATGCTAATAATAAGATATAACAAGATGATTAATACATGGCTAAGTTTAAATAGGTGAATTTCAAATATAAAATATATTTAGATCGTTATTTCAGATTGCAACGCAACTGATGGTCATAAATGACTCAAATTTATTATATCGTTAATTGACAATAAATACCTTAAAACTACCATATTCCTTTTATTAACAGCTTGATGGAGAAGCTAAATTTACTGTTCCATTGGATCACATATCATCCATTCAACATTATTTGAATGGACACAACCTTGTAGTGGAAGCCAATGTCACTGAAAACCTCAATCATATAACACTGGACGGTTCAAGTGAAGTGACATACTACGACCACTCTGTCAAACTCGAGTTCCTGAAGTCAAACCCCAATACATTTAAGCCTGGGCTTCCATACACTGCATACGTAAGTCATTCTTATGATACTGAATGTAAAAACGATCATTTCATATACAGAAATCCCTCAATGTCAAAACTACCATTAGTACAGAATTAATATGTCTTACTTACAGGGAGGTAACTATCATTGTTAAGTTGACATACTACTACACATGAAATATTTGAAAACCAAACCGTTATAATGGGGTGGTTTTAAAATCAAATTGATGGCTAAGCGATGTTTTATTGTATATATTCTCTATATGTTTGTGATACATTTTAGTATATGTAAATCCTTTCACACAATTGCTGCTTTTTATTTGAAATAAAACGCAGCGTACAGCAAAGTTACTCTCTTTTGGCGCAACGCGATCCAATCGTACATTTCATTTTGTATTTTTACGTCTTATAATTTATGTTGATTTCCTGCAAATACGTTGAACAGTGAACAGCAGATATGTATCCGTTTAGTATACTTTAGACAAGTCTTAAGATATTATTTTATTAGTAGTACAAGTAATTGCGCCCGTGTAACATCGTTTGATATATGACAGGACTTAAGTAATAAAGTCATCTTTTAATATTAATCTAAACTTTTCCATTTAGTTAAAAGTTGCTCAACAAGACGACACACCATTAATGGGAATCCGTAAAGACCTTTCAGTGGCAAGTACATCAACATCAGAGGATGAAGTTACGTCGACCCCGTATCCATGGTATCAAGCAAGACAGCATACAACTAAGCTCCAAACACAGTCATACACCATACCAGACAATGGTGTTGTACCAATACAAGTCGATATTCCGGAGAATTCTACGCATATGGAACTCACGGTACATGTTCTAGCACGATCATGAAATATATAAATGGTTGTTGAGTTATTATAGTATAGGGGTCACGGCCGTTGTTAAGTGGTTGGTGCACTGGTCTTGGCGATCCGGATCGAATCCCAATCGCGTAAGATCATACCCTTCAATTAAAGATTAACAAAAATGTCGAATTTCCTCCATATCTGGAGAAGTTACCGGTTTCCTTGAGGAAGGATAAGTTAGTACTTGTTAGAAGTTAGTTACAGACCAGGAAAACTGGTTAGGTTAACCGGTCGCCGATAACTGAAATGTAGTTGGAAAATGGTGTTAAACTCACTGCAGAGTTATATATGGTGTGGCTTAATACAATGTTTTTTTCTGTTTTATGTAACAGTCAATGAAGGGTGTGAAAATGACACATGGAATACCGTAGAAGAATAACATAAATAAAGTCACGGAATTCGTTTAATAATATTTACACAGAATAGATGGTTGAGAAACAAATACGATTTACAATAAAACATGTTTCAGTATAATTGTAAGCCTCCTATATCCTATGCGTTATCGTGATTCTACTTTTTCTTACAACACAGGCTACTTACGGTGGTATAACCGCAAGACTTAGTTTAAGCAAGAGTTATTCCCCCAGTGGTACATACATCCAACTTATACTGAAGTCAGCGAACCTCAGAGTAAGTAGTGTGACCTATTTGTAACAAAGGTAAAACCCCTGACAAATTAATACCAAACAGCGTTGCCATAGTAAGCGAATTACAACAAAAGCCTTTTGTTAAAGCTCAGCTAAAGGAGATAAGCAATCATGACATGCACAGTATAGTTAAGTCGAATGTTTTATCGCTCTATCATGTCAATAGCATGTGCTTATGTCTGAATATTGTTCGAAGGTGGCTTTCAATCACTAATGATGTAAAATATGCCAATTGTATCAAACTTGTGTGCTTTATTTTAGAAATATGATGAATTAGTCTGTGCTCGGAACATACGTACATCTGTAAAATGCGGTCTGGACTCATTAGCACTGACACTTTGAGAATCATTGGTGTATTTATTTAATGAGAATCATTTAAGTGTTTTTATGTGTTATAATTATTACATAATTCTACATTAAAATCTTATATAATAAATGTATTACCAGGCTGGATCTGTTGCCATGTTTGACATCAAATCAACGGAAACCATTCCATCTGCCGTATACCAGGTATTTATCAGTCTTGGTTTTAACGACAAGCACTTCATATGTTTCAGTAGGTTTTCGTGTTTGATTTATAACAATTCATTGAACATTCAGCGTAATTACTAGTCCAATTTAAAGTAACCACTTTTGTTATTTTCCTAAATTAGAATTATTTCTTTGCTCATTCTATCAGCATTTTTCGTACTGGGTCTTGAGCTTAATCTAGTAATTACCTATCAGTAATTCGTTGAATGACCTCTACTACTCTAGTTGGATTGTTTGGCAGGTTATGTCACGTGGTTCGGTTGCTGACGCTGGTAGTTTCAATGGAAATACGTTTAGTGTTCAGATGAACTCAGAGATGGCTCCAAATGCTAGAATAATCGTGTACTACGTGAGAACTGATGGAGAAGTAGTGACAGATAGCATAAGTTTTGATGTTGAAGGTGCATTCCAAAACCAGGTATACATAAGTTACAATAATTGAAATAAATCTTATTTGAATTTACTAAATAAGATATTTAATATGCTCTTTTAACGAGAAATACATGATTGACTATATTCTAATTAGACCTTTAATTTAAATTTACCTTGGCATCTCACGGACAATATAGAGTGTGTAAATTCCATACTCTCAATGCTTACGAAATGATTGCGCGTGTAGATGCTCCAATGATTGATCAGTCCTAAAAAAGAATTAACTATGGTCTAATGTACATTCCAATGTCGTGTTTCGGAAGATTAATTTAATTTCCTGTAGAATTTGAATACATATTTATAACGAAATTCTGATAATTGTGTATTGTTCATGTTACTAGGTGTCCATAGATTTTGACAAGTCCAAGGCCCAACCTGGAGAGAGTGTCAACGTTGTTGTGTCTGCTGATCCTGAATCACTCGTACATCTCCTTGCCGTAGACCAGAGTGTTCTTCTGCTAAAATCCGGAAATGACGTCACAGCGTCTGAGGTATTTTTCCATTAGTTGTTCGGTACAGATGTTTCTAACGTATGGTATCATGAGAATAAGATCAAAATCTTTATGTACACGGCGTGTCGATCCTCCATGAATAATAAGTATACAACATGAAATACAACATAAGGCATTATATTTGGTGTAGGACGAACATTGCGGATGTGCTTTAATCTTTACTGATTTAAGGGTTTCCAAAACAGACGACATCAGATTTTTCATAGCAAAATATATAAATTGAGTTGCCGTCGACGATTCGGTATCAACACATGAACAATGTGATGCGACCATGGTGTATTCTGTTCTACCATATAAGGTGTAATACTTAAACAGTTTTCATTTGCAACATCTAGGCGAAACGAGAACATCTATTAAAGTTATATTAAAAAATGTATATACAAACGCTAATTACGCTTTTCATTTGACTTGTATTTATTTATTTTTATTCGTTGTCTCTAGGTTATTGATGAACTAAAATCATACGACACTATAACCCACGCATCTAGTCCATTCTGTTGTGATTTTGGGGGACCTATGATGGTAGGACGAAAGAAGAGAATGATATGGTGGCCATATCCCGTATATTACGGCGGATCTGATGCTGGTGCCATTTTCAATGTAAGTGTGCACAATGAGCATACTGTTATTTGCTTTTGTGCTGTTTTAAAATGGTTACTGATTAACAAAATATTAAACTTACAGTAAATCAGATGTCAATGAAACGCATTTCATATACCAGTTCATTTCTCCAAGGTCTGCGTATACGTAAAGACAAAATATGATTTGTTCTGATGGATGAAAACGAACTACATGTATATGTACGATGAAATGTTGACGATATCTTTACTTCTCAACAATTACAAATTGTCAAGAAGAAGAGAGCATTCCAAGGGGAATTACTCTTTCATCCAAAATAAAACACAAACGAAAATTAAAATTATCGCTGTCATCCTCTATAACGAATACAAAAACATCGCTGTCCTTGCCTTATAATACTTATTATAACTTGTAAAGTTATTATATCAAGTAAAGTATTAATTGTATTTTATTACATAAACTGCGGTCCAGGAGTGCCGTAAACCCGTGCCGGAAATATCGTTCGGCACTGCCAAACTGTACAATAAACACTCAAATTAGCCAAAATCACTACATTTGCATATTTTGATCGTTGTTATGGTTATGCGATACATAGACTCTTACATTCGTGCTCATTCCTTACCATTTTTATTAAACTCGTCGACAAAAAATATGACATGCGGCAGAGTCTCATGTCATATTGTTTAGTCAACTCGTTTAATAAAAATGGTAAGGAATGAACACTCATTCAGGATCCTCTATATCTATATTGTACAGAATGCTGGTGTGAAGGTAATTACTGATGCTGAGGTATATCATCATGTGGAACGACCTATATGTAAGTGTAGTACGCTAAGTCTTATCATTCACCATGACAATAAAAGATAAACAAACATGTCATACTCAACTCGCCTATGAGAGATGTTATATCTTATAATTTGAATTAATCATTAAGCTTGAAGAAGACAACATAAGGTAAAACTTTTAATGAATATATAATTCATATCTGTACTGAAATTCATTTGAAGCTGAAAATTGCCATTTTCCATTATTTGGTTCCCTTTTACAGTCAGTATTTGCTTTATCACATTTTTCGAATCATTAGTATAAGTACAAGTAGAGCAATTTTATACTGTCTAGTCAAAACATTTATTGAATAAACATGCATATAAATAAACGTACTAATGTGTGATACTGAAGTAAATGCAAGGTATGAAGAACGTTTGAAAGGCCTGTCTGTCTGCTGTGTTTGTTGACAAAAAGTCTATGTGTAAGAATGCTAGAATTTATGAAAAAAAGTCAAGTGTCCCGTTACTAAGTTGATAACAATGCCAAGAAGTACTGGTAAATACAAGCTGTCATTGCTTCATTCATACCGCGGTTTAACCGGTATACCGGTATATTGTGACAGCCCCCTCCCCCTCCCCCCCCCCCCCCAGCAAACAATTACATGTACATGAGTTTCATCTCAACAAATATCATATTATCTCATACATCATATTGGTTTATAGCATATAAAGTGAACAATATTTCAGACCCAATGTTCGGGCCCGAGTTAGCATTCGGTGGAGCCGTTGCTCCCGGCATGCCATTACCTAATATGGCAACAGCAGGAGCTGGTCCAATGCCCGTAAAATCTGTGGAAAGAGTTCGCTCAGTATTCCCTGAAACGTGGCTATGGACAAACTCATCTGTCGGGTAATCATGTGATGTCATTTAAACCTTAATCTGCCCTTTGTAGTCGACTGCAATACACAAAATGCATCCCCAAGCTAGTGAT
The DNA here is from genome assembly GCA_964023205.1 of Lutraria lutraria. Lineage (NCBI taxonomy): Eukaryota > Metazoa > Mollusca > Bivalvia > Venerida > Mactridae > Lutraria > Lutraria lutraria. The sequence continues at coordinate 46,673,727 of OZ026833.1, read as the reverse complement.
ATAATGCTAACAAAATAAATTTCCTTCATTAATATTCCAAATTGTATATCATTGAACTTACCACCTGTAGATTATTATGAATTAACTGGAGGAGCTTTAGGCGGTGGTGGCGGTGGCGGTAAGAATGCCGGTTTTGGTACGGGAGCAGGTACAGCAACAGGCACAGCTGTAAATGGTCCAACTAAATTAAAATCAGTGGAGAAAATTAGAACAGCCTTTCCCGAAACTTGGCTATGGAGTAATGCAACCGTCCGGTAAATCTGGGAAATTATAACTCGCTAGCATATTGCTTTTATAGCATTTATATAAAACTCATACTCAGACGATTGCTTGAAATAATGTTCTAGCACGACCCAAAGTCATAGCTACCTAACCTACATGATACATGAAAAAGAAATATGTTTGTCGCCGCTAATCGCTATCATCTTATGGTTCTGTCTTCATAGGAATTGTTAAAATAATATTGTATGTTTCATACTTGTTTAAAGACATAATTATAGTGTTCCTTCTGGATTCATTGCGTTGCAGAAAAAATATCTAATCCTAAACTATATAATTTTTGTATAAGTATTAGAATGCATCAGATTTTATGTTTGAGTCACATGTTTCAGATGATAGTGACTCATAACCCGAAAATGTGTTCATGGAGATATGATATTTGAATAACTCTTTCATCTGCGTCACGCTATTCAATCACAATATATTTGTGTGCATTGTGTTTACTTTTTATAGACCTTTTCACCCTATCGTCCTTCAGTAAAACGAAGCCTAAATAACCAGTTCAGTTGCGTCCAATACCATAAGAACAAAGATGGATTCGATACAATGTAGTAGATATTTAAATCCTAATAATGTATTTAAATCCTGATCACTTTTACGCAGATTATCCTGCAATGGCCTTGGCAGGAGGTGGTATTGCTCCAATTCCACCAATGGCCCCAAATAGCGGTCATAGCGGTCCAGCAACTCAGCAATCGGTAGATCGTGTTCGAACAGTATTTCCTGAAACCTGGTTATGGACAAATGCTTCAGTTAGGTAACGATCAACTGCAGCATCCAGTGTCGATATTTGTTCGCTTAGCTAGAAATCCAAATACATATAGGAGCTTTTGAAACGAACACTTTATCAAATTTTAAACAGATGAGACAGATATGATGTTTCACCGCTTACCCTCTATGGCAATGAGTGGTGCTGTTGCGCCACAAGGCAGTACGGCATCAATGCCTCCAGTCGACCGTGTTCGTAGTGTGTTCCCAGAGACATGGCTTTGGACAAATGCTTCAACACGGTAAATGGGCAACCACGCATTCTAGGCATTTGTTCATTTATTATGCTAGATGGCATTGCTTATCGTGCTCTACTTGATGATTATGTATAAGCTAGCCTCATTCTAAAACCATTTCAGCTTTGAATATGTCTTGCCTAGAGAGTAGTATGGTCATGTCTGAAAGTCTTATTCATGTCCAAGCATTTGTTTATATTCTAACATTGCTTTTGTATCAAAAGGTTTAGAAGTCAGAATGAATTGAATCAGTAATCATCATGGAGCAATTAACACATGGAAGGGACACTATACTGGTCGTATTAAACATGCATTCTACAGTAAATCTCCTTAGTATTCGACGAGACCATTTCATTTTTCATATCAAGTGGTTCACTTATGTCAGTAATTTAATTTAAATCAGTTGTTGATGTTTCTAGGTCCATTCTGTGATTCAATGCTGCCGATGGCTGGGCTAGCTCCTGGTGTGGTTCCTATGCCGGCTCCAATGAACCCGGATACAGGAGGAACTGACATGAGAATACGTTCAGTTTTCCCTGAAACCTGGCTATGGAACAATGCTACGATTGGGTATGCACACACCCCCTACATGTAGCCAGACGCCAGAGTACATTTAATGTAGCTATAAATGTTCACCATTTTAAATTATGATTTTCCATGTACAGATAATTTTGGCTGTGTTTGCTGAATATTTTGGTACAGAATTGTCCTGACCGGGGAGTGGCCATATTCCTAGGAAATCGCTTGTTTCCATGGATTGATTCTTCACACATCCGTAAGATGAATATATAAGAATATGTAACTATTATTGAACTACTGATTTAATTACAAACTTTTCAGTTGTTTTTCATGGTGGGTTTCTTGGTGGTGGTGGTGGTTGGCAAATGGTGGCACCGACAACCGCCGTAACACCAATCGCGCAAACCACTAATAAATTGGAATCAGTAGGGAACGTTCGAAATGTGTTTCCAGAAACTTGGCTATGGAGTAATGCATCTGTAGGGTAGGATATTGCGTTAGTTCGATGGTTTTGTGGTTGTCAATTCGGTATTTGGTTAGGGGGTTGCTATATGGTGTCATTATATGGGTTCAGTGCTAAGATTAGCAGGTTGTCAGGCTGTCAGGTTTCTAAATGTGCAAATGATTGTTAAGGAGGTCCAACCCATATCACTTTCATTTGTGGAGATGCGTGGTGTTGGCTAGTTTGTGGAGATACGTGGTGTTGGCTAGTTTGTGGAGATACGTGGTGTTGGCTAGTTTGTGGAGATGCGTGGTGTTGGCTAGTTTGTGGAGATACGTGGTGTTGGCTAGTTTGTGGAGATACGTGGTGTTGGCTAGTTTGTGGAGATGCGTGGTGTTGGCTAGTTTGTGGAGATGCGTGGTGTTGGCTAGTTTGTTTGTTTCTTGTTTCATTGTTTTCACTTTATTTTTAGAGTATGAGTATTCCCTGAAAGGTTTTGTTTCTAATTCCTCTGTTTCTGCTTTGCTTTTGTTATGTTGTAAACGGTGGTAATGGTGACAACTGCGAATAATTCATTATATGTTTTATGCTTGTAATAAAATATATGTATACACAAATTAAGAGTCAATCGGCCTTTAGTAAGCTGACCAGATAGCTTCCTCATAAGTGATTTATGCTGGTCCCGAATGGGATTCGAACACACAGCGATGAGGGGATGGTGATTAGTAGTCCGAGACCGTAACCACTCGACAACGGGTACTCCTGCTTATTCCTTCTATCTGTGCTTTTTTGCTTAGAATTAGAATGAGATGTGTGGTACGGTTTGCCTCTATAGTCACCTTTTATATATCATAAATACATATTGTACATATCTTGCTTGCAATTATATACTAGTAAACAATAAAACGGTGATGGGTGATTTTGAGTTAAGATCATCATTCTTTACATGTACATCGAATTTATAATATAGTGTTCAGTAATTACATTTCTCCCTATTAAAGAAATTCCTAAATGCTTCATGCAAATATATATATACGCAATTAAACTTGAGACAGTAACTACTCAACATTTGTCAATCTGAACATGAACAGGTAGCGTATGTTTATGTCCATTAATCTTAGAATATTGTTGTTTTGTAAGCAAACCATCTTGAACATCATGGGTTATTTTGTAGATATTAATCGAACATAAATATAGCACGTGTAACACTATAATATTAACAAACCAATTCTATAACATAGTGAATAACTTTATGTGCATGACATTGTTACTTAGATCTGACGGTAAGGTGACAATCAGTACAACGATACCTGATACGATCACATCATGGATTGCCAGCGCCTTCGCTGTAAACACTATGTCAGGTTTAGGCGTGGCACCAAGCTCTGCTAAGGTTAGAATATATTTAAACACTTATCAAACAACATTATACCAAAGTCTACATTTAACTATTATGGGTATTCCAGAGTAATATCAAAGTTGTTATTTTCATTACAATCAAATAACTAACAGGAAACTTTTAATTCATATTTCGTTTTAAGAAATGAAACTACATGTATTAGGATCATTCCAGAGTAGAAATAAAGCGGTTAATTTTCATTTCAATCAAATTACTAAGAGGAAACTTATAATATTTGTTTTGTTTTAAAAATATCAGATTTATTACGTGATTTATTGTTTGATCATGTTTTTAAATGAAGAAATTTGAACAATGATACGTCATTTCTGTCCATTAGGTCGAAGCCTTTAAGCCGTTCTTTGTGAGTTTGAATCTCCCATACTCTGTTGTTAGAGGTGAACAGTTGGCCATGCAAGCGAATGTCTTCAACTATATGCAACAGGATCTCGATGTATGTACACAAATCTTTATTCTTCAAGATTTAACACATTTACAAATGTTAAGCATAAATAAAGATTGATCTGATGTATACAAGTTTTATCTGAATTTACGAAATGGAAACACTCATAATTTTTAATTCGTTTAATTATCACAAAATCCACTTTGGTTTGTTAAAACTAATCACATGTAGACAAACAAAACCTGCTGTTTGGTTGTGAAACAATATCATAATTGGTTTAGTTAAACTCGTCTATGCCTATAAGTGTGGTATCTTTTCCAGGTTGTCGTAACCCTAGAAAAGAACAACGATTTCACAAACGTTGTTGTTGATACAGCTGGTGTTGTACAATATATATCTCAAGATCAGGTGACAACTATTCATGTAAGTATTGGAATCATGTAAATAGTATTATCATCATTTTATCTTAGTGACATCTATATAATTGGTTGATAAATTGGTTTAAATGTTAAACCAATTAGTTTTTTTTTAATATTTTAAGTCAACACTAATCCTGAGTACATTGCAAATTCTTGAATTAAATACTAATAGTTATCAATAGCATCAACTGTCGCTACTTCATTAACATTATATCATCGGAAAATCTTTTCATTGCTTCTATTCAAATTTCATTCTTTTTCAATATCTACAACAACTTAATCAATCACAATGTCGACAATAGAGTTAGTATCATGAACTGCATTGCAATGTATCAGCATGCCTATTTACTAATACTTTTGTCAAAATATGAAAATTACTGTCTGTTTGGTTATGTATGTACGTGTATTTTGTTAGACATTCATGCAAGCATCTTGACTGGCACCATGTTCATTATCTCATCCTCTTGCAGGTACCTGCCGGTCAAGCCAAGTCGGTTTTCTTCCCTATTGTTCCTGCTGCTCTTGGAAAGATCTCACTGACGGTTAAGGCCCAGTCTGTTCTCGCTGCTGATGGTGTGCAAAGACAGTTATTGGTCGAGGTAAATATAGAATCCACCAGATTCACAATTATAAACAAATTTTAGATCACGTTTTATTTCTCAATAAAAGCGTATTACTGTTTATTTGCTGATAGTTTCGTATTTTGTATTCAAAAATAAATCATGACAAATTCGGAAACAAACAAAAATGCTGGAACTTTTACGATGCGTAATTTATGCGTACAATATTTATTTCTTCTTACAGTAGATTGACTGTAATGTCAAACTAAACTTTATCCTTTTCTATACTGCTTTGATTTTAATCAATTCCATGCAGCTTGTTCTTACAATTATACTTATGTTTACTTATAGCCTGAAGGTGTTGCTAAGGAATACAGCAATCCAATCCTTATTGACTTGAAAAATGCATCTTCCTTCACAAAAGACGTACAGCTGTCTTTACCAGCTGGTGTTGTAGCTGGTTCTCAAAGAGTCCTAGTTTCAGCAATAGGTAGATAAGTGCACACTTTAACAATTAATGTCATAAAAAGTACATATCTACGAGAACGCCGTGTTACTTCGAGTATGGACTAATCATAAATAAGTGTTATTGACCACGACCATGTATTCATTATTTTAGATTTATTGTATGCATATTCCCACATAAATCTGACCAGGAAATGTTGCCATTGTATTCGGTTCATTTAAATCCTAAACTGTGTGTAAATCTGTTGTGCCCAAGCTTTACTCCCGTTACTGCACGATCTATTTCCCATTCATTACCAAAAGAGGTCTAAAACAAAAAAGTCAAAACAACTAGATATTATGGAAGAACAAACAAAACATGAACTAATGAACATATACCAATTAAGAGGCAAATGATTTATACTTCACGTTTTAGGCGAATTAAGATAATAAACATAACGGATAAAGAAACTAACAAACATGGAACATCTAAGAATGAACTAACGTTATATACTCTATATTTCAGGCGATTTGTTGGGACCAACGGTAAACAATCTTGACAAGCTATTGCGCATGCCTACCGGATGTGGAGAACAAACTATGCTTGGATTCGCACCAGATGTTTTCGTAACCAATTATCTTACCGCAACTAACCAACTAACTGGTGAAATCGAGGAGAAAGCAATCAATTTCATGGAGAAGGGTACTTCTTTCCTATTCAGTATAAATATAAAAAAGTGAGAGAATAATTCCCAAACAAAATTCTGAAACAGATATTAAGGTTCAATGCAAGTTGACGCCTTTGTCATTCGTGTACTCACTATTTTGTATTTCACTTTTCTCAATGATAACTCAGTAGATTATTGAAATATTTGCTTACTGGTTAACTGGTTAATAGATCATTTTATTTCAAATTTTGCTAGGTTACCAGAGGGAACTTACATTCCAACATAAAGATGGATCATTCAGTGCCTTTGGTGACCGTGACAAGTCAGGCAGCATGTGGTAGGTATAATTACATGCTTTTGTTTTTTTTCTGCTACATCTATTACACATTTATCACTACTGTGTATTATCGTGTAAATAAATGCCATTCTATATCGACAGCGCCTCAACGTATGATCCCTTAAAATGTCTCAATGTCTTTTAGCTATTAAAATGGTACCTGTAATCATTGAAGTTGTACGGCATAAATAGCATGACTTCTACAATGCTTGTACTTTTAACACCTAAAAGTTACTTAAGTAAGAGAATGCTCATGATAAAGTTCTATTGTAGGCTTACCGCATTTGTTGCCAAGTCTTTCCACCAAGCTAAGACGCAAATTTTCATCGACGATGAAATGCTCATACGTGCAATTGATTGGATGATTGCAAGACAGAATTCCGATGGTTCCTTCCCCGAACCTGGTCGTGTAATCCACAAAGACATGCAGGTATGAACCGTTACAAATATAAACCAAATTTATCTTGCAATGCATAACTCTTCCGAATGAAATGCATGTTTTTATATCAACTTCAGACCTTTAGATACATATTGTTACTAGTGAGCATTGCAGCATATATACATATAACCTCAGCTGCATGCACGGCTTATTTACTATCTTTTTCAACATCTTTTTCATGGTCATCAAAATCACTATGATATTTTGCGTTACAGGGTGGATCAGCGTCTGGACTTGGACTGACATCATTTGTACTGGCTTCTTTGTTAGAAAATAACGATTTGACTGGGGTATGTTGTATTATGTTGCATTTTAACATCATTTATACTATGGTTGCTTAGCTTAGTCTGGTTCCCGGACGTGCTCTACAATTACGTCAGGCAAAGCTCATTAATGGTGGCCTTCAGTGGTAATGCACAGACGACGGACTATTCTTATTTTGACTGATCATTCGTGATGTTATGCCTAAATTCAATTGTTTATGTACTAATATTGTAACGACGTCTATATATTTTAATGATTATTCTTGTATATTGTTGATAACATGTTCTTTCATGAAGTAGCTATATAATTTCGGTCTTTATAGTTCCCAAGAAATATTTTGTGATCATCTAAAAAGTGGACCTCTTTGATATATAGCATATAGATAGGATTCATTACCAACCCTCACAAGCACTTGATCACTTGATATAAGAAAATGCCCATACCTTAGACTGTACACTGGACGCCGCCATTATTGCGCTTTGCCTGACCCGATAACATAGTGTAAGGGGAAGGAACTCCAGACTATGCTTAGCTTTGAAGGCGTACATGGATTTCCTTTTTATTTGTAAAGTAATTACTGGAAAGTAAAATAAAACAATTTGTTATTTCAACAAGCAAATCATAAAGTTTTATTATTGTATTCATTTTGATGTACAGTTTTCTTGTAGACAAGCTAAACCTGGTTTCATTGAACAATTAGGTGTACATTCTTCGCTGACTTCAAAGTAATATCAACATTTACTTTTTTAGGGAATTCAACAAAGAATTAACAAAGCCGTTACCTTGGCAACAAATTACGTTATTAATCAAGTACATCACACTACAGATGATTACGCTCTTGCTATAAGCAGCTACGCTCTAAACCTTGCTAAGAGTTCAGCAGCCGATGCAACCTACACAAAACTCTTCAATGATGCCATTGTTAAAGGTATTACTACTCTAAGAATGTACAAAATGTTCTGTGTTGCATCGAGGCTACAGGAATGAAATTGCAAATGTTTTAGTTCTTGAAAGCACATGGACCAATTAACAATATATTACTTTGCACGATTTAAAGTAATGGCTTGATTTCAAAATGAAATGTTTATTTTCTGTACTTATCTAGGAGTTCTATACAGGGTTACACTAAATGTATGGTAATCATACTAATCAAATGGCATGTCGTATAATTCTGTTTTTAGACGGCAATTGGTCTGCGAGACACGACTGTAAATTGTTATTTACAAAACCATAATATATATTAAACCGTTTAAATTGTATTTCAGATGGCCAAGTACACTGGCACAAAACACAAACGGCTTCATCCAGTTCTCACTGGAGACCATCTCACTCCCAGGCTAACCCTATAGATATAGAAATGACAGCTTATGCCTTACTGGTACAAGCTTCGAAACAAGACTTCGGTGCTGGTATACCAATCATGAAGTGGCTTACATCTCAGAGAAATTCAAATGGTGGATTCGCCTCAACACAGGTAATGGTTGCTTTTTGACAATCTTATTTTTCTATTTATAACACAATACATATGGGTGTACATTTTTGTTAGAATTAGGATATTGTAGTTAGATCTTCCTCGCCGCAACCATTTCTTACCCTCTCCAAACCAAAGAAGTGAATTTGTATTGCTCAGCTGCATAGAAAACCATTTTAACAACCTGATAATTAATATGCTTGAAACAAGAACTTTAATATATACCTTGGATAAATTGTATTGATAAATAAAACTAAGTATTGTTTGTTGGTTTATAGAGTATAACATTAGATGATATAATTTTATATGTCATGATATTGTTTTATTTCAGGACACAGTTATCGGTTTACAAGCTCTTTCAGACTTTGCAAAGATGGCATATTCTGACACCTTCAATATTCAAGCAACAATTACTGCCGGAACGTATACCCATACATTCACCGTCAATAAACAAAACGCTCTTGTCCTCCAAAGTGTTGTGGTAAGAGAATGTCAACGGAATATATACTCACACGAAAAAGAAAGTGTGCACCTAGGTAGAGCGAACATTTTCATAACAGCCTGTGGTCAGTTTAAAGGCAGTCTATGCTCTTAAGTATTGGGTAAATGGGTGCAGTCTGTGAAGGGGTATTTACGATATCAGTTAAGCTTGTAAATAAATCATTCATACACCGTCACAGTTAATAAGATAAGACACTAAGTGTAAAAATTCCCTGTAAAGTGCACACTTTCTTTTTCGTGTGAGTATATTCTAAAACATAAATAGAAATCTTTACAGCAGTCAAGCAATATCTTTCTTTCTTTTCAGTAGGCATGATTACCATAAATCGAATTTTTACCGTTCATACTTAGTCTAGGTAAATGACTGATTTGGTTAGATGTACATCACTCATTAACACGTCCACAAATGAAAACAATTAATCGAATTTGTCGTGTCTTACTGGTATCTTTTTAGGTCAGTTAAATGGGTATGAGGCACTAATCGACAATACTATTATTTATGGAATTCGCAAGTTGTCGTAGTTGATCGTAGTCGACCATTGAACATATCGGGTGCTACGTTGAATGATTGTTAACAGACATGTTCACTTTTTAGTCCTGCATATATTTTATAAACTATGTAACAATACTTTTTGACTAACCCTCGTAAATTATTCTTATTCAGTTACCTTCCATACCAAGTAAAGTTACAGTATCAGCAACCGGTCATGGTATGGCTCTTGTCGATGTGAGTATCTATAGAAACACGTTTATTTATTTAATTTCCACTTTCACTCAGTGGCTATTTCAATATTAAGACAACCTTCGTTTTTACCGTTTTGCGACATTTTCCCTTCATTTCAACTTCATAATATGACACCCTCAATAAAAAAGACCATATTTTCGGGTCCCACAGGTGGTCTATATATCGAGTATGTACTGTACTAAGTTTTGCTTAGTTCGATATATAAGAATCCTAATGTGGATCATCTATTTAGTCATAGTGTTAGAACATTTATGAACATTTTGGTTCAACTTTCGAAGGCAAATGCAGTCAGGAATTTACAATTTGAGTTTTAATTATCATATCTTTGTTGGATGTATATTTTAGAATTATAAGTGGCTTTATCTGTTACTTTGAACTTTCGCATGGCGTAGTATTTCTTCCACACCCTGGAATTGATCTGTGCAACGGAGAACATACGCAATAATGTGTTCGCTTTTTCAGATCAATTTGTCATTCCACGTAGAGCAAGAAATAGAAGAAAAGTCATTTGATGTTGTTGTCAACTTGGTTCATGAGAGCATGGAGTTTTTGTCTATCGAGACCTGCACTTCGTATGTTTAGCAATTTTATTGCATTAATGTTTTTGTGCATAAACTGTGTCTACATAGAGAAAGCTGTTACGACCTAGACTTCAAAGCTGGCAACAATATTCCAAATGAAATTGATAACCAACCATACTTATGATTATCTACGATCATAAATAATACATTAAAACTTTCACCGACTACTCATTGTATTATTTAGAGCCTTCATTTTTAGTATTGTCCCTTAAAGATATTACATAACTCAGATGATCATCAATTTGGAAATACAGATTGACATCTAAATTGTTTCAAGATAAGATAACATTTGTAAAACAACTTCAAGGTATTTGTGTACTTCAAAATTAATATAAAATTATTTTTCTTATACTTAACCATATTGTTCAGCGTTCCTCTGTTCCAGCTGGTTACAGAGTGGGGCTAGTGGTATGGCTGTACAAGAGTTGGGTATTCCTAGTGGATTCGATGCTGATTTAGAAAGTCTTTCTATTTATGATGTTATAAAGAAAGTAGAAACTCAAGACAGGAAAGTTATATTATACTTTGATGAGGTAAGATTTCGATTATTTGCTGTAGTAATTGTGATACATCGTAAGCAAACGAAGCAGCTTACGTTAAATAAATGGCTTTGATAAAGATGTGTTTACCTGTTTTAAAAGACCAATTAACAAAGTTGTGATAAGTTTGTGGCAAAATAGTTCCGTACAGTAAAATGGAATGTGGTTGTGTAAAGTTTTTGTCATGAAATTGTCTGTATTCAAAATTAGTATTTAATATACTGTTCAACCTCTCAAAAGCAACATCATTTGAGTGTAGCAAAATTATGCCGTTGTTGAGAGGTTGTTGTACTAGAGAGGTTAAATTGATAGTTAAATCCTGCAGTGGTAAAAGTCATGCTGTTGTTGAAGGGAGGTTGTCGCTTAAGAGAGCGTCGCTCTGAATATGTTGAACAGTAATTACTTATCTTCGTGCAGCACGTTAAACAGTTCTGTAAAGAATTTTCGTTTACGAGAATGTCAAACTGAAAGTGTTAAGTAGTCAGTACTTTAATTGGTCTGACATAGGAAAAATATCCTGCGTAGCTATGTACTGTATTCAATTCAAATTAGGGATTTAGAGTTCAGTGGTACAATGTGTGTTTATTTTCATATCTAGATCACGCCGACCCCCATCTGTATCACTTTGGACGCTTATCGTACAGGAATGGTTGCCAAAACTCAGCCACCATCTGTTAGAGTGTATGATTATTACCAACCAAGTAAGTTATATACACGTACATGTATTGTCAATCCATGTGCTTTGTCGATAAAATGCAGCATCTCGTTTACAATAAATTATGCAAGATAGACAACACGGTCTACTTTATGCATAATCCCAATAAGGAGTTATAGATCTTTAGTCGTGTACTAGTAACTGTCACTAACTGTAAACGGCAAGTGTAAAGCACACTTATCAACATAATATATATATTACATCTTCATAATGTTTAACTTTCAATAAGCAAAGGTTTGGAATAACATAGAATATATGTAATATTGTAAAATAATTGAAGTGAAAAATGTACTTCACTAACTTCAGGGATTTTCTTTATTATACTTGTAAGGGGCACCTTCCTCACTGAATTATTTTCTGTAATCATGCAATTTTCCTCAAATTATCTTCATGTGAGAATCCTTTCCCCCAAAGAAGCTTTTAACCCCTAGTTCATCCCCATCTCCATATCAAGGGCCTGGGTGCATGTCCGTTTCTCGCTGACTGATTGATAGTGATTACTTATAGCTTTAATATGATGTTATAATGTATTGTAGATAATCAAGTCACACAATTCTACCATTCAAAGCTCTTGGAGAATGCTGATATCTGCTCCGTTTGCGTGGAATGTGGATGTGCTGTAAGTAAATCTTTACGTCGAATCGTTTGTTTGTTTGGTTTTTTGGGGGTTTTTTGTACATTCAAACCCACAACTGGGGGAAATATTGTGACCTTTATTGACAAATGGACTGAGATCATTTTGTTCTAACTTAATCAATGATAGTTTTTTATAGAATGGTTTTAATTCACAGGATGGCTTTTATTCGAAAATGGCCTCTAAAACAAGTTTGACTGAATATAGATGTTTCTTGTGTATGTACTATGTTGTATGGGTCTGGATTAGGTGGTTCGTTTGTGAAATAAAACATTCTAAGCAATCATTCTTCAATTATAAAACACTGACAACTTGTTCCTTCCAAAGCAATACGTCATTGTAAAATACAATGGGAAAAATATTTCTTCACAACAAAAGTAAACTTGGTGCAACTGCAAAACAAAAAGGGGAAAACACAGACTGATTTAATTATGTAATTAAAAATTGTGTGCTTTTAAAAACTACGCCAGCAACTAGATGCCATAGTCGTTTGGTTGATCTTTTGATTTTAAATTGAAGACATTGCAAAATACACAATTGAAATTTACCATGTGCTCAGAGTCCAGATATATTGTATATTTAAGTCAACAAGTACATCTTCAACTCATATGTCTACACAACCTAACATCACCCTAGTGACTCTTCTTGTAGTCTCAGTATGGCTTTGCAAGTATTTAATAATTGTATTAACCACGGTATTATGCTGTTAAAGAATTGATTTCTTGATATTCTTAAGCATGCTTTTCTAAAAAATGTCTGGGACCGTATTTTTAAAATAATGATAACAAGCAGGTCTCTATAATGCAAATAAAATGTAATAACACATAATTTTACTGATCGTTTTGAATTATGCACAGCACCCATGCCTATGTATTATGTATGTTATAGCACAACCATTATATTAGAATGATACATTTGTAATAAATCTATTATAAATATTTTAGTTCAGATCCCATACGTTCAATAGTAGGTTCTTTTAGTATTTTATACTATAAATATATAATAAAATAATTTGAGAGACTGAAACATAAATACAAAAAATGTAACATTGAATTAAAATGTTGTTGTCATGATTTGTAATAATAGTTTAATATTTGTTTGATAAAACATATATACATGTAAATTAAGACGAACCGGAGACAAATGAGGTCACTGTCATGGTACAATGGTTATTGTCCCGGATTTGTCACCCGGTGATCCTCGTGGAAGAGTAAGTTGGTACTGGTTAGAATACAGTTGGTGAAAACTGGAAAGGTGCACCGGCCGCCGTTTGTAATTGAAATATCGTTGAAAAACAGCGTTTAATCTCTGAAAAGAGATAATGGTGGCCAATGAATATACACCACATACTATAGCTGAATCTGACCCTTTAAAAGATTTTCCGCGGTATCATCCGTAGAATATGACACACTTTTTATTCCCAATTACGCCGATAGGTTTAATGTGCAAATTGATCGTATTTTGTGGTAACTGTTTAATTTTTATTACTTTATTACATACGTACATAGTATTAATTGATATGTGATTGATATTCATATTATTTCTCTCGTATCTATATAACTACAAACATAATTCAATTTATTTATTTACAAGTATTTAGGCCACCGGCCCATGCACATATATTACAACATATCAACATATAATTACATAAAACATGTACATGTGAAACACCAAGCTGACTTATTGACAAGATGACTAATATTATATAAAGTTCAGCTTGTTTACAACATAATTCTTATAGCAAGGATAAATACAATAATTGGTCAATATGTAATACAGATAGATAGATACTTTATTTCAGATCCATTAGGCCAACTGGCCCATGAGGACAACATATTTACAAACAAATACATTGATAACATACATGAAAGTATAATATACATGCATAAAACAAAACAAATCTATAAATACACTTCAGGGAGAAGATGTATACATTATCGTATGATAATAGATATCAAATCAAAAATAAATAATGATAATTACATATTATACATAGGAAGAAGTTATATTGAAATAAATCGTTGAATAATTAAATTTGTATCATTTGTTTTTTACATAAAAATGCTTTTTGAACATATATTCCCAATCTTTTAATTACATTTTCATTTTTACTTGTAATCAGTTCTATAAATTTAAACATACATGGTCTTTCCCAAAAATATTTGCTTATATATTGTTTTCTAAGATTTTTGTATAATGGACATTCTATAATGAAATGAAACTCGTCTTCTAATTTCACACAAAAATTACATTTTCTATCATCAAAAGGTATGCTTCTAGGTTTGTTCCATCTACCAGTTTCTATAGCTAAATAATGTGAACTTAATCTGAGTTTTGAAAAGGCTTCTCTAAATTTTTTAACTGTAATGATATTTAAATATTGTTTGTATTCAAAATTCCCGCATATTTCCCTATAAAAAATTGCCCTTGATGATTCATTTAATCTCATCCTCCAGTTTTGAATAAAAGTGTCCCTTAATCTTTGCTTAACAATAGTAAAGAACGTTTGTTTTTGACCTACACCTTGAAATAACCAGACTTCATAAAAACCTAAAGAGCATAGTAAATCACGCAACAGACTAACCCAGTTTTTAATATTCGGACGCAATTCCAAATCCGTTGTTAGTATATTATAAATTATTTTGATATATTTATTATCTTTCGACTCAAGAATTTTAAACCAGTACTTTATAATTTTTAAAAATCTACCAGTAGCCAATGTTGTACGTCCGAGTTCTCCATAAACAAAATCATTTTGGGTTACTTGTTTGACATTTAATAATGTTTTACAGAATTTCAAATGTACTCGTTCAATTTGTTTTGCAACATTAAAGCCCCAAACTTCAGAGCCATAATTTAAAATAGGTAAAACTAATTTATCAAATGTGGCAAGTGTATAAAATACAATACAAAGAGAGACATATGCAGCAATTCAAATAATGCTACATTTCTATTAATTCCTTCCTCAAATTAAAGGCATAATACAGTAAAACCCCGATTATCCGAAGTCGTCGGGACCGAAAAATTACTTCGGATAATCCGGGGTTTCGGATAATCCAGGGTAAGGGAAATCTAGACAAGTGCAAGAAAGTATAGGGAGATCACTCCCATATATATGGCGTACATGTATAGGTATAATGACAACAAAGTTAATGCGTTATATTTCATAATTTATTTACGAAAAAATACATTTTACGACAAACATGTGTATGTTTAAGGTAAAACAAATGTATGAGTAGTTTGTGAGTTTGTACCATTATTAATTCGTCAAAGTCATGAGGAATCCAAAGTGAAACTACCAATACAAATGAATACCCAAACGGTAGCACATGTCATTTTAAAAGCACATTAATCCATCGATAAAATGATACCGTGAAATGAAATATACACGGGATGTAGAAAAAGACACTGTTTAAATAAATGATAAACTGAATTAAAATAAAAATCCAACGCGGAGTTTCATTTTATTGCTACAGTCACAAACACTACGAGCGTCACACAAATCGTTGTCGTCCTAAGAATCGTGTTCGTATTCATTTTCCGAAAATGGAATAATTTTGAAATCGAGTGCCGGTAATTTATATTGGTCATGTGTATTGTTTGTCAATTTAACAAACTTGAAAAATAAAATGAACATTTTTAAAATTGGTTGCTTTTTCAAGTGAAATTATGATGCAATTCATAAATCAAAGGAAAAATAAAAGGTGAATGATCTAACCCAGTCCGTATCGTAATAGGCTAATTGTGTTCCAATTACTGCAAACAATGATCCAAACCAACAATCCATTGTTCTCAGTGGTTTGATAATATGTTGTTTACACCTTTTGACACGTTAAAGAAATCCTACAATGAACTTCTCTGATCGATCAGAGTTAATTGTCGACTTCGGATAATAGGTGCGAAAATACGCGTTCGGATAATTGTGGGGACCTGTTTATCACTTCGGATAAGCCATGGTATTCGGATAAGACGATTCGGATAATCGAGGTTTATTTACATTGAAATATATAGAGGGAAATTCGGGACCGAAATTTCACTTCGGATAAGACCAGGTTTTCGGATAATCCGAGTTCGGATAATCGAGGTTTTACTGTATGTGTACATAGCTAAATTTCTAATGATATTGGTATTTGTACTTGTCATCAAAATATTAAAATTGTTAATACTAGGATTTCTATAATATTTTTCATGTAAATATTGCTGTCGCAAACAATGATAACAAGGGCAAACAAGAACAAAATGGAATTCATCCTCTATACATAATTTACAATAAAAACATTTCCTATCACTTCTAGGGATACCTAAATGTCTCCCCTTTTCTATTAATAAGCTATGAGATGATGATCTTAATGATACAAGGCTTGATCTAAATTTTGAAATATCTAAAGCATCAACATAGGATTCAATTTCAAATTTTGATTTATATATTTGGTATAAAGATAATTTATTGTTTTCTATACATTTAGTGCTCCATATTTGAATATATTAGTCTTTAAGTCGCTGAACATAAGTATTAATAAAAGTATTATAATTTGGTACTCCTTGATTTTCACATACGTATCCAAAGCCGTTGGTGTATAAGTTATTTTTTATATGACTTACCCAATTGATGTAACCATGAGCATCTAGATTTAATAACATACGATAACATTTTTTAACATACCTATCATTTGGTAATAATAATATCCTTAGCCAATACTTAATACATCTTTTATAAGCTACAATATACATTGGATAACGACAGCAGTCACCCATAATTGCTTCGTTACAAGATCTAAGAGGAGCATTTAAAAAGCGTTTACAAGTATAAATATGAACTCTTTCTGTATTTTCCATAATATGCACACCCCACAATTCTGATCCATATAATAAGACAGGGACTACTTTCGTATCGAAAATTTTGAAGTATGATTTATATGGCATAGGTAGGACATTTTTCAGATTTTTTAATAGAGAGATAACTACACGTTTAGCTTTAATAGCCATGCATTCAGCCATTTTATACAAAGATAACCGACTTGTAAAATTTAAACCAATGTACATAAATGAGTTAACTGATTCGACACGATTACCATTATAAAACCATTTTTCATGTTTTGTGAGCTGACCACCATTTTTAAAAACAACTATTTTTGTCTTATCAACATTTACATTGAGGTGCCACTCTAAACAGTATGTATGAACAGCATTTAATTGATTTTGGAGCCCTAAAATAGTGTCTGAAACAAGAGCAACATCATCTGCAAACATTAAAATAAAAATTTCAATGTCATTTGGATTTAATTGAACACCGTGTGATCCACAATTGAACACCACAGATGATAATTCGTTAATAAAAATACAGAACAAAATTGGACTTAGCTTACATCCTTGTCTCAATCCAATAGGACAATCAAAATATTCAGAACACACAGATCCATTTCTAACACAAGCCTTTACTGATTCATATATTGCTTGGATAGAATGAAATAAATGACCTTTTATTCCATTTTTATTTAATGCTTCATACAATTTTGTTCTGTTCACAGAGGCAAAAGCTTTCTTAAAGTGTATGAAAGCAACATATAGTGATTTACGTTTTTTACATAAGTATTTACTTATTAGGGAATATAAAACAAAAGCATTATCTGTTGTAGAGTAGCCTTCACTGAATCCAGCTTGGCTTTCTGAAATTATGTTATAAGCATTGACAAAAAAAGTAATACGTTTATTCAATATACCAATGTAAATTTTACTAAATATATCAATAATAGAAATACCCCTGTAATTATCAGGTTCATTTATGTTACCCTTCTTATGTACAGGTATTAATATACAATGCGTCCAAGAACTTGGAAATTCACCATTTAAGAAAATTCTATTAAACAGTTTTCTCAGATACGGTAAAATTATGTCAATTCCATGTATGAAATGTTCACCAGTCAAATTACCAGAACAACATTTTCTAATATTTGTATTACTTACTGAATCAATTATTTCATCATCAGTGATTTCACTGTTGAATATTATATCTTCAATATTATCATGAACAGAAGTATCAAATTCAACAGGTCCATTAAAAACACCAGATTCTGTATTAAACACTTGTTTAAAGTGAGTAAACCATTCATTAGTTGAGATATTAGGTTTGGTTGAACAATTTTCACTCAACAATTTGAGTTTTTTCCAGAAAAGTTTTGGATCATTAACTGAAGCTTCAAGACTTCTTCAACTATCATTTAAATAGGATTTCTTTTTATTTCTACATGTATATTTATATTATTTTTTGCAAGAAATATACTCATTCAATGATTGTACATTTTTATGCACCCTATATTTTCTTAATAAACGGTTTTTTTTTTGTTCTAAGAGTTCTACATTCTGCATCAAACCATTTATTACTATTGTTCACCTTAAATTTCTTTTTATGCTGTCTAAAGGGTTCAGAACAATTTATTATTGCATTTTCAAAGTATACAATTATATCATCTACATTCATAGTATCATCATCAATCATTGCCTCAACATTACCAAATATACCTTCATAAACACTTTCAATTAAGATAGCCGTGTACTCAGAAACATTGTTTACATTAATCACAAATTTATCATATGATTCAGAAGAACATTTTACATTTTCCTGCCCTGATCCAATATCAGTAATGTTGATTAGAACGGACAATGGTAGATGATCACTATCAGCTATATTTTCAATACAAAAATTTGATAATATATCAAAGACACAATGTGAGCAGAAAAAGTAGTCAACAGTGCTGCAACCATTCGCACCAATATAAGTATAATCACCAATATGTCTATCATTACCAAGTCTACCATTTATGATGAACAAACCATAACTTTTACAAAATGATAATAAGTCTCTAATAATGTACTGTTTATTTTCCAGGCTGCTGGAGGACGATAAATCTTGATGACTTCTGACGACATTCGATCTGAGTTTGTTACAGAAGACAATTTCTAAAATAGAACCATATCACTACCTTGTGCATTACGAATAATTGCATTAGTATTGTCTCTTTTTTATGCTGCACTGATTTTAAGGGACCTAGGTATATGTGAGTTTGTTGTGATTATAAAGAAATAATGTGATTATTTGTTAGACTACAGACAAATATGAAATCTGAACATTTGTAAACAATGTACGTACGCTTTATGTTGACTTTTGCCTTTTAGAACATTTGATTCATATATTTTGATTCTGCTAATAAATATCTATATGTGTTTTGTAAAAGTGTTTGTTTTTCTTTCATTGTCTTTCTTTTTCTTAGTTATACTTGTGTTGTTTTCTGACATTGTGTAATTGTAATGTAAGCGTAATTACCTGAAATCCATTTGTAACACACACATGGATACTCATCGACATTTAACTTGACATCTATATAAAACTTCTGATTTCAAAAACATGTTGATAATAATTATACTTACACTTATTCACCATATTTTTTGACATTCGATATCAATGGAAATTTAATACACAAATGGTTAAGCACTCAAAATACACATTTCATTATTATTATCCGTTCAAACATACATTGTCACGATTTTTTCATAGTTTCATTGAAAATGAATTACACATGTATATAGTTATTGTAAATGTTGTCTATCTAAATTCTATAACCCAAGTTACAGTATTAAAATCATATTAGCACAACAAGCAACCAAAAAGAGTCGCACATAACCAACACAGACTACAATAATACATCAACATTTACTTTGAGCTCATATTCACCATGTTAGAAAATAAGGTCTTTTCAATATCCGCACAAAAACAGCCTGACTCATACAGATATAAACACACCAACAAAGACGGACTTAACAAAGGTTCATGCTACTATTTTTATGATTGATGTCATTTCTTACAAAACTATAAACACGATTGGTGTTATGCCATTTTTTTTTAGATAAACTTGTCTTGCGACAGCCGATTGCGATCAACTGAAATTCTATACATAATATATATTTATTTATAGAATAGTGGAAAGCTTAAAATCCACAGAACAAGCTGTATGGAATGAAGAGAAAAATATTCCTGATTCTGTACTTAACTTCACTTCTTTTTTAAAAAGATAACATAGTCGTAAAATAATGACAGATCACTTTTTAAAACTGTTTTTAATATGAACTTTTTGAATCGAACCCGAGCCGGGTTTTTTTATTCAGGAATAAAGTTAGTAAAGTATGCGGAATATGTTTCTCTTATGATAGAATATACATAGAACACAATAATACAAGACTTTTGTAATAGCTAGAAACAAACCTACATCAACAGATTTCATTTCAAGGATACGGTTACTGACCGACTTGACAATATCCAAGAGACTGTTTTAGCTTTAAATCATTATTTTTCGAGATATGTACGCGCATCGAGGTATTATTTGCCTTGTACCACCTCTCAAAAAAAATAATTTATTTCATTATTTGTATTTTCTTTCTTTTCTTTATCGTTATGTTTCATCTATGTTGTAAGATATTTACTTTTAACAAATAGGATAGGACATTGACGTATTTATCCAAACATTATTATATGTACCAAATTATTTTCGAAAATAGAATATTCGTTTTATTAGATTGATTATTAACTTTTTTATTCAGTATACCGATAATTGCCAATTACCGTGGTTTTGGTGTACCACTTAAACCGTTCAAATTCAACTGGATGTAACATCGTGCTGTTAAGGAAAATAATTTAAAAGAGCTTGTAACGTTGTAAAGAAACATTCGCAAATCATGAACAGAATGCGAAGTGAACGGACTGCCGTGTGGCGCTTGTTCCTTATCGCAGCGCTATTCTTGGGCATTTCTCCTTTTGCAATTTGTGTCGCATTCCGTGGCTTCAACTATCAGTCCATTGAAGTGGTTTGTTTATCCAAAGATTATGTATTTCGCTTCATTGTCGGCTCAACTCTAGAAAATTGTGTTTCGGAATGTGTTGCAAGACCTATGTGCAAGGCTTTTAATTTTCACAGACATTATCCATTCTGTGAATTATTAAGCCAGGATTTTGGTTTGACCTCAAACCTCGCTCCGCCTTGTTTTCTTGTAAAAAGATCGGACGTTGTGGTGAGTTATGATAAACTAACATTGACTTTAAAATGAAATTGTATGTTACCATATTGTTTTACTATTTTATATAGTATGTGATACCCGAATATCTATACAATAAAACTTATAATAATCTTTCTGAAGACTTTATTGGAAAGCAGCATTTAGCAATCAGGTCTGGTACGTAGAAATCGACTTTAAGTACATTTCTCACCATATTTTATTGTTATACCCGTATCTATGAAAGTATTTCTTGCAAATTCTTGCTGGAATTTAAAGTATTAGATCGCTTCACTAATCATTAAGTTTAGGAATGTTGACTGTCTTAAAGAACGTTATGTGTGTTATCATTTTCTCAGAAAAATTACAAGATCTAACTAAAGTGTTTTTCTATTAAAAACAATTAACGAAATTTTCCAAACCTTTTAACAATTCTATAGATTTCAGGAGTTAGTATTCGAACAGGAACAGCTGTCTTAATACTGAAACCGTTGATCTGATTAGCATAATAAACAGAACAAATAATTACATGCATTTTTATATGAAGTAAAATGCTACTATTGTATTCTTAAATATAAAATTGCTGTCGGTTTAATCTGTCTATGTTATATTTTCGATGTAATTTCATTTCTGTAACACAGTGATATCATATAACTTCAGTACGGTCGTGGGTTCGAGCCCATCTACCGACCATGTCTCTTTGTGTTAGAAAGTAGGCAGTTGCTTACGGAGGATGGCAGTGTAGTACTTGTTCTTTGCGGGAACGATGGTTATGTGAACTGTCCGCCTGATATGACTTTGACCGTTGCAAAGGGACGTAAAACACGGATAAACAAACAAACAGTAATCATAGATACACAATACTGGCTGGCCAGTTACATCATGTTGATAAAGTACTGAATTTGAAATAACATGTTATAAACATATTATGATTGAATCATTTTTCTCTGATGAACTACATTTCAGAATGTATAACAAAAACATCAAAGATATCATTGATCTTAAATGGTATTTTTCATTTCAGCTTCAAGGAAAGGTAAAATGTGTATCGTTTATAAATAGGACAATGCTAGCATTTCCATCATATTGTTTACTTTAGTATTTAGATTCAATCTATCCAGCGTTAGCGTTCATCTTATCATAAAGGCCTTCCTGTTGATAAAGACCACCTTTATTATAGAGAACACAATGACCTCCGATTAAAGGTTTGACTGTATTTGAACAATTGAATGAACCATCCTTTGTAAAATATATATTTTTGTATTCTTTAATTGGACTGACTTTAACATCTGTTATGTCTGTAAACACGGAATTCTTTTTAAAATGCGTCCTACAAAACTAGATGTTTGTTTGATATTGATAACATATAACTTGTCTGAACAAAGAGCGCCGCGATATATTTGTTATCTATATTTTGTATTCAGTTTACGAGTGTTGAATATTGCTCATTAATGCCGGCGTAAATTAATGCAAACAAACCTTGTCTATCGCTACAGGTCTCCAATTAATTCAGACCGTATTTATTATTTATTACAGTTTAACATAACGCCTGGTGATTGTTTAATGGAACTGTGATGTATTATTTAATTGGTTATTTGCATTTTTGATGACAATTCATTATAACAAAACATATTTGATTTTGCTGATAGAAACTGCAAGAAAGAATTGGTACAGAATGTAGAGGCGGTCGGGTAACCCAAAACACGACTTTTTTCCTGATCTTATGTCGAGGACCATGAAGAATTAGGTTCATAAATCATCGGTTAATTTGTTCGATTCTGAGATGAATGACTTATTGTCATCATATCGGGTTCTCGCTACATTTAATACGATACATTTTTCAAATTTCAAATGAAATGCGGACATTTCATTCGTTAATAAATAAGGATAAATTGTAAATAACAGAAACTTTCCCATCCGAACTTGTTCGGACTGACAAACATAACAAGATTAGACAAGATTCCGGATTAGAAAGGTTCGGTTTAGGGAGATTTGACTGTACACAGTTGTTGTGTTGTGTGGCGTTGTATGGTTCTTTATACTGCCTCACATGCGGTTGACCCAAAAAATCAAAATAATTTCCATTTCAAAAATGGTATCATTATTTGGACTACGTAAGTAAGCAATGTACTTGCAAAGGTGATTCAGTCCTACAAAACCCTCTTTGACATTAATAAATCCTTAAAACACAGTTCTGAGCCGCAATCAATTTGTGAATAGGCATATGTTGACAACAGTCGTTCCATATACTCGTATATATTAGAATTCTTATAGAATATTTGACATGATATCTAGGTAACACTACCAGAAGAATGTAATACATGCACAGAAGGTGAAACATGCGACATTGATGAACAGACAGACACGGGATCATGCATTATTAAAGGTATGGAAACATAACGTTAGATATAAATGAGGTTGTAAACAGAGTATATTTTGAAATAAGTGACTTCCAAAGATAGTTACGGTCACATACATAATGTTTTCATTAAATAAACCGCATACTCTGATCGCATTTAAATACAGTACAACCTCTCCAGAGCGGCCCTCTGTAGAGCAACATCCTCTCTATAACAACACCTTCAAAATTTCCCTATGTTGATATTTACTATAGAACTAACCTCAGTATAGCAACAACTTTTAAACAACAGCCAATATTTGCAGCTCCAATAGGGTGTTGCTCTACAGAGGTTGTACTGTAGTTATTAGAAGCCCTGGTGAGCGATTTGTCCAGCTTGAATGGTGGGGGAGGACCCTGGCTGTAAATCTGGATAGAACCACAGACCTTCTGTGAGCTATCTAGACAGCTTTCTTACATGTGAAATACAGATTATATAGTTTTCATTTTTTCATATTCTTAAATCCATTAGCAACTGAAACAAATTAATGTCAGAATAAACGAAATTAGCTGCATTTCATTCTTGGCTTAGCATACCATATCTTCTAACCTTTATTGTATTGTGAACCAAATGGAATGGAAAGGAAAGATTAAATGTCATATAAATCAATTGTAGAATGTAAACCACTAAACCTAACAAATGGTTACATTTTGGGGAACATGAATGATGTTGATTCGCGCATTGCTTACATGTGTGACGCGGGTTATACGCCAGCATCCGATCTGGCATCATCCGTTTGTCAACCGGACGGTAACTGGGACGATGAACCAGAATGTGTACCAGGTAGGGATGTTTTGTTGCTCGGTACGGACATAGGTTTAAGAACCTAAGACCAATTTTTAACAATCGATCGGAAAAAAATTCCTACATACCGAAGAGCTTCCATTATCAATCCGCCTACGTAAATAGTTCCACTTTTACAATTAAATGGCATAATTTATGCAAATTCAAATATTATGTGCATTCAAGTCAAAATCAGACGGCTATGCAAAATCGTTATCGATTAAAATAAAACAAGTTATAAATCTTTTTAAGACTGCATCAAAATTCATGCACGCTGAGCGAGTGAAAGCTTTGGAAAGCAGAATTATCGTTCAGTTTCCAATACCCAGCCCAATACCTCACTCCACAAGGAAATTTTCGAATAATTTCATGATTTCGAAGCAAATCAGCATTAATCTGATTTCAATGTACATCATATGTTTATATCTCCGTCAGATCGACCGGTTTTAGACTTCTGTCCTGGTATTATATTAGCCGATGGGAAAACATATTCGTTGGGTGTTATAAATCAGACTGGGAACTTTGGAGGTGGTTATAACTGCCAACCAAAAAACCTTTACTGTTTTGGAAATGGAACCTGGGAATCGCTTCCAAGTTGCAATCAACCGGGTAAATTTGTATTTTTTAATTATGGCACTGACTGTACATTTTTTAGGGTTTCTTAAATGTGTAATCTAATATATCATAAACACTTCATGTGCTAACATTACCAGTAAAAATGTCCATTTTTCTGCGATCTAAATAAATAAATTGTTTGTTTATCACTGATTTATTTATTTCCAACTTTGCATGGCAATACGACATATTAATATATGTAATATATGACCGCTGATTATATTATATGGTTAACATCGAACCCGTACACACACACAATAATGGTCTAGTTAACCTGATTGTTTTAGTGATTGCCCTTTACCTGGGATGTTACCAAGACTGTCTTGATCGTCAGCTAGCTGCAGTTTATGTTCCACAATATTTTGTTCCTGCTTCAACAGAAAATTGCATCAACCAATGTTCTTTAAGCGGATATAAATTTGCAAGTACTCAGGTATTTGATTTTGGAATTGCACAGTACACACCACTTATTTTATGTGACGCAAATATTAACATCACAATTAATTTTCAGTTAAAAACTAAACACTTTATGGCTAATTGTAGTATGTTTTGATAAAGTATAGTGGTGTATTAATCACATTCAATACTGTTGGCGATGCTAGTTTGTTGCTTTGTATTTCTTGACCTTACTAACAACCGTTTTACATTGTATCACTCAATCTCCTGGATCAAGACATGTATATGTTTATTCAATCCTCCATTGTGGAGAGTTTTTACATTTTTACAATTCCATTTTTCATGTACATATTTTGTGCGTCAATAAAAGTTGTTGATAATTTCTTAAAATGGATATACGTAGAGAGCTACTATGTTCATATTCTCAAAGATTATTCATTTATATCTTCCAGGCAGGCCACTATTGTTTTTGTGGTAATGAAGTGTTGCATTTTACCAAAATAGATGAATCACTGTGTAACTCGGCCTGTGTAGACAATACATTTCAAAGGTGTGGAGGGGCATGGCGATCCTCACTGTATGACATTGCCTTTACGACGGGAGAATTTGGTGTTATCTACAATAGTATGTTTGACTGATTTCATTTCTTTCTTGTAAGATCGACAGAACTCTTATGGAACTGAACTACGTGTACATGTATTTATGAATTGCCCCGACAGTCTAACTATTTGACAATTAACACGAAAGAAGTGCGACTGAAAACGCACTACCCGGAAATATGGAATGTAGCAAATGTTTTATGAGTAATATTATCCGAATATTTGGTATTTTTATCAACTGGTGAACCGATAAACAATGTAATATTTTAAACCACTTAAGTATGACCTACTAACCGAACAGCCAAAGTCAAAATTGATTAACAAGATGTTGATGCGTGTATTTTGGTGAATACTTGCACCAGTGGTATTAATTCTAAAAACATCAAATCAATATAAAAATGCGTCTTATAAATCTTACAGGATTTAGAAAATATTTTTCATATCCATATGAAGGTGAAATGTACATAATATGAATGTGAAATAGGTTGCATTAAAAGGGCGAATTGTCGAACCGTTAAATAAATATAAAACGTGCGTCAAACGAAATGGGACTGAAATTAAGCAATTCACCGAAGCTGATACAAAATCCTATATTTGTCCGAAAGTATTAAAAAATCAAGATAAATATAGTGTAGCTATTTGAACATGATAGCATAAGATATTTAGAATTTAACAACGATCTGGAAGACCACAAGTTAAAGGCAAGGGAGGGTAAATCAGAAACATGACACCATCTTTTATGTAAGTTATAAAAGCTCTTACCGTCTCTACTTGGTCTTTTTATAGGTTCTCAATCTAAATCATGCATTTTGTGGACTTCTTCTATGATTAGAAGTCCAAGGCGATCCAATATTCAATCGATTGAAGAAGAAAGGTCCGTACATACCATCGGTCTTTCAATAAACCTATCATATATTGACCGTTTTGCATTCCTGAGCCTGTACGTTCGCCAGTCTTGAACGGAGGATGTTGTGTATTGTGTATCATATCATGGGTTACCAACTGGAGTTATCCAGACAGTCTTACAAATGCCGGCCCTAACCAAGACCCCTTATGTAGCGATAGTGGTGTATAATGTCAACAGCATCATGTCGCTCTGTATCCAGATGTCACCAATCGTCTGAAAAACAAACATAGAACCATTACTCACCGGTACAGCGCAACTAACAAATATAAAAAAAACATTAAATACCGTAAAATGCATGTTTACATATTATTAATTAAAACGGCCGGTTTGAATTTCAGGAGACTACAATGCTTTGTTGGCATATTACCTTCACGATTGTTTAATGATGCTATAAAACGTTTTGTAATGTAACTATTGACCGTAAAATCACAATAGTCAAAAATTAAATGGAAAATCTATTATATCCATATTGGCGGAGTGAAACTGATCGATAGTCATGTCTATTGATACATGGGGTATGTGATTATTGTTAAATCATTGTAATTATAGACGATTTTAAAATGTATTAAATTATACTGGTAAATGATATCACTCGCACTTGTTTCTATATATTTCTCTTAATTGTTACTAGTCGGACATTTCCGTAAATGAGAAATGCGCCTCGTACATAAGTGTAAGGTTACAGATTTTGGTTATGCGGTTCCGGTCACTACTTTTTCAACACTAGGTACTCGTTTTCAAGAAATATTCTCAGAATTACAGACTTCAAACGTGTTTATCGTTTGCGATAGATAAAATTGGCATCAAGTTCCTTTTAAAAGAGAAACAGGTAGTTTCCATCGTTGGATTCCATCGTTTGCGATTGATAAAATTGGCATCAAGTTCCTTTTAAAAGAGAAACAGGTAGTTTCCATCGTTGGATTCCCATGATAGAAAATAGCCCGTGAACAACAACAACAAAATGGCGGCCTACCTATTATGTCGGCACGTTCTTTAGACAAACGTCGAGGAGTTCCGACTTATCCGAGTTATCCTATAAAACACAACGTCGTAATTTTTTTGCACACTACGTCCCAATTCTTGTTAAACTTGAATACATTTTCGACATTTTAGATATTTATTTAATAACATATGTCCGGTTGCTAAACTTTATAATTAATAACAGTTACGTGTTTTTCTTCCAGTATAAAGTGTTTTTTTTGTAATTTCAGAAGACGAATGTACTGCAGATGGAAATTGCAAAGGTACATGCAGAAATGATCCAATCGATCATCTAACTGTTTAGATCTAGTGTACTGTATGAAATAAGAGAAACATTGAGATAATCATAGAGTTAATACTCAATGAAAAGTCTAGCCATAGGACAATGGATTTAAGTGTTGAATGAAATACTGTATTAAAATACCTTAATATCATGTTTTATTACACTGACGGAATGATGTACGCTGACAAGGAGCTTAATCAGATCAATTGAAAAAAAAATATTGTTTGTTGTTGTTGTTGTTGTTGTTTGGGGGTTGTTGTTGTTATTATATTTTTACATTTCAGTATTTGTCGACCATTTTATTACAACATTCCACAAACAGTAATTTTATGCTATTTTGATGACACTAAGCCATGAAAGTGACTTTTATATGTTTTTGTTGTTATTACTTAGGAGTTTTTATAGATGTGTATAGACTCATTGTAGCTCCTGTGATTTCTATCAACGTGTTGAATGTATCCACTAAAGTTAAAAAACTTTAAGATAAACTACATAATGCTGATGATTAACACTGCAGTATTACAAACCATTTCCTGGAAAGATTTTCAACGGGCGCTTTTAGGACGAATTCGATTGGAAAGATTCAAGTTTTAAAAATAAAATCAGCTGTTTATTCAATAAAACTGGAAATGTGTTGTGTTTAATCGGACGTCATTATCCTCATTCAGCTTACCTTGTAAAATGTCGAAATGTCTGTAGACCTTCTGACGATTTTGACTCTTTTTGCTGTCTACAACTATTGGCTGCTTTGTGAACGTGTTGATTTTCCTAAGGATAGCATGTGGTGTTGTCTCAAAACAAGTCTATCTACTTGTGATATCTACGCTCATTTATACATTTATGATACGTATACACAGCTCAACTTTTATAATCGGTCACCTGGATTGTTAAATAAATTACAAATTAATTGTCATGATATTTGAGTATAAGCGAGAAAAGAGATATTATAGCGGCCCTGATTGAAGAACTTATAAATTTGAAGTTCAGTCTGCATTCTTAGACTTAAGTACGAAGTTGGAAAATGAATTCTTTAGTATTTAAACCGTGATTTTATACTTACACGTGACTGTTTAAATCGGAAATTCTGGAATGGTCCATATTTTTAGTTGGCTGCAAGTCAAATATTCATCTTTCGCCAGTTCGGATTATTCAAGTAACACTTTAATTTATATACAGTACAACCTCTCCAGAGCGGCCCTCTCTCAAGAACAACAACCTCGCTTCAACAACAGCATTAGTTTTCCAACTACACGATTTAACTATAATTTTAACCTCTCAAGAATAACAATCTCTGAACAACAACATAATTTGTCTACTCCCAAAGGGTGGTGGTTTGGAGAGGTTGCACCATACACCTAAAATATCCATGGCTTAGTTACCTAGATACATACATTTATATGGTGAATTTGACGTTTACTCATATTTTGACACAGATCTCTGAAATATCGACGAAACATCAATAACTGTCACAGTTGATCAAAGGGAACACAATTTAAACCTCGAATCCTAATCCAGTTTGCATGTAATGACAGAAGAAAAAATACAGAAAAAAAGTTTATTCTTATCAAGATTTTTATCTACATACATAAATACTTATTCAATGGTGGGGGAAAAATACGAATCAAGATTGTCGAGAATAATTTGGATCCTCTACGCCAATCCTTTGTGAACACGGGACCAGAGCATGGGACCAGGCTAGATGAACATGGGACCAGGTCAGATGAGCACGGGATCAGACCAGATGAACATGGGACCTGATGTTTCTGCTTCGTTTGAAAACAACGCACGTTCCGCGTTTTTGTTTGTTTTTGTTGTTGTTGTTATGGAATATTCTATTCAACAGAAGTAAACACCGGTATGAATATTTAACTATTTGCGCATGGACCAAATAATTATTTGTCTACGATAATAAATAGAGTTTAAGTAAAGTAATCAGATTACCAATTAAAATCACAAACACAGATAGCTACTTATGAATTATGTATGACCCGATGACGCAGGCTGTCTCTGTGTAGTTTTTTATGACTTAATCATTCAGAGTATGATTAGCGAATGTATAGTTCTATGGTAAGTACATGCGAGTGTACATATCGTGAAATTGTAATATTAGTTTAGTTTAAACTTATTTATTTTACATCGATTGTAGAGCAAGTTCTTACAACTTGTATTAACTACTCTTGATGGCTGCATCCTGGATTCTGACCAATACTTGAGCCGAAAGAAAAGATTGTGAAGGTTCCGGTCAAATTCCGCCACTGACAGGATTCGAACCAGCCACCTCCGAGTTAGGAGTCCGACGCTCTACCCCTACACCACTGCTTCTCCTTCGTGAAAATGTGTGATCAGATGAGGAGTCGGGTCATCAAGGGTATAATGTTATGTCGTTACCGGAAAATTGATGCTGCATTTTGTTTGACGAAAATTATCAATTTACCAAGCTCGATATTTAGTTAAACTGTATTAAATGTCTGTATAAACAATAAGAGGAATCGAACAATTGGAATTTAAAAGGTGAATGCTGGAAGGGCCTATCTCCAATTTAACAAAAATAAAAGAAGATTCTTTCACTCATCCCTTTAATTGTGTCGACAGACAACATTGCGTGGTGATATTGAAGAATAAAACTGTTGAGATTTCTTTATATGGCTGTAACTCGATTTCAGGCTAATACGCTGGTGTTAGATTTGATAAAAACAAGAGTGCGCATTGATATGAAACATACTCGTGTATTTTTAAGGCATTTCTGGGAGATAATTTATGGCTGGTGTTTTTAACTTGACACCTTAATTAATATTCCTAAGGTAACAGACAATTGACAGACGCATGATGATCATGTTTCACGTCACAGGAGGTATTCATTACTTGCATATTGAATTGTGCGTTCTGCAGACAAGTTGCTCTGTGCATAACATGTTTTATACAAATTATCTGATAGACTGGGCTTGGTATTGAGGGTAGACATTGGAACAAGCAGAATAGTCACGTGAATTTCCTGGTGCCATGTTAAAAGAAGATAGTTATTAATTCATAACCAGACCGGCAACCAATGAATGCTATCAATTATAAACCTCGTGATTCTTTTGTGCTCGTGAATATGTACGATTTATATAATTTATCGTATAATATGTTGATTTCAATCGCTGTGATGTTCCTGTAATGAAGACATGTTTTGATTTCAATAAACGAAAGCGAGAAACAGAAAAGTAAAGACTTACAATGGAGATATTATTTTAGTGAGGACCGATGTCGAAGTCTGTATGTTTGATACAATGATGACGCCTTCAAAAGATGTTTATTTTATTTCTTACATACTATTACTTAATATAGTCCTAGTGGTGGATTCATCAGAAGTAAGTTTTAAAAAAATGTTCAAAGACAAGTGCTTAGTGTCAGACTTCATTTTAAATTACTTCGTGAAAATACCTTTGCGACAATGTGTCAAGGAATGTGCTAGGCGACCTCAATGTCTGTCTATTAATTTCAAAAGAAGACTGCTACTTTGTGAACTCTGCTCAACAGACGGTGAGACTTTTATTGAGAATACGTCAAACACAGAACCATGTGTTTTTATTCCGAAGACTGAATTTGATCCACAGGTATGCTAAAGATTGAATGTCATTCACATGAAACCTAAAGTAAAGAAGCAGATTTTTGCAATGTTGAACAACTGGTTTCAAAAGCATTATTTTCAAATTTCTAAAAAAAACGAAATAAATACAGAGAACGACCGGAAATTATCTTTTATTATAATTGAAGGTAAAGAAATTCATAGCGTTTCATAAACTTTTCCTACATATTGTTTTTATTTTCAATATCAATGATAATAGAAGTTTACGTATTATATGGATACAGTAATTATCTTAATTGAATGTATAAATTATTGATATCGTATTTTTCACAGTATTCATATTTATTGCAGACGCTGCCATGTTCTGACGGGGACACAAAATACAGTAATGAACAATCTTGTTCTAGTAAAGGTAAGTGCTGTATTTGTCCTTCACTTTTGACGCTGTTTGACTACATTTGTATGTTATTTCATTTTTACACAGTCCTTAAAGTTAACGTGGGTTATCAACAATACAAGGAATGACAACTTATGTTTAATTCTTTGGTGTGATACTCATAATAAATAAAGAAAATAAAGGTATAACAAAACGTACTGATTAGGAATGTTGTATATTTTCTCTATGTTTTACGTCGAGCCTACAAGATAATTTTGGCGACTTTTCCTGTTTTATCGGGTGAGGAAGGCCTTAAAGTAACACTAGAGTGGAACTGCCAATCTTCACTAAACGACCTAAACAGCTTCCTCACATGTCAATGTTGTCTGAGTCTGGTTGGAACGTGAACTAACAGCGATGAGGACTAGTGATAGTTAAACTTTTACCACGTGACCACGGAGGTCCCTCTTGTAATTAGTAGATTATTCATTTATTTTACTTCTAGTAGAATAAATAAGTTCAAAACTGACTTCATAAGCCATATGTATGTATTAAATGTGAGCAAAGAATAAATCTGAAAACAAAATCATGTTTCTTGTTACCCGACACACTCTTCTGTTTGTCGTCGGCCATAACATTTCTAACAGGAAAAAACAAAGTACGAAAGCTTTTAGGGACGAATCGTGTCTCAAAGTACGAAATGATGTATTATATGTATAAAAAACAAAAGAACAGTCTTATGATCTACCTATACTGTTTTAGTCCAGCAACCGTAAATATGATTATTTTTCTAGCATTATCTTACTTGTCAGCAGTGTATCCAAAATTGATTATTCTAATGTATCGGTGATATGCATTTGTATTAACAAATTTGGATGTCCATACAAAACATGTGTGTTGACAGTTTCATATACAATATACTAGTAGATCGCTACTACATTTCTTTGTAATTCAATAATTGAGAGATGTAATAATCTCTAACTTTCTAGGATACTTCTGATCATAGTTTCAATCATTATTACAGAATGTCCCAGATTAACATTGACCAATGGCACAATCAAAGGCAATCTTCAAATTGTTGGATCTAAATTAAAATTCAAATGTGACGATGACTTTGTAGAAGCGGAGGATAAAGAATACACGACATGCCTGTCCAACGGGACATGGTCTTATACGCCACGTTGTGTCATCGGTAAACATTTTACACCTAAGATCATATTTGTTCTATAATATAAAATTCATGTTTGAATCGATCCAGTCTTTAACGATGTATTTTCGGCCCATTTCAGTTTATTGTAAAAAAACGCGAGTAGAACTATGTGACTATCGAAAGCACTTTTGTTACATTTTATTAATAACTAAATAAATTATTTTGTTAAATTCAATTACGTTCGTTAAATACGGGTGTTGGTAGCATGTTAACATTCAAATCATAATCGATTACATCATAAATAAATTATCCTATTTACGATTCCCCCTACTGATCCTATATTTTACGGCGAGCCTTAACGTTACAACTTATTGAAATGATTCATTTCGGAATAATTCGTACCTCGTTTTCTCACTAAAAGTGTACATGGACATTTCTTATAATAATTCGAGATCCATTTCCGAAGTGTCGGGAAGATATATTGCTTGAGATTTCAATCTTTACATATCTTAAATCGCCGTTTAAATGTGTGTCGATTATATTTTAATCTTTAATAATTAT
Source organism: Lutraria lutraria (assembly GCA_964023205.1). Lineage (NCBI taxonomy): Eukaryota > Metazoa > Mollusca > Bivalvia > Venerida > Mactridae > Lutraria > Lutraria lutraria. Next base: position 46,639,707 of record OZ026833.1, on the reverse strand, counting down.
ATCTTATACAGGATGGTGTTCCTCAACAACAAATCAAACACAGGAAATCAATCCTTATGATAAGCACACAAATGTTGCGAAAGACAAGAATGTAACACTAAGTAGTACGTTTGGAAATCACTATGGAAGTTTAATGGTAATTATATTTATATATATGTTTGTTATTACTTTAGAAAGAAAAAAAGGATGAATTTACGTATCCTGCTTACCAATGCATTCTTGAATCTGTTCAGCATTAATTGTAATCTGCGTACAGCAATTAAAGGTATTGTTTCTGCGTGTAAGGTACAGTTAATTTATTGTATAACTCAGACAATCTTATTTTTCATATTTCGTACGTATGTCGCTGTGCATTTTGTACAGAATACTTGCCAATGATAGTACAAGTTACGTCATCTCGCACCTTCTGCTTCTAAAATGAAATGTGTTTTTATTTTAAGAACTCGTAAAAGTAAAGGAAAATAATATAGCGCACCAAGGAATGGTTATTGTAACAAAAAGAATTGTAAAAACAATCCATGATGTTGATGTCTTATCTAGGCGTGAAAACATGATAAAGTATATATTGAATGGTCCCACCCAGACATTTACCACAAAAAAAAGAAAAACAACATTATTCCTTTTTCAGCCCTTTCTTCACAACATCATAGCATACAGTTGTAAATCCTTGGTGAGGTGTATCATTTTAAATTACTTAAATGATTTCACACAAAAATAAGGCAATTTACCTGTGACCCGAGAGATGAAGTTCACAAGTAGAATGTTCGGGGGAACATCTGACGACGTAGTGTACTACCATTGCTTGCTTTCACATTAAAATCATACCCCACATACCTAATAACATCTCTGGACGTGTATAAGGTCCAATTAGGCCACTAGGACCCTTTCATTTGAATGAACTTCCTTTAAGTTAAAAAATATAAATATTGTGGCGAGTCTCTTAAAAGTTCGATGGGTTATTATGGCAATTATCACCCGGCTAATTTTATGCAGTTTCATTTAAAGGGATTTGTATCGAATGTTGAACAAGAACATTATTTGTTAAGCATAAAATTGAATTTCAAACATGCAAAAAAATTATGTATGCACCTTGCATCGACAATTATGATTTGTGCATATGTAATGATACCATCGCAGTATTTGCATAGGGCATTATTGAACAAAATATTCAATCAAATATGTTATTTGTAAGTTTTTTAGCGTAATAGGAAACGCATATCATGTATACTAATAAGATACAACTGAACAATTTTTTAGAAAATGATCGAAACGTTTTGTTGTGCATTGGACTTTATAGCACCGAACGAGTGAACATTATTTTATATAGTACATTGACGTTACTGCAGATATTGCAAATCGACAATTGTTCTAAGTTTCAACTACAATTACTTTATTTTCATTTGAACATTTAATGGTAAGGAAAGGCGTTATATGTACGACGCGATTTTAATGCACAAAGGCATACTTTGGTTAGTTAATAATACGGATCAGTCCCAATTACGGTAATAGAATGAAAAATAAACATTAATGTTGAATCATTATAAAAGAATATGCCCTGTCTACGTGAAATATGAATGTAACATACTTTGTTTCAATTCACAATTTATCGTCACAGTGGTATACGGCAGTTTTTTTTTAAAAATAATACAATTTAGCTCCGCATGCAACATATCATGTTTTAAGCAATAACGATATTTGTAAGGTAACGTTACACTAAGAAGTTAACATAATACGACTTAAATTCTGATACAATCCGCATGGTAGGATCGTGGTGTGTGATCAAAATTGTTTCACTAAATAATTATGTTCTACTTACAATGGCAAATCCGTACTTTGCAATACTATAACTGATTTAAACAAAAGCCACTGTTCAATGTGTGGAAGCACGTAGTTCAAACAAATTGCCCTTGTACATTCTGTATACATCTCAATACCATTTCAGGTGGACGGAGATCGAAATTCAAATGATGAACGTTGTGCACATACAAACAGTGCTACAGGAAGCGAAAACTATGCTCTCATTGATCTTGAACAGAATTTTACAATATATGCAATACACATTGTTAACAGACAGGACTGTTGTCGTAGGCATTTATTTTGCTTCTACCATTTTAATACAATCAAACCTGTGAACAAAGAACACCCTCAGGAAAGACAACATGTTGCCTTTATTGACAGGTGGCCTTTATCTAGAGGTCATTTTGCTCTGAATAACGGTTTTAAAAGAATAACCTTTATTCACATGATGACCTTTTTTCGGAGGTGGTCGCTAACACAGGTTTGATCGTACGTAAATTGTATTTATATGTGTAAAATGTATGCGTGTATAAAACACAAGATTCACACAAGCCATTCTTGCACCCGTTCAGTATGGGAGAACGACTGTGTGGGCGTCAACACTGGATTATTACGCGATGGTATTATTGACATTACATAAGTCTGTCAGACTATTCGCGACATTTGCTTATTAATATTTAAGTTCTGACATTACTTAGGCATGTAAATTCATTACAAACTATTTCTACAAAGCCAAAAAATGTCCGCATTTTATTTGAGATTAGGCAAATACATCGCATTAAATGTACCAATAACCTGGCATGGAGAAGAAACTGTTTTCCATGTACAGAAATTGGTGCAAACTTTAAATTGTTATCGTTCATATTTTGAATTTTGTGCAATATATCAATGCGCTTCACTTCGCGTCGCATTTGCTATATGGCATGAAATTCAAAATCAGAAAAATAAATAGACACCTTTGTTCGTTTGTTTCAGCCGACAAACTGAAGAATGTTAGAATCACTATAGGGTACAGTCCAGACAATATGAAGCTGTACGTGTATCATAAAAATCCTATAGGACTACAATGCACATTTATTATGCCACAGCCATGTTTCGGGCGCCATTTGAAAATCACCAATGATCCAGAAGATCCTTTGAATATATGTGAGTTGGAAGTATACGCAGACACTTAACAACATTTTATTCTGCAACATGAACCTATCTTACTTTCGTTTATAAACCACTTCTTATTAGAACGACTCGGGTTTAGTGTATTTATGAATTCGTATTTGAATGATTGTTTTGTTTAAAAAAACTGAATGATAGTTAAGATCTCCGTAGCCGTCGCTTACTCGGTGCGCATGAATTACTCGGTGCGCATGAATTACTCGGTGCGCATGAATTACTCGGTGCGCATGAATTACTCGGTGCGCATGAATTACTCGGTGCGCATGAATTTTGATGCGGACCAAAGTACTACTCTTATCTAACTCCGCTTTGCAAAATTTTTTTAATGTTAAATTAGTTTAATGTTGCAGAACGGGTCTGTGCAAGTTCAGATTCCATGAGTACTTTCAGTACTTTGATATTTAAAAGTACCTGTGAATGAAATATATACGTTCTACATGATTGAATGTAAATACAGTGCAGCCTCTTTACGACAGCCGTTAATGGGAAGGACAGAAGTGGATTTTGTAAGGAGATGGCTGTTGTTGAGAGTGTGAAAAAGTGTGAAACGTCAATTCCGGTTACTAGTATTCTGGGTGTAACAGGGAGGTGGCTGTTGTTGAGAGAGTGAAAAAGTGTGAAAAAGTGTGAAAAAGTGTGAAACGTCAATTCCGGTTGCTAGTATACTGGCTGTAACAGGGAGGTGGCTGTTGTTGAGAGAGTGAACAAGTGTGAAACGTCAATTCCGGTTGCTAGTATACTGGCTGTAACAGGGAGGTGACTGTTGTTCGGAGATGACCGTTTATGGAGGATACACTGTACATGCATGTATTTGTTACCTTTCACTCAACAATGGATATTCATAATGTGATATTACCTTCAAATATTGTCATAATCCCAAACTTCTTTTACTGCTCAGAAATGCTTATATACTTTCAACAACCAACAGACATATGGTGACATATTCAGTCATATTAGATTCCGTCATATTATTTCATACATATTGTTTATCCTGGTGTCAGTCACCAATGCTAAGTCGGTCACGTTCTTTGTTTACATATTTTCATATGGCGTACACACATTTCTAATTTACGCTATCCCAAACGACCTCTTCTTCAGTCAACCTTAGACTTCCTCTTTCAGTTCCGATCAGTCATGCCAATGCTTTTTCATGTTCAGGACTATGTATTGGCATTGTTTTGTGGATGACAGCACATGAACCTTTCTATGAATGATTTTCTTTTCTATGATTAATTCTTCATGAAGATCGTTGTTGTCATGGTGACTCAGATGTCGGTCTTTGTTTTAAGTATTGACTTAATTCACCGGTGTACTAACTAGCGTGTGACATCTGCAAAGTTTATCTTATAGGTCCTCCACTTTAATGTTTACTGCAATTAAACACTGGTTTGTTTGTGACATACTTGCACACAAAAAGGACTGTAGTCCGTAGCGTAAATAGTCTGCACAGAGTTAACTGATTGGTTTGTATTTTTTCTAGCACTATAACAATATTTCAGCACTTAATGTATTAAGATCCTTACTCACAATTTATAAAATGTATTTGCTCAGTACTACAAAAAAGGTTAATATTATAACAACAGTATTTGATTGATTGTCATTATGTCTTCCACAGTTACCTAGGATACTATAATTTATTTTAATGATTTTTTTTTAATCTAAGAGTTGTTGCCGTTGTTAAAAATAAAAAAATATTTATTTCTTTACATATTGCATGGTGACCTATAGTTTCCTTTATCAAATGATATTGACATTGTGTAATTGCATCTTTTTACCGTGAGCTTACATTGAAAGGGACGTTCTTTTTTTAATGTCATATACGAGTACGTCAGTGCAAATTTAAAGGGAAAATAACTCCTCTAAGGTAAGTCATTGGTTTTTATAAATCTCATGATAAATCATTTTCTATCATGGAATTCTATAAAAATTATAAACATTTACATAATCTGTCCACTCGTTTTAGAAATAATAATTTTGGGAGTTCATTACATTTGTGTGTATAATTCCATATTTTTTTACCATCTATTTATCTTCATTTTATGTCAAATGCGTTCATTCTCACTGCTAATCTTGACTGCACTTTGCGATGTATTTTTGTTGACTTTATTAAATATGTACTTTGACTAATTCATAAATAAATTCTCCCCTCGTGTGATAATCTGCGGACTTGTTTTATTTTTAAAACTCAATACTGATTGAACGTCTAAATTCACAACAGATATTAATCTTAAAAGTACAAGATGTAATTATATGGGCAAAATCGCAATGATAAAAACCCTTTATTATATAGAGGATATTAAATGAGTGTGGATTCCATAATGAATTTATTGAACGAGTTGTATAAAACAGTATGAAGCGGAAGACGGAATCTACACGAATTTAATATTCTTTTTATCACATACCCTGAAAATACGGCGAAAACCAACATACCTGTTTGACATTGCTACTAATAACAAAACAGTGACACATGTGTATTAAGGCTTTTTAATCAGGAGCACAAAAATAGTTCCATTGTGAAACATCATAAATAATAAATGTGTGAACATATCTAACGAGATAAGCAGTGTTTTGCTCAATCAAATTGTTAAAATCAATTCAACATTACTCCTGTTAAGTTATAAATTTTGTTGACAAACAGCGTAGGAATAAATTCATGTGAATCGTCTCATTTACATATTATATGCACAGCCGTGCCATATACTTTTTACGGCGCGGCCAAAATGGCACGGGTATGTGATAAGTTGAAATAGATACATATTTCAGAAATAAGTTCAGTTTATCAGCACCGAGACGAAATTTAAAAAAAACGGCCTGCCAAGACTCATGTCACATGACAGCAAGGTCCTTATATGGCAATAATGATAATAAAGTCACGACAGTGTGCACATATATCATTCAGAACTGATCTGTAACTGATTTTATCTATACGCCTGGATGGAAAATAATACAAATCATTTATGTAATATATAAGTCGATAAAAGTGATCATATTTAGTGTTACTTGACCCAAAACATCAGGGACGGTAGATCTGAAACATATCTTATGTACGTATGTGTGATATGGATACGTCCCAGTTGTTTTACTGTTTGCAACCTAGGGGTAGGTTCCTTAAATTAGGATCGGGCGGGATACCAAAAACCAGATTGTTTTAATGGTTTCACAGAGTATGGAAAACTCCAAAGTGGTTATGTTTTGAAATAAATAAGTTGCGGGGCTGCTTTCGCAATAATACAATATAATTCATAGATTCAAGCTGTTGATATATTATTTATAACATTCATACATTTGTCATTCATTGATTATTGATCTATAACAACTACAATCAAACTTTTTCAAAGTATCAAATAAGCCATGAAACGTATTATAATATCTATTGTATACAAGCAGTACAACACATATGAATAATCGGAAAACATTGAGAGTCTCGTATTGAAACAGAATACAAAAAGGAACACAGCCATACTATGTCAACAAAGACAGTAATATACATGTACGTATTGATTCAGCAAAGATTTATTGTTCAATCGGATATCCAGTTCTCACAATCCAACAAAATCCAATAACTAAAGCACATGAAAACGTTTGAAACAAACGCAGCAAAAACCTTCAGCAGGCCTTCAGTTCCGTGGCTTAGGTACAATATGTGTAATACACAGAGAACTTGTTTTCTGCCGTAACTTGCCTCTTACGGACTCCCTTCCGAGATCTATAAAAAATCAAGAAGTCAGTGTCCTATCCTCGTATTTTATTTTACAAAGGTATATTCACATGTAAAGTCAGCATAAGAGTCTCTACATGTATACATAAACATATAATATACATGAACATTTTATGAAAATCATGAAATTATAATACTTTCAAATCATACTTTTAAGTAGATCATTTTGGATTTGCATAAACCATAAGTAAATAATCCCAAACTAATTGACTATAATAAATTTTACTAAAGATAATAACCAAACCAATTTCTGGTTTTAATCAAACAACAAATTATCAATAATTAAATAGAAATACCTGAAGACATCATTGTTTAGTATTATTGACAAATTAAGATAAAAATATAACTGTTTAAGAATTTCCGGGTTCTGTTTATTTGCTTTTAACCCAATGATTGTAAAAATCAACCCAAATGGCTTTAATTAAACAAAAGGAAAAACGACCGAAAAGGCTCTCAGCAATTCAAATGATACTGATACCAAAAATAACCAGTTTCATCAAATTGACATGTTACATAAAAATCCATTAAAACAAAGTGAAGTGATGTAATGTTTACATCTGTATACAGATATTCTGACTAATTTACAACAGTAGAAATATCAAATTTAGATCCAATATGCGCAAGTATATTTTAATTCATTCCAACATTTAATTGTACTTTCTGCACCTGTATCTTCAAAAACTACTTACTATCAAAGAAAAAGCCTTTCTTTAATAATTAAACTTCAGTGTAAAAACATAAGTCCATTTTACAAACTTCTAGAACAAAAATAATCATAAAATCTTACCTATAAAAAATCAAGAAGTCAGTGTCCTTTCCTCGTATTTTATTTTACAAAGGTATATTCACATGTAAAGTCAGCATAAGAGTGACTTTACCGAGGAAAGACACGATTTTTAACAAACGACCAAAAAGGGGTCCTGACCAATGGACATCGTCATTACAAAATTTTAGCGGAAGGCGCAGCCAATGAAATTTGAGCAACTTCTGTCCGAGTATGAGACGCTGGAAGCTTGGACCGAAAAAGGTGCTAAAAGGGCTTTTGTTCGAAACCATCAAAATATGTCTTAAGCCGGTATGTTTGTGTACACTACAATCAACAGGAATTAACAGTTTTATCTAAATACCGATTTGTTATCAAAAGAACTATTTATTTAACTAAATCTGGAATGCTTTCCTTTGTCTGTGAAAAAGTTGCATTTGACACAACAAATTTATAATAATAATTTCTTTAATTTCAGTGAAAAATGTTCATGTTAAAAAATCTTAATTTTTGGTGCATAAAACCTTCCCCTCCTCTATTTTACTTTATTCCTATAAAGTACATAAATGAACAACAAAATATTTACATAATTATGATGTACTGTAGGTGACAAAAATAATGTCCCATTTTCATGTTAAAAAATCTTAATTTTTGGTGCAGTCATTTAAGACTCATAAAATGTACTTAAACAGATTAAGTAATCTGGAACATACAGTGGTTTTTACCTAATAGTTTAATTACACCTGTTCACAGACTATAACTAGAATAATTTGTACATTTATAGTTTGTCTTTTACAGACCACAATTAATACAATGACTTATCTTTTCACTATATAAAAAAGATACATGGTTATTAACAATAATAAAACAATACAATCATATATATATGCATGTATACAATCATAATTTCAAGCAGGTGCAAACTTTTAGATTTTGCAAAGCAGTGGTCAGTTTTGAGATCCTAAAGGTATTAGCAGGTTTGCATGTTTTACATAGAAATGCACAGAATATGGCTTTTTCATAACTTGACGGAGCCGTCTGGACATCAGAGTACCTACTTTCAGGCTTGATGAAACATGTACTGAGTTTTCATTGAGTTTATTTTGTACTACAAACTTATCCCATGTAAATGTTACTATTGGTGCCCATAAACCCTGTACCTGTATACAATGAATAGTCTGAGGCACTGTAATTTTCCAGTAGTTTGGACACAGAGACAGGCTAGTCAGAGGCAAAAGAACACATGAATCACCATTTGTGATTTCAACAATAAGCTGAGTATTTCGTCTGAATGTCAAGTTCCTAACTAACAATACTGTAACAAAAATCATAGTTACTACTCCAAAAGCTAGTATATAATGGTCTAAAGTGATGTCCAAGTTTTCCCAAAAGATATTTGAAGGTTTTGTGGTTGTTTCATCTTTCTTATACACAAAAGATGGCAATGTAGCAGCTTTAACTTGCTTAACACTTGTGTTTTGCAAAACAGAAACTATTATTAACAATTTTCTAAGCTTCAATCCCATAAGAATTATGGTAATCAAACAAAAAGCTGCAACAGCAGTGGTACAATATAAAAGTATATCATCAGTAGAAGGCCAGTTATCCTGAAGGGTGATATCCCCTGATAATAATGGATCAGTTAGTGTTTGAAAGACCATGACATCAGTTTTAGCTGACTGTGCCATCTTTTCAAGACTTACATGTGCCTTTCTGTCATCTGCAACAATATTCTGCATTGTATGGTTGTAAATTCTAAACTGAGGTACATCCACAGATAGAGGATTTTCAAACAAAGAATTACTATCAATGTCTTTTAAGTCAGTGTCATTGAAAAAATGTTGTAATAAAGCTAAATTTATAGGATGTAACATACTGGTTGTATTCTTGTGGCAAACAGACAATCTAGGAGGTATATACAAGGTTGATGTGGATATTGAACATTGACAAGGAACTTCTACTACACAAAATTTACACCCTTCTACCATCTTTTTGCCAGTTTTACAGTCATATTCCATTAAATCTACATTATATATCAGTACAGAAGTGTGAGATAACTGGACAATGCTAGATGACAAATGATTGATCAAAAATCTAAAATTACATATTTGTTTAATGAGACTTTTGTCATTCTTGAACAAAGCAGAAATACAGCTATCATGAGTGATAGGAAACAGTGTTTTACTAAATGTACATAACAGTGACTTCACTTCACCTTTACACTTGTTCAATTCAGTTTGTTCAAAAATTGCATAAAACTGCAAGTCACTTGTAATTGCAAAGGAATGTGGCAAGTTTAACAATTGTGTTGCATGGTTAGAAGAATCATTCACTGGTATAGGATATGACAAAACTTTAAATAATGACAGTGGTTTGTGAAATGGCATAATAGGGAATTTAACAGAAATATACAATGTTGAACCTTGTCTTGCATAAATTGTATCAATATTCTTATACACAACATCTGGTTTATTGTACACCAAATGGAAACTACTGAACTTATCATGCAAAATAGCCTGAATGTCATTTATAGTATTTGACATAACAAGTGGGGGAATTAAATGAGGGGACAGTTTACCCTCAACCAAATCATACAATCCATCTAACAACTCATTATACAAGTGTTCAAGTTTCGTTTCCTAGATTTCTCTATTTGTTTAGCAACCAAGACATTCATGGTAGAAAATGATTGTTCTAAGTTATCAAATGTCTCATATATTTGTGTCTGAATATGTTGAATAGCACCTTCATTTTCCTGCATTCCTGCGACAATGTTCTCAATCCTATCATCTAGAGTGTGCATATATGAAGCAAGATTATTATCATGTTGTTGGATACTATTAGCCATGTTTCTAGTTAACTTGTTTAGTGAATTTATATGCCTAGCTAACAATTCCACATCATCCGTGGTTGCGGTTCCAAATATTGATTTTGACAGTTTCCCTATAAATGGTAACAAAGATCTGCGCGATCTTGTCCGACTTTTCACCAACTCCCTTTCTGGTATCAGTCTAGTGATTGAGTTAATGGTACCGTTAATCATGACTTCAGTTTCTTGCCTAATCTGATTAATTTCTAGCAATACTTCATTCACAACTTTACAAGTCTTTGGTGTTTTACTACACCCTGCTAAATCCACAATGCTTATGCTCTTAGGCAACTTGATAGAAAATGTGTGGATCCAACTTTCTGCAGCCAAATGCATTGCACTTTGGGGTTCAAACACAACCCCATAATTCATGCTGTAACTCACTAGGAAGACTACTAGATACCGTGTGACAACATAGAACCATGGAGACCAGAAACAGCATCATCCGGTTCCAGCCAACTAAAAATAGACAAAATGTCTGTTATCTACCCACAAACATAAAATTAGGCGTCCCTAACATTACATTCTACAGAAAAGACTGCTGAGAAAAGAAATACATTTATACATTGATTAAGTTCATTCACACACACACTCACACAAACAGCAAGCCTTAATCTGACTAGGGATAACTGATTATCTATAATATTGTTCAAATAACAACAAGTTAGCAAATACCAGATTTATCTAATTCAGAAATCTCCAGTAAAACATCATGTAAATGATATAAATTCTAATGTCACCTTGCACACATTTATAAAAAAAATCCCAGTACAATAAATATTTTACTTAAAGGATAAAATTGTGTAGCATTAAGTATCTGATAGTTCTACAGCAAGAACACTTCAATTTGACCAACATAACAATATTGTACTTAATTTCTGATATCTATATATCTTCACTAAAACCATAACTCATTTACTGACAGTCATATAACAATATCACAATTCACTTATGACATGGTACAACAGGAAATTATGAGGACATGCCTAGTTCAAAAGACTTTAACATGTTCAATATCCATTTGATTGTTCAAAATTAACTACATTAATTAATTAAAGTATCTATAAGGCTTTCGCCTTCTGCGTTTACCCAGTTTTGTATGAGTGATATAATACTGTTTCTGAAGGTCAGGAGTGACATCTCTTCCATCCTGCCATGATGGCTTAAACTTTGGGTTTGTCCACTCCAACAAGTATTGCTTTCTTCCATTCTTTGTCCTTTGTTTAAGGATTTTACTTACTGAATACCAGCGCTTAACTGGTTTGGGTCTCTGAGGTTCCTTAGCTTTACTAGTTTCTGGGGAATTTAGCTTTGTGTAAGAGCTTGGTATCACATCCTTTGTATTATCATCATTTGATGGACCAGCTGTAACATCAACCTGATCTTTACTATGGTCGTCAATGTTCTGTTGTCCACCACTATTTTGGTCAACCTCTTCATTGTCATGTGTTTGGTTATCAGCTCTGTCATCATTATCATCATGTGTATCATCATTATAATCTTGTGTAACATCATCATCATCTCGCGTATCATCATCATCCTCTTGCTTATCATCATCAACCTCATCCTGTCTGACAATTAGAGCATGCCTATAATTGTCTGGACTGTAATATCTTTTCAAGTTCTTAGCATTGTCAAGGGATTTGGACGGTTTGTTAGTTTTACAGTTAGCTATCTTGTAATTATCCTGTCCTTGTTTCAGAAGTATGTAGTATGGACCATCCCATTTCTCTTCCATTTTACTTGATAGACCTGTTGTGTGTTTGTGAACCTTTTTCAGCACCATTTCTCCTACTCTTAGATCCGATGGTTTCGCTTTAGCATCATGCCTCTCCTTGCTGTCATTCTGAGTGGTCTCAGTATTAGTTTTAGCGTTTCCGTGGATTAATTTTAAGGTATGCAGCAGCTCTCTGACAATTGTTTTATCATCTGCTTTCAAAGTATCATTTGGGACTAAATTAACATCAAATGGAAGTCGCATTTCACCACCAAAAAGCATTTTGAATGGACTAAAACCAGACGTTTCTGTATTTGGGTTTGATCTCATTGCCATTAAAGCAACAGGGAGGACTCTATGCCAATTCTTTTGGTCTTTTTTAACATACATGGCAATGGTTTTACCGATAGTTGCATTTTGTCTTTCAACGCAACCATTGGCTTGAGGATTGTAACTAGCTGTTTTGTGCCTAGCTACCTTATAAATTTCACAGATAGCATTGACAAGCTTCGACAAAAAGTTTCGGCCTCTATCAGTAACAATTGTGCTGCTTGCACCGTAACGACAGAAAATCTCATCATGCAACACCCTGGCAATTTCAGAAGCAGACTGTCTAACAAGAGGAAACGCCTCAACCCAACGAGTGAAACTACAAACACAAACCAAGATGTATGAATGACCTTCAGACGTTTTAGCGAGGGGACCAATAATATCCATGTGAAGCCTCTCAAATGGACCAACAACCGGAAGTGGGTTCAAAGGAGTGGTCGAAGCATTTGGATCTCTTTTCACCCTTTGGCACTTGTCACAAGACCTAACATAATCAACTGTCTGCTGGTACATACTTGGCCAATAATATTTAGTTTTGATGGTATCAAATGTCCTTTTCCAGCCAAAATGTCCATTATTGTCATGAACCTGTTCCAAAATGTGCAACCTAAGTTGTTTCGGTAAAGCTATTTGCATGATGAATCGCTCATCTGTTGGCTTCTTCCTGGCCCTATTTTGGTACCTGTGTATTAGAACGCCATCCAAAATGTGGTAATGTTCCTTTTCAAACAAAACTGTGTTTTTGATTTTGTCGTCTTTAGGAATTTCTCCATTTGCCAAATACACATAAATATACTTGAAGTCAGGACAGTCTTTTTGCATTTCAATTAAATCTTCAAACTTATCAGCTTCTTTAGAGTCCCCTATTGACTGGTCTGGCTGAGTATCCATTGCACAGACGGTAGCAGTCACGCCATATTCAATGTTTACTTCAAGCCATTCCCTTTCCTTATTGTCATCCTGGCAAGATTGTGGAACTTCTTCCAACGACCCTACCTCTTGTTCACTATTTTGTTCCTCTACATCCTGTCTGAGAGTTTGAATACCAATGTCAATTTGAGTGACAGCAGAATCAGATTGTGGCTGAGAGTCATTTTCAGACAGCCCTAAAATGTCCTCTGTTTCACTCTCCTTACTTTCATTACCTACAATGGGTCCACTTTCAATTGTACTAACAATGGCTTCCTGACTGACATTAGTACTGACAGATGCAACCATGTGGTTCTGGCTTTGACTATTTCTCAGACCCACACAGCCCACCTGTTCAGTTTCCTTAGGTGTATCCTTACTTCCATTAACAGCTTCCTGTGTATATCTAGACAGAGGGTCAGCGTTGTTGTCTGCACCTTTTCTGTAAATCACTTCATAATTGTAGCCACATAGCAACATGTGCCACCTTGCAATACGCCCATTTGTTGAGGTACTCATGGAATTCAGAACTTTAAGAGCTTTATGATCAGTAATGATTTCAAACTTTCTACCAGTTGATAAGTATGACTGAAATGCTTTGACGCCTTCAATAATTGCAAGACCTTCCAATTCTGATGCTGAGTAATTTTTCTCAGACCCATGCAATGCTCTACCACTATATTCTATCACACGCTCTCTACCTTGATCATCTTTCTGACCCAAAATGTATCCTAAACCAGATTTTGAAGCATCGCAAGTGAGAACAAAAGATTTTTCCATATCTGGGAAAGCAAGTATTGGGGCAGTCGTTAAGGCATCTGTTAGTGTATCTAAAGCTTTCTGGCACTCTGCCGACCAGACAAATGGCTTGTCCTTTTTGAGCAATTCAAAAAGAGGACTACAAATTTTACTATACCCCAAAATAAACTTTTTGTAGTAGTTTGTAAGCCCAAGTAAACTTTTGATCCCTTTTTGATCTTTTGGTGGTACCAAATTCCTTACTTTTTCTACCTTTTTCGAATCTGCCCCAATACCAGACTTGCTTATTACATGACCAAGATAGTGCAACTTTTTCTGAGCAAAATGACATTTTCTGGGAGACAGTTTAAGACCTGCTTGACGCAACCTATGAAAGACTTCGCTAATATGACCAAGATGTTCATCAAAAGTTTTCGAAAATATGACCACATCGTCAACATAGCACAAAACATATTTCCAAGCAATACCCTGCAAAACTTTCATCATTAATGACTGAAATGTGGCCGGAGCCCCCGAAAGACCAAACGGCATAGTTTGAAACTCATAAATTCCATCATACGTAATAAATGCTGCCTTTTCCTTACTTGTTTCATTCATTGGGACCTGCCAAAAAGCTTTACCAAGATCTAGAGATGTAAAATACTTGGGGTTAGCCTCCCCAATTGAGTCAAACATATCAGACAGTCGCGGCAATGGATGGGCTATAGGCTTGGTGATTTTATTAAGTTTCCTATAATCTACAGCAAAACGATATTCCCCTGTCTTTTCCGTATCAGACTTCCTAACCAATACTACCGGTGAATGCCAATCAGAATTACTTTCAGTAATAATACCATTTTTTAACATATCTGACACCATATCTTCAGTCTTTCTACGCATATCAGGCGTTTGTTTATAAAAAGGGGTACGGACTGGTTTGGCATCCCCAGTATCAATTGTGTGAGTTTGTCTGTTCGTTTTGCCTAGATCATGTAATCCTTCAGAAAATATATCACAGTTTTTGTTCAATAATTCAAATAGTTTTTCTTTTTGGTCATTATTTAAGTCTGAGTTTGAAAGATCAAAATTCACATTTGGTTTTCTAGTTTCAAAGGCATCATCAGACGGTTGAGAACTACTTACATTTGGTTCACCCCCCACATCTAAACTGTAGATAGAGTCATGTTTAAATGGAGAGACTATAGCTAAAACCTTATTTCCCTTCAAATAAACATCATTATCTGTTGGGTTTGCTATCCTAAGTACAGCTTTACCCTTACAAACCTTAACCAGACATTTTGCACCAACAATGTTGTTATTTGTGAGATTAGCCAAAGGTTCTAAAAGCACTTCATTTCCAGATTTGATCCTAGCAATCTTGACTTGAATAACTTGCTCAGTATTTGCTGCAATTTTAGTGGGCCTGATAGATCTTGCATAACCAGTATCAATCCTTAAACTGCAAACCTTGATATTCTGAATAATCATTTGTTTAGCCCTAATGTCAATTTTAACATTCTGTTTTTCAAGAAAATCATGTCCCAAAATCAAAGAATGGTGTAAATCTTCAACTATCAGGAAATTATGTGAAACAGTCAAGGACCCAAAGCTAATATCCAAACAAACTTTTCCATCCACAACATGACGTGTTCCACCGACACCTAAATAGCGCCATACTCATTTGGAAGAAAATTTGGTTTCTGACTTGGAAAAACTCTATCAAAGAATACTTTACTAATACATGATACTGATGCCCCTGTGTCACATAAAGCATTTGTTTTTCTCTCATTTACCCAGACACAAACAGTATTTTTAGTCATTGTAGCAGTAAAATTAGCATTTACATACCCAAGTTTAACTTACTCAGACTTAGCACTATCAATGTTTTTACTATTATCTGTAATTTTACTAAAATTGATCTTAGATTTATGAGATACATCTGAATATTTAGCACTATCAACTTTTTTAGACATTTTAGTATCAACAGGTTTTACATTATATTTAGTTCTGACAGAATGCCTATCTTTGTGCCCATCTACTGGTCTGACTGTGTCACCCCTGCAGACAGGACCCTGATTTTGTCCAGACTGGTTCCAAACTCTATGACGACTATACCTACATTTTGATTTAAAATGATCTTTGCCATTACATCTAAAACAAATCTGACCCACTGCCTTACAAGATCTATAAGAAGTGCACCTACCTCCACATCTATGACATGTTTGATCACTTTGGTGTTGCTCCTGTAAATCTGGATACCTCTGTGGTGGTCGACTTGATCTAAATGATGGCTGTGGATCAGTGGATCTCTGATGCTGCCAGTCAGATCTTGATGTGCTCTGGTTGGACTGGGCCTGTTGTTGCGCCAAGGTTGTTGACAGTTGGGCCACAGCTGCCGTCAAAATACTCATTGTGCTCTCCAAAGAGCTGGTGCCTGCGGCTGCCTCTGTTGGTGTCTGTCTTACATTGGTCAATCGTCTCAGCAAAGTTCTAATTTCACTGAGACTCTTGGGGCCATGCGTTGATATGGCTGAGCTGATGGTAGGCTTTAGGCCATTGAGTGCAATTTGCACTTGTATTTCCCCAGTCACACTGCCTGAAGCTTTGAACGTCTCTGCTTCCAGACGTGTGATGAAATCTTCTGGACTCTCACTCTCCATTTGTTTCATCCCAAATATTTCGAGATTGATAGGCTTTTCTTGCTTGTATTTATTTACAAGCAAGGTTCTTAGATCTTCGAGATTTCCTGGGGCAGGATTTACACTGTCTATGTACAGTCTGGCTACCCCTTCAAGATGCCAATTAAGGGTTGCCAGAGCCTGATTGTCATTAAGATTTAAACAAGTGGTATATTGTTGGAACCTCTTTAAAAATTGTTCGATATCTTCCCCACTTGTGCCCCTAAAAGGTTCTAACCTTAATGTTCCTGGCATTGCCATAGATAAGTAGTTCACTGGTTCTGGTTGAAAACTGGTATCTACTTCGTCTTGGTCCCCCTGATGATTGGGTTGTGGTGGCGGTGGTTGTACCAACTCTGCTTGAATAGGTTGCCGGTCTCCCAGCGGTGGTGTTGTTGGCTGTCCTTGCGACCTGGTCTGTACTATGTTCACAGCTGATGGTCTAGATGTGAATACCATAACCTCGCTCGGCTAATGATGGGAGGTTGGGAACGGTTGTCTACCCACCACGTTTTCTGCCGTAACTTGCCTCTTACGGACTCCCTTCCGAGATCTATAAAAAATCAAGAAGTCAGTGTCCTTTCCTCGTATTTTATTTTACAAAGGTATATTCACATGTAAAGTCAGCATAAGAGTCTCTACATGTATACATAAACATATAATATACATGAACATTTTATGAAAATCATGAAATTATAATACTTTCAAATCATACTTTTAAGTAGATCATTTTAGATTTGCATAAACCATAAGTAAATAATCCCAAACTAATTGACTATAATAAATTTTACTAAAGATAATAACCAAACCAATTTCTGGTTTTAATCAAACAACAAATTATCAATAATTAAATAGAAATACCTGAAGACATCATTGTTTAGTATTATTGACAAATTAAGATAAAAATATAACTGTTTAAGAATTTCCGGGTTCTGTTTATTTGCTTTTAACCCAATGATTGTAAAAATCAACCCAAATGGCTTTAATTAAACAAAAGGAAAAACGACCGAAAAGGCTCTCAGCAATTCAAATGATACTGATACCAAAAATAACCAGTTTCATCAAATTGACATGTTACATAAAAATCCATTAAAACAAAGTGAAGTGATGTAATGTTTACATCTGTATACAGATATTCTGACTAATTTACAACAGTAGAAATATCAAATTTAGATCCAATATGCGCAAGTATATTTTAATTCATTCCAACATTTAATTGTACTTTCTGCACCTGTATCTTCAAAAACTACTTACTATCAAAGAAAAAGCCTTTCTTTAATAATTAAACTTCAGTGTAAATACATAAGTCCATTTTACAAACTTCTAGAACAAAAATAATCATAAAATCTTACCTATAAAAAATCAAGAAGTCAGTGTCCTTTCCTCGTATTTTATTTTACAAAGGTATATTCACATGTAAAGTCAGCATAAGAGTGACTTTACCGAGGAAAGACACGATTTTTAATAAACGACCAAAAAGGGGTCCTGACCAATGGACATCGTCATTACAAAATTTTAGCGGAAGGCGCAGCCAATGAAATTTGAGCATCTTCTGTCCGAGTATGAGACGCTGGAAGCTTGGACCGAAAAAGGTGCTAAAAGGGCTTTTGTTCGAAACCATCAAAATATGTCTTAAGCCGGTATGTTTGTGTACACTACAATCAACAGGAATTAACAGTTTTATCTAAATACCGATTTGTTATCAAAAGAACTATTTATTTAACTAAATCTGGAATGCTTTCCTTTGTCTGTGAAAAAGTTGCATTTGACACAACAAATTTATAATAATAATTTCTTTAATTTCAGTGAAAAATGTTCATGTTAAAAAATCTTAATTTTTGGTGCATAAAACCTGCAAGTCAGACAGACGACTGTCTGTTCGTAGCGTTTAGTTAGTGCTGCATTGGTAATAATAACAAGTCTATTGTAGCAGTATGTGTGGTTATTTTGTAGTTGATTAGTAATGAATACACTTCAATATCTTGGACTATTCCAAGTATGTGTAAGTCTCAGTAAATTGTGAAACACTAGGACCTTTTTGGCTAGTAGCCATTCAATATGTTCAAATACGATTTTGCCTTACATCATGTTCAGGTGGGGTCTCTGGATTGGTCGGAATAGTCACAAAGGTTTGTAAACAAATCGTTAATGAATGTCGCCTGATATTGAAGAAATCAAGTGGCCCTATGGACGATTAGTGTGCAGCTTTATTTGTCATCCAATGAAATCGCCGTATTTCTGCCTTTTTCCTAGCTCTTAATTTCATAGTACGCCAAAAATCGCTACTATATCCATAGTACGTTACTACGCCTCATAGTGTCGAATCTTAATTTCGTAGAACGCCAAAAATCTTTACTACGCTCATAGTATCGACGGTTCTATAAATGTATTCAAAATGGGAGGAGACATTTTATTGCGCATGCGTATTCACCGCTTACGACACGGCCATCTAATTAATATTTATATCAGGAATTGAGCATGCGCTCTTCTCGTGTTAAAATCAGTTTAAATCACGTAGACACTAGTGAAATAGACCACGTCACTGCATATGTGCAAACTACGAATAACTGGCCAGAACAGCTGACTTTTTTTAAAATAGGCGCAGTAATAAAACTATGGAAGTATCCAGATTGAATAAATTTGTTCCCATTCCATGTTGCAGTGCATCAAAAGGCTTTATACAGACAAGTCAACCGAATGAAGAGCTAAAAGGGGAGACAAATCGTGTTTACCAGTTTACTCCATCCGTAATCAAAGTAGCTAAAATTTTGTCAACAGAAAACCAGTGGTAGATGTTATTTTCGATAAAAATATCCTATCGTCAGAAAAGATGTTTAATTTAGTTTAAAAAAAACACGCAGACTAAATATACTCAATTCAACTTATTAACCGCCAATTCGAAACTGAAATTTCTCAGAAATTATGCGGCAGAAATGTATGAAATTTTGCATTAATACAATAATTTCATTCAAATACCCGTAACTTTACACTATTTTATTGCATATTCTCTTGTACATTTATCCAGTCGAAACGTGTTCTTTACTATTGATTATATTGCTCGTGAATCCCGTGCATTCAATGAAAATTAGGTCAGCATATATTTCAATCGGTTCGGTTTTCTATACGCTATCATAAAAAACAAAACATGGATAACATGTCTGTAGTTAATGTATGTCTTCACATCGCGGCGCTCACGGACTAAAAGACCTGACGAAGGTGTTATCAATATTTTCCCGCGCGCTTAGAATGACCTTTAACATTGCATAGTAAAAAGGTCAAATAAACCCGCCCACTAAGTATATTAGTATTCATCCTGAACTGTTCTATGAAAATTAGAAATGTCTCCGGTCGCTACGCTCCCGTCGACATTTCTAATTTCCATAGAACAGTCAGGATGAACACTAATATATACGTGGCTGTGGTCTCTAATAAGTCACTTATCGATCGATGTGATTCCGAATTCCACACGGGGCAACACAGATTTCTCATGTTAGGAGTAGTAATCTGTCCAGCTCCATGGTTTACAGAGTCAGTGGTTCTATTCTGGTGTATGCCAGGATCTTCCTTCACTCTTTGAACGGAATTCATGAAGTCATTATTTTTTCTTGAATTATTCATGCATGCTTCATTAAAAGTTCATGAAGTATGAATAACTATTTGGCAGGGAATATGCCGCCAGTCACTTAATTACCCTGGCTGTTAGTAGCGTTATAGAATACACTTGTCTATTCTATCATGTACTGTTCGTTGACGACTTTCATCTTAGTTATCAGGTCACTTTAATCTACATTTGAATGGTGAATAAAATAACGGGTAAAATGTATTACTACTGTCTCAAACACGTGCATGGGCACAGATGCGTTAATATGCTCGTGACGCCTTGTTATTTCTCGTTTATTTTCACTCTTATAGATTCTGAAACTTCTCGTTTTATACAGTGTAACCTCTCCAGTTCTGCCCTCTTTTGAGCAACAACACCACCCCCTTCAACAACAGCATGTTTTTCCAAACTGTACGATTAAACTATTAACTGAACCTCTCTAGAGCAACAGTCTCGCAACAACAATATTTGCTTCTTTCATAGCGTGCTGCTTTGTAGAGGTTGTACTGTATTTAAATAGCATTAATATCCTCGACAGCGTTTTGGTTTCAAAAGTAAATTATGAAGTACGCAATTTGCAAAATTATCTTACAGTAATCTGCTTTACAATGCCTATATATCACACCAGTATTGACAAGTATTGTTAACAATACGAAAAATATAATACCAGTTTATAACAAATTTATGAACGTTTAAATTATTTACAGAAATTTAAACCCCTGACGCAAATGAATTGCTTAAAACTTCGCAACTGGCATATATATTTTTATGCCAAATTGATTTATAGAAGTTGTTCGTGTAACGAGTCATTTTGCAATTTATAGATATAAGTATGTACATGTATGCTGAAAATATATAAATATTTAAAAGTGAACTTTGTCTACCAAGATAAAGGACGATATCATTTCAAAAATAATGTGTCACTTTATATAACGTGAGATGGTTGAAAACAATGTTTGAAATTATGTCTCTTACAACTAAACGAATGTAATATGAACTATTCATTTTTAGTCTACAGCGTATATTAACGTCACTGTACCATATACCGCGCAACCTCTCCAAAGAAACCCCCCTTTGGAAGTACCAAAATAATGTTTTTTGAGAAGTTGTTGCAATAGAGAGGTTAAATTAATAGTTACTAGTAAATATTGCATTGGGAAAAATCATGCTGTTGTTGAAGGGAGGTTGTTGTTCAAGAAGGGCCGCTCTGGAGATATTGTACTGTATTTAATCGTGTGTCGTAGTTATCAACACCAAAAGAAGGTTTACGTAACAATTTACGATTGCTTATAAAAAACTTAATTTCATTTGTTTTCGCACGATGACATTAACATAGTTTGTACATTATGGATGCCACACAATCCATTGAGGTCTATAACCTATAAACATTTAGTACATTTAAGTACATATGTATTATAAGAAAACAAAAGTTACAGGAGATTCAAGTCTAATTATGGAAATCCCAGAATTCATTAACCGAAGTTGTCAGTTCAGTATCGTGATGTACCAAAATACATATTTACATTATACATTGTTTAAACGGAGGTATTGTAGGACTGTTTTGTAGCACAAAATATTTTTGAATAATGACTTTTTTACTCAGTGTAACCAGTGGCTATATTTTGTGTATTGATTAAATCTATCATGAACAATAAATACAATACGTCAACTTCTAGAGCCCATTCACGTGATACACGTGTCCATTGTAGGGATTTCGGTGATTTCTTGATATAATTGGATTATACGTTATAATTAGTCCCGCTCTATTTGATGTATAATTTAAGTTTTAGGTATGTTTTAAAAGTTGCAGATCATTAATGAAAATGTACGAACAATATAGTGTCAAAAGATAATGCAGGAAATTGACAGTGTATAAAAGAACGTTTCTACCACGATCATCATTTAAGTTAACGTTATTTATGCTAAAATTTCATTCGAAGTATTATTATTTTAAAAGTCCACTTAATATGACTTAGTGTGTTCTTTTTTATGCCCCGCCATGAAATGGCGGATGGCATATAGTGTTTACCCTGTCCGTTTGGGTGTGCGTGTGTGTGTGTGTGTGTGTCACAGATTTTCGTGTCCGGCTCATAACTTTGTCATGCATGATTGGATTTTGAAATAAACTGGTACAAATATTCATCATATCTAGACGATGTGTCCTGTGCATCAACTGCATCACTTGCTCAAAGGTCAAGGTCACAGTGGACGTTAAACGTTTGTGCATATTATTATGGATATAGTGAATATGTATGCATGATGGGATTTT
Source organism: Lutraria lutraria (assembly GCA_964023205.1). Lineage (NCBI taxonomy): Eukaryota > Metazoa > Mollusca > Bivalvia > Venerida > Mactridae > Lutraria > Lutraria lutraria. The sequence continues at coordinate 46,617,148 of OZ026833.1, read as the reverse complement.
GAAATAAATTGGCACAAATGTTCATCATACCAAGGCGACGTGTCATGCCCAAAAAACTGTGTCGCTTACTCAAAGCTCAAGGTCACAGTGGACACTTATATATTTATGTTCCTTCCTTACATTGAAATAGTGAATGTACATGTAGTTGTGTGTTTACCACCCTAAGGTGATCTTTACCTCCCACTAAAGGCAGCATTCCCAAGCAACCTGCTCTATGTTGTATTCACATATTTGCCACACAACACTCCTTTCTGTGTCCAGTGTGAAATGGCGGGGGCATCCGTGTCCTACGGACACATTTCTAGTATATAAATATTTCAAAATAAAAGTATCTAATGAATATAAAACAATTATCTTTGAACACATGTCTTAATTTAACTATGTTGTTTTTCGTATGCTCGACTCACAAGATATTCTAAATGAATGATTTAAAAAAGAACATATTTTTTATTATTATTACAAACTTAATTTCTATGCATGTCTATCGGTTTTATTTTAGCGCTTTCATAATCCACTTAATATACAACTGAAATTTAGGTGGCTGTATATGTCTATAAATGTCCGAATATAGCGCTTTATATGAATTCAAGTAGAATATAATATTATTAAAGGTGGTTTAATTATAGGCATATATCATGAATTGTATGCATATTTTATCATTAAATGCACTACAAAATTATAATTAAATTAAGTGTTTTGGCACATCAATGACTTGCATAAATCGTTGACCACAACGATGGAGCGTTCGACACTTCATGTAGATCAGGGATGCTATATTACGATAGTATCCCTGTGTATATTACCTAGATTTAATTAACATAATGCGAACGAGGAAACAAAAGATTGGACATCATATTGTTCAGCATTAACTTCCAATATGAAACGTGTTTTTTACAATCGTAGGCTATTTAATACGATCATATACTTCGATGTCATCCTAGGACGGATCAATACGTTTATATTGCATCATGTCAACAGTTATTATTTTGCCCGTCAGCAAGTGCGCATGCGCGAGAATGCTTCTTTTTGTTTACAAACACGATGTCCCTATACAGAAACACACAAATAATAAAACATATGGTATGATTGTATAGAATGATAAACACATTTGGTATTACATGCCATACGGTATGTAGTTATAATTATCACCTTAAAGTTGTCAAAATCAAACTAGATATCGATTCATTCTGAGACCAGTTTGATCAAATACCATAATCAGGGTGATAATGCCTATCTCAATTTTAAAATGACAGAAGCATGCGACAATGAGTGTTCAGTTACTCAAGAGTCCAGATCACTCATACGTACCAATCACAAATTACCGTACATGTTGTGTTTATTAAAGTTCTCAAATGTAGGTTCTATAATACAAGCCATATATACTAGTACTTCATTACATAAGGTCTTCATTTCACACTTGAAGAAACTCTCCAAGGTCGGTGGTTTTATCCACGTGTTCGTCTAGGGTCTTCTACAAACGTTAAAGCTGAAAAGGTCATCAAATGATCCCTAGAGAAAAACAGGGGAGGTAAGCCAACAATCATTAGATATTTGACACCAACAGAGTTGTTGTTTGTTGTCAACTTGAATTTTACCGCTATCAAAACATATTTACTGACTACTAGTATTTGTGTCTAATGGTAGTACACTACGTCATAAGTTAATCTCCCCCGGACCTTCATTCTGTAAGCATCATCACTCGATTCACAGGTAAATTGCCTTATTGTTGTATGAAATCTTATAATAAGTAATTTAAAATGACGTAAAGAAAGTTGTGAAGAAAGTTTGTCTAAAGGTCTGAAATGGAATAAAGTTTGCATTATTGTGGCAAGCATTTGTTGTTCGGTTAAGATCATTTCTCAATAGTCGGTCGGTTTTAATTTTCCTGCATACCGAACAGCTTCCATTAACCTTCCGCCTACGAACATAGTTCCATTTTTTTCTATTCAATGACATAAATACAAATTCAAATATTACGTGCATTCAAGTCAAAATTATATGGCTATGCAAAATCGTTAACGAGCAATACAAAACAGTCGGAAAAATTCTAAACAATCTTCTACCTCGGATTACTGTCAGTACACACATTTCAAGGAAGGATGACGTCATAATTCACGTGCTGTATTATGCTAATTTAGTCTGGTTCCTAGCTTCTATTGTAAACATATAGAAGTCATCATTGAATTTATGGACGATGCGATGATAACTGTGAGTCAACAAGATAGTTAAACAAGAGGGCCATGATGGCTCTATATCGCTCACCAGATAAAAAGACTTTTAGGGAAAATTATCATGAGCCTTTGTAAAATTAAGTGACCCGGTGTTGGAGCTAATTTTGTCCCTGTGGCAATAATTTGAACAAACTTGGTAGATGTCCGCTAGAAAATGCTACATACCAAATATCTTAGCTCTAGGTCTTGTGGTTTCGGACAAGAAGATTCTTAAAATTTTCCTAAATGAATTAGTGGAAACCCCAGGGCAGCGCCAATTTTGACCCCAGGGCATTAATTTGAATAAACTTGTTAGAGGTCCACTAAATAATGCTACATACAAAATATCTAGGCTATAGGCATTGTGGTTTTGTCCAATAGTACATACCGAGGCAAGACTGCTAAGATAACCCTAACATTCGAAGTTAATTATCACACAAATATTAATACAAAATGAAAATGTCTATTGACAATTTAAGGTCTCAATAGTCTATAACGCTATAACAGAAACTGTGACATAATGTGGATTTACCCCATCCACTTTTAAAATGAGGGAATCTACGTAGTAACGACCGCGAAGCCAAAGATAATGGCACAATTGGCGAGAGGTTGTTCATGCCTATATACTGGTTTGTATAAATAATCATTTTCTCCAATTTACCATCGCTGATAGATAAAGGTTTCAGCCCCATGTCATAATTTTTTGGAAGATTTTACCTAACAAATCCAGAAAAGGTTAAAACAATTAAAATATTTACTTTGATCAAACTGAAAGTGAACGTTTACATCATTTTTTATGAAAAACATACGAAAAAAACAACTTATTTAGTGCAGTAAAATGAAAATAGGTCATCTTGGACGCCATCTTGGATTTCTCAAACGTACCATGATTTCACGTGTCTACCAAAATTTTTTGAAAACTTCAAACATGCAGCTTCACATTGATATAAAATTTATCCATGGACCTTTTTTGCACACGGGAGCCCCTCCTATTTTCCTATATAAGCCTAAATGAATGAAGTGACCCCTGGGGTGGTGCCAATTTTGACCCTAAGACAATAATTTGAACAAACTTGGTAGAGGTCCTCTAGACCATGCTACACACCAAATATCTAAACTCTAGGCCCAGTGGTTATGGACAAGAAGATTTTTAAAGTTTTTCCTATTGGTTGCCGTAAATGAAATTAAAATAATTTAACAACTTTGGTTGTGCTTCATGCAAGAACATCAATGTAAAGTTTCGTTGAAATTGGCCAACTGGTTAAGAAGGAGATGTTGTTTAAAGCTATTATTGATGCACACACGCACACACGGACGACGGACATCACGCGATCTGGTGAGCTAAAAGGAATTGATCGGGAAATTATAACCGATAAATTAATGCTTATAACGTGTAACTTTTTCTTCGAGCGTGTCTTCATGTATGAGATATTATACTCTGCATAAGTTGTGTATACAAAGAGACAGGCAATGCAGACTATATATGCTTAACTACTGAACTACTTTTGGTGATCAGAAGGGGAAACAGAAATCAAAGTGCACATGGAACGGGAACAACTTAGAAAATTGCATGGCGGGTGTAGAAAAGCGTAGTACAAAATGTACTGCATTCAAGAGAGGAAACAAGCATTAGTGTTTGGAATCATTACAAAATCACAAAGCAGTGTAGGTCAATGAAACCAATAGAGAGGAAATAAACTACATGTAGTTGTTTTATTTAGAATATCTTAAAACGGTTGTGTTTACCTTAACCTTAATCAGAAACTTTCGATTTAGCCTTAAACCATCTCATATTTTTTCATGTTTACTGACCCTAATTTAAACATTCATTTCAAACCATTAAACTCCTGTTTATTTTCACTGAATATGTAGAATCTTTTTCTGAAATGTTTAATTTTGAAATTTGTAAACATGAAATTAAAAATGTTATGTAATCATAGATTAGGGAAAGTACCAGTTTTAATATTACCTCCCTTGATGATATAAAGTGAAATGTAACTGACCCGGGTCCAGCATTTCAAAATGTTGTATGGTTGAAAGTTAATATTTATTAAATAATGTTTGAATGTCATAATTTATAAGGATCGGGTAACTCTAAAGTTTTGTTTATAGTCAGTAAAGTTTTGCATAAGGGTCCGTTATCCTTTATTAAACACACACACACGTTTTTCATTTCGCCCAAGTCGAATTTGATCTATAAAATATCTAGTGTCCGTAAAATTGACAAATTACCGATAGCGGTAACATATGACACTATCATTAACTTTGCATGATTTACTATCATGCAAAGTTTCCCCTTTCAATAGAAATATATGATCATCCGGATGTTTTATTTCAGAAATTAATGTTACCGTAAAGTTAACACTAAGTAAACAATATAGTCCCCATATACTGTATTTTCATTTATTTTCGTTGGGCTCAAATTTCGTGTTTTTTACTGAAATGGCTATTTCGAGGGACATAAATTCGTGGAATTTGATTTGTGAAAAAAATGCCTTATATCAGCATTTAAATTCGTGGGGATTTGATTTCGTGGATGAGCCGACCAACGAAATCCACGGAACTAAATTAATGAGTCCACAGTGTCAATCAAAAGGGACCATTTGACTAAGAATGACACATGGTTTCATAATTAGATATTCCATCTTAGTTTTAATATTTTTAATATCTTGGCAAGGTTATGTAAAGCGTATATTAATACATTTACACATCACGACTGACATCTTGAAGCCGCTGCCATGGCCCAGTATTTAGTGCGGTGGATTTGTAACCTGGCGATACCAAGGTCTATAATCACTTGGCATATTGTTTCGATACCACAAAACATAATTAAATGAAAAAGCCTGCCCAGTTCATATTCTCTGGAGCGTGTATGTACAAACTACGACAGCAACAATGTTAATGGATTCGGAATTGTTGGCTGGAACATGAAAAACTATACGAATTAGGCCCAGTTCACATCAGCCATGCGATCTTTTGTTCGTATGAATTCGCAGTCCAAGGGTGCCGTAGACAAATTCGCAACATGTCCGCACCGGACCGCACCAGTCGTAGGTACCACAAGGCACCAATACGATGCTCGCGCGGTCATCGGACGGGTCGCAAGATATTCGCAGCTTTATCGTAGGAAAATAAAACGTACGTTTTTGCACGGCAACCGCAGAATTGTCGTGCAACAGTCGTGCAAATGTGCAAGAAATTCGCAAGGCCTTCGTAGGAATTCGCAAAACCTGCTTGCGGCCACCTTCCGGTACGCAATATTGTGTAAGGCCATCGTACGAACGCATTACGTTGTTTTTGCGCTCAATGTACAATTAGTCCCGATTGTGGATATACTTCCAAGCGCCAACAACTACTTTTCGTCAAAATTTGACTATCAAACAACAGAGGTTCACCCTGCCTTCCATCCCCGACCAATGGCGTAAAAAGGCGCAGACCTTTGGCAACCAGTGAAACTTCCATCACATCATGATTGCGGTGCCATAGACGGTAAACTTGTGGCCACATTTGAACTGCTTCTGTCTTCAACTGCAATGAGTTCTGCTCCATTGTACTCATGTGTGTAGCACATGCGGAAGACATGTTTCGACGGTCAAATGCTGGTTGCAATGGATCAGCAATCCCGACCCAGACGTGCGGTTGTAAATGTCTTCGCCATTTTGGCACACTAGTGACGCTACAATGAAGTTTTGCCAGTGCCATCAGCATTGTCTGCGGACCAGAATGAGCCCCAGCCTTTCTTCTGTTTGACGATGAGCAGAAGGGTGAGATAGGCAGTCTTGTCCTCGGTGCTTGGCGTTTAAGCCAACAACTTTTTTATGGTTCTCTCATCGCACATGAACCAAAAATATAAAAGGGAACCTATGAACTCATAACAACAGCACACTTGAGAAGCTTCTATGTAGTAGACACTATTTGCTGCCATCAACAGAAAATCTTAGCAGATCAGCTATTAATAGCGAAGGGCAACCGCGCGATGACCTTGCTAATTCGTGAGATTGTCTTACGTTTAGTATCAGTCTTGTAATGGCCTTGTGACGAAATGCAAGGTTGCTGCAAGGTGTTCGTGCTGCAGCCTTGTGGTATTCGTAAGTCAAACACGATTATTGATTGACAGTATTTCCTGCCGGACACCGTGTAAAATCGTAAGTTAATGCTGCGGACGTCTCAAGGTTGCCGTGCAGTTACCTTGCGAGCTACAAAAATTGCCCGAAAATCGCTAGGAAAATGTGCATGTCGAAAATTCAGTTTGCGACGTTGCGACTGCCCTAAAGCTTTGAGAAATCGCACGGAGTTCTCGAGGGTGTCGTACGAAACCCACCGATGTTCTCCAAAATGTTGGTCGCAAATAGATGTACGGCTGTCGCTAGGCTGATGTGAGCTGGGCTTTATCTTCGTAGGCGCCGCAATTTTTCGCGACGCTGTGGTATAAGTCATTGTTGAATCTATATATCACATGGTTATAGGCCGTGGATCCAGGTAAGACTCCCTGTCGCTCAGCAGGCCTTCAACAATACCTCTGCGTATAGTTTCTGCAGTGTTTTACTAAAGCTGCACTAGCTGTTTCTATGTAAACGCTAGAGTAGAATATGACATTACCAGCTCGCCATCCTTAATGGCGTCTGTTGCGGAGCCATCAGTGTAGACATGGATCCAGGCTTGTGGTGGATACTGTTCTCAGATCATTGCTTATGCCTTGGTGCACCTAGTATTCGGGGTATGGTATCCTGGTGTCCTGATAGATCTTCTAATTGATCTATGAAGTCAGTCATACCGACCTATCTAGAGCGACTGCTTTTCCAAATTTTTGGCTTCTTGATCAAAACTCCCACACTTCAATTAATTATTGTTGAAGTCTAGCAGTTTGTTTTTCATTGGATGGTCTGGTAAATACCTATACTTGTGCGCCTGGAGAATGATACTAGTATTAGTATTTCTCCTTTCTTGTAGTGGCTGTATCCCGGTGACTTTCACCATATGCTGGAATGAAGTTGACCTCATAGCTCCTGTGATCATGCGTAGCGCCTGATTTGAAATCCTATCGAGACTATGAAAGTGGTCGTTTGGCTGTTGTGACCCAAGAAGTTGAGCTGTATTTAATTGGGGTTTGGCTGTTGTGGCACAAGCAGTTGATGTGTACTCTAGCTGGGGTTTGGCTGTTGTGGCCTAAGCAGTTGAGATGTACTCTCGGTTGGGTTTGGCTGTTATGGCCCAAGCAGTTGAGATGTACTCTAGGTGGGGTTTGGCTGTTGTGGCCCAATCAGTTGAGCTGTACTCTAGATGAGGTTTGTCTGTTGTGGCCCAATCATTTGAGTTGTACTCTAGGTGGGATTTGGCTGTGGCCCAATCAGTTGAGATGTACTCTAGGTAGGATTTGGCTGTTGTGGCCCAATCAGTTGAGCTATACTCTAGGTGAGGTTTGGCTGTTGTGGCCCGATCAGTTGAGTTGTACTCTAGGTGGGGTTTGGCTGGTCCCTGGTATATTTCTTGAGTATCATCTGCTCATCTACTGTTGTTCCCGCAAGTTTATGCACCATCGACAGTTCTTTTCGAGTCTTCCTCTCCACTGTGAATGTGTGGCTTCCATGCGTACTTCTTGTCTAAAGTCACTCCAAGATAAGTGACCTTTACATCTTGTCTTATCGTTGTTTTATCAATCTTGAGACTGCCAGTTTTCTTTCAGTTTAGATGACAAGGTAAAAGGTGTTGATGTGGATTTGTTTGTCCTTATGGATTGTGACACTAATGCTCTGTCCATGTGGTGAGTACATTCAGTGTGACTGTTGCGGCACAATTATTCCTCTTGTTACCATAATGCCAGATCATCACCATACAAAGCTGTATCTACTTGGTAATGCTTGGTAGTTCTGACATCAGATCCTTGATGAAGAGCAGGTAAATCATCAGTAAGAAGACCCGTCCCTAGGGGACACCATGCCGTAGAAGGAACTTCCCAATGTTTTCATTCGTTAGTACTGAAGTGAACATGTTTCCGATCACAATCGGTAACACAAACGTACTATATCAAAGAAATACCATTACATATTTCATTATAAATCGTAATTATAACTGAATAAAACTTAGATGCAATGCATTCCTTAAAACACTCAAAGTTTCACTGATTTACACGCTTTTGATCACTCAATCGGCTAAAAGTTTTGATGTACGTATTTTAATAGACACAATTTGAATTGATAATGCTAATGTTTGGACAGAATTTGATTATTTCCTTTTGATTTCCCTTTCCATGTAATCTCCCGATCTGTGTGACTTCTTGTTATCATGGATTGGTGCAGAATGCACAGTGTGCAAGTCTGTACTTTTTCTGAGATTGAAGATATCGAAAATCTCGCAATACTATCATATTTCAGACATTGCAATTAGATAGACTGATTAAGTATAAAATATAAAACTCCCACTGCATATTTTGAGAAATCATGCATGGTAAAATGATATGCCCATGATTTTTGAGTTTATCAATCAGTTCCTCTTGCGGACACCGGATAAACGACATGCAATGTACTGTTGTAACTTCTGAGGATTTGATTAAATTAATAAATCGTCTTTTGAGCAAGGGTCAATGAATTGCATTTTATATTGTGGGGTAATAAGTTTTGTTCATTGTATGACCAGAAACAAATGAAAAAGTTCTGTTGATAAGAAGATATTAAGTATACAGGCGTGAAACTTCAGAAAACCGTACGACATTACAAACAATGTACAGTGTTATATCATGTCTAGGATTTGAAATTAAAAGCACGCGTCGCGACTTTACCAAAACATAACAAAGGCTTGTATTGGACTTGACTGGTGACTCATTTGAGCAACGACGTGTTAATATTACAAAAAAATATTATATGTCTCGATCAAAATATTCGTTATTGGAACAAGATTTGATTCAATATTGAGGTTCAGTTAGACTAAAGTTAAAAAGCCACTCGATTTGAAATGAATTTAACGAAACTGTTGCATGTTTTATTCAATGTCGTTCTTATAAGTGTTAAATTGGTGATTTCAGAAAAAGTGAAACATGAAATAACACACATCAATAAGTGTTTAGTATCAGACCTGATAATAAGGTATTTTGTGAAAATATCTTTGGAACAGTGTATGAAGGAATGTGCAGTAAGATTAGCTTGCTTGTCGATTAACTACAAAAGAAAATATTTGCTTTGTGAGCTATATTCGGTAGATGATGGGACGTTTGTTGAAAATAGCTCAAGAACCGGATCCTGTGTGTTTGTGAAGAAGACATCGTTTGAATCTCATGTATTTTGTTTTGTTGTTGTTGTTGTTGTTTTTGTTGTTTTGTGGTAATAATTAGTAGCATAATGTAAAATTATGAAGCCTTAAAATTAAGTACTAAAAAATAATAACATGTGTCCACTTGCATTTCTAAAACATTATAGGATCGGTTTTTCGTCAAAACTTTTTTTCAAGCATAATTTTTAAGTTGAGATTTGTTCGTATGAAAAAGACGTTATCGACAGGCAGGAAAGAAGTGCCAGACACCAGAAAATCGTCTAGGGTCGGTCGGAATGGGATATCCGGAATTAGTATTTACTAAGTATAATAATGTGGTTTTAATATTGAATTGGACTATGTAATTCTGATGGTCTGGTCTTTAATAATATAAGAAAAAGTAGAAATATGTAGGAAATGATTTCAACTGATTCGCTTGCTTAGTATTTGAAATAATTTAGCCATTGTTTTGTAGATACCCCTGGAATCGGAATGTTCTTGCATGGACACGGAAATATGTGATATCGTATCAAAGTCTTGTCAGAGAAAAGGTAGACTTTTTATTTGGTTTTGTTAATCAGGTTTACTATAATTAATTTCCCGATGATCAGGGTTATATTCAACAATGACAGAATTAGATGTGTTTGACTATTGTCTGTTTTGTTTTATATAAACATGCGCGTCTTTAATTTATACCTAATGATTTATTGCGTTATATATAAACATGCGCATCTTTTATTATTCTGGTAATTTGTCTATTGTTTGCTCAAGCAGTTAGTAATATGATATATGTCTTAAAACGCATATTCTACCCGTAGAAAAGGTTGTAACGGATTGTATTGTTCTCTGTCTGTCGTTGTTTTGGTATTATATTTGCTTAGTTACATACTTATTGTTATACTAATTGCTGCATAACATAAGGTAGAGTTCGTATTTAAGAAGGGTTTTGTCTACACTCGGAGTTCATTAAGAAACTACATACTTCGGTCAAATCGATCACAAATGAGCAACGGCGACACATTTCTTAATTCTATGGAAAATTCTTCATGAATGAGTTACCATAGTAATGGTTTAAAACAAAAATAAAATAGGTCCATCAGATAAGACTTGATATGTATGGCAAACATTAACTTGGGGTGACATTGTAATAAAACCAAGTCAGTTTTGCTTCGATTGTATTTGTAATAATTATAATTAATGGACTTCAGTTTGGATATTCTTTCTCAATGTTATGATTTCAAGGCTGTTTTAAAACCCGTTTTACTTTAATGTCATTATGCCTTGTACTGTTCAAATCAGAGTCTAAATCAATGCATGCCCTCTTTCATTACAGAATGTCCCAAACTAACATTAGACAAAGGCGTTATCAAGGGCAATCTACACACCTTCAGATCTGTTGTGAGTTTTACATGCGACGAAGACTACACAGAAGTTAAGACTATGACTAGTTCATATTGTGGTATGACCGGAGAGTGGTCTCATTTGCCGCGTTGTATTTCCGGTAACATACTTGTTTATATTACTGTACAATTACTAAAATAACCTGTAAAAGTGCGTAGATAACATAAATGATTGCAAGTGTATAAGTAGAGACCACGAGGCAAAGAACTACGAAGTTTCCACAAATATCCTAAGAAATAATCATATTTCTTATGGTCGGTTGAACGGCAAAACATTTTCAAATATTATAACAATATAAGATCGTATATACAATTCATATAAAAATTGAATTTTCATCCAGCAAAATTAATTTTGTATAGATAATTGTTTTATAACATTGAACCTTTTTGCAGCTTCTTGTTCATCGACACAATCCTCCTCCGACTTTTCAAAACTTTTCCGAAATGTTGCTCTTCATCAGAAGGTTACACTGGCTGAAGCGTTTCACCCAGCATACCTAATGGTGAGATAGTATACTGTTCTGTAACACGTTAATATCTAATTTATTTTACTTCTAAGTCTATGTGAAAGCTGCTGATTTGAATTCCATGAATTGTTGAAGACAATAAATGCATAGGACTGGTAAAAACTCATGGCTTCGTTAAAAAATGGTGTGCAATGAGCAATGCTGTTTTGCTCAATCAGTGTACTATCTAAAATGCATGACACTGACTTTGAGCCATTTTGATCACAGTGAAACACGAATGAGTCTGAATAATGTGTTGAAACAATTATAAGATTCTCAGATTAAATGAAACACGACTTGATGACGAAGAATATAATGAGTGGCGTTTAACCTTTGGAAAACGTTGTTTCATGCGCATATAGAGATATGACATACTTCTTCCGCGCTCCACAAGTAATGTGTTTCACTATCAAATCTGACTAATAATTCCTGTCGATTCAACAATTTGTTTCTAGATACAAATTTGCACAAAATCATATTGTGGAAATGAATACGGTTGCTTTCCGCTTGAAGATAAACAGGCTTCGGCGGAAAGGTTGTCATAGTCCCCATCAATGGCGTACCTCGGAGGTTTTGTACACAATGCCATTATTTGTTGTATGGTTGTTATTGTATGGCTGATGCTGAGAGCCCAGTACATAGCTTTGTGCAATGTTTATTTCCGGAAGAGTGGGTGTGGGTCACCTAAGTGAGTTTGTGCTCACATAACACTTTATTTCTTTGTCGTCTGCTGCTCGGGTGGACATTTCAAATAGCAAGAGGCTATTCCTTGGAATGCATACATGCGTACTTTGAACCCGGGCTAACTACATTGTTGTTAGGTGATGTTTCCGTTGCACATGCTTGTACTTGGTGCAGCAGAGCACGTGATGCATTATTAAACCTATCAAAAGATTTCATTGAAAGCTCCATAAACCTAATCTCTAACAGAATATTTCATTTGACGATCTAATTGATGATTTTGTGCGGCAGTATGTTAGCACCCTTGTGGTAGCATTCTGTAATTTTATCACTCCCTCGAGTAGTATCAAGTTTTCGTTTTGACTACAGTATAAATATTTTATTGACAGTTATATCACTCACATGATTCTAACAAATTCTTAATCTTCAAAGATATTAAGAGGACATAAGGGAGAATGGTAAAACATATATATTAAATGAGAATGTGTGTTCCTCAATTGTTGATCATAAAATGTGACGCAATTCAACAATTAAGTCATTCACTTGTTACACTGCCATTTATATTCTTAGGTAGATCCCATAAACTTATTAAGAATTGAGTCGACAATATTATAGTGCTCTTTGAAATTTATGTTTACTGCAAATCCACATGTTAGTAGCATTCAAATATAGCTCATGTGTATTTTACATTGTCATTAAATTGTATCGTCTCCTAAATGAGATTGATATTTTTTTTTAATTCAATACAATGTTACAAAATTTCATAGTATAGGTGTTGACTATCCAAATATGCAAAGATGCATCCTGTGAATTGACAGACCATGCTCTCGTATAATCTGTAACGTAGTTAAAATTCTATAATATGTATCTAGCTGGTATGAATTTTATTTGACATCATTCTTGAAATAAACACTTTATGCTTTTATGGAATAATATGAATGCAACACGCCGTATTTTATTGGGAGTATCTTTTTGAGAATGGTGTATATTTTAGACTGTCATTGTAACTTAACAATAACTCACTTATTGTACCACTGTTGTATAGATACAATTTCTTTCTACAACGTAGAATAAAATAATTTCACCAAATAGGAAAAGCTACCGGTAATTCACTATAATATAATCTGATATTGAGATATAAAATAAAACAAGCGTTTATTTTCTTGCTTAGCAGCCGTGACTTATTTGAGTCTACCAATTATGTGAATCGACAATGTTCACTTATGTTTATAGTTATCCCTGTAACATGTAAATTTCCAAGCCGATTGCAGGCCACGTTTTTTAACGCCGCAGTTATCAATACAATTTACGAACCAAACGTCACCAAAGGGAGAGTATATATATGACCTAGTACTTGCACGATTGATCTTCTTTCCTGTATAAATGAAGTCTATTGTGTCAAAAATTATGTTACATTTATCCACAATTTGCTGTTACGGAATAATTCATATTAGGATTTTTATCAGACTGTGTTTAGATTTGTCATATATACACATATAGTTTTGCCTAACAGCAAGCGCACATTCGTAACAAATTACATTTATAGCACCTATGTGATCACATTACGTATACAATTGGTGAATGTAACCATATATATGTAACAGAAATCAAGCACATATGTAGCATAGTTAATGACGAATGTAAGAGATGCCGATGTTTGATTTCACTTGTGACGAATGTGTTCACATCTGATAACCAAAACATCTTATTCAGGTTGACGGAAATCCTTATGCATATAATATCTACTGTGCACATGCAGGGAATGACTCAGGATATGCAATGGTCGATCTAGGATATAGTTATACAATACATGCATTGTATATCATTAACAGACAGGATTGTTGCGGTATGAACATTAATTTATTATTAGGGCGTAAAAAGTAGTTTCTGTTTGCCATTAAAGTTAGGGTCATATAGGTCGGGGGGTTTTGGGCTCGAGGAAAGGTTACAAAAGTGAGAAGAAAGTGGATGAACCGTTGCTCGGACCACAAAAAAGATGAGGGTCGCTGGGAAAATGAGGATATATGGAATGGTAGAAACAAACACTTTTTACGTCTAAGTTACATATTCATAATTCATGATAAAGTTTAAATGAAGTTGTAAAAAGCCTACAACTCATTTTGCGATTTAGATATAGATAATTGTTCAAATATACTTTGAAGTGTTTTTCCCGAAATTCCACGTACATACTTGTATTTCAGAAGGGTATTGCCAAAAGCAAAAGCTATATAAAAACCATGCATTGAAAATGGGTAAGAATGCTCGGATTCAATTGAATAGAACACTTTCAGGTAAAACATGTTACATGAAAATGGCAATCATTTGAATTACAACTTTTGACTCGTTTCAGGCGACAGACTCAGAAATGTGAGTATTTCTATCGGTAACGATATGGACAATTTGGACTTGTTCGTTTACCATAGCGAGCCTGTAGGGAATAATTGTACTTTTGTTATGGCACAACCTTGTAGAGGGCGCTTCATGAAGATTGTAAATAGTTTCAGAATGCCTTTGACAATATGTGAGCTTGAAGTGTATGGTGACTGAATAGTACACTTCCAGTATTTTGTCATTTTGTCTTCTTCTTGCTGTTATAATTAGATTCCAATACTAGTAATCGCATTCCTTATACAATATAACCCCTTAAAACCGGACCCCTTCCGGACTGGTTTAAAGTCCGGTTTTCTGAGAATTCCGGTTTTCAGGGGGTGAACTGTATATGACAGACTGATATTTTTGAGACCAGAGGTTTTTGTGAACATATACGAGCATACAACATAATTATATTGTCAAACATTTCAATAGACGTAATAGAAGGCCTCCGGTCAATATTTACTCGAGAGCAGTGTTGAAATATTTTAGTAACAATATAGACAATGTACATAGTGATACATCAAGCAAAGACATAGAAAAAAGAGGAAATGACGAGAAATAGAGAAATTATTTGACAAAGAAGGTGAACACCTTTTTTATCATGAACATGGAGTTTAAAATGATACATGCTATATAGAGAGTTCATTCAGAAACAATTCTGTAAGTCATATGGCCAATGAAGATATGTGGTATGATACAGTTATATATTAGAATATGAAATGTTACGCGTGGACAAGGAAAGAAAAAGGGAGAGAGAAAAAGATCAGAAGAATTAGAAGTTTGTTCTACAGAGATGGCGTACACGCTTTTGCATTACATTTTGCTTAACACTATTTTGATGCAGCAGAGTTGAACATTTTATATACCTAATCTTTTTTCGAATAGTTATTCCTGGTTCTTGATCGTGCCCTGTGTGAAGCACCGATACAAGTCTCACCTAATTCCTGTGATCTTTCTTAACACAGATATTGGCTTATAAGTTTGGATAGGGTCACTGATAAGTGTCCTTGAAATATTGAAAGGCAGTCTGAGATTCGTAACGCGACTTTTCTTTTATACGTAGTCCAGCTCGTTATCCTATTTTAAGAATATATGACATAAAACATGTAACTGTAGATATGATCTTGCACATAAAAATTTTGAACACACATTCCTTAATCAACTTCTTTTTATTTGAATATAGAAATGTCAATATTTATACACTTGGTGTATTTCATGTATTAAACAAGTTTTACATTTCATTCACCAGTTGTTATCGTAGTCCCAAATAAGATACTCCGTGTTGCAGTAAAAGCCCCAAATAGCAAAGACAATGATAACGAAACCACAAAAATACCTGGTTCCTGTTTCCTGCGAACACAACCAAATTGTAAGTCGGTAACTTCGAACATTTTGTTTAGTTCGGGGACAAAGTTCATACGAAAATGAAAACATCGAAAGGAAATAAATTGACCGAGACCGTAACGATGTCAAAGGTCGACACCCAAAAATAGGTCGGACGGATTAACCGGGAACCAAAGGTTTCAAACAGCGGGCAAATACCCGTTCTATACATAGCGTGACGTCAAAACGTTTGTCAGTGCGTAGCGCTACAATAGTGTACACATTGGCAAATACCTTTATAATTACAACTGCAATATATATTCTGTGTTGTATCTATTTTGCTGGTTTCAACAATAGCTTGTCCAGACAAAACAGTTCACTTCTGTGATGTAGCGCAAAAGACAGACTGTGAAAAAGTTTTGTCTTGACGAGTTTGACATTAAAAGTACAGTGTAACCTCTCCAAAGTCACATCCATTGGAAGTAGCAAAATTATGTTGTTGAGAGGTTATTGCTCTAGAGAGGTTAAATCAATAGTTAAATTGTGCAGTGGCAAAAATCATGCTATTGTTGAAGGGAGGTTGTTGCTCAAGAGGAAGTCACTGTGGAGAGATTGTTCTGTCATTGCAAATGGCCAATGGCATCATATGTGATAAAACAATAAACTTGTAAACTAAGGAAGGAGCTGTGGTGTAGGGTGTTCGAATCTCGTCAGTGGCAGAATTTGACCGGAACCTTCTAAATCCCTTCTTTCGGTGCGAGTACTGGTCAGAATCCAGGAAGCAGTCATTGAAAGTAGTTAATATAAGTTGTAAGAACTTGCTCTTTAATCGATGTAAAATAAATAAGTTTAAACTTATAAACTAGACATACTATGAAAGTGATATTCGTTATTAAAGGGAGACAACACGGGTTGTACTGTATTCAATAAATAATAATTATTATCTCAATGAATTTTATCATCATTTCGACTTGCTGTGAGTAAAACTAATTTCTTGAGATCGATATAGTAAACATGGCGACTTAGTGTAAGTCCTTCTTGTTTAAAATACTATTTACGCCTAGTACGCAGAACGCGTTACCTCCCTTTAGCTTTCTACAGTTAATATCTCTGGGGTTCACCGTCTTTAAATAGCTAGTGTCTTTACGCGACTTTATCAGCTTTAACAGTGGAAGAAGACCGTAGATGTACACCTGTGTATAACTACCAACCATGTGCATGCTAGCTGGGCAGTTTCTTCACATGTGAGAATCGAGCCACGTGGAACAGTTACGCGTCAACTCCTTGTAAAACTTTTTAAAAAATTGTAAATATTGCTTGTCGATTCTGACATGTTGAGGGTTCCTATTTTGTTTCCTTTGAATTATTCAATGCATGCATTAGCCTGTATTGGATGAAAGCTTCGTGTGGTTAAAAAAAACAATGGTCTTTATTCACTTGGTGGCTGCTAACGCAGGTTTGACTATATATATCATTTGAAATCGTAGGTAAATTAGTGTCTAACATTATGGAAGATAGATAGATCATATTGCTACTTGTGTACGAGCGCATTTATCCTCCAGGTTTTCATGTATTCAGTCTTCAAGCATTGAACTCCTCTGTTTAGATTATAGGAGATTCTATTGCTTAAATTATGGAACTAGTTTTGATATTTTCTATATCTTCTGGCGCATGTAGCTCGCCAGGCATTTCAAACGCGAACGCAAGATCAAGATTTTGGTGGCAACCGAACAATCTAATCGAACGGGCTCATTTCTGTCCTTAATACTAGTTTAGTATCACAAAATTCTCGTGTGTGATGAATAAACCGTAAACTATTCTAAAACTAATCATATATTTTTTATGTTATGTTGAGCATCATTATAGTTTAAACACAAATTTACATCTTTTTTGGTTGTAACCAATCGCGAATCAATAGCAGTTAAGCTTTTTAGCAAGGCTTAAAATTGTAGAACGCTAAACAAGTATACCACGTGTCGTTTACTTAATGTTGATATTGTTCAGAAACAACACTTGCTGTCATCGTATTGACAGGCCGCTCTGTCAGTGAATGTATACCTAATAAGCTTACATTTATTTATATTGTTTCAATCAATTCCAATCACTTAAGTTCATGACTACGAATGACGCAGAGACTATTTTATACATTAAAAATAATTTCACCTTCTGATACATTATTTATTGTTATTGATATTGTAACCGCTTTTAGACATCCTTTACATACATTCATAATTGCGATGACACTTGTTAACATATTAATTCCCAATCAATATTGGAACTACATTGTATTAGTTTCCATTACAAGTAAAATACGACTATACCCCCAGCAGTGCTATTAAAAAAGTGTCTTCTAACGTTTGTAAGAAGACACTTTTCAATAACTCAACTTTCACGTGGACATAATCCTTTATCGTCGTATAAGTCAGATACACGTACTCGTATTTTCTTCAAAAATGTCTTCTTACAGACGCCAAGAAGACGGTTCCCTTAGACAAACTACCATTTTATCCTCGGCTTCGCCTCGGACAAATTGGTTGTTTATCTTATAGCGAACCGTCTTCTATACGTCCGTAAGAAGACACTTTTGAAGAAAAAATCATACTGTTAGGATATTGTTGCAACCATTCTTGTAATAATCAAAGCGCTGGTAGCGCTGGAAGAACAGGTTTTGATCCTGAGGTTAGACAGTTGTATCATCAGCAACAGAATGCCACACACACAGCTACGACCGTGGTCCATTGGTTTATTATTTATCACTGAAAATACTAATTTATTTATATGTTTTAGGCAGTTTGTTGATTATTGATATTGTTTTTATCCATTTTCATGAAAACTGCATGTAATTATGATTGGGACTTTTTATGTAGATTTGTTTTTTTTATTTCATTGAAATACATTTTTTTAACACAATTATACTTTCTCTCTGATATCTTAGATAATTATTTGAAAAAAAAATGTTCATATAAATAAAAAAATATGCTACTACCGAGTACCTCTCATTCGGTAAGCGAGCATCCTTACCGCTGGACCACAATCCCAATGCTATACAGGAGTTCGTTTTTAATATACATACAAACCAGCTGTCAATAGTTCAGCTGCGCAGTAATCACATCATGTTCGACTTTTGTTTTAACGTATTTCATTTGACTCCACTCATTAAGCAACATATATAACATTATAATCTTTACACCAAAGTCGTTTTATATGGATGGTGTGTACCAGATATGACCGATTACCGTCTTCTCCTTGGAACTATTTTTTTGGCGTTTGGCGATGAACTTCTTCATTGGTTGTGATAGGGGAAGCCATGAAATCTATTTTAAGATTCTGCTACAAATTTTGACTCTGTGAGCGTCGAAAACTGGTAGTGATGTAAGCAACCCTGTTCAAAAACTTAATCAATTAATAATAACTAGTATAATACAACTGTTTTTATTACAAGAATGGTTGCAATCATTATGTCAAACCACTTTTGTAATAACCACTTTTGTAATAAAATTTTCAAGTTGAAGTAAGATTTTACTTTTGCTCTCATTAACCGATTCATGCGTTCCACTGCATAACTTAACACGTGCAAACCACACTTACATCATTTAAACGCTCAAAATAGAATAGCATAGAAATATGTTTGTTATTTACTTCCTTCAAAGTCAATATTATACAGTTATTGACTAGTGAGCCATTTAAATATGATGTGATATTCACCGACAGAATGTCATATTGACCGATGGTTTGTTATGATTGCACTATTGTGCATATATTATGAAGAGAAGGCTGCTCTGTAGAGGTTGTACTGCGTATTTTCATGTTGGATATTGTAACCATGTATCGACATTGTGTATAATCTAATTATTTGGCTATGAGCTATAAAGTTAAAAGCCAATAAAATATTTAACTTGACAATAAACTAATAAAGCTACCTAAACATGATTGATAATAAATTATGCTCACTAACTGCCGTTTTGATAAAATAACAATTAATAATCGATACAAAAAAATTATATGGAAATGTGTTAATATAATTAGCAGGAAATGGGGAATTATGAACAGCTTTGATAATATCTCCTGTAATGTTTAATATGCTTCCCTGCAGACCGCACCTGATCAAGCCTGGTTTATTAATGATGAAATTAAAAGTTTGATCATTTAATTTGTGAAAAAATCGATGATTTAACCCTTGATCGCCAACTAGTTTCAAGTTTATTTCTGTTTTAGGACAAGTGACAGTCGAAATAAACCATAATTCAAATAATTAATAACACGAACGGATAGATAAATTAAATTTCACGAGTAAATCATTTCCCGATTCACTGGCTCTCCATTCCATTGAACACTCTATCTAAATGCTTGTTACATCCATAAAATCAATGATTCTGTCAGTCGTGTTAACAGTTCATTTTATTTTACATTAATTTCTTTCCATAATTAGATAAAACGCCTTTGACGTGGATATATTTATGTTTTGTTTGGACCTGAATAAATGTTTTGAAAGACAAAATATATTGGTAATAACACTAACATTTTTTGGTTTTAATTTGACAAAGTGCATTATCATGTTGGCGTTTTATTTCAGCGTCAAGTATAAAAGAACTGACCAGTTTGAATCATTAAATATTTAAAAACATTCCCTGTTTCAAATAATACATTTCCATAATTAATAAGTAATTGTAAATACTTATTGTTTTCGGTAAGTCGGTAGGCGGTGTCCATTTAAGGTAGTTCGCGGTGTTGCTCGGCAAAAAAGAAAGTGTGTTAGAACGGCATGAAATTTGGAAGAATTGTAGCTGAAGTAGCAGCGCTTACGAAAATATAGTTCTTTTTACATTTTGACGTCGGTAACCTAGCAACTAAACGACGTTAAAACGCCATCTGGCGGCACCAGCTATGTGAACGACTCGTTGTACTTTTTCCCTTGTAGCTTTGCTTTAAATTGTCATAGATTGAAAATAAGAACTTTGTGAATGAGCGAATGCAGTTGTCTACCGAATGGTATTCATCAATGCTTTAAATATCCATGACCTCCCGGCGTGTCGGAAATTAATTGACGTCAAAACGTCATTATGGGAACGTTATTTCGACGTAAAATATTCAGATAAATGCAAATGTAGCTAAAACGCCGTGGTAGAAGGTTTTCAAAAATTAACATTATGTAAAACATTCATTTATCTACACATTAAGCGAAAAAAATCCATACCTCTTCAGGCTACTTTTTTCAGTATCGTAACGTTTCCTGCACCACTTGAAATGAAAACAACGTCATTACGTCATTATTTAGGCCATTTTCGCGCTTTAAACTTGGTTTATTGTAAGCGCATGTTAATTTTATGTTTCCATAATAGATATTTGTAGACTTTTAACAATTCCAACAAATATAGTTAGGAACGTAATATACTTTTTAGTCGTCAATAAATGGTTTTGCCGACAAGTCTATCGTCTTCTTTTAGTAAGTTGTTATGTATGCAGTCATGAAAATATTAATGTCGATATGCTACCGTATTATTAAACAACAAGGTTTCTATGTTAACTCTGTTGTTTATATTTTGAAGATAACAACATATCATGATATTTTTTACTATCAATAATATAAAGTACCGGTATTGATTCCTTACATACATTTTTTTCACACCTCAGTAAAAGCTGTACTGTAAGTAATATGTATTTTACAATACATGATAATCGGTTGATATACAAAATATAACACGCTCAGTCAGGTACAGTTAGCAGGGTACAAGTATCACGTGATATCATGGCTTGGTCCATCAATGCCATGACGACTTAATGTCAGATTTATATGGTTGATTGTAAGCCTCCGCTCGCTGTAATTTTAGCGCAACATGTAGTAATAAGCTTTGCGTCCGATGACAAGTTTTGTTTTTCGTAACAGATTTTTGCAACTTCAAAGCGACTTCCTTCACACTGAAAACCTGCAATTTTTCTCAACATCCAGGACAAACATAGTAAAGTCCTCTCATGTTGGAGCATCAGAAACTGCGTAATGCATAACATATTCATTTTTAGCAATTTTTGTTCGAAACATTCCTGCGTGTGTTTACTAATTCTGGACGTTGTTATCTGTACAGTGTTAGACTGTCCGCAAAACCGCATAGACCAGGAAAAGGCGTATTTTTGAATGATGACTTTTGAGTTAAATGCAAAAATTGATTTACTGAACTTCTTCAGCCGCTGACTTTTCGGCGAAATTTACACAATTCTTTGTCGAGTGACCATCCGTCGTCACGTGTCCTGAAATTAATCTGATTTAGTTCAGTATTCGATAAATGTGACAATCAATAAAAAATAATTTATTAGCGGTGTCAACTGAAAATAAAGATGTGTAGCGCGCTGTAAATAATTGATCTACCAAAGTTATAAAAAATCCATGCAGAACTCGTGGCAACCAATAGGAAAATCTTTAAAATAATTCTCAACTTGTCATAAACAACAATATCTACAGCATAGATACTTGGTTTGTACATGTAGCATTATCTAGTAGATCTTCTACCTGGTTCATTCATGGTCATGGGGTAAAAATTGGCCCCGTTACTTGATTTTACATACAATCATAAATATATGAAATCGTTTAAAATCTTTTTGTCCGAAGCAAGTCCTTGTGCTAGCAGACATCTACCAAGTTTGTTCAAATGATGGCTCCGGGGTCATTTTTTTCTTAATAATAGTCTTTTCTTCTTGTGAGCGAATATAGGCAAAGAGGTAAAAAGTAAAAGGATATGTTTATAGTCAGAAATTTATATTCATAATCAACCGACTTTCACAAGTTACCCCCGATCACTGGGTTATGGATAAGTTCGAGATTCGCGAGCTATTTTTTTCTGCCCGTAATGTTCCATTTACGCGCACCCGCATTTTGTTTACATACACTCAGTTTGAATAAAATATACGTTAGTAACATTTTGTCCGTCATTATGTGAGTTTCATTCGTGTCCCAAACGCAGCAACTGTTTATACATTGCATATTTGCATGTGCATTCAACCTGACCTTGTGGCGTGTACAAATTTAAACAAAAACGAACATGTACATATTTGAACATACAGTGTTTCGGATTTTTTCTCTTCACAATAATAGTTTTCGTACATCGATGTCTTCATGATCAAGTTAAAGTATAAATCCGATTATCAACTCTTAGATAAAACAACCAAATTTGATGAATATTGCCACCACCAAACGTTGTCTTTATGTGCAGAATGATTTACGTCATTTTGGCATGGTATGACTTTAGGAAACGTTACGATACTGAAAAAAGTAGCCTGAAGAGGTATGGATTTTTTTCGCTTAATGTGTAGATAAATGAATGTTTTACACAATGTTAATTTTTGAAAAACTTCTACCACGGCGTTTTAGCTACATTTGCATTTATCTGAATATTTTACGTCGAAATAACGTTCCCATAATGACGTTTTGACGTCGATTAATTTCCGACAGGCCGGTTGGTCATGCATATTCAAAGTATTGATGAATACCATTCGGTAGACAACTGCATTCGCTCATTCACAAAGTGCGAATTTTCAATCTATGACAATTTAAAGCAAAGCTACAAGGGAAAAAGTACAACGAGTCGTTCACATAGCTGGTGCCGCTAGGTGGCGTTTTAACGTCGTTTAGTTGCTAGGTTACCGACGTCAAAATGTAAAAAGAACTATATTTTCGTAAGCGCTGCTACTTCAGGTACAATTCCTCCAAATTTCATGCCATTCTGACACACTTTCTTTTTTGCCGAGCAACACCGCGAACTACCTTAAATAGCCTTACTTAATGAATCACGAGCCTAAATGCAATGTTTATAACCGATGATTTGACAAAAAATGTTTTTCCCTCCATTAGTAGAATGGTAACCGGCTCCATGATGAAGGGTACATTAGAACTGGTTAGAAAATAGTCCAGGATAACTGGTTAGGTGAACTGGTCACCGTATATATTCCTTTTGAAAAGTGTTTTATATTCTCATTTGTGTAAACCTATATTAATTATTAAAGTATAAGTTAATGAGGCATACAAAATGTTTGTGGAATTCAATTATAAAACAGCATAGTTCATAGAAGTTGAGCATTAGAAGTTGACATTATACTAACATTACAAGTATTTATTTTCTCAAATTAATCGAAGTTCGCCTTTGAAGCAGATCAACTTGTCGGACGATTATTCTGTTTTATTAATCAAGTCATTAACATGACTGCTTTGAACAAATGCACAAATTTCGATAAGACAGTGCATGGCGTGCAAACCCTTAATATTAAATGGCATTTACGATAAAGAGAATATGATTTGGGTCGTTAGTGCATCAAATTACCATTATTTATTCATAGCAAAAAAGTAACCAATGTTTTCCAATGTTTCGCTCTGTGAATATAAGACGTCGGGAACATTTGAATCTACACCTGCGAGAGGCTCGGAGATGAAATGGTTTTCAAGCTTATAAGATAAAGTGTTCATTGAAATTTTGTGATGTGTGAGAAAAGAATTACTAGTATGATTTTGTATTATATAATATTACTTAATGCTTTCTTACTGGCTGTAACCTTTGACACGAAATATGAAATAGCTTACAAATATAAGTGTTTGGTGTCTGATTCGTTTATAAGGTATTTTATGAAAATATCTTTGAAACAATGTGTGAAGGAGTGTACAGACCGGCCAATTTGCTTGTCTATAAACTACAAAAGAAGAGAGTTGCTTTGTGAGCTATATTCAGAAAATGATGGGACATTTATTGAAAATAATTCCAGAAATGGACCATGTGTTTTTATTCGGAAAACATCGTTTGATCCTCAGGTTTGTTACAAATTTCGTACAGTTTGGTGTTGAATATGAAATAAGTTTGAATTCAATGCATTTTGTGCCGAACAAATGGGGAACATGGGTATACATTGATTGATACATCTACTAGTAATGTTTTAAAAGATGTTTGACGCTAAAAGTGAAATTATTAGATACATTTATGAAACGATTTGACCTTACGTCAATAAGTCAGAATTGATAAATTGGTATTATTTCTTTCAAAGCCTTGCATGTTGTGCGTTTTTGGATTTGCGTTCCATTAGTTTTACATGCATTTAAGCTAGCAGATGCGTTTTCAGCTTTTAATTAACAGCAATGCAAATGCAGCAGACAATCTGATAACAATGATAAACTGCAACATTTACCACATGACGATTGTACCACATCCTCTGAACGAACAATCTGGTGCCAAAACAATGTTGTTGTGTTTTTTTTTGTTGTTTCCTTTTGTTAATTGTACGAGTTTTCAAACAGCACGAACATGCATATTTTCATTGATGGTTTGTATGTAAGTTTGTCCATTAATCAATAGTGATTTATTCAGCCGCTGTCTGCTGTGTTCTACCCCCTCACTACTGATGTTAATATTCAAATGTTCGCATTTGGTGACAAGTATACTTTCCTGGAATTACCTCTAATTAGTGTTGTGTTTCGTACCACTGTTTTGGCTAGAAAGACAAAGATGTTTTGTTGAACACATATTCACGTATACCTTTTGATCTCTTTGTCGAATATTTGGGTGGGTGTTCATCAATGTATTGTCCATTTAAATGTTTTGACAGCATTTTTGGATATCACTTACTTTGATATTTCTGTACTTAATTTGTAGCTACTGAAATGTTTTTGTGTACACGTAGAACTACATATTGTTGTTCCTTAATAATTTCTCCAACAATAAGAAAATTACTTCTGCTTTTTTTCGTAAAAAGCACATTCACAAAAATAATGGAAATAATAATAGGGACATAATCTTATCTTTCTCGTTGATGCGAGTCAACAGCGAACATTGTGTTATTCAAACGTTCTTTATCAGAATTGTTCTGAATATAATGATGTGAGTTACAATAATCTTACTTAATATAATGTTTTACCATCTTTATTTAAGTCACCACCAGGCTGTCCATGTGTAGGTACAGGTGTGTGTGAGACTGAATCAAATACTTGCCCCCTGATGGGTATGTTGTTTTTACTCATTCGTTTTTAAAAAAGTATATCACAACAGTTAGTTCTTTTTAAGTGAAAAGCTCTCCTGCTGAAATGTTACATTCTGTCAACTGAACCATGCCGTCCAGGTCATATTGCGTTTGGGGTAAGGCTATCTACTCACCAGAAACAGTAGTGATTGTAATCAGTCCATGAAATTTTCGTTGATTAATCAGAGGCAAAAGTCTGTGATTAATCAATTAAAACTGATTAAATAAGAAATGACCATTAATGTTAAGTTTACATAACCTTTGCAACCCTTACACCAAATGAATAACACAAAATCAATAAAAATTGAAAAAAATACTGCCTTAACTTTATTAGATGTTTGAGTAAAATAACAGAAAAATGTACTTCTACTATTAAAAACACGCTGAATCAGAATTATGCTGCGTTTGAACAGCATTACACCAGTCACTATAGCACTATATCATCAAATCAATCATCTAGGTATCTAAAGTACAAACCCTTTCAGCAAAGTGTAAGGTCTGCAATACTATAGTCAAGAATGACAACTTGTTTGTTTCAATATATATAAATAGCATTTTGACAGACATTTTGGATTCAATGTAAAAATGAATTGTAAAAAAAATATTTCCTGCCTACCTACCTAATGAAAGAAAACGTTTTTTCCGTCTCTATATTTTTATTGGGATGTAAGTAGAAACGTGGTATGGAATTCTTAAGACCATGATTTCACCATTATGATACCGTTGTATCATTTCTAATGCAAGAAAGTACCATCACAAATGCATTCATCCGACACCCAAAGTGTGGACAGATACTTGTCAACAAGATGTACGATACGTAGTTCCTGATGAATTTTATGAAGATTTTATCAATTCTTAACCATTTCTACACGGATCAAATACTTGGTATAGATTTTCTGAAACGAAGTAATTATCATACAATCGTTTAAATAAATAATTTATTATCGAATGGAATATGAATTGTTGTATTCACATACCTTGAAACGTATTGTAGTTTATTTTTGTTTGTTTATATCGAGTTTTACGCCCTTTCCAACAGTCAGTCATATGAGATGGACAATTCACCTAACCATCGTTCCTGGGAAGAACCAGTACTAGACTCCCATCCTCAGTAAGCAACTGCCTACTGTCTCATAAAGAGACATGGTCGGTAGCGGGGCTCGAACCCACGATCCACTTTCAGTGAGATGTTACAGTGATTTAAAGTCTATGGTTTACTAAAAACTAAAGTATGAACTAGAGAACGTGAAAATTAGTATTTATTGGTCGTGTAAAGAGAATGTCTACCGAAGATGCGTCGTCATGTTTCATAGTTATAAATAATTCATTGTAGCAGAAAAGCGTTTAAAATGTTTAGTACTGCCAGGGGTGCTATATTATTGTAATATAGCATCCCTGGTACTGCACATGTATTATATTTCGCGATTTTCTTTTTGATATTTGTGTATAAAGTATACTCGGTTACACAAACGATCGTTTAAACTGTGAACAAGTGAATTGGCTTTTTTCCATTATTTAACATTATTTGCGGGTACTAGAAACAATAATATGAGTCGGATACGTAACTGCAACCAACAGGTTGATCTTATTGTTATCTATTCCAAAGGCTGCATGCTTGAAACCACATGTTCAAGTTGATCGCATCCTAATTTAGTAAGGAATGGCCCTTTATCAGTAAGTTTAGTTTAAACATATTTATTCCAAGTCATCCAACATTCACAAGTACATGATAAAACAAAACATATATTTATATTATATAAGGAAAGGATTAGAACGAAAGACAAAGTCTTATAGAATTCTTCTCCTTGGGCGGATAGTAATAAATGTACGAGCTCTAATGTGATGAAGACATTAACATACGAATAAACAAGGCAAACATACAAACAAACAATATGATGAGTGAGTTTAAAAATGTATATGAGTATGTGCAAAAGAGAAATATGCCTGCATATAAGGGGAGGGAGAGAGAGAGAGAGACATACATACAGACAGGACAGAGAGAGGGAGAGAGAAGGGGGACAGGGCTCATAAATAAGATATAGGGTAATATCCTGGGTCAACGGATTAAGGTTACTAACAGGATTTTATCGAGTTGGTCAAGTTCATATTTGGTACAATTGCTCCAAACAACATCAGAATATTCGATACTCGGTCTTATAAAGGATGTGTATATAATTTCAAGGGATTTGTGGTCGATGGAAGACTTAAGTTTTCGCATGATGCCAACTCGTTTCCATGCTTTGTCTGTTATCAGTTAAGGACGTGGTCAAAATAATAATTACTTACGCTCATACTGCAATATTTAATTTGTATTCTCATCATTACAGAGTGTCCCAAGTTGACCTTAGGCAAAGGAGAGCTTACTGGAAACCTACAAGCTTTAGGCTCTATAGCGAAAATAAAATGCGATGACAACCACTTGGAAGCAGAAAACAGGGTGTATACAACATGTCAACAAGATACAGGGGCGTGGTCTTACATACCACACTGTATCACAGGTACAGTAAAACATGTCAACAAGATACAGGGGCGTGGTCTTACATACCACACTGTATCACAGGTACAGTAAAACATGTCAACAAGATACAGGGGCGTGGTCTTATATACCACACTGTATCACAGGTACAGTAAAACATGTCAACAAGATACAGGGGCGTGGTCTTATATACCACACTGTATCACAGGTACAGTAAAACATGTCAACAAGATACAGGGGCGTGGTCTTATATACCACACTGTATCACAGGTACAGTAAAACATGTCAACAAGATACAGGGGCGTGGTCTTATATACCACACTGTACCACAGGTACAGTAAAACATGTAAACAAAGACCAGCCTTCGAGAAGTCTAAATGTGGTCTTTATTGATAGATGGTCTTTATTCGTAGGTCACTAAATAATCAATTAGGGTTATTTAAAGAATGGCTTTTATGCTCAGAGCGGTCTTTACTCGGAGGTTTTTCGAACATAATAATCAATGTCGGCCATTCGGAGAACGACCTTTATACATGGGGTGGCTTTTATCCTGGTTTATATGACGTTAGCGAACTAACACTGTCATTGCTAAAGAACACTGCTTTTTCGATTTTGATAATTTATTGTTTGTCCCTCGATGTAAGCCAATCAGATTGCTACGAAAGACCGTTGGTGACATTTCAACTTCAAGATTTCACAATTTCAAAACAGGAATAGTGAAGTTGAAATCGAAGAATTTCACGCTTTCACGAGTTCAAAATTTCACGATTTTTCTTCGATTTCAACTTCATTATTTCCTTTTTTGAAATTCTGAAATCTTGAAGTTGAAATGTCACCAACGGTCTTTCGTAGCAATCTGATTGGCTTACATCGAGGGACAAACACCACCGGTCTTTCGTACATTGCTCCAATTTTTTTTAGTTCTCGATTCTAATCCACGAAGAAGATGACTTAATTACTGGTAAAGATTAAGTAATGTATTTGATGAGTTGGGTGACCAATATAAAGTCGAATAAACTATGATCTATCATGCTTAATAAACATTTCATACATGGTAACGGTTAGTTCAATTTTGTTTACAGTTTCCTGTTCAACGACAGCGACAGTGAACGAATTCTCGCAAAGATATGACAATGTTGCACTAAACAAACCCGTGACTCTAAGTTCAATGTTTCACCCGGGACATCTTATGGTAAGGATTTACAGAAACCCTCACAGACCGCCTATATACTCGCGCTAGTATATGGAGATATTATGCGTCCTAGCTATATCTCGAGGCGTTTTACCGTATTTTGCACCAATGTACCCATGGAGGTGTGTTGTTTACAAATACTCTCTTCGTTTACTCAAGCGGGGCCAAAGGTACAGTGATTCGGACGCTGCCCCTGCTACCCGGTTAGAATCCCGGTTGCAGCCGGTCATACCCATCTACGAACATTTGACCAAAATGTCGTTTTTCGTCCATATGAGAAGTCGACAGATCGTTTTGGGGGGGGGGTTAGTTAGTATTGGTTAGAATACAGTCCAGGAAAAATGGTTGGTTGAACCGGCCACCGTATTCAACTGAAACATTGTTGATAAACGGCGTTCAACTCAGTGAAACGAAATGACTTCTCAAATGCCTTTTTGTCCTCTGTAAGCATGGAATATATGTCATATACCAAGTTGCCTCCAAGTTCTTCGGGCGGGTGTGTGAGAGCATGTGCGCATGCGCGCTGGTAAAGTTCTTGACAATGATGGTATGTGAAGAATGTTGGTTGTGATCGCAAGTGCCTGAGAATACAATTCTTTTTTAATGAAGTAGAGCACCTGGAATATGATATTCGCTAATAAATAAACCGTAGACATAAAACATGTTATAGAAAAAACACCGAGACAACCTCTATTTACAAAATGATTAATTGATCTGGGAGATCAAGTGGAAGTGTAAAGTGACAAAATGTAAATAGGTTATACATATTAATGGAGCTGATTATATAGTGTCCTGGAAATTTTTCTGATCAAGTACCCGAGTCTATATTTATTCACGTCCTGTATAAATAATTTCTTAATAGACAAGCCACAGAGCATGAAACTTCCAATGATTTATTGTAATAGTTTAATGTTTGCTTCGTTTTAAATTAACAAAATACGTAATTATGTGTTTTAAGCAACAGAAAAACATGGAGATGTTTTTTTCAAAACATAGCTTTAGAATAGCTTTATACTTAGTCCCATCCCTGAAGTATGATAGGCTATATTTATAGTATTATTCACTTTTAATGAGTGCCAGGATGGGTGTCTGAAATAAATATCGTAAAAGATAGTCAAAATCGCTAAAAGTTTTTCGGGTTGAAGGACTTATTGAAAGAGTCGGTAGCATTAATTAAAACCAAATATCTATAAAGGATGACCTTATAGGTTAATATGTTCCTTCGTAAAATACAGGATAAAAATTAGAAGCATATATTATACACTTATAAAAAAATATACATGTGTATGTATGTATATTTGTATCAGTTATCGATCATATTTTGAATTGTATGCAATATTTACAATTTGTCCTAATTTCTTGTCCATTGAAATGCTCGCATTTCATTTGAATTTTAGAAAATATATCGCATTAACGTGTCAAGAACCTGGTATGGAGAAAACTATTGGACAACATGTCCTTGTGATATATCGCATAAAATTCAAAACTTGAACAATAATTGATATAATTATTGTTGGTTTTTATGAATCTATGTTTTTGTATATTTACATGTATACATACAATAAATGGGTTCTGTATAGTGGAGTTGCCAGTGCAGAATGCAAATGGGTGTTTCTTATATACCCTGGCAAATTAAACTACATGAACATGGATCTGAAGACAGAAGGTTAATGTTGCTGGTCATTATTTGCTCACTTCGGTTACGAAATAAAACATGTTTTACATGCAACGAAATCTTTTTTAATGTGTGAGTAAGATAATTACTGCCGGAAGGTGCTTCAAAAGTATATATACAGTCCAGTCTGTGAACAAAGTGGCAACCTGGAGAAAGACAAAATGTGGCCTTTATTGACAGGCAGCATTTATTGGAGGTCATTTTGTTCTAAATAATCCTTGGCTTTTATTCGCAGTATGACCTTTATTTGGAGGTGCCCGCTAAAAAAAGGTTTGATTGTGTATACAAAAATTAGTATTAATTGTTAATTTACTGAATTCTTAACTTATTTTCCAAACCTATTTGATTCCAGGTGGACGGAAATCTCGCCCAAGCTGATCCCCAATGTGCTCATACTGTTAGAGACACCATCGGAATCATTACCCTTGATCTTCTACAGAGTTATACAATGTATGCACTGCACATCTATAACAGACAAGATTGCTGTGGTAAAAGAAATTATCGCTGACTTAACTACAAATAAATAAGACTACAGTCAAACCTAACGTGGCCGACACCTCCAAATAAAGTCACCCTGTGATTAAAGGACATTCCTTTTAACAACAGTATTTGGTGAAATTTAATACAGTGATGTAATACCAGTTAACTGACCGATGTGCATAAATGATAGGTTTTAAACCAAAATCGGTGACATATCATGAATAAGTGTTTTATAATTTTGTAGATTGATAAATTCGATAATAGAAATTGAAAATAATCGGGTCAAATTAACCCACTGTCATTGGAAAAAAATGAATTTAGTAATCATTATTTTAATGAATAGTAGTTTTAATTTAGTATTAAGTACTAATTAAAATCTCCATATCTTTCAGGCGACAGACTGAAAAATGTAAGTATTTCAATCGGTGACACCATGGAAGATTTGAGGTTACACGTTTACCATAAAGATCCCATAGGAAGCACGTGTACATTCGTGCTGGTACAACCATGCAGAGGGCGCTTTATAAAAATCACTAATGACCCAGCTGAGGCTCTCACCATTTGTGAACTTCAAGTTTATGGAGAATAGATGTTACAATTCGTACAGAATGAAGATAAAATAATAAAAAAAAACATCCGATGAAATATTTTACTTGATGATAGTGAAATTAAATGTACTCTTGAAAGCATTTTCATAGTTATAGAGGATAAACTGTATGGCATGCTTGTTAATAAAAAATCACGTCAATACATGTACATCATGATGTAGTGACTTATATTAACAATATGGTAGTGGTGGGTAAAGTTGTCGGGTAATTTCTAAAGTACAATCATGAAAAATATATATTCATATGTGTCAATATCTTGAATTCATCAGGAAGCAGATCTATAAATTGGAAAGAGAATGAAAGTTTCATTTCAAGTCATGGAAGCATTCATATGTAGCCCAACTTCAAAAACAGATAGGAACTCAACGCGTAGACATTTTGTTTGGAATTTCAGGCGTTCAACTTTCATTAATTTGTAAAAATATGCAATTAATACACATACACTTCATCGTTTGACAATGTACCATGTAAATGTGTAAAACAATGTTCTGCTCAGTTCTGTTCATCTCTACAAATTGGTTTGGAACAAAATTTAAAAGTGTCCGTTACAGAGATATCACGGTAACCTCGATCATACAATTTGAACGAATGATTGCAGAAACTAGACATCGCCAAGCTAGTGAACCAACACATAACACTGCGACTCGAACTTGCCATATGTATATATATACATGTACGTGCATCCATTGCAATATATTGCATATAGAGATAAAATTATCACAATTTACGTTTTGCACTATTGTACTTCACACGTGACGATGTTGTTAAACTGGTTCCCGTTCCATGTTGCAGTGCATGAAATAGCTTTGTACAGACAAGTCAACTGGAACCAGTTAACGATGTACGTGTTGTCTCCTACTTACTGATTCCGATTCTTCCTTAGCATGACTGTGGTTAATGTGTCCTCGTCAGGAATTGATACAATCATCACAATTTCGATTTTACCTACACATGCTAGTGTTTACATGGGAATAAATTATCATAAGACATTGTATAACAGCTTTCTTGCTTTTTTTTAAATACTAGTACATACATACATAAGTTTAGATATGATATTATTCGTCTACACCGCCATAGTAACCATCATGTAGCTTGTTCGATTTAGTTAATCTTGCATAAGTGTATATCTTTGGAGTATTTTAGATTCATTTTAACAATTCCATAGCTGTCATGTTGTCGTACTTTTAAATTATTTGGTACTCACGTCTGCGTCAAATTTTACGAACGACCTAAATTAATTATATTTGTAAAATCTCATCAAAGTAATAAATATTATATCTTGAAGCATATTATGTTTTTGGTGAGAGCGAAACTGAAACAATAACATTTATATATGTCGAATTATATTTTTCTGAAAATTGAAAATACATATACATGTACCAGAATTTAATTCAGCATTGAACTTATTGCACTAAAAAACATTCATGTTATAAATTGGTTAGTTCAGATTTTGTTCAATAAATTTATATTTTGAGTGTTTTGTTTCTATAGCCATATAAACAATATTTTCATTTTTGACAACAATTCCAATCATCTATGAAGGGGCCATTTCATAAAAATATTATCTTTTACTACTACCTTTTCAAAGCATATACCATCTGGTGGCCCTTTCGTAGAAATGTATCTTTTTCCTGACTACAGTTTCAAATCACACATCTTTGGGCCGTTTCAATGAATATCTTAGCTGTTATATCAGTATTTTACTAAAAATCCTGCCAAATGTGTGTAAGTTTCAGATATTTAACTTAAACAGCAGACATCATATCTCCAGTACAATTAATAGAACAAAACGTTGTTTTTTATTTACGAACAAGTGAATGCAATATTTTTAATGGACATTGTAAAAATTATTTCTATGCTATAGAATCTGAATGTTTGTTTTACCAGTAATAACTATTAAATGTAGGCAAACAATGGTGGTGTTCAGTACAAAAAAAAGGTTTCGTAATGAACTGAAAACTTGCTTTTTCTTTGTTATTTACCAGCTGTGAAGTGTCCTGACCCAAGCCAGAAAACATTAAATGTTTGAAAATAGAAAATATATATATTACCATACGATTTAACAATGTTTTCATTAGACGCGGAAGTTGAGGATTTAAAGAGTCAACAAAATTTCCGTATTATTGTAATAGTAATCTTGACCCTTTGGTACAAATTTTCAAGGGTCAGAAGCTTTATTTCACTAATTTCAGGGGTCACAATTCCATTTTAAGGGACAAATAAAAGCCCTGCAATTATTTGAGTCAAAACAAATATGGAAAGCAGCTGTTAGCATGTAATTAAAATACTGAACGTAAATATAATGGAAACTACTCGTGTAGCCGCGATAATCAATTTTCTACGCAGTGATCTCCCTTTACAGATATATCGCAATATAGTGTCGGGTAGCGTATGTCACAGTGGCGTAGCCAGAAACAGATTTAAGCCGGTGCACGTCTAGGGAGGTCCATGAGTCACTCAATGGAGTTCCAGGGTATTCCCCCGGAACTTTTTATCATCATTTAGTTTATTTCTTCTACACCACTTGCATTTGAAAAAAAAATCGACCTTGCATTAGTAACGCCTTATCGTGTCCCCTCTGTGTACCATGATTGTAGGATATGTATTCATATAAATATACTTCTAACAACAATAAGAATGTGTATTAAATTAATGATCTTAAACTTTAGTATTATTCAGCTTTTTGTTTAACATCACTGACATTACACATCACATAATACGTAAAATGATTCAGTATAAAGTGTATCAACTGTTGAATGCACACATCATAATCTGAGCAATTTTCAAAAGTTAAAGTATTTTTTGTTTACTTTGCGTTTCTTTCTCGTTTAAGTTTATGATATAGTATATTTCTATTTACTTCATGTATTAGTTTATTTACAATATACTGCAATTTCAATTTCCTTGCAATCCCCCTTCTGATATATTCACATTATATAATTATAACTTAGAAGTAGACAGTATTAAGATAGTCAATACAGTAGAACCTCATTTAGATACCACTTGATGTCTCAATATAAATACCGCTAATTGATAGTTTTGGTAAAGGCATATGCGTTTGTTTTTTATATAAAATAACACAAGAATTGCTCTACATATTTTATTTTTGTTCAAGGATTCCACTCCCACCCACCGCAAGGACCCTCCACCCAGGGAACCCCCTCAATGGGACACCTTATCCCACCCCCAGGGACCCTCCCAGAAGGACCCTCTGCCAAGGGAAAATCCCCTCCAGGGACCCTCCTCAAGGGACTCCCACTCACCTCCAGGGACCCTCCTCAATGGACTCCCTACCCCAAGGACCCCTCAGTCGAGGGACCCCTCCCCAGGGAGCTTCTTTTCAGAGGTCACCCTATCTCTCCTGTCTGTCACTCTTATTGTTAACCTATACATGTAAACAGACAAAAAGTAATTTACAGATGGAAACAAACAGAAATCTAAGGGATAATACGTAAACATGGAGATTTTTTTAGTAATAACTAAATACGTATGAATCGGTAAAAAAGTACATATTTGAAACATTCTACTGGGACATTAAAAGTGTACCATATCGATCAAAAGTATATGAACATTAATCTGAATGCAGGCAGACGTAAAACATGGATGATAATTCAGAGATACCAACAGACAGTAATTTCAAAGGATATTACTACAGACAATAATCACCAACGAGATGCCAACAGACAATACTTATTAAGTAGATGCCAACAGACAATACTTATTAAGGAGATGCCAACAGACAAAACTTATTAAGTAGATGCCAACAGACAATAATTATTAAGGAGATGCCAACAGGCAATACTTATTAAGGAGATGCCAACAGACAATACTTATTAAGGAGATGCCAACAGACAATACTTATTAAGGAGATGCCAACAGGCAATAATTATTAAGGAGATGCCAACGATAATAATTATAAAGGAGATGCCAACAGACAATACTTATTAAGGAGATGCCACCAGACAATACTTATTAAGGAGATGCCAACAGACAATACTTATTAAGTAGACGATAACAGACAAAACTTATTAAGGAGATGCCAACAGACAATACTTATTAAGTAGACGATAACAGACAATACTTATTAAGGAGATGCCAACAGACAATACTTATTAAGGAGATGCCAACAGACAATACTTATTTAGTAGACGATAACAGACAATACTTATTAAGGAGATGCCAACAGACAATACTTATTAAGGAGATGCCAACAGACAATACTTATTAAGGAGATGCCAACAGACAATACTTATTAAGTAGACGATAACAGACAAAACTTATTAAGGAGATGCCAACAGACAATACTTATTAAGGAGATGCCGACAGACAAAACTTATTAAGGAGATGCCAACAGACAAAACTTATTAAGGAGATGCCAACAGGCAATACTTATTAAGGAGATGCCAACAGGCAATACTTATTAAGGAGATGCCAACAGACAATACTTATCAAGGAGATGCCAACAGACAATACTTATTAAGTAGACGATAACAGACAAAACTTATTAAGGAGATGCCAACAGACAATACTTATTAAGGAGATGCCGACAGGCAATACTTATTAAGGAGATGCCGACAGACAAAA
The DNA here is from genome assembly GCA_964023205.1 of Lutraria lutraria. Classification (NCBI taxonomy): domain Eukaryota; kingdom Metazoa; phylum Mollusca; class Bivalvia; order Venerida; family Mactridae; genus Lutraria; species Lutraria lutraria. Next base: position 46,580,411 of record OZ026833.1, on the reverse strand, counting down.
CTTATTAAGGAGATGCCAACAGACAAAACTTATTAAGGAGATGCCAACAGGCAATACTTATTAAGGAGATGCCAACAGGCAATACTTATTAAGGAGATGCCAACAGACAATACTTATTAAGGAGATGCCAACAGACAATACTTATTAAGTAGACGATAACAGACAAAACTTATTAAGGAGATGCCAACAGACAATACTTATTAAGGAGATGCCGACAGGCAATACTTATTAAGGAGATGCCGACAGACAAAACTTATTAAGGAGATGCCAACAGACAATACTTATTCAGGAGATGCCGACAGACAAAACTTATTAAGGAGATGCCAACAGACAAAACTTATTAAGGAGATGCCAACAGGCAATACTTATTAAGGAGATGCCAACAGGCAATACTTATTAAGGAGATGCCAACAGGCAATACTTATTAAGGAGATGCCGACAGACAAAACTTATTAAGGAGATGCCAACAGACAATACTTATTAAGGAGATGCCGACAGACAAAACTTATTAAGGAGATGCCAACAGACAATACTTATTAAGGAGATGCCGACAGACAAAACTTATTAAGGAGATGCCAACAGACAATACTTATTAAGGAGATGCCAACAGACAATACTTATTAAGGAGATGCCAACAGACAAAACTTATTAAGGAGATGCCAACAGACAATACTTATTAAGGAGATGCCAACAGACACTAATTATTAAGGAGATGCCAACAGACAAAACTTATTAAGGAGATGCCGACAGACAATACTTATTAAGGAGATGCCAACAGACAATACTTATTAAGGAGATGCCAACAGACAATACTTATTAAGGAGATGCCAACAGACAAAACTTATTAAGGAGATGCCAACAGACAATACTTATTAAGGAGATGCCGACAGACAAAACTTATTAAGGAGATGCCAACAGACAATACTTATTAAGGAGATGCCAACAGACAATACTTATTAAGGAGATGCCAACAGACAATACTTATTAAGGAGATGCCAACAGACAATACTTATTAAGGAGATGCCAACAGACAAAACTTATTAAGGAGATGCCAACAGACAATACTTATTAAGGAGATGCCGACAGGCAATACTTATTAAGGAGATGCTGACAGACAAAACTTATTAAGGAGATGCCAACAGACAATACTTATTAAGGAGATGCCGACAGACAAAACTTATTAAGGAGATGCCAACAGACAAAACTTATTAAGGAGATGCCAACAGGCAATACTTATTAAGGAGATGCCAATAGGCAATACTTATTAAGGAGATGCCAACAGACAATACTTATTAAGGAGATGCCAACAGACAATACTTATTAAGTAGACGATAACAGACAAAACTTATTAAGGAGATGCCAACAGACAATACTTATTAAGGAGATGCCGACAGGCAATACTTATTAAGGAGATGCCGACAGACAAAACTTATTAAGGAGATGCCAACAGACAATACTTATTAAGGAGATGCCGACAGACAAAACTTATTAAGGAGATGCCAACAGACAAAACTTATTAAGGAGATGCCAACAGGCAATACTTATTAAGGAGATGCCAACAGGCAATACTTATTAAGGAGATGCCAACAGGCAATACTTATTAAGGAGATGCCGACAGACAAAACTTATTAAGGAGATGCCAACAGACAATACTTATTAAGGAGATGCCGACAGACAAAACTTATTAAGGAGATGCCAACAGACAATACTTATTAAGGAGATGCCGACAGACAAAACTTATTAAGGAGATGCCAACAGACAATACTTATTAAGGAGATGCCAACAGACAATACTTATTAAGGAGATGCCAACAGACAAAACTTATTAAGGAGATGCCAACAGACAATACTTATTAAGGAGATGCCAACAAACACTAATTATTAAGGAGATGCCAACAGACAAAACTTATTAAGGAGATGCCGACAGACAATACTTATTAAGGAGATGCCAACAGACAATACTTATTAAGGAGATGCCAACAGACAATACTTATTAAGGAGATGCCAACAGACAAAACTTATTAAGGAGATGCCAACAGACAATACTTATTAAGGAGATGCCAACAGACAAAACTTATTAAGGAGATGCCAACAGACAATACTTATTAAGGAGATGCCAACAGACAATACTTATTAAGGAGATGCCAACAGACAATACTTATTAAGGAGATGCCAACAGACAAAACTTATTAAGGAGATGCCAACAGACACTAATTATTAGGGAGATGTCATACAGGAGTAGAAAGACCGGAGCTTTGCATGACCGTGCGACCACATACACGCATCATACGGGTTTTCCGTCCCTCGACACCGAGGGACGAAAGAGAAATGGGCGCAATGCGTCTGATGATGACGGTCTGTATAAAGGCCATACATGATTCATTTCAACAAAATATCCACCTTTTATACGAACGTGATAACACCAGGGAAAAAGTTGACAAAATGTGAATAACAATAGGCTTTGAACTTATTTTCATGTCTAATAATTTCAATGTAATACCAAATCAATTCTAATTTTCAATGGCGCATCGCATTGTAATATACAGTATGTTGGTGAAGTTTGGTAATATTTGAAACGTCAATTAAAGTAATATTAATGAATATTTGCAACATCGGGTCTTGTTTTACCTCCCTATAATCAATACGTGTACCCCCGGGACATGATATATACACTCTATACAAATCTAAGTCCTTTATGAAGGCGCTTCACACCTCGTATCGGTCAACGTGTGCATCGCATAATGTAACATATATAACTATGTATCTATATATTTATAAATTAAAACCCAAATATTCGCTACTTTTATTTCTATCATACTCTCAGAAATAAATACAGTTTAACGAGTGCCAACAGACACCTGTGAACAACAGAAACCTGTCCCGAACAGACGAAAATGCTCTTCAGATGAACGTGTATAGTGGGCATGCCTCAGCCGCGGACAGTGGACACCAAAATAGACAAATTGTCTCTAGAAATGCCAATTGGACCTTCAAGAACGGATGTAAAACAAGACTTGTGTCTTATTTAGTGAAAATAACATTGTGTTGAATGTTTTATATAAATGGAAGTGACGTAGGAATCATTGGCTTTATTCTTAGACGGCTTAACAATCAATACAATATAATTCAGTTAATTTATTTCATTTACATTTGAGTTTAAAACCCACTTCGATGATATTCAAAGTAGAGTGATTTGAATATTATAGAGCAACACACATTTTTACCATAATCCAAATAAAAATTATTTTTAAACATATTTATTCCCGTCTATAATACATTGTACATATAGGTAAATATACAAACTTTAACATCAATTTTGGACAGGATTGGAATGGAAGACAGAAGGTCTTATTGAATTCTTCTCCTTGGATAGACTTCCAGTTAAATTTCAAGAACTATTCAACAATTTAACTATTGGTATGTATAAAATATATTTAATATTAAATCATACAGAGATAGGGATATGGGTCTTGTGATCAAAAAGTAAAAATAATTCAGAAAACAGTATGAAAATAACACAGCGGAAAAGGAATATTACTGTATAAATCAAGAGAGAGAGAAGGGTGTGTGTAGAAATGAAGAAGAAAGAGGCTTCTCAAGCATTATGCATAGTACTTTTCATGTGAATCTATTGCTGTCACGTATGTAGACTTGGACCTGATTAAAAATGAATGTATTTTCTTGATCTGAGAGGGTTGAATCACCAAAAAGAAGAACATCTAAACAGATTTCATAGTTATCTAAATGGTTAAAAAGAGTATCACGGGGTTCTTGAAGAAATCGACACTCAAAGAAGAAATTATAATTGGATTCAATTTTCCCACATGTACAGAGTGCTGACTGGGAAATATTACATATATACAAGTGATAATTAAGTGAACTGCATTTGGTTCTCAGACGGGTGTGTAGAACTTGAAGTTTTCTTGGACCCGAGAAATAGTATGATGGAAATTATTGAAAGTGACTTTTCGAGTTTTATTTTATTTTAGCCGAGGTAACTGCCTCGGTGTGCCTCAGCGGGGCTACGACCCTGCGTCATATCTAATACTATATTATGTACTTTTCAAGTTTCTCTGTTGTATAACGTGCATCGTCGTTAACTCCGCTGTAGCGGACCGGAGTGAGCGCCCGTGGTAATCAGACGATGTATAACTTGGCATCAATAACCATGGTCATCTGACGATGTATAACTTGGCACCACTAACCATGGTCATCTGACGATGTATAACTTGGCACCACTAACCATGGTCATCTGACGATGTATAACTTGGCACCACTAACCATGGTCATCTGACGATGTATAACTTGGCACCACTAACCATGGTCATCTGACGATGTATAACTTGGCACCACTAACCATGGTCATCTGACGATGTATAACTTGGCACCACTAACCATGGTCATCTGACGATGTATAACTTGGCACCACTAACCATGGTCATCTGACGATGTATAACTTGGCACCACTAACCATGGTCATCTGACGATGTATAACTTGGCACCAATAACCATGGTCATCTGACGATGTATAACTTGGCACCAATAACCATGGTCATCTGACGATGTATAACTTGGCACCAATAACCATGGTCATCTGACGATGTATAACTTGGCACCAATAACCATGGTCATCTGACGATGTTCCGGCTTCAACGTTTGGTTTACACTGAACATATCTCCCGTACACTAGCTGGATAGCCAACTACCTCACATGTGAAGTTTGCTGCAGGTCCAGGCTGGGATTTGAACTTTCAGTAATGATCAGGGAGCTAGTCAGACACCATCATCGCTCGATCATGGACACCCCCATTTATCCTATTTAAACAATGACGTACGTTAGTTCTGCTTCCTTTGTATAAATTTCTCATTTTCTGCATGCTGACGCATATTATTTAATGTACATATATTAAACAGTTTCTATAAAATTATGATCGATGTATAATTATCATTATTATTTGTGTCATTGTAGAAACGATCACGTATGTGGGACTGTAATATCCCTCGAGTTCCGCGTCCCTTTTATTATTTCCGCTGAGTCCTGCGTCTCGCCATATTACATAATATCGAATATTTACACTGCTATTGAAAACATAAAATTGTTTCAAAACAATAAAGAACAATCATTTGAATACATTAAGTTCGAAAGGCAGCGAAAATACTCATCACGTACGTGTCATGTTTTACTGCCAAAACCTAGAGAATAACATTTCTTTATTTGTCAAAATGGAAAGTGTTTTTAATATACATCTCCAAAGCGAAATATTTATTTGTGTGTCTTCCGCATAGCCTATAAATGTGATTATAAGGCCAGTATTTGCGAATTTTTTTTTTCACTTCTACGTTTGCCTTGCCCAAAATGTAAGAACAAAATTAATATAATATAAGTCCCGCGTCCCGCCTTAAAATTAGCACGAATCCCGCGTCCGAAAATAGGGTATTATAGTCACATGTATATATAAGTACACTCTATGATCTAAAACATTAAGTGCGCCTTAAATTGATAACATACATAAAATGTGACCATGTAAAATCTCACCCCCACCTATCAATCTCAAAATTCTAGACCCGCGCTTGTTATTGTGAATGTAACTTTGTATGTACGAGAATGTTAGTCTGTATCGAGTCGTTAAAGTGTCAGAACACGATTTTCAATCATGAGTTCAGGTTACAGTTGGGAGAGTCATATTACGTGTTAGTAGGGGCGTAGCCAGCGATACGCATCTACACACCTGAATATCATCAACTTCCAAAAATGACAAGTAAGTCGAAAGTATAAAGTACTTGCAACTTATAAATACACATCAGCGCTTATAATTTAAGCTAAAATAAAAAATCACGGAACCCCACTGAGGAGCATGTGAGATTTAGCCCCCTCACACCCCATTCCCTTGTGTTCAAAACTGGCTACACCCCAGGTAAGCTTTGATCCCTTCACCATAGGAAATGTTATGCTATACATGTAGCTAACAGCTAGTGTAAGAACCAGGCTAAGTACGCCGGGTTGCTCTGTCCTTTCCCTAAAATCGATTCTTGATTGTAAAATACATTATGTGCATGTATGTCTGTTTTCGATCGTATAATCGAACATACCAGAGTTGTATTATACGTCTCTGAACGTATCATATTAATTTTGTTTGCTGTAACATTAGAAAGAAAATGTTGCACATGAAGCGTGAAGGGGCATCTGATGCGGCCTGTATATTCGCGCGTGATGGTACAATGGTCCAACAATTGAATTATAATACTAAATGAGTTTAATGTTGAAATAAACTGTACAATCTGAGAGCCGAAGTACATTGCAGTAACGTCAGTACTTTGATTTCTGCCCTGACTTTTGACTCACTAAACATACATTTAAATACCAATTTCCTTTGTCTTAATCAATCGAGGTCATGCACCCTCGGGATATCGCATCCTGATCTTGCCCGCCAGTTTTAAATCGACCTGAAGGTTACTTTCGCTACCAGCTGGTAAAAATAGGAAAACTATGGTAACGCTGTTCCGCATTATTAAATATGTGGTTCCTATGGTTTTCAGCGCACAGCGTAGTATAGATAGCGGACGAAAGCTACTAATACGGAACCAGTACATTATGAAAAGGATGCAGCCAATCAGTGAGAGGTATCGTTCAAAAGTACAGACAGCATTACTCACTGTAACGGCTGAGGTCTTTCGTTAGAGAATTTGAAGGAAGCAACATCGTACGTTCATACAATTATAAATTAAAATGAGAGAAATTGTACATTTACAAGCCGGGCAGTGCGGAAACCAAATCGGTGCTAAGGTTAGTAAAGTGTTTGTGTTTATATTGCTGTAAATTTATGTTTAATTCACGTGTACTTGTCGGTGAATTAGTACAATTTGTAAGAAATAGAAAATGAGCGGCAACCTCATTGGCGAACGGTAATGGCGGACTCTGAAGAAGGCGCGGTCGACATCATCATGTTGATTCATTTAGCTAAAAGTACTTAATATTATTGTCGGAGACCATAGTTAGTTGGTGAATATGTTACAACTGCGTGTAAATTATTGTAAATTTTCTAATTTCTGAAATTCCTGGGAGATCTTGGTTCGTGCTAATTAATGCATTTTTCACCGGAAATCTGAGTCATCTAATTATCTGTAGTCTTTTGGAGTTAATTCCACCATCCTAGTAATTCAATTATTATATGAAATATGGGATTACGATGCGATGAGAAATATCGTCGATTTATTGGCCCGTTTTCAGGGCATTTAATTTTTAAATTCTCTTTGTGCCTTTACCGGTGTCGGATTTTTTTCAAAGAATCGATTATTCTGGTTGTGTGTATGAGATTATCTGTCGCTTCAGGCGTAGAACATCAGCCCCATGTGGTGTTTTATCAAAATTAATAAGATAAACAGATTTTCAGAAAAAAAATGATGCAACAGTTTTCTGGTTTAAAAATAAACGTGAAGTCATTTTCTGATAACGAATAAAAAAATATCAGACTGTTTTATGTGTCGTCAGAATTATTTTGGTTACAACCAGTTTAAGTCGGCTTATGTAGGGACATTATTTTAACCAATGTTTCATGCTATAGCTGTGTCATCCATGATCCTTTGTGTCTGATTTAAAAAAATTAAAGCCCTGAACTGTTCAGTTCAGTTGAATGAAATTAGAGTTGCAGGCTCCTTTGATAATGTTTTCTCTTGCAGAACTATGATAATTATGTATCTGCATTGTAGCAAATATTTTCATGGTTTTAATGATTATCAATACTTGTGTGTATTGATCGATTTGCTTGTCTGAAGCTGAAGAAATTCAGTATATGTTTCATGCATTAACTGGAGACTACCTTGAGGCCACACCCAGCATTTTTAGTAGTACAGATCACAGGGATACAGCTCATTGATTTGTTAACCATGTCCCTGTGGTGCAGCCTACAATAATCTAAACTATTTGTAACTTTTTTCTGGTGAAATAGTTACTTTAAAAAATACTGATTCTCTTTGTCAGTTATATTTGGAGAAAAACTTGTTTTTCTGAATGTATGTAACATATTCAATTATTCATGTATGCTTACCGTGTCTAACTGGGTAATTATTCAACCATAACTTTCTTGTTTTTATCAAAGTTATTGTGCGTAAACTTGGATGAAATGATGTTTCTTATGGGGTTTATGTAAATGAATAATTGATCAAATATGCGTGGAATGTATTGTACATAAAGATGATATTTTAAATTATTGGGGAGGTGTATTTCTTACAAATTTATTGTTATATGTGAATGGCTAAAAAAAACATCTGTTTTTATAGAGAACAAAAGGGTTTATTGTACCAGCCCAATACTTGTCCACTTTAATTAAAAACTTGACACTTTTATGTAGAGGTTAAAGTGAGGTCACTAGAGAAACATTGCTCAACATTTCAATTGCTTGGTTCATGTGGTATGATAAACTATATTTACATGATGAATCATTTTGAAGCTTTTACCTAGTCCCCATAACATCTCCAGTGTCTTGAGCTATATTCATTCAAATTAATCAAGTATTACAATATTAATGAAGCCCTTGGTTAGTGATGCATGACTGTGGTTTAAGTGTGCTGGACTTGTGTAACCTGGCTATCTAGGTTCTCCTAGGCTATCAGTCCATGAAAATTTTATAAAAATGTAGTTTTTTTACTCCATTTTGATAGTACTGGTTGGAATACAATCCAGGAAAGTTAAGTTAGATGAGCTGACACCGAGGTTATAAAACATGAGCTTAAATCTCATTTCTTGTCTTCATATTTTTATGTTTGTGGTAAATCATTATCAGACAATATGATATTATTGATACTATTAAGTCAGACAGCATAATTTATCTGAATTTGTATTCAAACATTTATTAGCTTTATCTTTTCAACCATAATACTTGTATAAAGAATGGAATTGAGATTTGAGCTCAAGAGACTGTTCTCAAGTTTTGATAACCTCGGGGCCAAGTCGCTGCGGCATTAAACTCGCTGAAAAATATAATTGATACTGTCTATAGATATGTTAATTTTAGCTGCTGAGAATAGCTGACAACACACAACTGGTTTTACACCAGAATTTATTTGTCTAGATTGTGAATTAAGAAATATTGCTGTGTTATTTTTCAGTTCTGGGAAGTGATCTCAGACGAGCATGGTATTGACCCTACCGGTACCTACCATGGAGACTCTGATCTCCAATTAGAGAGAATCAACGTCTATTATTGTGAAGCTACAGGTATGTTTCGCATAGAAACATGATATGTTGTAACCTGCTCCCTTTATTTTCACATTTTTATTTTTATCTTATTAGTTCTGGGAAGTGATCTCAGATGAACATGGTATAGACCCCACTGGTACCTACCACGGGGACTCTGACCTCCAACTAGAGAGGGTCAACGTCTACTATAATGAAGCATCCGGTTAGTTGTAGTTTGTTTGCTATTTATTGATCATTGAAGTGACACGAGCCCTCGTGTTGTCTGGATTCTGGAACGGCCTACAGCGTACCCAGCTTTAGCATTGAAATTTAGGGTTTTTAACATTAAATATATTTGCATGAGAATGTTCAAAATAGTGGTTTATACCACTCATCAGGAATGGATATGATTTGTTTTAGACACCAGTTGTGGCAAAATCAAACCATCAGCAAAAAAGAACAAAGTCACTTAGTGATAATTTATTTAAATTTATGTAAGTGGCCTAGGTAAAATGCATGCAAACTTAAAATGAATGATATCAAAGTAAGAGATTTGTTTTGTTTGTTTGATGGCATTTTTACTAACTTTTATTGATAGTTTAATCATTACGCATTAATTTATTAATCTTTGCATGGATCTAAAAGCCCCATTGCATGCTCCGGTTATCAGCTCTGAACAAATTGTCAGAGTTAAATTATCTGGTCATTCATGAAGTTTTAATTCAGATTTTATCTAGTCAACATATTATTGCTAATTCAGATTCTACTGACAAGGTTTGAATGATAATTGATGACCCGTAGACAATTAAGTCAGCTATGAGTAATTAAAAATTCTATTTATGAAGTATTGACTGTATGCCCAGGAGAGTAAATATATAAATCATCTCTGTTGCCAAACATCTATCTCTAGTAATTATAAATTCTATGTGATTAAATAAAATCGAAATCCAGCTTAAAGTATTTCTCTGTTTCTCGAAAGTTGAGAATTGCAATCATGTAGTCCCGAGTTAAATTATTTCAATGAAAACTAGTTGTAATGAAATGTATTCGTGAACAATACTACAAAAATATGTAAAATATTGAGACTTTTAAGTTACAGACAGCATTTTAACTTTTTTCATAACAAGTGCATGGGATGGACAGAAAAATGAAAGTATTATTCAACTTATGAATTCAACCTGACTTCTGGACTTTTCTAGTCGTTTTATTATCTCTAGTATACTTAATAATGTTAGGCATAGGCCTTCACTTCGTACCTCATTTTTCTTTACAGGGTTCGTAATGTTAAATTGCATGTATGAATAAATCATGGATTGTTCAGACTTATGTTATACGCCGTGTACTTTTATCACAATTTCATGTGTGTAGATATTTCAAGTATGGAAAATTAATTACATTTGCTGTCTGGTTAAGATCATCTGTAACATGAATGAGTTCTTTATGATGTGTGTAAATACCTGATGTTTGTTGTAAGATGTTCTGAATGAGGTGGGGGGGGGGGGCGTGCTTATATGATATACGCTGTGCACAAAGATAGATAGGTTAAGTTATCTTGAATATGAAATCGGCGTCTATTCCCATCATTTTAAAGTTTAGCTGCTAATAAACATGATTCTGTAAGAAATGTGCTGTGGCATAGTGAACAGTTTACATTGGTATAATTTTTCCATAACGCCAAGTATTACAGATGAAATGCTGACTATAATGGAAAAGAATCTTCAGACATTTGTCCTATTTTACCTTCATTACAATTTACATGACTATAGTTATTATTGATCAGCATAAGTCACTCCAGGCAGCAGACGGCATGTCACATGAGACTTAACAAGTATGAATCGATACAAGTATGTATCATCAGTGTACTGGTAACATGACTCATCAGCCATATTATCAAGCTGTTGCCAGTTTGCAGACTCATGAAATAAAAATGTTACTGCCAATCAATATTAGTTGTGTTTGTGCCTGTTTTATATTGATTCATACATCTGAGACTTCTACAAGTCTAGTATTTTTTTATGAAAATCGATATATTTCTGATATGATTTCATAATCCAGCCACGAATAAGGTATCCCTTTTGGTTGTCTCAAATTCTGCAATTGATACTACTGTAGGTGTTAAGCACATAAATTTAGGGAGGTGATTTTTTGCGGATTGAAACAGTTTTCCTGTTTGGTTAATGTCTCCGGCACCTCCGTTCAAAACAAGTTGACTATGATTACACTTGGGCATTACAAAATGGCATCTTCCTACTACAACAATAGGAAATTCAGCTATTAGATGGCCCCTAAAACCCTAGCCCATATATTTCAGCCCTTCAGCTTCTTCCTCAGTCACATCCCTTAAATTGCTTTACAAATGATGAACTTAAGCCCTGACTGACCCAGCTGTAAAACTTTGGACTGTATTGATCACTGGTTCCCTCAGTAGCTGTGAATTAGCTCTGCATTATGTGATTCATTGTTTAATACTCATCATGTCCAGCTGTTGGTAAAGTAATTTAAATTGTAATGTTTTAGCTTTTTGTATAAATCCTGGTATGTTCTTACATAATCTGTTCAGTAAATTATTGTTGACTCATGTTGTTAACATATGTTTGTACAATTCCTGATGATTAATTCCCCAGTTGATGGAATATCCGAGTAATTAGATTTTATCCATGTTTACATTTTTAGAAGTTGAAAAGCCTGATTGTTAAATGGGGGTATGTCATTAGGCTGAGATATTGAAGCATTAATTAGTTTCCTTCAGATTGCATTACCATAGACTTAGTTAAGATTGACCTATTTCGGCCAAACTTAGTTGTATGGTTTTATGAAATCTAGCTTGAAATTGCATTTAAGCGACTCTGGGGTCAAGGTCGTTTTAACTTAAATTAGGAAAATTTTCCACACTACTGACTGTTAAAACTTAGTTTCTCTGAATTTTCATGTTTCTTCAAGAAATTCTTGTATATGTTGTAAAGTTAAACATACACATCATGTTAATTTGTTCTTTTGGTAACATAGTATTGCATTTTTAACCAATTTCACATCATCAGCTAATGAAGTCTGTGACCTGATTCTAAAACATTTTTACCCTACAGGGCCCTAGTTGCACTTTAGGGAAGGGGCCCTCAGGTAGGGGAATTTCAGGTCTTTTGAGGGAAAAGGGGAATTTCAGGGGATTTTTTTTCAACTGCTTTATAACCCTGCAATAAGCATTTTAAGCTTAAAATGGCTGTATTTAAATATATTACATACATTAATTTACAATTAATCAAAGGATAATAACTAAATATCAACCATTTAAGCAAAAAAAAGGGGGGGTGGAATTTTTATCAAAAATAGGGGGGAAAAGTATATGATTCTAGGAGGCGAATGGGGCCGAATTTCGGCCCCAAAAAACGTCAAATGAGGGCCCTGCCCTTGAACAGAAGGATTTCATGCACTTACATAACGACTCGACCATTGAAACAAACTTTGATCTTCTATTAGTATTAAAACTAGATTTTAGTTAATTGATTTGATACTTTTTTGTAAGAACATTGAAAGCTGAACTAAAGTCTCATAAATTTACCACCAATTGCCTTGTGTATTGTAATAAAAGGAAGTTTTGCTGTAGTGTGTGTACATGATGATCTTGAAGCACATAGATCTACTTCCTTGATGTACTTGACTTAAGATGTATTTGTAACTATTATTGTCGGTTAAAGCTTGCACATGTTTTCACATCTGTTAAGTTCATCTTCATTTTAAGCAATGAGTCAATCCAGGTTTTTTGTGTGGTTATTCATTTTTTGTTCGGTGAAGGATAAAAATACACACTGAATCTTTTGTTCATCTGTATCTTTAAACCTATCAAGAAAACACAATTTGACTGGAATTATCCGTCATAAAAAAATACACATATGTCTTGTCTGTTGTTAATTATATATACTCGGAGTACTAGGTACGGTATATAGTGTAGGGAACATTTCAAGATTACCTATGTTCATACACTGTTCATCATATGTTAGATCTACTGAGGATATTTGCTGATTATTTTAATGAACTCCAGACAACTTAATCATTTTTTCATACAGGTATATCTCATTTAGGGTTTAAGCACTCACTGCTGTATTGAAACATCTGGTCTTTCTTCGATAATGAACTTTCTTTAAAAAAATGTTTTGTTTTAAATGCTGTTTAGTAATTCTTTGTTTAAATGCACTTGTTATTTGAACCAATTGACAGCTCAATATTCCTGCCTGTTTAAATTTTGGTTTGTTTTACTTCTATAATAACTTAAAAGAACTGCACATTTATATAGCATTCAATGACTTTTTTTTTTCAGGTGGAAAATATGTTCCCCGAGCTGTCCTTGTCGACCTTGAGCCAGGAACCATGGACTCAGTCAGATCCGGACCATTCGGTCAAATCTTCAGACCAGACAACTTTGTCTTCGGACAGAGCGGTGCTGGCAACAACTGGGCCAAAGGTCACTACACAGAAGGTGCTGAGCTTGTAGACTCTGTTCTCGATGTTGTCAGGAAGGAAGCAGAGAGCTGTGATTGTCTTCAGGGATTCCAACTTACACACTCCCTCGGCGGTGGTACTGGATCTGGTATGGGAACACTTCTTATCAGCAAAATCCGTGAAGAATATCCAGACAGAATCATGAACACATTCTCAGTTGTACCATCACCTAAGGTATGTACTCTTTTATGCCCCCTGGTATATTGCTTTGAACATGTCGGTCGGTCGGTCCGTCCATCGGTAACCACACTTTGTCTGGGCAATGACTAGAGAATGATTAGGCCTAAGCTTTTCAAATTTGGTCAGGAGGTTGGTCATCACAAGTGCTGACCCTTTTAGATTTTAAGTTCAATAGGTCAAGGTCTTACTATCCATTTAGCCTTTGAGGGCATTTGTGTTTCACAAACATTTATTATTAGGATTACATTGATAAATACAAATAATCTGTATTAATTAGCCAAGTAAGTCTTATTGGCTTAGTTTACTGGACCTGTTGATTTGTTATCATTATGCCACAATCTTGATGTCGCACGATCTTTAAAAAACTTAATTCTAATCTATATTCTACTCTGATTTCTGTGGAATTTTATTTTAGTGAAATATTTAATTGATGGAATGTTATGATTTTCAGGTATCAGACACAGTAGTTGAACCATACAATGCAACACTGTCAGTCCATCAACTTGTAGAAAACACAGATGAAACTTACTGTATTGACAACGAGGCTCTGTATGATATCTGCTTCAGAACATTGAAACTGACCACACCAACATATGGAGATTTGAATCATCTTGTATCAGCCACAATGTCTGGTGTCACCACCTGTCTCCGATTCCCTGGTCAGTTGAATGCTGATCTCCGTAAATTGGCTGTCAACATGGTACCATTCCCACGTCTCCATTTCTTCATGCCTGGTTTCGCTCCATTGACCTCTCGTGGTAGCCAGCAATACAGAGCTTTAACTGTGCCTGAGCTTACACAGCAGATGTTCGATGCCAAAAACATGATGGCTGCTTGTGATCCTCGTCACGGAAGATACCTCACCGTCGCTGCTATCTTCAGAGGCAGAATGTCCATGAAGGAAGTCGATGAACAAATGTTGAATGTACAGAACAAGAACAGCAGCTACTTCGTTGAATGGATCCCCAACAACGTCAAGACCGCTGTCTGTGACATCCCACCACGTGGACTTAAGATGTCCGCCACCTTCATCGGCAACAGCACCGCCATCCAAGAATTGTTCAAGCGTATCTCAGAGCAGTTCACTGCTATGTTCAGGCGTAAGGCTTTCTTGCATTGGTACACTGGTGAAGGTATGGACGAGATGGAATTCACTGAAGCTGAATCTAACATGAACGACTTGGTCTCTGAATACCAACAGTACCAGGATGCCACAGCTGAAGAGGAAGGAGAGTTTGAGGAGGAGGAAGAAGAAGAAGCCTAAGTTTTCCAAATTAAGACATTTCTTCTGTAATACCAATACAAAAAAAGTATTAAATGACATCTTAAGACAATTGTTGTTCTGATAAATTGATATTGAATGAAACTAGTCAGTCGTTCTAATCTTGTTGTAGTTTGTTGTTGACAAAACTGACTTACATTGCTTTACTTTTCTCATCTCTTTCTATCAATTCTTTTCCTGATTTTGTGACATAGATTGTCACTGGTTTATGTAATGATCTGAAAATTAAAAAATACTCTTTGTATCATTGTTTTATCATAGTTTTAATTTGTTGTAGATTAACTTACACCAGTTATCAGCCACCTAGTGATTCAGAGAGTTGGATCACACATTGAAAACCAGTAAATTCC
The DNA here is from genome assembly GCA_964023205.1 of Lutraria lutraria. Taxonomy (NCBI): domain Eukaryota; kingdom Metazoa; phylum Mollusca; class Bivalvia; order Venerida; family Mactridae; genus Lutraria; species Lutraria lutraria. The sequence goes on along the minus strand of OZ026833.1, from coordinate 46,564,931 downwards.
AATCTTTTGAGAGATAAATTGAATTGGTGGATATAAAGATGAACTAAACATTGTTGTGCTAAAACATGCAATGTGTCATAATTTTAATCATATAAGTAAGGTCAGGCCCTGAAGTTAGGAAACTTACAATCGGTCTCTTGAAGCTCGAATTTCATTCTCTTAAGTATGGTTGATAAGATGCAGCTGATTAGGTTTTGTTCTTTTTTCAAACTGATATCAATCATAATTAACTGAAGAATTATTAAAAGTGAAAATTAGAGCCTGAAGACCTGATTTTAAGTCGTAACCTCAGACCCTGGGCTTGATCCACTAATTTAGCCCTTGGAAAGGACAGTAACAACTAATGGTTGATGAGTGTATTAAGAGAATCATGTATGGAATTAATGCTGTTCTACCATTGGATGTTGAATTTTGGTATGGTTCGACATGTTTTTTGAGCGGTGACGGAAGAATGCACTATATTAACTGTGTACATACAGTACTTGCGCATGTTAAATTCATCATCAATATGTTTCGGTCAAACTTGTTCTGAATATCTTATTTGACCTAGTGGATTATTTTGAATAATTTCATCACAGCTCAAAACTCGTGGTCAAGCTATACACTAGGTTTGCTAGTATGTCAATATTTCGATCAACGAGACCTTGGGTGTCAAACCAGTCGACTATGTTGAATTATTAATGAAACTTGTCTAATTTGATTAGATCAAGAATAGTGCATGTTGGGACTGATAGAGATTGGATTATACACTAACCATGGAATAGGTCGCCGACTAAATTACTGTAACCTCTCGCTGATAGTGGGTTCGAGCCTAGCTACAGACCATGTCTCTGTGAGAAAGTAGGCAGTTGCTAGTCTAGTACTGATTCTTCCTAGGAACGACAGATGAACTGTCCACCTCTTATGACCGACTGTTGAAAAGTGTCGTAAAACTCAGAAGCATCTCTAGATTGTTAATTATGCACCTCAATCGAAAACAGATTGAAAAATGTTTGTATAGTGCGATTTTATTTAAATGTCAAAGCTGAATAATTACACTGTCACTGAATGTGATTATTTTCAGCTTCGTACCACATTCAACAGTTTTCGTTTATTTTGCAGTTCACGAATATCCCATTCCACATGTTTATCTAGTAGAACGAAGATTATCATATCACTTATGAAATTAATCGAAACTAAAAATAAATGGAAGCATTGACCGTAAAATTATGCAGCTTTGAATGTTTTATAACATCGCACTATAACATTCCAGTACAGAGATTGACTTGGGTTATCAACATTAGTGAAGAAAATCAACAACTTGATCTGGCCGTTCACTCCAAATACCAAACATACATACACTAGGATGGATACATCTTAGCACCAGCTTCTGTCAATAACACCAGTATTCATGTGAGAAAGTAGCTTACAGAGGATGGGAGACTAGTACTGGTTCTTCCCAGGAATGATGCTTAGTTGAACTGACCGCCTCATTTGACTCGACACTGTTGAAAAGAGGCGTACAACTCGAACACAAGTAAAGTAAAACCCTTGAAACCGGGCATTTCGTAAGACATGGCCATTTGTTTTGGAATTGATCTCTGAAAGCAGACGTTTGACCCAGTCTTAATGGGGTCCCCAGTTGTATGGGGTTTTACTGTATATAATTACATATAGCAAAAATAAATGCAACATATTATTAGAAGTAATTAGTCAGATTTATTCAACTGTTATATATTTATATACTGACATGAAGGAATTTTCAAGATTTTAACACGGTTGCAAAAGACTGACAAGATTATTCATCAACAAAATTTTAATAAAAATGATGAGACAAAAAATTAAGATAAAACAGTAAGTTCCAGCCAAGAAAAAAACAGTACATGTACGTATTGTAAATTTATCATTCATCATACAAGGGTAAATCTTGAAAGAAAAATCAGAAAGCTCAGTACCAAAGAAAATGTTAACAGCCTGGCCGACACCTGCGGAAAAAAAACCCAGAAGTTCCTGTATATATAAACATTCCCCCTTGATCTTAAGAATCAACACAATTAGGAAATAAATTCTATCAAACCACAAACAAAATGTACAATAATACTGCTACCAAACTGTCAGGTAAAATAGAAAAATACATCATGTGTTCATTTAAGATAAGTGAAGGAAATCTCCACTCCGAATCAACCAGATGGCACACAAATAAATGAGAAGCTGCATACAATAAACACATCAGCCCCTGGTGGCGGCCTGACAAATAACCTCATATAGACGGAAAGGCCAATCACTCTGCTCCTGGTGGTGGCCTGATTTAACCTCATATGGACCTACAGGCCAATTACTCTATGACCCTGTTGGCGGCTTGACTACTTCATACAGATTGACAAGTCAGTAACTAAATGAATCTGGTGGCAACCAGACTTCGCCTCATACGGACAAGGCAATCACTATATGCCCCGCATCATTTGATGCGAGGTAGGCATAAAAACAGTCACTAAGAAATATAAAGGTAAAAAGAGATAAAATACTGAGTTACAATGTAAGTTTCATCATCACATATAAAAATATTAATCACAAATTCAATCTATATTATTGTATAACAAAATACTGTAGGACAAATGTTTTTATGAAGATGGTTTGCATATTATATTCAAAGACTCTGACAAAATTATATGGCACAAAAAGAACATGTGTATTATAAAATAACACCATAATCCTAACATGGTTATAGTGAATTCTGACAACATGAAGATACTGATATGGTAAAACATGGTCATAGTGAAAAAATCTGTAGGTGAAAAAATCGTGTTTCTCTGAATATGCCATTTGATGTATTGTTACAGA